>JAWWEE010000018.1:15371737-15450117 GCA_035221455.1 Xenops minutus
GAAAAGAAAAGAAAAGAAAAGAAAAGAAAAGAAAAGAAAAGAAAAGAAAAGAAAAGAAAAGAAAAGAAAAGAAAAGGCAACAACAAAAAACAACCTAAAACATTGTCCTAAAACTACTTAGGTTTACAGAGGTAGAGTCTGGTAAGAATGATGTATGTGTTTAATAATATGTTCCCTGGTTAATAAAATACTAGATTATTTTTGGACTACAGAATTTAAATGTGAGGAAGTTTAACCATTAGGAACCTGTTTACTATTACCAAGAGAATAGTCAGTTGGCAGGTCAATAGCTATCAGCAGAAATAAAGAACCACAGCAGCCACCTGTGCTTAAGGCTTGTCCCTGCTAGGAAAAAAAAAAAAATAAATGAAAAGGCAAAACCCAAGAAGCAAAGGTAGAGCATGCTGGGTTCTTTTCAGTTTAAAATTAAAAAATAGAGGGCATTGCTCTGGGACTCCTGATTTCAGAGTTTAGTGTACACAATAAATAGCTCTTCCAGGCTGTATAAGATAAAATGGGCAACAAATATTTGCATCAAACTTTTTCTGTAGATAAACAATTCAATACAAAGCATGTTGAAATATCTCAAACAGGTTCTTCATGGCAGGAAGATTTGCTCTGAAAGGAAGTGTGCCTCTTCCTCTGTGAATAGTCTCACCACTGCGCCAGTTGGAGATTGGCCATTTAGAGTTGAAAAGGCCAGCAGACACCTGTGTCAAGTGCATCCTTCCTTTACCAGATGGAAATAATTGGAGCCTTGAGAAAGTTCTCGCTCATTGTCCTCTGAATGGGTCACAGAAAATCACACCTGCAGAAGAGCTGCAGTTTGTGTGTCACAGACCAACACACACACTGGGAAGAACCACGTTCCCAGTCATATCAATGGGACTTCTGTGGTGGAAGCTGAGGATTTATATTACCAGCAGTGACCATATTCAGAGGCAGTGAAATCCTACATAATCCAGGACATATATCAATCCTGAAATTAAATGCAAAGGTTTCTCCCTCTGATTTCTTATTTCCACATTAAGATTGCCATTCTCATTTTTACCAGTTAAATTGGTAAATATGTTTCTCTGTCCTAGAGACTTCATTTCTACATATGCAATTACATACTATTTTGACATTTACATATAATTAAAAATTACTTAGCATCATGTGGTGATTTAAGTACTCTTTCATGTAAGCATACAGAACAACTGTATTAGTAAGTGAAAATCTTTTCATAGAATCATAGATTAGTTTGGGTTGGAAAGGAACTTAAAGGTCATTTATTCTTATCCCTGCCACAGGCAGGGACATCTTTCACTAGACAGGTAGTTTTTTAAGGCAAGTACTCTATATAACATGTAAAATGGTCCTTATTAAAGACTGAAATATTATAGTCCCAATATCAGCTGAATATTGAAAGATTGGATGTTTAGGTGATGGATAAGCCTACATAGGATGTAATTTTTTTTTCTTTTACTTACTGACAAGACACCAAGACACTTGAATTCAGTTCAGTTCAGTTGAATTCAGTTCAAGGTATTCCAAAGATGTTCCATTTTTCAGCAGCAAAGTAACTTTCATCTAGTAAAAACTGGACTAAAGTAGCAGAGGAGAGGCTTAAAATTCCCAAAGAAATCCTTACAATTGATCCAGTCAAAAATGAGGTTGGTAACCTTTTTCAGAACATTTCTTATAAACACAAATTTTCTATTATTTTTATGCTTTGATACATTCCAGGAGAAATTTAGGAAACCACTTGGTTTTTTTGCTTCCATTGTAAGGGCCAAGCACACATGTGCCACATAGATGAAGTAGCAGAACCTTCAAACACTTGTGCTCCTGACCAGCTTCTGGTTCTTCCTTAAGGTTTGTTCAAGCCAAGCAACACTCAGTGAGTTTTATACCAGTTACCCAATTTACATGTTCCCAGTGGCTTAACAGCTGGTACAGATATTAATGGCTAATCAACCTACTATCGATGCAATTATTATTCTCATCCACAAGCAAATTCTTGAATAAATGGGCAAGTATTAACTTGGGCTTCAGCTGATAAGGTTTTCTTCCTTACCCATGCTTGTTAGTATAGGCTTCCTGCCCGAATTTTGACAAGACATTTACAGAGTAAGAAAAAAACCACAAAAACTAAAACCAAAACAAAGTCAAACAAAAACAACAAAGAACAAAACAAAGGGAAAAATCCCAAACAACTAAGAGAATGACTGCTCTTAGGAATGTTTCTTTCATTATCACAGGACCTTACCCCGGACTTGTCTAATGTTACATAACTTTTTGGTGCCCTGCCCTCTGTTCGTCCTGTTGAAAGAGGACTAGCAGAGAGAGCACAGGCTTGGTGTCCTGGCTCAGAGCCAGCACGTTTCCAAGGAGCTCTCCAGCACTCCCTGCCGCCAAAGGAAACACTCCTGCAGTGGTCCAGCTTAACAAGGAAGGCAAAGGTGGTGTTGCTCCTTGCCAAAACACCATTGCCAAGAGGTCAGCAAAGGCTGAGGCCACTGCTCTACAGCTTGTGCCCTGTCTTCTTCCAATAAGCAAACAAGCACAGGGTCAGGCATGAAATCTGAATATTGGGATCCCATTCATCAACCAGAAATGAGTGCAATGGACTCAGCAAGCTTCCAGGACAAGCTCACTGGGTTCAACTGGAACACAAAGCTACAGGTCTAATTAGGCAGAGGTTGACTGCAGCACAACCAACATAGATCAAGACACTTTTTCAGCACGTGCAACACACATTTTTTTCCTTTGAAAGGAAATTGTAAACTCTTAGTTCTGTGTTGGCTTGCTAAACAGCAGCTTTTTTTTCCAACTTCTCTAACTCAGAGAATCAAGCCTCCAAGTACATAAATAAATACTTCAACTGCCAGAAAAAAATGACAGGTTTTAGAACATAAACAGCTACCTCACTACAAATATTTTAAAGATGCTTCAGCTTTCACATAGTCTTGTTTCAATGTGTATTTCTTTCAAGTACTGAAAACACCAGTGTACTGATTTTTAAAAAGTAAATCTCAATATATGCAACTCTGAGTCCCATCTGAGACTAAAGTTGTGGAGGGAGACACTGCTATATTTTGCCGCCTTTTCTGATACTGCCTAAATTCTGTAACTCAGACAACTGATCCACAAGAACAAGCCAAGATGGATAGTAAACTATCCAGGGCAAAGTCCCTGTCACTTGAGTTTTTAAATTAAGATTGGATGCCTTTCTAAACTATGTGCTCAAGCTCTACCACAAACTCCATGCAGGAATCACTAAGCAAAATCCTCTGGCTTATGGGGTTCAGCCAAGACGATTATAATGGTTTCTGCTGGCCTTAAAAATCAGTAATAGAGGTGAAATAGAAACTATGGTGGAAATTCATCCACATGCAAATCCCTGTGATAAAACTTTGAATAGAATTTCAGCCAAAGTGTTTAGAAAGTCTTAGGCCACCCTGCATCCAGTGCAATTTTTAGGGAACCCCCCTGAAATACACATAAAGAAGAACGGCTGTGTCAAGCCTTATTAAAGTTTTGTTTTGCATACTGTGAGAGGAAATAAAAAGCATTGCCTTCTGCCCCAGGGTTACTGCTGGAAGAGAAAGACCAGCTGGGACCTCTTGTGGAATGCAAAGGAAGCTTAACATTTATCTGCTTCTGCTTTTGTTGGTATTTGTTGGAGGGGGTCTTAAAATGTGCATCTCCAAGGAAAAAAAGCACCCCTCAGGAAGCCCTTTTGACCTAGCAGTAAGTTTCAGAAGGGCTGATGGCTTTGCTATGTATCCTCCAGGTTCATCAAATAGCCACTCTCTAATGACTAATGTTGAGGTGCCAGGGAAGGAGGGCAGACACCTTGCAGTGCTGTACATGAGAAGCTCTGCTCTGTGAACTCAGTCACTTCTCCATTGCAATAAGGCCTATTGTGGAATAAAGTTCATCAAGGGAAACACCAACTTTACAACTCACTACTATAAATCATATGCTGAAGGGCAAAACACATAAAAGTGCCTTGAGATTTGGAGCAGTCTGGGAAACACATGACTTTACCACACCACACATTTTATCAAGGCATCCTGATACTCACAGGGCCTGGTTCCTGGGCCACTGAAACCCTTAGGCAGCTTCCTCCTGTCCACTTCAGAGGCAGGCAGCTAAACTCCCATCTTGGACAATTCAGTCCATATTTGCTCCCAATAAGGCAGAAGAAGTTTCACAGATTTCAGCAAATCCATCTTATGAGAGCTTTGGATATGCTCTCCTGGCACAGAAAAAGGAAAACTTTGCAATAAAAGTATGGAATTTGATTCACTGAAATTTTGATAAAGGCTCATGCAGAAGGAACTCTACTTAGCGATGGTGCAGACCCTCTAAAACACATACATAAATATTTATGCAGTTTCCCTTCCTTTCAGGAACTGTTTGTTGTTCTATTTGATCATAGTACTTCTCCAGCTTCCAATATTTTTGGATAATGTTCTTGCCTTCATTTGTAATCACTCTTTATTCGGTGTGGAAGATGGATTTTTCCAATTTTGTGCTATTATATACCTTAGCATGGAAAGGATTAGATGGGTTTTTCTTTTTCCTTTTAGTCCTTATTTAACTGCTTGTGAGCTTCAGGGATTTATATCCCAGTAGGTCTAATTCCAGGATTATAGGTATCTAAATATCCAGTAAATCATTTAGCAGCATATAGGTTTAAGGCAACTCCAAATAACCCCTCCAGTTAGCTCTCCAGCTAAAAACTGAAGTTAGCCAGAAGCACTAGATTTGAGTAAGAGTTATTAAGTAATGCAGAATCACTAATTTAGAGTGTGATTCTACTTGCTTCAAAGGTACTGATAAAGTTTATACCCACTTAGTGGAACATGGCAAGGCCTTCAAATCCTCTTCTTTAGACACTTGCCTTCTTCCTAGCCAAATACTAATCAAAATCTCCTCCTCCTGATTTAAGGTTCAGCACTCATTCCCATAACCATTGCATTTTTATTTAGATAAACACTGTCAGGTTGAGTTGACCCAGAATTTAGATTTATTGAAAATGAAATAAAATGAGCAACAGAAAGCTTTCTGTATCTGTTTTTCTAAATTCCAGTGAAAGCAGTTTCTTGGTTTGGACTTCAATTTTCCTTGGCATCATCTACAGCCTGAACATTGAAGCACTGTGCTCATGCATGAAAACAAATAGGGGACAGAAGAAAAGTGAAACTGAGTTATAGTTTTTCCTTGTTTGGGCTTAGTGAAAAGTAAATATGTGGTATCAAAGATCAAAAGCAAATCTGGTTTCTTGGGATCTGTTGTTTAGAATAACCAAAAGCAATACTAATAGCAAAGATATGGAGATCACTGTGTTTAACTGTGTCTTTTAATTTGCCCGTGCTCCTTTAAACATGGCATAGAGAGTGAGGAAGGCTTTGCCCTAACAGAGTGGTGAGTCCAGCCACAGAGCTGTGCCAGTTCCCACCAGGTGTGCCTGAGGGTTTTCCACTGGCACCAACATGACTAGTGCTGGAGATGCACAGGTGTTTGAAGGTCGGGTTTCTGATTTGGTTTGAGATGGTGTTAAATCCATCATTTCCTAGCACTCACTGATTCTCTCCAACTTGTGCACAAAAAGTGCTTTTGTAGCTGATGGTGTTCTCACAGTATCATGGAGCAAGTGGCTGCTAAGGGACACAAACCTCAGCACAGAAGGCACTGAACACACACAGGGAACAAATCTGGTTGTTCTAAGAGAGCCTGGAGGAACCAGGACTGGGGTGTGGTGAGGTGATAAAATAGCACTCCCATCCTTAAGGGTAAGTGCTTGTTTAAACTGCCTTTATATTGGGTGTGTCAGAGGTGTGGGCCTAGAGGATCTGCCATAGCCAGAATTAACATGTGTTCTTCTTCTGTAAAACAGATATAAAAAGGCCTTTCCTTTCCATACAGAGGCTTTTTGCCTGCACAAGTGTCAACACAGAGTTCATTTCAGGCAAGCTCTGTGGTGAAGAGAAAGGTAAGGTTAGGTGAGGAGCCCTTCCCATCAAACCAAACTTGAAGGAAAGCCAGGACTTCAGGGCTGGATTAGGACTGGGCACATCCCAGCACATAGGGTGGTGAGTAAGATGCATCACCTCAAGGAGGCATCGAGTCCCAAAAAAAGCACCTTGCATTTGCAGTTTCCTTCCTTATTCAGGATGGAAAGGTGGGATCATATAGTTATTAGATTATAAATCATATATAACATATATATGCATATATATAACTTTGAATTGTAGAAGATTGTATCAGTTTTCTATGCACTACTTACCATCCTTTGCACTAGTTCAGGCAATTAGGCTAGTGGATAAGACAAACAGACAATCACAGTTGTCCCTGCCTCCGTGGACATCCTGCAAGGAATGAGAAACCAAACAAGCAGACTTGATTACTCCTCCTGTCCGGATCCACAATCCAGAGAGCCAGCAAAGGGGAACACAGGGTATTCAGTTCATTCATCTTTATCTGCTGGGCAAGGGAAATGAAGTCACCATGTAACCTTCCTTTACTGACTGCTCAGTCTTCTCTACAAACCATTCCCTACCAAAGGGCACAGTGTGTTCAGCTCAAAGCTTTTTAAATGGCCTTGAGAAAGCTGATTTTTAAATGAATGAACAGTGAAAATCGAGAAATAATAATAAATTCCATTGGTGCCGTGTCATCCTGGTCCATCATTCATAAAATTTTATGTGTATCTAGACCCCATCAACAGATGTACTTCAAAGAGCAAGCAGGATCAGCAGTCTGGAGCTTCAGAAACAGACAACATCTAAATCCACCACCATTTCAGTAGCATCTCTGCCTGAATATGATAGATAAGGATTTCAGGAAGGCATGTCAAAGATAAAAGGAAAGCTACCCCTTGCTCTTGTTTAATTTCCCTTCCAATTTCCTAAAAGGTCTGTTGCGGGAATGACTGTCACCAGAAAGATACAGGGCCCAATTTACAGCCATTGAACAGAACTGCAATAAGCAGTTGCAGTCTATAATTTTCAAGTAACACCACATTTATGAAAACTGCAACAATCCCTTCTGATGTGATTTGTGGACTCTGATGGCAGAAGAGCCAACCTCTCTCCCAGGCAGCAGAGAGCAAGTACAGAGAAAGATGAAGAAAACCAAACTGGCTGCTGCCTCAGCATGTAGACTGAAAAAATAAATTAAAAAAAAGTCTTAAAAAGTGTTAATAAAATATCCGCTAAGAGTAGAAGGGGAGATTAGAGCTGACAAGTTGGCCATAGGGCCTTCTTCAGGGTCTTCCAGTTAGAACTGAGACAAGATGGCAAGTTGAGAAACTGAGCTATGTTGACATGGCCTGTATTTTCATAAATTTCCTGCTCATTTTTCTATCTTTAAAAAAAAAAATCTGCAAAAACAAAAACAAAAACAAACAGGGATACAATTCAAAGGCCTGTAATACTGTGCAGTTCTCCTACATGTCTTGTACCAGGCTTTGGAACAAATGCAGGAGTGACTGCAAGACCCACCACAGACAATGCACAGTATTTACTTAGGAATCATATCTAATTTTTTTCAGCAAGGATTCTATTTGAGTGGAAAGACTTCAGCATGAGTTGCATGAGGTCCCACATCATCCTGCAGTATTTAGGGAGAGCAGCATTACTAGTACAAGAGTGAACCAGAAAATACAGATGTTAAAGCTTGTTATCTTTTGGGAATTTTTCAAAATCCTATCAAAATCAGCAGGAAAACTTCCATTAGGTCTAATCACTTTCTGAAAAATAATTTAAATCTTTCTGAATCAGGATTGAAATTGTGGAAATAGGTAAACATCCATGAAGAACCCAGGGATTCTTTCATAAACAGCTGAAGCAGCAAGCATTTGTTCCCTTTATACCTCTTAAAAGTCACATCCAGAGTTCCACATTACCATCAACTCACTCACTCTGCTCCAGGCAACTTCAGTGTTTTAAATCTCAAACATCTCCTCTTTTTCCTCCAAAAAGCCACTCCATTATTAAATAAATTATAACTACGCCTCTAATTTTGCTGTCTGGGAGTTTCTTTCCCAATCCAAGATTTGGGAACTGGGAGTTTTTCCTCTAAATTGCTCAGACTAAACAAAGGTAACATGAGAGATTTGTGAATTACGTCATTTTATTTTTATCATCATCATCATCATCATTATTATTATTGTGATGATCTTTTTTTTGGTGTTTTAGCTCTTACCTAACCAGGGTGTACAGTGCTGCACAGCACGTAGTCTGCCTCCCCATTTCAAATGAGCACAGCCATGCAGAGATTAGAGCTCCAACAAAGAGTTTATCATAAGTGCATCTTGTATTGCTTCTCCTGAGTGAGCTGCGCATCAGTGCAGTGGAGCTGAAGGCTGGCAGGCTACAGAGGGATTCCTCATGCAGTGAGCTCAGGAACAAGGATGTTTCAAGAGAACAGGTTTTTATGAGCTTCAGTCATACTTTCAGTTGCATGGCTGTTTTGATGTTCACTCCACCTTCTTTGAGGGGGCAGTAGAAGGTCTAAATCTTAATCCCTTCTGAGTACAGAGGGCTTGAAATGCAATAGAATAAATCTATCTTCACTGTATTAGACATGGGAGGAAAGCAAAGAAGACCCTCAATAGAGATTACACCCCTGTAATGAACTCTGCAACCCTAACCCTCAGCAGAAGAACTTAAGTCATTGGTCCTGCAGGAGAAACCATGCCTGAAAGGGGTGAAATTCTGGTGAATGCCTTCTTTGGCACCACAGCGATGGTGAGGGACCAGACCGTGATGGGAGGAGCTTTCTTGCTCACTGGTTTCAGTCATTTTTTTACCCAAACAACCAAGGCTTCCCCAGACTCTCAGGTGGGACTCGAAAGAAGTTATGTAAGTTTGATTCACTGAGCCGCCACACTGGCAACACGTTTACACAACTTCTCCACCCAAAGTCAAGAGGTTTAACCTGCAGGGATAATTGCACCCCTTTGGCAAGGGTGGTACAGAACACTTAAATAGGTAATCAAAGCAGAGAAAAAGGGAAAGCAACATCATTTGGGATAATTGGAGCAAAGAGGTAATACATATCTCAGTGTCACAGGGAAGATTGCCCAATGCAATATGCATTTATTCTTATCTCAGAATTGTATTTATTGAAGTAAACCATGCTTAAGTTAAAGAGAAGCACATAAATCTTCTCTTATTGTCATTTTGCAACTCAAAGCAGCTGCTAATTATATTATAGATCTTCTAGAAGTATGTATAGTAATTACCAGTTTCAGCCACATCATTAGACTTGCAAATACAGTTTGCTCTTTGCAAGCCTGTCATGAGCAAAGGGTCAGACGAAACCTGGGGTAAATCAGCACAGATTCAAGAAATCAAGTGGCAAACCCTAACTGTACTGGACCTACTCTGATTTGCACTGGATGAAGACACCACCTTTAAGACATACACAGGTTTCCTTTGGTCTCCTTCCTTTTGGTCTGCTCACCCAAGTTATGAGTTATGTTGGGCTTTCCTGCGTGACCTACTCAGAGACTATCAGGGTCTGATGTGGGCCCAAACTCAATGTGCTGGAGTCAAGGACAGCTCACTTCAGATCTTAAAATCTTTCAGAAAGAAAAATTGATGTTATTGCCCTTAGAACAGGACTAAGTTCAAAGCCTATGAAGTCTCTGAGAAGCTCTTGAAATTGCATTCTTCTGTGGATAAACCGAAGCACCAATTTTTGTCATGTAAATGCACAGAAAGGAAATTTAGTTAAATAACCAGGGTATGGTTATACTACTAACATTCTCCATATACTATAGCTAAACCACTACCAGGCATAAATTATTTATAAGTATTAAAAGTATTTATAAGTATTATTTATATATGCATATATACATGGGAAGAATGACTTGGTTTACTTATTTATTCTATTTGCCTGGGTTTTGTATCAACTAAGCACTGGTTGGAGTTCTTAAACCAGCAGGAATTATGTGGGTAAAAGACTGAAAGGTTGCCATGCAAGGCAGAGTTTTCAAAAACATTACATGAATTATGAGCTGAACTCCCAATATAAAAAGTTATTTTTACTAAAGTATTCTTAATTTCAATATTCTTCCATGGAAAATATAGAATTACTAACATCTCTTCTGAATGAAAACAAAACCATTATTCAAATCCCTGTTTCCTCAAAAGGGTGATGGAAATGTAATAGCGACTAAAATAACATAGTATACAAATGGTTAATATTTTCTGTTATTAAAAGGCTAGTTGGGGCTAGTTGGGTTTAAATATCTATAAACTCTTCCCACTTCAAACACAGCTTATTCTGTGAAGCCACAAAAATAAGATACAAGTATGTGCTTTCTTTGTGAATGATAAATTGAAAAACATTTTGGTACCTTAACTGAAAAGGTTTAACATGAGCGCAAAGCCCTATTTTTAATGAGAATAACCATACAGTCATTTAAGCAATGACATCTTCATATTGCTTTGTGGCTCCAGTGTCTACTCTTGCAAAATACTGAATTTCCTCCATTCTCACTGAGAATAAGAGCTGAAACAAAAGTGTAAAATGCCCTTCCTTGTCCAGATGGATGGGTAATGTTTAATGTGTAACATCCTCCTTGGGAAAAGAATCTGAAGAAGAGTTTCAAGATTAATATCCAATTTCCAGGCTTTTACACTCCTTGGCAATCATTCAAATCTAACAGTGAACCAAGAGAAAGATTAAAAAGCCAAAGGCCACAAACTTGTTTAAACTGGTATTGTGGGTTCAAAGTTTCCTCTGAGATCTTGAGCTATAGTTAACACATATCACTGAAGTAAAAAATCTAAGGAGCTCCACAGATAAGGTCCTATTTACTCTAGATGAACTGAAGAACTGTGAATCACTTTGGACTTTGTTCTTAACCATAATTAATACATGATTATTTTGTTACTCACTGATGATTGACTTCAGTATAACCCTTCAGAAGTGTTTAGGAGTAAAATGAAATGGGGGGAAAATAAGTGCTGCTGCTAATAGTGAGAAGGATGGTGGGAAAACACTCCACTCATGCCACCTTTCCAAAGTGAAAGTGCATTGAAGTGCCCAAAGTCACTGTTATTCATGTTCTTGCTGAAACTTACTTGGAATCCCATGGGCTCTGGAGGTGGCAGGAGAGAGTGCTCCCAAAAGTGAGTTTATATGTGAAAGAAAGCAGAGAGAAGGAAGAAGTAATAATGCAGAGTTCTTACTTACCTGTGCTTGGCATCTGCAATCCCCTGGGGGTTACACTGTCTCGACACAGGACTGGTTTTAGTTCTGTTACTGGATGCGATCCAGATCCTTATGTTTTACTTTCACCAATGGGAATGCCAGTAGGATTGCTTTCTCTCTTTCTAGACATCTTACAGGAAAATGGTACATTTTGAGTAAGGCAAACCATTTAACTGTTCTTCTTTTAAAAAGCACAGTACGCGTCCATTTCACCATTCTAAAACTAAAGAATTTAGAAACATAGAATCAATACTTATTATGCTCTAGTAACAGACAGTTACTCATAGAACTACTCATGAAAAATACCAGGTACTGAGCACAGGCAGAGTCAAAACACATGAGGAGAGCCAGCAGAAGAGGAGACAGATACAGACTAAGTCAAATGCAGGCTTTTCATTCCCCAATGACAACATATAGACCAACTTTCTCCTTTTCTTAGAGATGACAAAAAGTTTTTTCTCAGTGTGAAAAATATTTGTGTATCATCTGACATTCCAAGTTCATTAACTGCTGAAATCCTGCTCTGCACATTTACCAAGATCTAGGCCATGACACCTTCTGTCAAACTATCTTTCTGTAGCCTACAATCCCTTTCCTATAGAAAAGAACTAAACTAACCTTGTGGATAGTTAAGGAAACCCAAAAGTTTTCAATAGGTATGAAATAATTTTGTATCTGAAGACAAATATTTTTCCTTTGCAGGGAAATTCACAGTGTCTCATCTCTTGGCAGCTGATAAACAGTTGTCACAGCTGGGCAGGATCAAGTTCTGAATAACGTGTGTTGAGCTTCAATACATTGACACCAAGGTCACCAAGAAACCAGTTCAAAACAGGAAACATCTCTAACCCCATGGATTATAAAGATTCCATATAACTATAACAAGTGCTTACAGTACATTCCAGTATAAGGAACCTCCACCAATATCTAGAGCTGTAAGCTCTTAAAAAGAGGGTGGTGTCACTTTATTCTTGGAATCAAGGACATGTCTTAAACTGATGTGACTTAAGTGAAGGGTAGAAAAACCGATACAATACCCATTATCTGAGTCAGGTCCCATATTTTTTATAGAAATTTAATAACAAGTCTGGTTTTCTACTGTTGGGTCTCCCTGCACCTCCTCCGAAGAACCAGCTGTTCTCAGTCCAACAGGCTGGTACTTTGTTGTGCATTCCCAGGGGATCTCACTGACCTGCCCTCCCTGGACTGGCTGAGCAGGGCAGGTAAACAGCCACTGCCTTTCCCTGCAACTGGCTCTTGCTGGCAGCTACTTCCAGTTCTAGAAAACAAATTGCAGACCATTATCAGCTCTTCTGGTAATTGCTGCAGGATGGAAAGCAGAGTGTAATAAATCACAACATCATTATACTAAGGCCCAACTGGTCTGGCATATTTCTGCTTAAGATGGTTAATCCAGAAATGGTATAGAGTACAATGGCAGATAAAAATATCCTATATTGACTAGCATGCATGTGGGCTTTTTTGTACTTGTTCATGTTATTCACAACACATTTTGAACTAATAAAAATAATGTTGTCTTTAGCTGCAACAGTAACATTTTCTTTTTAACTCTGTGGGGAAGAAAATCCCTCAGTATTTAAATATGAGAGCCTTGAACTCTGCACAAGGCATTACATCTATTATGAAGGTACCATAGATAATGACTGTAGGCTAAGGGTTGGTGTATTTTCATTGCTTGTATTCTGTCTTTAAGGCAAATGTCCAGTGTCCAATTATATCTCAGTATTTACAAGGACATCACGTACTTTCCAGTAAAGTTTTTCATGTCCAGGTGAAAAGAAGTGACCTGGGTCAAAATAAAATTCTTCAAAGTCCAATACAATACATAAACTTCAAAATTCAGATTTTAAAAGAAAGAAGCTGCAAAATCAGGCACTTTCAAACAATCATTAGGTCACGCAAACAGTAGAAATTTGCTGGGATTCCCTTGGGATATTCCAAGAACCAGTACAATCCCAGGCACTGAGCCAACAGGAACCAGGCATGTCAGTGAGGTGCAAGATAAGGAGGAATCAGCAGTGGTCAAAAAGAAGCATCACATTTTCAGCCAAAGAGCAACATTAACAATACTTCTGGATTTGCCAAGTGCCCAGAGAAAAGTGCAAGGATGGAGGGGAGGGAAAGGAAATAAATAAAAACTGGAGAGGCAAAATTATATATAATTGAATTTTGCAGTTTCAGACCAGCTCATCAAAGCCAAAAGGTAATTCCGCTCATTGCAGTATCTTCCATCTTGATCAGATTTCTACCATGAATAAGCAACTGAATTTCTACCAGACAACTGGAGACCTCCCAAAAAGCACAACCCTCTGACGTGCTAGCAACACTGAATTAGATAAAACATTCATGAGAAAGACCCTTTGATTTAGTGGATGTGACTTTCATAAATGCTGGTTTTCAGAAAGAGCAGCTTTATAGAAAACAATTGATCTTCATCTACAGTATTTGCTGAAATGGGTTTAAATTATCTTAGTATCAAATATATCTTCTTTTATTTTATTATTTTCTGATAATGACATTGTTATTATTTTCATCCAGTTTGAAAAATAAAAGGTTCTGCAGAGTTTGTACTAAACAGGCTAGGATTATTATAATCAAATTTTGATTGAAATACTATTAATGATCTGTCCTGGGAATATAAAGTATGATTGTTGGGTTGATGGAAAGCCCATTTTTTTTAATTGGGTTCTTGGAGAAAATACTGTAAAGTTCATTCAGTTTATATTTTAATCCAGATTGCCCTGTGTGCATGTATGTGGTTGCAAATACCTAATGATGTTCATGACTACATTAGATACACGACACAAGGAGAAAGCAGAGGACAGAGCAGCAAGACAAGGCCATCTGACTCTTTTCAACCAGCACCATGGAAGTGCTACCCACTGTTACCATGACCAACAGTAAACCTGAGACAGAGGCCACGGTCCCATCAGTGCCAGGCACACCTACCCGAGGTCAGCAGCCTGGGAGCTGGGCTGGTCCCTGCCTGCACTTTAGCCAGGAGGATTCATCCTGACCCTTGTACAGCACCCCAGGCACAGGAAAGTGTCAGGCTTTTGCTTTCCTGTTAATACTCACTACTTTGTGCACTGAGAACTGGTAGCAGCAACCTGCTCTGAGCAGCACTAGGCACAGGTAGATGCTCTGGCACTGAAACAACAGGCTCACTTATCCCAGAGTAGGGCAAAACCTTGCTATGGAGTGATCCCTGTTTAATTGAGAGCTGACAGCTGTTTACATCACCAAGGATTGAGCTGCAGTGTAACTGCTCTTGTGACAAGCTATGCACCTTTGAACGTTGGACAGTTTAACTCCAAATCTTTTACATTGTGACAAGTCTCCCTAATCATTTGGAAAATAAATCGTGGAAGCTCCCAAACAGCATTTTCAAAAATGACAGTTTTACTGCCTCCATCTTTACATGAGCTACTCCACAGTGACTATTTTTGGAGTTGTTGGGGCTTTTGATTATTTAAGAAAAAACTCAGGCTGCTGCTAGTACTCACAATAAGCACTTACACAGACTGAAAAACTCCTTAATGTTATGGAACAGTCAGTAATGGTGGTTCTTACACTACCATCTGTCTATCTAAATGCAACTTCTACTGCTGGTAAGACCTAAGAAAATATATTCCAATGCAGACTACTTGCTACCACCTACCCATTATTTCAGTGTTATCATAATGCTCAAATTAGATGAACAAAAGCAGAACAATATGTCCTGTCCACTCTGAATTTCCGGTATCACAGAAAATACTGTAGAAATGCCCAATTCACAGAACTTCTCTCTCTACAAAACATTTTGCTAATTGCAATTATATCAACAAAAACAAAATTCTTATTTACAAGAGTGGATACTGGCAGGGGAAATGCTAAACCAGCTTTGTTAATTCCAACACTGTCAGATATCCCAGTTTGCCAAATACCTGCATTGATTTCTGAGTGTCTCCATTCAGCGTTACCCTCACTTATGGCAGCCAGTCTCACCACAATTTTTTTTCCTGAAGAAGAACTTATTGTGGCAACATTCAACTAAAATCAGCAGTGCTTTTAGGCACTTGGGGCTGTGTCTGATCTGTAGAAGATGCAGCATCTCCTTGATCTACTCATTCTTCAGCCATGCCCTCAATTCCATTTTAGGCCAAAATCCAGAAGCATATCACAACCTAATATTCTTGCTCATTTATTATGGGAAGGAACCCAGGTGCACATGCTGGATGGGAACTTAGATGGATGCCTGAGGCACTGGGATCTCCTGGCATGCTCTTGCTTTTGCAGTCCTTGCAGGACAGACCATCTTCTCAGATATGAGAATGATGAGTGCTGTGTAAGACCTAGAACACATCAGCATTTATCACAGCATTATTGGAATGGGGAAGTTGAAAGGAGATGGACAGATTGGATAAAATCTATAGCTGCCATCTAGTTCCACCTTCCTTCCAGCACAGGGATATTGCCAACTATGGATCAAACTGCCTGGCTAGGTCTTGAAATCCCCCTTGGATAGATGGAGATTCCAGGTCTCTGTACATTACCTGTTCCCAGTTTCATTCCCTTAAATGCAGTGGGGTATAGAAACAGCTGGATGGTTTAGCAGCACTCCCAGAACCAGGCTTCTTAGACCTAGCTTAAATACATTTACTTGGAACAGCAATCAGCTCATAGAAGTTTGCTAACCTCTGGGCCGCATAAGAGGATGGTATTCCATCAGCAGGGAGTGAAGCATTTAGCACTTTATCACTTGCTTTCGGTGCTGAAGGGAATCATTTATCTGCAGTGTCACCTGGAGAATGGTGGGTGTTGTCAGAAGATCAAGGTCCAGCATCAGGGAATGTAACAAACATTAACCACTTCATCCCTCTTCACTGGGCAGCATTTTAATTTCATTTTTTATTGAGCCTGATTGTTAGTTTATAGCAGGTGTAAATTATAGAAGAAGCAAACCTACATCACCTCCTACAGGCCAGGGAGAGAGGAGACTGTTCCTTCACGTGAACATTCCTGAACTTCTGCACTGCATTTCTAGTTCCTTTACAGAGCATTGAGTTCATTGACTGTTCTAGCCATTCTGAACTGCAATTATTTATGTTAGCATGAGATCGTTATGGAATGGTCTTCTAACACTTGGAATTTTGGAGTTCATAGCACGCTGCCCCACATACGTGTACCAGTCAGGACAGTCAGGCACTTCAGGAAACCAAAGGACCCCTTAGATATCTGCCCACTTTATGCAATCAGAAACTACCTTTGCACATGAATCAAATTAATCAAGATTTTTAATTTTTTTAAATTTCTTGGAAACCTTTTCTGCAAAATGGGGTTTATGCAGGCTATTGTAAAATACTGTGGGGGAAAGTGCATATTAAAAGTATAATATATTCTCTTTACTGATCATGATCTGAGAGTTAAAGTGCGTTTGAAACACTGCGTTTTGCAATCCAGTCTACATGATGAGTGATAAGCTATATAGTCATAATTAACAGTAGCAATAAATAAAATGTATTACGTTCTTTGCAGCTCTATTTGCATTGCAGAAATCTCTATTTAGATTACAATGAACTCTAAATTACAGAGTAAACAAGTTTTGGCTACATCTTGAGGCCCATCAGGGAGGAAGGTATCGCTTGCCACCCCAGCAGAGGAATGCTGTTTACATCCAGCTGGACTGTCCTCGGAGACTTTGCAGCTTTAACAAGGGGCTGCAACCAGACCCCTGCAGTCTCTGTGCTTAATGGTTTTTATTGGATGGTTGTAGGCTCCCTACTCAACACCAGAAGCTTTCAGCATTGCTTAACTTTCTCCAAAGTGGTTAAGGCTTGGTAGATTAGGCTGAATACAGCCCACCCTTGAGCAAGCGTGGTGGTCAGGGTGCTGCCAGGTCACTGAAATGAAATCTGTGTGCTTTCATAAAGAAGCAAATCTGGGACTTCATTTTGGGCAAGCGGTAGTTAAGGGACAATAGGATATTTGGTTTAAACTTTTTCTCCTCTTTCCCCATATGGAAAACAGAAACCTTCCAGGGGCTTGGATCACCTTGATCCCTGTCAATCTGAACACCAGCATGCACACAGTACAGACGATACTGATTGTGCTGGCTGATAATCCCTCAGAGCAGCGTTAAGAAAAGGCAGATGTTCAGTCTCTGATATCCAAACATTAGCAGGTCACCTGCACAAATCTGTCACCATTATAAACTGTACTCTAAGTGGTGCTTTTACAAAGATCCAAATTTATGCTCCCTTTCATTAAATGCACACACAAGGCTATTAGGAGTGAGACAGCATCAATTCTAATGACATCAGGATGACAAGAGCATGTCTTTTATTGACCTGGCAGAGTAACACCAGGTCCGGAAGTGGTACAGATTGTGAACAGCAGCCACAGATGTTGGAGCTTTGTTGCCACTAATTTTGCAACTCACAGAATCTGATAAGATTCCCAGTATCTTTTAGACAACCAGCTTCCCAGAGTTTCTATTCACTTGGCTCCACCATCAATGACATAAAATGCCCTTCTCCTCTTTTGGCCACCACTAGAAGTTCCATGCAATGACCTGTCAGGATTCTTGTCCTGAAGTCACCCAGAAACTGAAGGTGGGGCAAAAAGCACCAATCCTCTCCTCAGTCACAGGTCCCCATGCACAGCCAGACCAGACCAGCAATGCAGCTGCTGCAGTGGAGTACTTTTTTGCCTGTCTGAGAGCTCTCAGATCCCCACAGGGAGAGCCACATCATCCAAAACATTCAAGCTCCAGCCTATTTAATAATTCAGGAGTTAGGAACTTCAGTTTTTTGAAGAAACTTGACACAGGAATTGGTTCTCTCCCCTTTGTCCAAAATAGTTTAAATTAGTTATTCTTCCAGTTATGCTGCAATTTGCTTCTCTGGAGAAAAAGAAAGAGGCAGGGGTGTTTTCAAAGGAGGAGGAGTTGTCAAGGCAGCGTAGGGTATTTTTCCTTTTTACTTTGGTGTGCATTATTGAGATGACTGATATTTTTTTGCATTTAACCTTAAAGTACAATCAATAAGGAAATGTTGGGTTTTCAATTCCTGTTATAAATCAGCCCATACAATTTAGACTTAGGAGTCTAACTTTGAATGCTTATTTTTTTTTCTGCAAATAATTTCTATAAAAATTGGAGGTGGAATAAAAACTTGACTGACCAGATATGATTCCTGTTCTTTGGAATGAAGTAGAACACTTCACCTCTCACCTGTGCACTCATGGTGGCTTTCTTTTGCATCCTCCCATTTGCTGTTTCACTTGGGATTTGAAGTGTTGAAGAGGCCTGAGCACATGAATGCAATCAGTTTAAAAAAACAAAATCCAAATAAAAGAACAGGTTTGGTGCATGACCTGAGGTGTATCTGTGCAATAAGCAGGCAGCAGAATCTTCTAGTTCAGGTGACAACAGAAAAAAGAAAACAACTTGTTAAAACATTACCTGAAGCTGAAGTTTCCAACTCTGTGCCAGGCGTGGTACATGCTTGAGCAACCCTTTTCAATTAAGCTATCATCCCAGTGATCCCTCGTGGGTGGCGCAGCTCCGTGCTGTCCTCAGTGCGAGCGAGACGCTCTCCCACACGCCTTTGCACTAATTATTACCTCTGCTGTCCTGTGTGTTCATCAAGAAGCTGCACTCTCACCACCCCAGCTCAGCTCCCACTGCAGGAGGTGCTGAGGCAGGTCCTGAGCACCCTGGATTCCCCAGTGACACCAGCAGCCAAGGGGAGCAAACATGCTCATTCCAGCCTGATCTCCTACATTTCCCCAAGTTTCTTCCCAGATTCCCTCGTGAAACAAGCATGTGCCACCAGTGATTGCATAAACCAGCAGTTCCCAAGTCAAAAAATGAATTTTCTATGCATTAGATTTCTAAAGTCAAGGACAAAATTTCTTAGCAGCTCCTGTGCTCCTTGGCTACTAATTCCCCATCTGCTGAAGGCAACGGCAATGTAACAGAATAACAGACAGATTTGTCTTGGAAAACAGGAAGACTTTCTGGCTGAATTAGCTTTTCTCTGCTGTCTCTAGAAACAAATCTCCCTAAAATATCACCAACAAATCAATTTTACTGCTTTTCAACAGAGAGCAAGGAAATTACCTTTTCTGATTTCAACCTTCTTCCAGTGTCACAAACCCATCAGGCCAAATAATCTCCTAAGAATTTACCATATGTTCAAATTGGAACCTGAAAATAGGCTTATTTTCTGTTTAGTCTGAATCCAAAGCCACAGAATCAAGTTTATATTCAAGGTACCTGAATCTAGAACCTCTCAAAATGTGAAGGGTTTTGGTCTGTACTTGTAGCTTTGTTTTTGGTTCCATTTCTAATGAAAGATAACTTAAAAAGTAAGGATTAACAATTTATGGGGTAGTAATCTATAAAAAGCTCTGCATCCAAGGTATTAGAAAGCAATATAAATTCTTTTGTGGAAATGTAAACGGTATTTAAATGTAAGTAGGTATTATACCCAGTTGGTTAGATGGGGACAGTAAGAGTCTCT
This sequence comes from Xenops minutus, assembly GCA_035221455.1. NCBI lineage: Eukaryota > Metazoa > Chordata > Aves > Passeriformes > Furnariidae > Xenops > Xenops minutus. Next base: position 15,391,486 of record JAWWEE010000018.1, read on the forward strand.
GACTGGATTTTCTGGGAATCAGATAGGTCCCTAAATCATTAACTTAGTATTAAATCATCTTACAGATATAAATAAATTGAGAGACTTATTCATGGATGTCTTGCAGAACGTAAGTAGTTTCTAGATGAATGACTCATAAGATCAAAGTCAAGGAAGACACCCATTTAATTAGGGAGGAAAGTCTTGAGCAAATCTCAAGACAACCTTGCCAGGCCCACAACCTTTCCTGTGTGCTCTCCAGTTTCACCCGGCTCTTCTGGAACACAGTTGCCCAAAACTACCCTACAAAAAATGGAATGAAGCTGAAAAGCTGCTAATCTAGAAATCCTCCTACAAATTCCAGAACACTGCAACCACCAATAAATATTCAAAGGTTTTGTTTTCCCAGTGCAAATTATCCAACAGAACAGGTTTGCAATCAGAACCCAGCCTTTCACAAGTCAGCCTTTAAATTCCATAACAACTTTACCAGTTCTGCCCTTCAGCTGGACAAGAGGCCCGGGTTGGCAGCACAGGCCAGTGAGGTAATTGCAGGGCTCCTTTGTATCACAGATGATCTCTGTCCTGCATAGTGTATTTTCTCATGACATAATCCATTCATGTTATTAAGGAACAACTCACTCTTGATTGCTTGATCAGAGCTAACCAGAAACCACAGCATTCCTTCACCATTCAAAAATATGCAGCACTTCCTTTTTTCTCCAGACACTCAATGTATTTTAGCTGATACCTGAGGCAGGACAGTTAGACCCTCTTTCCAGTGGATTTTCAAAAATTAAAAAACTGGATGTATTCTTAAAGTCAACACCCAAAAAACTCCCCCTTGTATTTCTGTTTTGCATGAACGAGGAAATCTGGTATTTCAGTAAGGAGAAAATACTATTTGTTCTATGAACTAGTGTTTCCTCTGCTGTAGTTATGATTTGGTAGGTGTGTCTCCATTATAGAGTGGAAAAATCATGGTTCTATATACTTTACAGTGTGCCTTAATTTTATACCAGCTGACTTTACTCCAGCTATTTATAATTACATTTCACAGCCACTATAATTGTTTGGTTTCACAGCAATTGCAAACTGAATGTACGCAGTGCTGAATTCTCCAGTTATATTTACAGTGTCTGTTTTGCTCACTCCCCATTGCAAACCAAGATCTTATTTTCATGATCATTCACCCTGCATCCATACTGGACTGTCACCAGGTCTCTTCTGGAGCAGAACAACCTGACTATGCTATATCTCTGCATTGGTTTGGTTCTTTGATCTCTCCAGAATGCAGAAGATACAAGAGCAGAGCTGCCATAATGCGCTGCTTGTAATTTCAAGCCCTTTTCCAGGCAGCACTTAGCTCAAAAACTCTCCCTCAGTAATAAAGGAATGTGTGGTAAACAAGATCAGCACTGAGAACTAACCTGAGAAACGTGGTCCAGCAGCAGAGAATTGTTTCTGCTCAGTTGGGTGGCATCAAAGGACTGCTGTAGATCTTCTCTCCTACTCCTTCTCACATTGGCCCATGTTTTCTTTCATTCAGAAAATGTGCGAGTCACCGTCATCTAAAACCTGGCAAACGTGAAAATGCGTTGCACTGGTTTTTCCTTTAAAAATCACATTTACCATCATTGCCCTACATTCTTCATCAGAAAAGCTGCTCTGGATTTTCTAGAAAAGTCACAGTCTGAATGAGGGGACTTTCAACAAAATTATGGTGTACTGTTAACTGACTGAACTGAGCATATTTTGATGAAAAACCACTATTACCAACACCATTTGAAACCACAAGAATCTCAGCAGTGTGTAAGACAGGGTAATGAAGACAACTGAGACAGGACTTGTATATAGTCTGTGTCAAGACTGGACACAGATTACTATTATCTCTTCCAAACATATTTTCAGTCCTCATTTCTCTACAACTGCAAAGTAGGAAGAAATAAACATGAATAAGAGCAAGAGAACAAGAGACAGGCATTGCAGGGAATTTAGGGAACAACAAAGAAGTGCAAGTAAAGCAACATCTCATTAAAAAAAAATTAAAAAAGACACATCAATAAAAGTAATTACATCTTTTTCTTTATGTTTCTGTACTTATCTGGTATGATCCTCTGCTTTTCTATGCTTTGTTCAAAACAAAGGTATGACTACACTGATCATTCAGCCTCCTATTATAGCTTGCTCTGAATTTTGTGACTAAAATCAAGAAGACAGATACTGCATATCTAAAATCAGACACACAAAATAGGATTGCTGCATTGCACTTGAAAGCCTGGCACCACAGAAACATAAAAAAAGGAAAAAAAAGTTATCTGTTACCCTAATTTAAGGTGTGCAATTAGCAAAGCTGTAATGCAAACACTCTCTCTCCTCGAGTCACTGTGGGTGTATAGATGTATGACATATCTAATAAGAAGCTGAGCATCCAGCCACTAAGATGCTCCTATAAGCTGTATCACAATCCTCTTAAGGATTTAGGGAAATCAGAAGCTCAGCTTTGCCATCTGTGGCTTAATAAATATTTTCTTCGGAGGCTTTGTGCCTTGTTTTAGCAACCAAGAAAATAGTCATACAGTAATTTCTGAGACATGGCATTACCATGAGCTCCTTTTTGTCTTTCCTCAACATCCCATTTTGCAAGTGGACAACCTGTGGTAGCTGTGCTGTGTAAAGCAGTTGAAACACAGCTTCTGAGATTCATCGTGTGACCCAGCAAGGCTGTGTGAGATCAAGGCTGTCTGGGCACTCTGAGTCCCTGCCTGGGAGAGGACTGTTAAAAGATGCTCATTAAAGCAATATTGCCATTTGAGTGTCCAGGGGACTTACAAATCATCGTGACCTTGGAGTAAAGCAAAGGGATCTCTGAGGAGCAATTCCCACCTCTGATGCCAACCTCTTACATCTCAGTTTTAAGGAATGTGGTATATTAGAGATGATTGTGTGAAATTTTGGTATATCAGAGAATCATCAAGGTCGGAAGAGAGCTTCAAGACCTTCGAGTTCAATCGTCAACGCAGCACCACCAAACCCACAAAAATCACCCCAAAACCACATCTCCAATTGCCACATCCACATGCCTCTGGAAAACTTCCAGAGATGGTGACTCCAACACCTCCCTGGGCAATTTATTCCCATGCCTAACCACTCCTTCAGTGAAATTTTTTTCCTAATGTCTAATTTGAACCTCCTCCGGTGAAACTTAAGGCCATTTCCCCTCATCCTTTCACTTGAGACACATGTAAGAGACTGTTCTGTCTCTAACTCACCAATATGATTTTACATTGACCAGCGCAGTAATTATTCACTCTCGCAAAAGTGCGATAAGCATTAACGGGGCAATTTAAGCACCTGAGGCAGAGTTACTTTGAAGCCATTTATCTCCCAACCAGAAGCCATTCCACATAGACATAGCTTTGTCCAGCAGCCAGTCCTAAGTTCTGCAGGCTTTCAGGAGTGCCCCCTCAGAGCGAACGAAATGGTGGACACCGACCTGGGCTCTCTGCAGGGCTGTCTTCGTCGACCCGGGAGACATTTTGTGGGCGCCGGCGGCCATTTTGAGGAGCCCTCAGGGCATGACTGACCCCAACGGGCACGGGAGAGCCGTTACACTTCTTTCTGCCCGGATACCGCCTGGCTGGCCAATCAGCGCCCTGGAGAGACCAGCCCGGAGCCGAGCCAACCAATGGGCACACAGCCAGAGGGTATTTAAGGCCGTGCCCAGAGGTGCCTGAGGGCCATTCCCTCTTGGGCTCTCCAGGGTTTGAGCCTGACTGCTCTTTCCGCTTCTTGTCCTGCCTGCCTCTCCTCATCCTGACTGCTGGTCCTGCTCCTTGTCCTGCCTGCTGGTCCCATTCCTCATCCTGCCTGCCTCTCCTCATCCTGACTGCTGGTCCCATTCCTCATCCTGACTGCTGGTCCTGCTCCTTGTCCTGCCTGCCGGTCCCATTCCTTGTCCTGCCTGCCTCTCCTCATCCTGACTGCTGGTCCCGCTCCTTGTCATCGCCTCTTCATCCTGCCTGTCCTCATCATGACCTCATCATCTTGCCAGCCCCTCCTCATCCTTACCTCCCTATCCTGCCTGCATTAGTTCCACTGTTTCCCCTCCAAAGTTCTTCCTGCTGATGGTGGTAATCCTTTTGCTTGCTTTAGCCTGCCCCTTTCCTTATCTCTCCCTCTCCTCCCGTGTTTTCTCCTTTTAATTGTTACCACAATAAAGTCGGTATCTGTTTGAGACCCAACAAAAGGAGTTGCGTGCCTGAATCGTGCCTGCTGTGCAATCAGTTAAAAGAATCCAGTTACAATTTCAAACCAGATTGTAACAACACGGCAGAAGAGACCAATCTCACCTCTCTACAACCTCCTTTCAAGTAGTTGTAGAGAGCAATGAGGTCCCCCAACTGACCAGTGACTCAAAAGATCCAAGATAATTCCTCCCATTTTTGCCCAGAGCCAACAGATACACCATTTGTCCAGTGTTGCCTAAGCAGCATGAGCAGAGAGAGGTCAGTCCTGGAGCTCTGTTCATTCTTCACCACATTCGCCAATGGAGCCACATTCAGTGCTACCTCCACTGAGGAATCCAAATTCTGCTGGTTTGAACTTCACTACCCATGCCCTTGAGCTCTGGAGCTTCAAATGTATCCAAATCTGGCTTAGAATACAAGAAATCTGAAGAAATTTGGTCAGCTTATAAGGGAAAGACAAGTTAAGGAAATAAAGATGAATAGCATTTCCCTCTGAACCTTTAGATGAAGATAAAGAGAGCCTGCACAGGCCAAAGGATGTAAGCACGAAAGGTGCTGGTATGTAAATGGATGTAAGAAAGCTTCCTAGAGAAAAGCCAATAGCTTCCAGAGTTTTTACAAGAATTTGGAAAAGAAAGAGATGAATAAAGAAATAAATATATAATAATACATAGAAAAATATATATTACTGTGTTGGCCCAGTGTTAAGAGCAAAAGACTGAGAGCCAGAAAACCCAATTTCCAGCATTGACTTTGCCACTGACTTGGTGTACAATGTCCCTGGTTCATGATGTCGGTGAAGCTGCCATCTCTCTCTGAACCACAGATTCCTTTCACACATGTGACCCGATGTCATCAAACTGAAAGCTCTCTCTCCTTCCTTATGTTTCCTATTTTGAGGAGTTTCAATTTCTGCTGTGGCCTGAAGCTCATAAGTTATAATAAAAAAAATTGAGGCAAAACAGAAAAACTATAAAATATTCTTGGTTGGTTTGGTTAGACTCTTTAACAGCTTCAAAAGTGATAGTCCTCATAATTGCTCTGTTTTCAGAGACATCCTGGACTTGTGCACATCATCATTTTCACATGTATTTTCATCAGAGCACCATGCACAAGGAGGCTGTATTTTAACTTGAAAACACCTTGTGGAGGGAGTTTCAATGCACTGAACTTAAATCTTAACAAGCATATCTGCAACTGTTTCAAGAAGTGTTTTGTGGATAGAACTACAGAGGAATAAAGTGCTGCCCATAGGATATTTCAGAAGTCTTTCTTTTCTGAAGAGCCATGTCCTGGATTCCTTTGTACTACCACACATCAAAGAGGGGGAAAAAAGAAACAACAAATGAAATTCCTCTGAACAATTTGTTCTAGGAGAAGATCTGTCCTTGTCAAATGAACACACCTCAGCCTATAATTGTCAATTTTAAGGAGTGACTGAGAGATGCCACTTATTTAAATTGAAACAAGTACTTTGCTCTGGAAAGCAGACCACAAGTAGGGACAGATTTGCAAATCAGCTGCCAAATCAATGCATGCAAAAGACAACAGCCTTTCCACTTCACATATCCGAACAGACAACTCTGACAGTTTCTATGTGCAGTTATGTGAACTGCACACGTAATCATGGCAATTGCATGCAGAAATTGGATGCAAACGGCACAGTTAATTTGGCTTTTAAAAAGGGAGTAATCTTGCAACACTTTATACTAAGGAGTCAAACAATAATTACAACATGCTCTTCAAACCTTTTAGAACAAACTCGGTGTTTCCATGCAGTTGTGGCAAAATATTTTCCAGCTGTCAGTGTGCTTGTACACTGATACAAAGATACTTTTTTTTTTTTTTAAATCACCAGGAGAGAGATGGATGAATTTCAGTGGCTTGACAGAATGCTTGTATGTGATTTCTTAATGAAGGGTATCAACTGCAGCTTGTATTGCTGGTCTAAGGAGTGCAGATCTGTAGCACAGCTCTTACCAGATCCATAAATGCATTAGAGGACACAGTGAGGAGTCAATGGAGTCAGAGCAGTTCACTAGGAAGGGCTCAGCTGAGCCTGGGCATTTTGCCTGGGATGGCAAACTGAGGATTAAGGGCTTTACGGGACATGTGAACTCCACTCAAATGCAAACATAAGCATGATTAAAATTTAGCAAACTATGATATACAAGCCCTTGGGCAAAATCCAGTAGACACAGCTGTATTTATGGGCTGATACAAAGAAGAACTGTTAGACCTAACAGCAATTCAGCAACACGGAGAACAGAGCGGAGCTTGAGATGTCTCTGTGCTATGAGTCCCGATCTGAGGCAGCGCATCTTCCTCTCAGCTCCTTTTGGCACCTTTGACCAGCTACTCTGTGGGACCCTTTATCCTATGGACCAATGCATTACCAACTATAATTAGACTTACAGGAGAACACAGACTCGTTCTTTCAAGGACCAGGTGTCTACACCCATATTTAGGTCATTTTAAGATGTTGGCTGAGGGCTGCCCTTCAATGGCGTGTGCTGATAATGAGACCAAAAGAAATTTGGAAACAGGAAGAAAGATTAATGGAGAGGAAGGCATTGCTTTCTAGAATGGCTGCAGAGAAACACAGACAGTGAAACACCTCACCAGTAGCAGAGGCACTGAAATAAGTGGAAATGAGGTGTTAGTATCACCCAAGAAAAGCAGAACTGCTGCTGCCAGTTTTCTACAGCAGGAAGAAACCTGTAACTTCAGTCTCTGGGGGAAAACAAAAACAATGGAGACACGTTGGTTATGAAACTTTCCCCTTATTTTCTCCAAGTGAATCAACTTTATTGCTCTAGGGAAAGGCAAGAAACACACTTGGGAATAATCATGGACAGTACCTTTGCAACAGCAGATTATGAGCTACCTCTACCCTAAAGAAAACCATTTGCAGGATAGTCACCTTGTTCTGAATCGATGGGAATACAACCACCTCAGTGCTGCTTGTACAAAGAATGAAAGACCTCTTAGTATCACCCCTCAGATACAGTTGCATGTTGCCTCGCTCCTTCTAGAGCTGTGCCATTCTCAGGGGTCTTGGGGTTTCTCATTTAACTGAGAAGTGGTTTTGGGCTGGACAAAAAGGATGCTGATATCCTTTTTTTTTTTTTTAAATCTGAAATCCCATTGAAATTTGGCATTTGGAAGCCCATTGTGCAGCATGTGCTGGATGGAATCATATCTGATCTCTGCTTCATCTCTCCACAGCATCCCTTGAAAGACTCATCATTTAAAATTGTCAACTGTCCTGAGAAGCTAAGTATTTTAGGAAGCAATATATGAAGAAATAATTCATGCATCCCAAATAAACAAGAAAGTGTATCTGCACTGAATCCTGGTCCATTCCCTCGACTCCCTTTAACAGTCTTCCTCTGAATTTTCACAACTGATAACGGGTGCTAGGCAGGCTTATACTCTACCCTGAAGAGTAAATGACTGCACGACAACTAGGAAAAACCAGGCTCCCACCAGTCCAAGTAACAATGTGGCACATCTGCCTTCCATGTGCTCTCCAGAAAGTGATCCTGATGTTTCTTTTCCCCCTCCGATGGATGAATAATATCAGGAACAGGACTATTATTCTGATGTGAATACTAACACTCCTCAGCATATCAGTGTGCTGCAGGGCCTGAACACAACTACAGGTAAAGAGCAGAGTAAAAGAGTCATCCTGGCAGTATCTCTGCCTCCTGCTGAGTCTCAGACAGAAGGAGACATTCACCTGTGCCAGAGTGGCACTGGAATACAGCTTTTTCCCTGAGATAGAGAGTAGTGAAACACTGGATTACATGGTTGTCATCACTCCTTATTGGCTTTTGTTCTTTCCACATCGTCAGGCAGCAGTGAGTGGGGTGCCACAGTGCTGTGCTTGGATTGCTGAGGAGAAGCTCATTGTTTGTTGTTGCAAGAAGGCATTAAAAATAGCAAAACAAAAAACAAAAAAAAAAAAATAGGAAGAGAAAAACAAGTAGAGCAGCTTTTCTCTGGAAGCACCAGAAACCAGGTGCATCACTGCTGACAATGATGGCAAACAAATACTGTAAATACTTTGAACTTCATCAGAGTAATAATATTTAGGAATAGATTCCAAATACTTTTCTGGTACCACCTACAATTCTCTTGGAACCAGTGCTGTGTTCAAAGAATAAGACCCTTTTCTTCACTGGTAAAAATATGTGAAAGTATCAGTAGTATAGGTCATTGTCTTGCATTCCTGTTTATGTAGATTAGCACATGTGCCAGTAGAGCCTTTAATTCCTGTAATAAGGTTTCTCACAGGATAAAAAAAATCCAGATAAAAATATGATTTGCAAAATATACCCTTAATATACTACGAAAATACCTGTGATACTCGGTTATGTGGCAGCAACTAACTAGGGCTTATCTTGGTATTATTCTCCACTTGTGGTAGGTGAAAAACCTCAGGCTAAAAACTTCACAGGAAAACAGAGGGCTGTGTAATTTTTCAAGAATATACAGCATTCTGCACACTGCAAATAGTTTATGTATTCTAAAGTAGAGTACAGTGCATGCTGGCACAAACAGAAGTTCAGAGGAAGCAACAGTCATCACGAAACTATGCCAAGCAATAAGAACTATACCAAACAGTCAAAACCCAAATGGAAAAAAGAAGTAAGGTTTATACCATTACCAAACAGTGACTACGACAACTCACACCTCTTCCACCTGAAACTCCTACCAAAACACCTTTCTCTGTCAGTGCATTTCACTGCTTAGGTGAAGTCTGGGGGGTGTTATGTGTATTTGGAAGCAGCCATAGGAAGTGAGAGGCTGATCTAATCACACAGAGTGGTCTGTGAGGCACTAAGTGTGGAGATCACGCTTTTAACCCCACAAGGAATCTTTCCTTTATGTGGGGGTCTATGTTCCACAATGTGGTCAGTGTGAAAACCAGCTCAGTTACATGTGAGATATTTTCTTATCTGCACCAGGGCTCCCAGACCATCATCTCCATTCTTCAAGCTTCTGGATGGTCTTCAAGACCCACCTCAGATTCAAGGGCAATTTTCACCAGTCCTTATCTTTCCAGGAAGAAGACACATTGCTCTAATACACATAATTACGACTGTATCTTGTGTACAAGCACTTCATCATCCAACATTTATAGGGTCTCACTCTGCATTTGCCTCTTATTTCGTTGTATTCATCTGTGTGTTGTTTTTTAAATATTTTTAATAAGCTTCAGAGGCTGACTTATTTGTATGGGAAACAGAGCCAAAGAGACTCCCTTTCCAGTTTCTGTGGGAGCCAGATGGCTACACTTTAACTATTTCCCTTAAATAACAAGTAAAAATAATTTTAAAGGGGGGAAAAAAAAAAAAAGAAAAGGCCAAACAAACAAAAACCAATTGCAAGTCAAAATACATTGGGACAGACATGTCAGCTGTGCAGAGTCCTACCTCTCCTGACTTGAGGAAAGCAGGCAAATTTATAGCAGATGAGCCTCTGCCCCCCCCACTCTATGGTGCAACCTCTTTTATGGAGCCTTGCAACAGCTAATGTTTTTTAAAGTGTTGCTTAAATCAAGAGACTGCACAGGATTTTTGTGTTGGCTTTTGCATAAGTTTGAATCTCTAGTCCATATGGATGTAAAGAAAAACCGGAAAAAGTTGGGTGAAAGCTAATACATTAAAAGAACAAACAATTTTAAAAAGAGGTCACAATCCTTATTCGTTATATTCCTGGTGCATGGTTTGGTTGTTTTTTTTTTATTTCTTAGAGATAAGCAAACTTTAAATTCAAATAGAATGACTGATAAAGAAATCATTAAAAACACGTTCCTAACTCTCTCTGAAACTTTAACAAAACTCAGAGCGCTGAAGCTGTCAAAGTGCTGCCTTAGTGAAAATCAGAGGCAATTTCAATGCAATTAGCAAGACTGGAAAGAAGACAAGGATGGAGCAATAGGATCTTACCTTATTTTAAGAAAGGAACAGAATTTTTCTCCCATGTTTCACAAATCCTGTGTTACCTTCTTGTCCAGCTTCTTGTGCTGTACAAAGAGAAGACAGGTAACTAGATGTTTTGCTTAATCTTTGCAGCTTCTTAAACACAAGCAATACTTAAATACAAATGAAACAAAAACCAGGAAGGGCAGCATTTGAAAACTGATCAGCTGAAAAGCATAAGATCTGCAAGAAAACATATTAGGTTTTTCAGCCAGAGGGCTGGGCACTGGAACAGGCTCCCCAGGGAATTGGTCACAGCATCAAGCCTGACAGAGTTCAGCAAGTGCATGGTGGGATTCTTGGGAATTGTCCTGTGCAGGGCCAGGAGTTGGATTTGATGATCCTTGGGGGTCCTTTCCAATTCAGGATATTCTGTTCTTTGTTCAGATTGCTCTGCCCATGAGCTCTCCTGCAAGGACAATGCCTGTGATAAGATTCAAAGTTCCCCTGGCAGTAACTGTCTTTATTTTCCCTTTTCTTTTGTTTTTACCTGCCCCTCATTGCACAGAAGCCTCTGCAGTAGAGTACTCTTCAAGGATTGGGTATCAAAGTGTTAAATACAATTAAAATAGAACATGAAATCCACTACTAGGAGCACACTTAAAACACTTGTAACAGATTGAAAGATATGCTAGCTCTTTCCCCTGCCTGGTATCTTTTTCACTCAGAACACTAAGTTAAATTGGTGGAAAACAGCGCTCCTTTCTCCTCTAAAAATACACAGAGCATAATAAAAAATGTAATGTGCAATCAGCCCTTGGTGCTTTTAAGGTAGTAGCAGGAACTGATACTGCCCAGAGCAGCAATGAGTTTCTGAGTCCCACACGAGGTAAGAGGAACTGAAACAAGGGATGCATGGAAAATCCATTAGCAGAAACCTACGTGGAGACAAAACATTTCAGTTTTTGACAGATCTCCAGAGGTCCAAGCACAGCATGTTAATGTTTATGATAGAAGTCAGTCCGTCTCCAATATTATGTTATTTTGTTTTGGTAAAAGAATATGAGATGTTAGAATAATTACTGGTATTTTTACTGAGTAACTCTTCTTAGGAGCTTCTCTCAAGTGTAGCTGGATTTAATTTGTGGAACGAGGGTGGGCATAGTTTCACATTTATAAACCTCTAATTGAGAGCATTTCCCTCACAGAAAACAATAACACAACATTTATTTCTTAGAAGTTTTTAAATTGGATGTTTTGATTTTAGTTGGCAAATTTCTGGATTTTTTTTCCCTAGGTCCTCTGCTTTTCCAGTGTGACTAAATCCAAAATGTTTCTCCCATTAAGATGACAGATGACACGGCCCAAAGGCAAACACACAGGATCATCTGTCAGGTGCTTGGCTCTGCTGTGGTTTACTGAGTGCTTTGCCAGCAAATCTTAGCACCTTGGTGTGCTTCTGTTTCCTTACCTGTAAAATTGAGATAATGACACAGGCCCTCTTTGTTATGAGATTTGGCATCTCTTCTATGCAAAAGTGCCACACAACACTAAAATACAAATGTAAATACTTAGATAAGTCTATCTCACTACATATAAAAGAGAGTTGGTTGGGGGAGAAATAGTAACCTTTGTCTCAAGGGACTTGGGGTTGGTTTTGGTTTCTAGTCTCTATTCATTTCTTTTTACCTCCCAGAATTGCCTGAAACATCTGCTGAATTGGCACAATGTGAATGGAGAGATTCCACCTCATCCTAATTTTGTCCTGATGCAAAACTGTCAATGTCTGGTGTTTTCAAAGGCAACAATTTTTTCTGAGTGCAGTGCCAGGAATAATCTCCTGCACTTTGACTCAATCTGTAAGCCCACAGGGTTATGTATTTATTTACTTATTTATTTTGATGTCTCCAAAATAGCAATGCATGTTACTCTACCAGACTGCACGCTGTAAAACAGTGGAAGCAAATAAACTGCAATTGTTAATGTTAATTGGTCTTACTTTGCCATGTCATTTCCAATTTTTTTCAAAATGGAGATTAAAAAGGGTTGGAGAAAAAGCTGTGATTTTGTCATAAGCAATCCAGTTAGTGGAGTGAACTGAAGGGATTTGATTGTTCAAGCTCTGCACAACCAACGAACCGCACAAATTCACATTAATCTGTCTGTCCACACCCCCTCAGCCTTGTCTGCACTGACTGAGGCTTCTACACACAGTGACTGTGGGGCTCTCCGTGTGTGCAGAGCCACGTGCAGAAGAGCCACACTGCCCTGCACACTTTGTACCACTCACCCTTTGCACAGAGCTCTGGAAGAGCAGATGCTGGAATGGCAACAGGCACATACCCCACTGAGCACTCAGGTGACCTGCTCAGGCCGAGTGGTGAAGACAATTTTGACTTTACACTTGTGGTTGATGTGGGGTTTGCTCTGTGGAAAACTTCCAACAATGAAATCCAGGAAGCACAGTGTTTTGCAGATTTGAGAAGCTCATGCAACCTAAAAACCAGTTCAACTCACCCACCCTTCAGGAGGAAGGCAGAACTGCATCCCCACAGCACCACGCTGAGTGTGGTCCCCAACCTGAATTTAAAAGACCCAAAGGAAAATGTTCCAGCCTAAATGATCTCATTCATTCAGGATGTTTTCATTAATATCCTCCTTCAGTTTTCCAGTTGATAGTTTCATTTGTATTATTTTTAGGACACCCTTAATAAAACCCTGTGTTGTTTTTTTCTAACACCACAGTGTTTATGCCTTTCACATTCCAACTCACAGTCATGTCCCTGCACCCTCCATTTCAGCAGCTCTCAGAGACTGAGCCACTGTCACTTGGGTGCACATAAACACATCCACACATGGACAAAGAAAATTGCTGATTTTCTCTGAATTTCCACCCAGTCTCATCTGAGCCTCCCAAAATGCAGCATATTCTCCTGAGAGAGGTTATCATTCTAGGCAAAAGTTCCTGCCTCCTGCCCATCATCTTTGGGACTTTCTCCTTGCCATGTCATCACACCACAAATTTGTATTTAATTTTTCTTTTCTATCACCTCAGGTCTCTGTCAACAAAATGTTCTTCTACATTTCTCCCTCAAAATGAATTTTCCTCACATATGAGCTTCTGCATGGCACTGGGCTGTTTCCTGTCCATATGTCCATCCTCAAAAGGTCTATTTGTACATATCTGGGCAGCTTCACTGTTCACTCCATCGCCCAAGTGACTTCCACCTAAAGATTTTGTTAGCACAGTCTGCTTTCAGATCGTTACCAGTAGTTAGGAATAAACATAAACCCCATCTCGGTGCCCACCTCTGCTAAATACCTCCCTAAAATACAGGATGTTGCTGCTAATAATTATCCTTCAGCCAGTTTTCGGTCCTTACAACACACTGTTTATACCCAAACCAGTGAGTAAACTCATTTTGCAAGCAAGAATGCCATGAGAAACCACATCAAATACATTACTAAAATCATCAGTAGATCCAGCAAATTGCCTTTTATCCATTGATTTTGTAATTCTGTTTTCTAAAAGAACTTTGGAAAATCTATTTTCTATTCTTTCTTTGCTACTAAGGCTCATTTTTTCCTTGTCATGCAAAAAATTTCCATAGTTGCTCCCTTTTTCCATTCCTGCATTCCCACTGAGGTATTCCTAAGATCATTCATTAATAAGCCAGTACAAAATATTTGCCATAGTTTACCCTGCATCACAAAAGCCAGTGATAAAGTTGATGTTGGATGCAGCTGTGGAACAGATGTGGGCCCTGAACGCTGAGATTTTTGTTTCCCCTGCGTAACAAAAGTCCAGATTTTTAGGGAAATGCATATGCCAACAGTTACAAAGTGTGACACCTGAAATGCCTAAGTATTTTCTCTTGGGCAGAACAGGATTCAGCTCTCATATCCCAGTGAGATGTGCTCTTGCTGATGGCTGCAAGTCACGTCTAAGAGTGGTTTCAGGCTTGGATTCTGACCTTGGAGTCCAGACCTGTGACACAGCTTCCCTAGAACTGTATAAGGCTTCTGGCATAAATGAGATCAAATCAGATACCACAAGAGCACCGTGAGTTTTCTAGGTAGCAGGCACCTCAATAATACTGGGAGAACACTCAATTATTCACAGCTGGAACTCTTTTGGCCCCCTATGCAGAGCAGGAGACTAAAAAATCCCCAAATGACAATGCAACCGCAGGAGCATAACAATCAGATTGCCCACTCATATAATTCAAGACCACACATTTTATCTACTTGATGGAAAAAGAAAACTTGTCAGTATAAGAGAGGATATCAAATCTGGAAATGGGTAAGAAAAATTATATTCTCTGTTAGAGAAGATTCCAGTTCCCCAACCCGCTAACAGTCAAATTTTCTGCACCTTTGAAACGTACAGAATTCTGTCTAGAAATCAAACATGGAGAAATGGAAAAAGGATACGCACAGACAGCATGATCATATGGCCAACACATGGAACTCAAATGGAATAGCTACTGGTTTTTAAGCTCCACAGGAATGGTGAATTGAAGATGAGTGAGAGACCCCTTTCTCATGTTGTTTATTTCACCAAATAGCCAAGGCTTCCCAGCCCTCGTGGCACACACAGCACTTCCCCTGTTCTTCAGATATCTTCCACTTTTAACTCCTACGAAGTCTTAGTCTGTTTCATAAGTACTCTATTTTCCTGAGCAAAATCACACAAAGTAGCAGATGAAAGGGACCACAAGCATTGGTGTGCAGTTTCCTAAAAAAATCCCCCCAACAACCTCACCATCCTCACCACTAGGCTCATCCTTACAGCTGCATGGCAAGAGCAGCACGTGAGCATCACTGTGCACACACACATCCAACGTGTTTGCTTAACCACACACAAGTAAGAGCCTGTTAAAATCACAACATATCTGAAGCCCTGGCAAAATGTTCTAATTAAAGGAAACATATTTCCCTCATTAATACATTGTAAGATATATCAACGACCATGACATACTCCCCTAGCATGCTTTTTTTCCTCTCTGTGTGTGAACATCTGTACATTTCCCCAGAAGCTGAATTTGACACATGTGATGCAGGAACAGAAATGTCTTTTCAGTGGAAGTCTAAAGCAAACAGATGTGTCAAGCATCTGCCAACAAGTTATGAGGAAGTTACTCCCACTCCAGGACATAACCACCTATGCACTTCTCCTTAGAAGAAAGCCTGGGTTTTGTGGAAAGACAATTCTGTGCTACAAGTTATATTTCTAGTTGTATGGGAAATCATAGGATCACAGAACCACAGGGATGGAAGGGACCTTTGGAGACAGTCCAGTCCAACCCCTCTGTTGAAGCAGGGGCAGTTCAGCAGGTTGCTCTGGAACATGTCCAGTGGTGTTCTGAGCATCTCCAGCAATGGACTCTTCATGCACACTCTGGGGAACCTGCTCCAGTGCTTGACCACCCTCATACTGAAAAAATCCACCTTGTATTTTAACTGAATTTCCACGATTTCAACTTGTGCAGCTCTGAGGAGAGCCAGCCTCTGTCTCCTTTGCTCTCCACCATCTGATGTTGATAGAAACTGGCAAGATATCCCCTGAGCCTTCTTTTCTGCAGTTTGAATGGCCTCAGCTCTCTTTGCCTCTCCCCATGCATCAGATTCTCCTGCCACTTAATCATCTCAGCAGCCCTTCACCGGACTGTCCCCAGTACCTCCAAGTCTTTCCTGTACTGGGAAGTATGTACAAGTACGGACACAGGTTGTGGATGTGTCTCAGCAGAACTGAGCAGAGGGTTTCAGAGCAGAACAATCACTTCCCTCAGCCTGATGGCAATGCCCTTCCTAACACAGCCCAGGATGCTGTGGGCTTTTGCTGCAGAGGCTCAGAGCTGACTCCCATTCAGCTTGTCACCCACCTGAGCCCCATGTCCTTCTGTGAGACCTCTGGCTTTTCGGCAGCTCTGCTACACAGGGACACTTTTGAAATCTGCATACCCAAGCTCAGGCACTTAAATCCATATTGGGCATCAAAATAAAAGCAGGCTGCTATTCCAAGGCACCGCACACCTACAGCTCCCAATGGAGAAAAGTGGAAGTGTCATGATTAAAGCCCTATTTCATGTTTCCAGGTTGCCTGCAGCAAAGCCTTCATCATCAAATTGTGTATAAATGGAGTCTCTGTAAGATGCTACATTTCAACTAAGCTCTAACAAGAACCACTCAAGAGAAAAGTGCATTTCCTTCCAGTTTATTCCTTTGGTTTCAATTGTGATAAGTAGCAAACCTATTGTAAGATAGATACCATGCAACACAGGGACATGCAGCTCTAAGATAATTCATCCTAAACCAGTGATCTATATGGAAGGTTAGATAATGCTGCATTATACATGAGACTATTGGCTTCTTTATGAACAGCCTCCCACTGCCATGTGCTGGGAGGGATGAATTAGACATGATGAACATAATAAAGTAAAGACACCTATGTTTAGGATATCTTTTTAGAAAGCACTTGCTTGTCCCTGCACTTACAAGAGGTACCCGCATCCATTCCCTTATTAACCACCACAGACCTTCATCATTCTTAAACTCTCATGTTAAGGTGAATAACAAAAAAGAGAAAAATAAGACCTTACTGCTAAAGCCCAATTTCTGGCCCCTGGGGTGCCTAGTTGTACAAGATAGTTGCAGAATGTAAATGCAGAAATGAGCACTACAGAAATGCTTATGGATGAGGAAATAATATCATGAATTTTGTTATGTCAAGTGAGACCCTATTTATAAACAGACAAAAAGCTTCTTGGTATGTAAGTGATGGCAGGCAAGACATTGTTCATTGTACAAATGAGTGCAAAATATGATAAAAAGGAACTGTAGGGCTCTCAGGAAGAATAATGCATGTGCCGTTATCATTTTGACACCAAGGACAGTAGCGCATTCATCAGTATTGAGCTGCAGAGAACCTGTGCCTACCCTTTGTGAATCCTGTGAGAGGTTATGTACATGGTATGGTTTTGGGGTAGATCTTTGCAAGATCCTGGAACTCTCCTCAACAGCTTGATCAAAGCCAGGACTTGTGTATACTAAGACAGGTTTGGTGGAGAGGCACAAGAGGCCTGATTTGAACATGCCAGCCCTTGCTCTCTGCATGACAGAGACATTTCATACACTCACATTGCCTTGAAAGCCACTGTGGGAAAGGCACAGGAAGGGCAGGAGGCAGAGAGCAGGTAGTACTCAGAGAGCAGGAGCAGCTCCACATATGGAATGCCTGCTATTTTTCTAGTGGATTTCAGCATTGCCTCCTTTATCCCCTAGGTAAACGCAGTGAGGTGTCCTACCTACCTTTTATTTGTTTGCTTTCCACTTCCTTCTCTAGTTACCCCCCCAAATCAAGCAGTCACACATTGGGCAAGACTCTGGTAAGGTGGGCATTAAAGCAAACATGTTTTTCTCAGGGTTGGATTGCAGGTTAAAAACCTGGCCTGATCACCAGCTTTCAAGATGTGACAAGAAGTGGCAAGACTTGACAGCCAGTGCCCAATCTGAGTTTGGACTCTGAAGGCTTAAGAATCCCAACCTGCTGAGTGAGTTGATGAGATGCTGCCATGGAATTCCCTCACAGAATGATGCTTTCTGGAGTCAATTAGAACAGCCCAAACAAAGCCCATGGTGCTTTAAGGAATGCTAAGGCCAGTTCTGTTCCATCCATACTGTCTTCAAGACAGATGTTACAGTACCTGTACCTTCCCTTGGAAGCTGAAAAATACTTTCAGATGCAGGAAATCTCCAAGAACAAATCAAAGTCAAGTTGCTCTGGAGGACTACAATGCCTTCACATCTGCTCTACAAGACAATACACATCGAGTTTAACTTTTCCAAGGACATTGACAGGACCTGGGAATCAAATCCCATTCTAAAGGTACACTCTACACAGGTATTGCACCTGCAGTGCTACCCCAACCCCTCCAGACATCTGTAAACAAGGGACAGTGGGTAAGACGCTGAGTTTGCAATGCTAAATGTATTTGTTGTTCTCGGTCATTGCTTTAATAGGAGCCACTATAAAGGTGTTGTTCAGTCAATGATTTTTTTCTGTTGCACTTTCCTAACCTTGCCAATCTTTGAGTTTGGGATTATAGCAGTGAGTAGTTTATCTCCTCTGAAGAAGTAACAAAATGCCATGGCTTTCAGACCTCTTATCTCAAAGACCCTTATCTTTGTTACCTCCAATTGTGCCTGGGGAGAGGATGCGGAGCAGATGAACACCCAGGAATTTAGCACATTATTAGTATTTTGTTTAACCTAGGGGCAAGGAACAAAACAAGTGAGCTGAGTGCTGTGAAGTAGCGCTTAACTTTGTCTCCCGATCTCTGAATCTCGCACATTAAAGGATGGTGTTGCTGTTTGATACCTGCTGCTGCTAAGGGAATGCATAATGATAAAACCACCAGCTAAGCTCTTACATCATTTTACAATCAGGCATCTCAAAAACTGTTTATCTGATCAGCACCAAATTCTGTCAGAGCGTTGACATGTGCATTTCTAAATAATTTCAGTATGTCAACCTGAATAGACACACAGAATCAGAGAGTTAATTATCTTTGACAACTTTGCCAGCTAATTTCCTATTTATATGTACCAAACTAGGGGCCTCTTTTATCCTTCCTTGTCACAAAGAGTTTATCAATCAAATCAAGGCCTAAAATTGGCTGCCAAGGCAGTCTGCCATACCAAAGGGGAGTTTATCTGTTTGAAATCTTTCCGACTACCTAATGACAGCAACATTGACATGAAACATAATAGGCATTGTTTTTTGTTGTTCCTTCCCTCTCCCTGCCCCCTTCCTTTTCCTGCTGCCAGCGGACATTGGCTCTTTGGGAGAAGGTGAAGCTGTGAGTGGTACCTCCCCTGCCCTCCTGCAGCTCCAGCTTCCCAACATGCCTGTGCCTGGATGCAGCTGTCAGGACCGAGTTTCAGACACGCACCGTTCACCTCTGGATTCGAGCTGACAGAACCTGCCCGTGTCAACTCCATCCTTGTCTCTGCCAATTCAAGCACATTTGTTGAGGAATATGAACAACATTAAAACCTACCCGCTCCTGCTGACAGGCATTAGATGGCGGAGCTTTCGGTGCATGTTGTCACTACTTTTCTGTGACAGGCAGTTATGTTTTACTTTAATAGCCATATATCTCCTCTCCAGTTCCCTTTAACTGGGTGGAATTTTACAAGGATACCAAGAGGTTGTCACTTCGTCTGTGCATGCTAGTGTTATCCCTCATCAGGGATCTCCCCCTTACATATACAAAAACATGCTGCATCCCATGGCAAAGGCAACAGATAAAACCGGTTCTTGCTGCTACCTTGCTAGGATTTGCTTTCTCATCCTGAGTGGGGAAAGGCCAAGCAGTCAGGAGCTGAATCCCAAGGGTCAGCTGAACCCACATAGGGGATTTGTTTGGGGAAGTTATGCTGTAGGTAGCAGATTCTTCATGCACAGTGCTCATAACCAATCATGCCACTCTTACCAGTTAAAAATAAATAAAAATATAGAACTCTTTAAAAATTTTGAATTGTTGCTGAGTCAGCCACTACTCCTGGGCCAGGTCACATAAGGAAAATTATCTATTATGTGAAAAAAAGGTAAAAACATGTTGCTGCTTGTATTCTTGGAGACGGGGCCATTTCTTTCCCACCAACACAGCCATGATGACTGAAAGTGGAAGCCACCTTGCTGTGAGGAGGAGATAAAATACCTGCTCCAGTGATCTCCATGACCTCTGAGCATCTCAAGGTTGTTCCCCACCCCCAAAGCAAGCCACAGAGAGTTATAATAACACTCTTTTAATATTCCACTGACTCTTAAATCTGTGGATATTTTCTGTCTTTAGAAAATGGCTCCCTTTATAATTCCAACCTTTTATCCCAAAAGCTATCTCCTCATTCCATCAGTTTCACAACAGGGTGGACACTGTCCAAGTCAGTACCCCTGGCTGGAAGAGGAGTAGCTGAGCTTGTATCCTTTCTTCCCATAGTTGAAGTAGGCACCCAAGATACCCACCCTGCCCCTTATAGCATGAGGACTCACAGAAGGTACAAAGCATCTGGAATGAAGTGACTCATTGTAATGAGGTCTTGAAAGCTGATTTTATGTTATTTTATTACTTACTGTCTAAAAGAAGAGGTGAGGGGGGGAAAAATGACTGGCAGATTCTTTAATGTCACCCAAAAGCCTCAAGGGCCCAATTAATCAGGAAATATGTTTGGCTTTTGGACTTCAGTTGTCCATTCCCTGGGGCTTCTGCAGTGCGGGGGCTGGACATATGTTACTTGCTCACGCTCTAAGAAATTATATTTGCATGGGGAGTGATACCTGCTAGTCCAGAATTAAGATGTCAAGACCTTCTCTCATTCAAATGCCAGCACTCTCAGCTGGAGTGTGTCTGGAGAGGGCCCACAACCCAGTCGAACAGCTTGGTTCACAACCTTCGCCATTCCCGGGAGGGGCTGCATGAAGATCCAGCTGTTTGGGTAACACAGTGGAATAGGAAATTGGAGAGCGTGCATTCTTACACCCTCCTCAAACCTCACTGAAGGAATAAAGTAACTCACCACCAAATAACTCAGATAATCAGGAAAAAGATTTCATGAACTCATGAAACTGATACTGATTCCAAGCCCTGTCCAGGCCTGCTGAGTCAGCAGAGAAACCTCGTTCACTTCTAAAATCAATGACAAAACTATAGCCAGAAGGGTATTTCTCCATCACAGCAAACCTCTGTTCCAAGCTCTCAGTGCCTCCAGAATGGCATTATTTTGGGAACAGTGGCAGTGGATCAGACCTATACAGAGACAGGTGTATTTAGAAATATTCAATGTGTTCCAGGAGATGTCCAGCAATGGGTCCAGCAGCAGAAAAAATTGCTCATGACACAGCTGATAGTGTAGGTTACTGTTGTCTGTGCAATGGCTATTATTTTTATTTCCCTTTCTCTGGAATATAAAAACTCTAAAACATTCTTAAATATGGAGTGAAATGATTGTGTTCAGACCCTAGAGAACAATCCTTGGTGATTAGTACTGATGCCATAGTTGCCAGTAGTCCTGGAATGCTGTGAAGGACTCCTTCCTTATAGTTAGTAAAAGATTAAGGCTTCACTGAATGCACACAAAAGTCATAGGCAGGAAACACTGAAAAGCAAAGTTCTCGTCTTTCCACTGCCTTAATAAAACCACCGCAGAAACAGTGCAGGTGTCACACACCAGAGACCCAATTCTCAGCAGGGACCTTACACAAAAAGAAGGAGATTACCTTGGGATGCTGCCTTTGCCGGGACTCCCAGCACACACTGTTGGTGATGCAGATCCTTATCCAGTAGAAGCTGAGCAGAGATCAGCAATTCATTTCACATTAGCTGGTATTGAACATCGGTCATTACAACCAGCACAGTCCAGATTTGAGCCAGTGACCTGAGGGTGAAAGGCTGCAGCTTCCCAAGCCAGTAATCATTACATTTTGACACAACCAATTATTCAAAAAGAGTCACTCAGAGCTCAATTAAAATTTCGGTAAGTTAGCCTTTTCTTTGCTTCTCCTTTGTCTCCAGCACATCGTGTTCCCCCGTTTAAATAAACTGAACAGTTTGTCACTGCACTATATAATTCTGTATTCAAACTGTCAGGACCTCCCGTAGTCACCTCTGTCACTGTCTCTGCCAATCCCAACGCACCCGCTCAGGCCTCTGAACAGCATTAAATGCTCTCCCTGACAGACACTTTGATAACATCACCAAGCACATACACTGAGGCAAATTCCTTCTGACAGCATTCACTCAACAAGCTGAAAACGAAGGAGGGACACGGATTTGTTTTAGTTACCTTGCTTGTGTGATGGATGTTATAATTAACTCTCTGTCTAATACCAAAAAGCTATTGTTAAGTTTCACGGCCTTTGAAGATTCACATTTGTAGCAGCAAACCTCTCAAATGAACACATTTAGCAATGACTGCATTTTTCAGTGATTTCTTAATGTTGCCAAACAGCAGCACTGAATATTTATAGAGTTCCTGTTAAAAAATTACACATATCATTGCTTGTTTTTGCTTTGATCTAGAATTTATTGTCTATGAAGTAAAAAGAGACAGACCTCCCCCACACACACTCTCTTGTAAACCTCCAGTGCGTGTTGTCTGCTTAAGACATTGCGTAGAGGCAGGTCATCTCACACTGCCGTACAAATCCAATTAAATTAATGCAACCTCTTGGACAACACGGAATCATTATTGCTGCAGCCGTTCAACATTTTTCACATCTACACAGTCATCCATCAGAAACTAAATGCTTAAGTCTCCTACTCTGTGTTCACCATAATGGATCCAGTTATATTTTCTTCCCCAGCAAGATCAAATTATTCCAGACAGATTCTACAGTGATGTGCCCACCTCCTGTGTCACCAGCAGAGCCTGCACTGCAGTTTAACCAGTGGGTGCTCCTGCCCTGAGACCTTCCTGCCCAAGCAGGAGCCCTCTGGGAGCACTGAGGGACATGGACTGACACCAGATCCTGGGGATGCCACCAAAGGTGAGGTGTATGACTGAGTAAATTACCAGCTTCAAAGGCAGCTTAAGACACAAGGGCTCGCCACCTCCCTGTTATGTAGTGGGAACCTGGTAGGGAGGAAGTACAAAAAGCAGCTAATAAGAGGGTGGAAGTTTATGTCAAAATAGGTCTCTGTTGAACTTCCATCGATTTCGAGTCCCTTAAGCACTCATACCAACATGTAATTTGCAATACCACAGATGTCACCTTTGGATTTGGCCCAGGAGGTAACTTTCTGACAGGGGCACGGGTTTCCCTGCTCTAGGAGAATGCACAGGGATACAGCAAACCCTAGTGCAGAACACACACTTTTCACTCTGTTATGTTTCCAAGAGGCAGCTCTGATGAGAAAGTCTCTGATGGAAAAAGCTAAAACAACCCACTCTACAAACACTGGTACTGTTAAATCCACTGCCTGAGCTGCTGTTCCTGCCATTTCTCCTTGGAACACAGATGGAGTCAGTGATTTTGGATTTCTACCTGCCAGGAAAATGATAATGAACCAACTAGAAGTGCTCTGGTGGTTGCCTGCTGCCCCAAGCAGCACATAGGGCTCTCAGTTTTCCAGAGGTCATGCCTGATGCCACTGCTTTGCAATACTCTACACAGAGCAGTGGAATCCTGCTCTTTAAGGCAGTCACAGCATTCCTGACTCCAGACTCTGCACTGCCGAATTTACTGGTCACTGGGATGTGACAAAGCACATATGCAATTTAAGTTTTGTGATTTTGAAAATAAAGAACAAATTGCAGTGGGAATTTATTTCCCACTCTAGGATTTGCCCCTTTCATTCCCATTGTGGGTCATTCCCACAATGAAGTTCACAATACCCTCATCTTCGTTAGCTCTCCAGGCTAAATATTTTAATAGCTACAGTGACACAAAGAAAGGCACAACCAAAGTGCCTCAGGGAGAGGCCAGTCTGGCATTTTAAACAATCTGACCACACACTGCACATATTTCCTATAGAGTTACTGAACAGTGTGAGCAGAAAGGATAATTTTTCTGTACCACCTTCACATAATCAGTTATTTAAATTATCTTTCTTCATTTATGATAATGATTTTTTTTTAATCTTGAGATTGATTTTACATGAAAACCTGTCACTATCCATCCAGCAGAATGCAGTATGTAAGGGTTTGGTTTAATAACTATTGTAGTTCCCCAGCCTATCTCAAACACAGACAATAGCCATGTTCTGATGAAATATAACTGAAGACTGATGACAGAGTTGCCATCCTCATGTCTAAGGTCCAGGTAGGTGCTGTACTTTTGATTCCAAATGTGGCATTGGAGTTGACTGTACCTTACTGCCATAGCAAGTACTGTGTCCATGTTTCCACTGAGAAACATTTCTTTTGGGATTTATTCTGTAACTTGCTCATAAGCATCTGCTTGAAGTTTGGTGGTGAAGTTGAAGAGAACATGAATTTAAAGAATAATAATAATAAAATGTTTCAGCTTCTTTAAACTACAAGAGTATTAAGAAAACACAAGTTAAGCAGTTTATGAAGATTAAATTTTTATAACTGTTCTGGGGTATTGGTATAATACTTAAAAAAAGTTCTTCCCTTAATGTACACTTCTGTAAAATGCATAACAATACCTGCTTAAATTCAAATTCACCCAGGAGACTCGAACATCTCCGAATTGGTCATCCGCTTTATCATGCAAATGTTTTATTTATCCTACAAACATTCTTGGGGATAAATAATACACAATTTAAAACTGTGTATTATACTTTAAATATATGTGGAATGTTAGAGATAATAAAGACTGTGGATTAGGGTTTTTGGGCCAGTGGAAACTGAGACACTTCACTCACTGCTATAACATTTTCTCAGATACACAGGAGCATCTTTAAGGTAGGACCTTTACAGATTATGGCCTGAGATAGACACATTCAATGTACACTTCACAGGATGCCATTTATGGCAACACTCTGCATTAAGTTTAATAACTGCATTAAACTTGGTGTTCTTAATAGGCCTCACCCTCAGAAACAACTGGGGCTGTGACCAGCAGCTGTGTCTGCTCCCCAACACAGTTTTACAGGGATGTCTCCTGAGACAAGGAGATTCCTTGCTTGGAGCCTGAGGATGATCCACCCAGCTACAGCCTCTGCACCGAGGGGCCCAGGAGGGACAGAAAGCAATGAATGCTACTCAAAGGTCTGGGTCTGGCATGGAAACCTCCCCTAGCATTTGTTCACTCAATATTTACACATTTCCTGAGGTGCTCACTGCTGTAAGATGGCTGGAATTGGCTGTTCTGCTGCTGGATTTCCTGCTTTCACCTTTGCACATAAAGAGACAATTTTATTTTTGTTGAAAAGGTAGAATTTGGTTTTTAAGTTATTAAGAGATCCATTTTTTCTAACCAGATCTCATTTAAACTGGAGAATGCAACCACTTGTGTGCCAATTTGTGACTATTTCTACTCACTCCCATTCCTCTAGTCCATATTGCAGCTTCTGTCCTCATGCCTTTTTGGTAGGGAGGGATAACTGCTACAGAATTCTAATTATATAGCAAGTTAAAATTTATATAAATATAATTATTAGCTGTGTTAATTTTTAAAATATCTTAGTAACACTCAGCTGCTACTTTTGTGTCCCCTGTTCCTATGTGGATCCCTTTGCTACCCCCTTCCACATGTCTGAGGAGTGAAACTTCACAAATTTAACGTATTCGCTAAGCAAAAATATAGTAAATTCATACACTACAAACACTTGACACAGTCAATACCTTAAGCACAGTGATGGAGATGTAGGATTCTTCACCTCCAAATACACAGGCTTTTTTCCCTGTCTGCTAAATGCAGATCTAGAGGCAAAAGGAAGAGAAAACAGATCTCCAACTAGCTGGAAAGCCGCACTGAGCTGATAAGCACCTTGGAGAATGTAAAACAGCTCAGATACTGATTTGTTTGCTGGAAACAGTCTTCCAAGCAGTAATGCATTCTTTTAACTCATTGCAGCCCTTGGAATCAAAGAGGTCTATTTTTAACAATAATAACCAACAGCTATTAATGAGGCAGCTCACCATCCTAACTCCTGTGTGATCAACACCAAATACAACACTGAAATCAGACTTTGGGAACATTTCAAATCTCATCCTCAGCTGCTGGGAGTCAGAATCGTTCTATATGCTCCAAGAGAGTTGTCCTAACTTTTAACACTTGAGAAGCTGACCAGGTAACATAATATACACAAAGGAAATCTAACATTATATCAAGGAACCAGTTAACCAGCACTTTGTTTTTCTCTCTGATATCCTGCCTCTTCAATTGCTGCAAGCAATTAAGTGCCCACCACTTGTTTGAACAACCAAACCAAAATAATTACAAATGCATGTTACACTACAACAATTGCATATTAACAAAGGCTTGGGGCCAATTAATCATTACACCATCAATAAATAATTTGCATTAAACTATTCTCTTTAAAGACTCCATGTTTGGGGTGACAGGGTTACCTCATTGATTATGTAAATTCCCCATCAAGCTTTGCAGAAGCAGTCAAAAGAAATAAAAGGGCTTGTCTGTTCCAGTCATTATCCTGCTGCTATGAGGCAAGACAAAATTGGGGTGAGAAGGAGAGGAAGAAGGAGAGAAGCAACAATGCAGACTTCAGTTTTAAAAGTCTGGGCTGCAGTTCAGGAGTATGGTATGCTTTAGGAGCATGAAACTGCAAAAGAAACGAACCCAGAGTATACCAACTAAGAAAGCACTGGGGGACTTGCCACTTTAAAGTCATGTCATCTCACAAATGGCAATAAACCAGCTCAAAATCAGTGTTACACTTTTTCATTTTACCTACAGCTTCCTTACAGGTACATCCTGAAAAGAGACATATGCCTCAAGTCAAACCAAACTCCTACAGATGAACCCACCAATAACACAATGTATTCCCCTTGTGATTTGGGCTATTCAATTTCCTGAAGATTTTCTCTGGAAAAAACTCTGGCTTCTTAAAATAGCAATTTTCTCCTTGAATCTTAGGAAGAATTCTCACACTGACTGTGGGCGACAATTATAATTGCAATATTTTTCCACTTGCACAACTGGGCTGTGAATTAAACAGGCCATGAGCAATAACCAGCCCTGCCTGGCTGTGCAGCAAAAACTCCTTTGTCCTGCCATGTACAACCCAGACAGCCCAAAGTCATGGCCATGGCACAGCTCAGGGTCACCAGTTACCTGTGGGGACACAGCAAAAGAAACAAAGGACTGCCTGAATCTGCATCCTGAAGAGAAATAACGTGTTTCTGTACTCCGCTTTCGAGGTAATGTAAGGCAAGTGAGACTTGCCTTTTCTCCCAGGCCTGTGCCAAGTGGAAAACACTGCATATTATTCTTTCAGGAATCTTTTTTCCTTCAGCAACCAGGAATTAATAGTCATTATAAAAGCAAACCTACTGAAGGATAATTAAACACCTTTCCTATGGTAAAAGAAAGGCACAGCAGGTAGATTCATCTTTCCTCAGAGTTAAAGAACAACATGAAAACAAAAAAGCCTTCACTGTGAAAGATGGATTCACTGTGGCTGCCTTCTTTTAGTGCTGCAGCGAGGTGGGCAGCTGGATCGAGAACAGCTAGACCAGGTTTTGCACTATCCAAAGTACACACACCCACAGAAGAGACCAAATATTTGGAAATTCAAACTAGCAGCACTCCAATCAACAAGGCCACGAAGGAGGGAAAGCAGAAGACTTCCCATGGCAAGTAGTGCCAAAAAAGCATCAGTGTGGCACATGTTATACCTGCAATACTTCATGCTCTATTCTCCATGGAGGGCTTTTCAACACCAAAATGGGGGACAAGGTGAAGAGAAGGGAGTTTAAAGTGCAAGCTGCGCTCTCTGCTCCAAAAAGCACACTATGCTGATTCAAAAAAAACATTTTCAAAAATGCCTGTGGGTAAATTTGAGCTGCCCACAGCTCCCCAGGGGCAGTCGAAGTTGCTGTCGAGCCATTTATGTGGATTTCAGTCAAATTCTAATTTTAGTGTTCATTAAACATGGGTAATTCCCAAGCCAATCCCTGCATCACCTAGTATACATAATACCTCTACAATATAGGTCATCCTAGCTTAGAAAACATATACAGACATCAAAGTGCAACCATTTCATTATAAGTATTAACTTTATAAATAATTATGAACTTCTTAATTCTTTACAAGATGCTGTATAATCACAAATGTCTAAAAAAAGCCCTTACAATAGGAAGAGGGTGGGTGGTTATGGTATATAGTTGGATGTATATATATTTACACACACACAAACCACTCACACACAGCTGTGAGAGAAAGAAGGGAGGTGTAAATATGAATTTATTTCAGGCAGAAGGATGTTGCCTTGAAACATAAGGAAGACAAAGCCTGGTTTCAATCTCAGCCAAAGGAAAGGCTCCCACTTGCTGTACTAATAGATGTTCTCAGCTTCTCCCTGCTCCCCACACAGCTCTCCTGTGCAGGGAGGCTCTAAGCAGTGCAGGTGCTGGTTTCAGGTTCCTCTGAGACTCTAGGGCTCAAGTAGGACTAAGTACCAAGGTTGTGAGGCTCTTGCATCAGAGTTCAGCACTGCTGGCAACTCTCCATAGAGCTCTATGAAGTACAGCCACATCCTTCCTGCCCCTCTTCTCTGTCTCCAGCCCTGTGACACTGAGTCTGAAGGGCAAATGCTCCACTCTGTACCAAAATGTAGCATTTCTGCTGTGTATCACACAGGAAGGACATGGTTTTACTCACTTTTCAGGTGCTGCAGCAGAGGTATAGAGACATTTGAGCTCTCAAAAGGTCTCTGGTACTTGCATGAGCAGACTGAGGCATTGTTACTGCAGTGGGAACCCTTTCATGTCTCCACAGAAATGAATTAGGAAGGAGATACTTCAGTACTGTACTAGATTATGCCAGAACTCATAAAATAATTAATACTAGACAATTATGCCAGACCCGACAAGTCTGACACACACAAAGCAGGGAAGAAGTTGTAATACTGGATGCAGGGACTTCACTGAAATGAACCATCCTAAAGGACATGGTTATATAATTCAATATTAAAAACTTATTTTATCAGAAGCATGGAATTCACTGGTGAACTTCAGAGAACTACAAAGATCTTATCTTGGATCAAGACAAGGGCTGAGCTGGGGAGAAATGGATCTCAGAGCAATAATGAAATTCAGTCTATTTTTTGACAACTTGACAGAGGGCTCCAAGAGCCAGGTGCCAGCACAGTGTTGGGCTGAGCCTCTGCAGGGCTCTGCTGCCCTGCCCTCCACAGCTGGGGCTCACCATAGGAGGACTCTTGGTCTCAGGAGCCAGCCCTGCCCCAACACAGCTCAGTCACTCTGCACTGCACGGCTGGTGCACACACAGGGCCCAGTTGACTCCTTCACATGGCCCCAAGAAGCCTCCTCCAAAACAGCACTCCATGAGAATCATTGATTATTTCCTTTGAGCAACATCTGTTATTAATCCAACAGCAGCATTTTAAATATGCACCCTTGCCCAGCATTAATGGGAGAGAGTGGATTAAATATAGTTTGACTGCTTGCATTTTAACAACTCCATAGCTGATGTTGTTTATGGGCTGTTGGGTTTCTTTTTATTAATTTATATTGATTTTAAGTGCTCAGAAAAGCAAAGCCTGATGGAATGAACTGGAGCCAGGCGAAAGACTGATCAGCAGTAGGCACACATCCCCAGCCAGAGCTGCCAGGAGAACTCCCTTGCAGAGAGCACACACCTGCTCCTCCACTGCCAGGGCCCTTACTGGGAGCCTGCATCCCAAGCCAAAGCAGCCCTTCCTTTTCCATAGGGTGAGCCAGCAGCATCCCTGAGATCAGGCTGGGGTCACCCTGCTCCTCATGGTCTAGGTTTAACCTAGAGTGCTTTTAATGCTGCTTGCAAAACTCAAGATTGAAACGCTCAGGGCTCCATCTGAGAATGAAAAATAATGGCTATTGCAAGAATATGGCAGAAATTTAACAAAAATAGTAAATTCCCTAGCAGTTCACAGAATTCTGCACTGAGCTGGCCATGAAGCAGGAGCAATTTGCACAGAAACTCTAGAGCTGCACAGTTCATGGCAAAGAGCTTTCTACCACCTAGAAACAATCTCACCCTCTGGTTCCATCCCTTCCCTCTAACACTTTTGCTCAGTTGGTGACTTAGACAATCACACAACCTCACCATTCCTAGGCAATTGAGGGTAATGAGGCTAATCACTGCTGCTCAGTACAGCTGACTCTTATCCCTTCTCCAATCTTACTTAGGAAATTGCAGTGGGATTGATTATTTGGGATGGGATTTCAACCCCTCACACTCCTTGCTAGGTCACATGTTGTGGTTTATTTATATCTACCTCAGTCATCCTAAGGACAAGTGGAAACTTGTCAGGGCATTTGGATGGAGTAAGAGTAGAGTCAAATGTAAAGGACATTTTTAGATTTCTTTCTGCCCTGAACCTTCATTTGCCCTGGATCTGGCTGCTTTTGTGAAGTCATTGGCTAAACCAACTTTGCCACTTACAGGAGTGGAAAGAATGTAAACAGAAAGTTGTGATTGATACTGAGAGCATTGCTAATGAACTCAAAAGAACACAATTAGTAAAGAAGGAGCCAGTGTGTAAAAAAGGAGGGAGAAGGAAATGCAGCTATTTATAAATGTTAAGTATGTATAAATAAAACAGATAACAAATAGGGGTAGAAAGAGGAAGAGAATTGAAAACTATAGATAACATGGAGAAACTAAGAACTGCAGAAAAGTGATAAGAAAGGTAAAAGGTTATAAGGGCAGCAGAATTAACAGCAATAAGAAGAATTTATTTTTAGTGTGTTAAAACATATGGAATCCTAAGAATGAAATGGAAAGATGCCAAAGGGCAGATATGTTCACTAACAGTAACAAGCTTTGTTCAAGGCTGCAAGAGGCACAAACACTGGCAAATTGACAAATATTTACAAAATATCACTTGCAAAGTGAAAAAAGTGTCTAAGTTGGGGAAAGTCGAATGTGCAGAAATGTCACTTGCACACAAGAAGAGGCAGGAAGATTTTAAGCAGCTCTCTTCAGACAAGGAATGCCATGATTTCTTCCAGGCTATAAAACCTTCACAGAAACTCTGCTTCTTTCTTAATCTGTGTGGAACCTACCACTATCCAAGTCATGTGCTAATGGGAATGCCATTGCTGCTGTAAAATGCACTCGAGCCAAGGCTAACAGAACACATGAAAAATAAACATACAGGCTAATCCATAGTATCTTTCTGATCCAGTCGTGTGATTACATAGAGTTTATTCTGTTTCTTGGTTTTCCAGATTGTAAAATGAGGAAAATAAGTACCCCTCTCTGGCAAGTTCTCAGTTAAGGAATCACCTGAAAGCCTCTAGGATTGGCACTTTAAGAGTGTTATGCACAATGCTATACATTATCTAAACCACCTTTTTCAGGGAAGAAAGATTTACCCATCGCATACAAGCATCACACACATTTCATAGCACCTCAAGGACAGAAAAAAAAGAAAAAGAGCAAAGGAAAAAAACCCCACTGTGGCCATTTAGATTTCCCAGAAAAATCAAGAGAGCATATGCCCCACAGCTCCTGCCTGTCAATGGGTACTGGGAACCTACAGCCCTTTCAAAAGCTCAGCTTAAATATTTCTTGGGTTTGCCCCAATAAATTCTGCAAAGAAATTAATAAATACCTCCCTTTAGTTCCTATCATCTCAGCTTCCCTCTCTTCCTGGCAGTCCAATACTGAATTCATTAAATTTCATTAAAATATGCATCTGGTTCCTGCTTTTACAAGGCTATGAAATCTGCAGGTCTTTGCAGAGCAAAATCAGCTGTTCCCTGTTTAATATGGCCTTTCTGGCAGAGGGACTCTAGACCTGAGGCAGAGATCCCCCTTACTCAGCTGACAGATGGGGATCCTGTGGTACAAGCACTAGTTCAGCCAAAGATTGGGGAAGATTAAGGTTGGTTTGATGATTATGAAGTTTGGAGCTCTGGTACATGCAACACTAGAAAACTACAACTCCCATAAGACATCCTGGCAGTTGGGGTAGAAGCAGATTACACCTGAACACAACCCAAAACATAATTTGGTTCAAAACCCCACAAACTCAAGAAATCCAAGTAGAAACAAAATACTTCATTTGCTTTCCCCGAGGGAGGATGAATGTTTTTTGTGACAATAATGAAATTTCCTCTTAGAAAGTTCCACAAATCATGTTTTCTATTAAAAACCATAAATTTTAGAAAATTCTGTGGTAGAAAATTCCAACAGCAATTGGATGCCTCAGAGGATGCTGATGCACTTACCTGATCTGCATTCACTCTTAAATGCACGTGGCTGAAGTGAACTGCATTGACACTGACAAACATTCCTTTTGGCAAATCCAAAATACATAATTTTGACTTGGAGGAGACTGCCAGGATAGGTTCACAGGCACTTGACATTCCATGTTAAGGCTACAAGGAAACAATGTGCTTCTTCCCTTTCTCTAAAACCAAATGGCTGGAGATCTCACCTTGGATGTGGAAAATTCAGGGTTAATTCCCACCCTCACAAGAGTGTCAGTAAAACTCCTAAAAGTGACTGCTCAATTCTGGACACTTCCAGTCTGTCAGTATCTTCTTTTTAATACTGATAAAACAACTCTACTTAGTGGAAACAGCAAGTGTGCAGTGCCTAAAACTGCACTGCACTTTGTAAGGCACATGTACAGATCCCACTGTGAAGTGACGGTGAAACGTGATAATGCTGGAATCGTATTGTCCTTCACTCCTGTAATGCAAAGTCAAGAAGCCTAGAAAATTATTCTTACCCTGAAAATGCAAAGATTGCTACCAGCTTTTTTAAAAATAAGCACTTAACCCTATTTGAAAAGGCTAAAAAAATCCCTAACCCACCCACCACAACCCCAAGGTACAAAGAGATACGCTGCCACCACCAGCGAGTCCCAACAACTTCTCCTTGAAGTTAGATAAAGGTCGTGCCTTTGCTACCCTGATTCAAAAGTTTCTGTACCTTGACAGGGGCTATTTTCCACCTCCTGTGACCTTGAGAAACGCTGTTCTCTCTGGGCATGCCAATAGTTGTAAAACAGGGAGTGCAGTAGGAAATGGATATGGATAGAGTGAAAGTGATTCTCTTGTCCTTTCACACACCCTCCGTGAGATGTTGAATGTGTTTGAATGTGATCCATCAAGACATTGATCCCTTGGGGAAGTGGAGATGTGTAAGGAAACTTCAAGTGCTTTCTAACCAGATCTACCTCTAGGAGAATGTACTGAGCAGTACAGTAAGAAGATACATATATTATCGATAATCCCATGTCATGGGACAAGTCACAGCAGAGGTGAGGGGAAATCAGATGTGTTCTGGGGCTCTGGAGGTTATACAGTCACTCAAAACAATTTCTCCTTGAAAAGTCACAAGCAAACTGCTCTCTGTTGTGGTCTCTTTAGCTACTCTGTGCTAAACTCAGCCACAGGAAAAAGATAAAACAATACATTTTAATAGAACACTTTACAGGACACACTGCAGGGATGGTATTCTATTTTGAAGCTGCCAAACTCCATAATTAAAACAAAAACGTACGATTAGAATTTTCTGCTTATGTTTAAAACCCAAAGAATTAAATCAAAATCCTTAAAAGCCATTGCTAAATGAAGGAAACGCACAGGCTGGCCCCAGCAGTGAAGTCTGTCACCAACACAGGCTTTATCCAGCTTAAGCCACTTCATTCTTTGATCAGAAAAGAGTGGCTTGCGTGGGTTTATTTTAGAAGGCTTGCAAGTGTCTCAGCTAGGACAGCTGCATGCTCAGAGCTCATCTCAGGAGTAATCCCACTTTCCCCTTCCCCCTCTTTCCAAACCCCAGGGCCTGATTTCCCAGAGGTCCTGCCAAGTACCCGGTTCCATTCTGGTCAGCAGGGCTAAGCACAGCAGAGTCACATGCCTTGGGCCAGCTCAGGAGGTCACGGCAAGAAGCAGCATCTAAGCAAAGGAGACAGCATCACAATTCCCCTCACTGACTCCAATCCTCACCTCCCAAGACCCACCATGAGATGTCTACTGCAGGCCATGTGGCCTGTCAAACTAGGAAGATGTTGGAAAAAGCATCTTCCAAAGGCACTGCCTCAGTTATACAGCGTTCACCCCTGCCTTGTTCTTGCCCTTGAATGGCTCACACCTCAGCCATCCTCAGAACCTGCTTGTGGCTTTCGTGAGTCCAGGGCTGGCAAAGGCCACTGCTGCCACACTGCTGGCAACAACAGCTCTAAAGGAGTGACTTTCTCACTTGGCATGAGGTCAGGTTTAAGGCTCAGCAATCCATTCCACTAGCACACGTCTCAGAGCACAGCCTTCACTGGATTAGCCTGAGCACTAAGTAATAAGGTGCAGAATCAGACTTAATTGTCATTAATTGCATTACAGGACCAAGGACTGAAGCCTCCTAATGCTTTCTCTCTTATCCACAGCCCTGTGGACTGGGAGGGATGAGGAGCCTTAGCACCTAACCCACAGCAATCAATAGCAAACCCTTGCAGATCCTAATGGTGACAGATTAGGACATTTCTCCCTAGGCAGAAGTGCTTGCAGGATCACACTAGTGTTCTGCTTTTGTTTTCTAAGGAGGCATTTATTGAACGTGAAGCTACACATCCTGCATAGATGCTTTGTGTGTTTATTTTCACAGGGTCTGACTCTTTGGTTGTTACTGTTGATGATAGAGGTCTTCAGTGATGGCACTTTGGATTTAAGTCATATCTAGACTTGATTGGCTAATTCATCAGTTTAGTTTCTAAAGAAATTTGGACCAATGGAGTCCCTAACCATAAAAAATGTGACACTGCTCTTTGATTACCAGCTGGGATCTCCAAGCTCTCTTGGCCTACAAAGCGACAGTTTTTCAAAATATACAGCAACTAATATTTAATTTCAGCTGGCAGGGCTCCATAAAATGGTTTGGACCTTACAGTGCACTTAAACCCTTTGATAAACAGACTGTATAGATTGAGCAGATGGTGGTTCAGGAGTTCAAAATGCTCAGGTTTCCAGCTGAACATAAAATAACCTGTAGGCAGAAGCAGAATAAC
The DNA here is from genome assembly GCA_035221455.1 of Xenops minutus. Taxonomy (NCBI): domain Eukaryota; kingdom Metazoa; phylum Chordata; class Aves; order Passeriformes; family Furnariidae; genus Xenops; species Xenops minutus. The sequence goes on from JAWWEE010000018.1 coordinate 15,426,322, forward strand.
ATCTGAACAGGTTGGAACTACATCTGTGATGGTCTCTTCTACTTATTAAATGCTGAGGGAGAGCTGGTCTGAAACAGGAACAGAGGACTGGTTTGGGATAATCTATTTCCATGGGAGAAAGCATCCAGTCCTCTGTTCTCACAGACAGCTGCATCCTTGCATAGCCCTTTTTACAAGCCAGCCTGGTTCCATCATGACGGCATTTGGCTGCCATGTCCCCAGCACTTCATTTGGAGGCTGTAGGTGAATCTAATTGCTCCAAGGGACAGATAGGGACATTTAATCTACCTTTTAGGAGTATTTACAATGACATTGAACCTTTAACCTATCCTCAAGACCTTTCAAAAGGAGTTGTCTGCAGGAAGACAAGTCACAGTCATGTGCAAGAAAGCCAAGAGCTGACTGGCTTTTGAGCTGAGATGCAGAGACAGAAGAGAAGCCAAATTCTGCAGGCTGCCACTGCTGAGTGTGCACGATGTGAGCCATGGCTCCCAAGAGCCTCCAACTGCACAGCTTCCACAGGGACAAAGCTCAAATGCCTTTCACATTGGTGAGAGGTCTGCAAGAATCACCTCAAGCACATTCCTCCAGTGTTTTCCCTTTCTAGGATATAAATGGTCTCTTGGAAAACATGCCTCGTTGGGCAAAATTGGAGGTCCTGAGCTAGCCATGCCTGTGTGAGAGCCAAATTCTCCTGCTGGGATTCAGGTGCCCCAGATCAAGCTTCTCCTGCAGGAAACTGCCAAGTGTAGCTCCAGGAGCTGCCAATTTCCAACTAGAAGAGCTGAAAACCTTGCACAAGTCTGGACAATTTGATCCTAAAATCCCTCATTCTCTTGAGTTGTCTTTGTTAAGTTGATGGATCTGCTTACCTGGGTGCATATCAGTTACAGGAAGAAATAACACCAATGCTGAATGTAGCTTAGTGACAGCAGTTGCAAAGGAGAAGGAAAACAAAGAACTTCTCATATGCCAAATATTAAACCTTCCATTTGCATGCTTTTCTTCCTTACAGAGCTGGATTTTGACTAGCAGTGACAGCAGTTATAGTACCCAGCAGAAAACCAGGAGTTCTGGCACCACATCACCCTAATATAAAAAATATTAACTCAGGCTTAGTAACTGTACAATTTCCTGGTGTTCTTTTAAAAATTGGGAGGAAGAAAAGGATCTATGTCAAACATGCACATCTAATGAATCCCATGACCTAATCTGGAAAAGACCTATTAGGATACTGAAAAAAGCCAGACATGAAGCACTACACAGAGACCTGCTCCTTATTGTTGCATTTCAAGGCATCCAGTAAGATATCTCAAAATAATTGCCAAACCATTTGTTACTTTTGAAAACAGAAGCTGTCTGTGACATTCTGGCACCTCTCACACATCTCATATTCTCAATTAATTAAGTCCTCAGTGAAATCCAGCACATCAACATCTAAGTGGTCTGGTCCTCTCTCTGCTGCAGTTGAGGAATATTCGAGTGGGTCTTTGATAAATAAAAAAAACCCTCTTGTTTCTGGTAGTTCTTTCTCTCCTAAAATTAGCTAATACAAAAGTGGGGCCTTTTGTTTTCACTATAACAAAAAATGTAGGGAAAACCGAATGTTTCCAGAAATTAAATGGCAAGTTGTGTTATTTTTAGGGGGTTAGATGACAGGAGGCATCATATTTGAAAGTACTCACTTGATCAAAGAGCCCTAAAAGGATTCAGCAGCACTGAGAACTATATATCAAATAGGATTATGACAGAATTAAGGGACTGAGCCATTTATAACTTAGGGCAGTCTCCCTCTTTGAAGCCTGCCTTGGTAATTGATCCATTTTTCTATAAACCAGAACCATAGCATTGCATTAAAAATCTGTATCTATTCCAAAACTATTAGCTTTCTACAAGATAATCAGGGGAAAAGGTAACATTTGTATGTGACACTGGAATTTTCACTTGAAAAAGAAATTGTCATGACATCTAAATAGAGAGAACATTTTTCTATCAGTATTACCGTGTCCAACAAATTCTCTTCTGCAGCATGTCAAAGCACCAGTTGTGCATTAAGGAAACATAAATCACACAATAGAAGTGGAAACTATTGTTTTCTGTTAGACAAATTGAAAAGGATATGAAGGCATCGGTGGCACTTATTTTGCTTCTTGGGACATTCAAATAGTGCTGAGAGGAAAATTAAGGAACACACAAATCAGTTCAGCTGCTCTTACTCATGCAAGTTGCCTTTGTTTGTGGGAACACACTCCTCAGGAGAAATCCTGGCCCTGTTAAGTCAACAGCAACAAACTCCCAACAACACCAAAAGCACCTAGAGATGTCAGTGGACTGCAAGAAGCAGAGGCTCCTTGTTTGGCATTAAGGTATCCCTACACTTGGTAATTTATTAGATGCATTAGTGTAACTGAAGAGAAGGAATAATTCCAAGCTACCGACTGCAAAACCCATCACACTTATTAAAGCACTTTGTTCAGTTAAGTCAGGATTTTATGAACTTAGTGGAAGAAAGTACTGCCATGTGTCTGTATCATCCCATGCCAGGCAGAGCCTACCTTTTCAGATGATACAGATATAAATAGGACCAACATTACTATGTTTGAATTTCAGATTATATTTTGACCACCTAATATAACCACTGGGAAAAAAGTTAACAGCCTAACACATGCAGGCACTTTGCTTTATCACTGGTGGCACTGATCTCCCATCACTGACAGTGACAGGAGCCTCATAAACCAATCCCTGACACTGTCTAGATGCATGTCTACATATATGCACATATAAGCATGTAAGACAAAACTATACAGCTCTTTCAGTGAATTTCTCACTCAAAAGTTCACTTTTATTAATGAACACCCTTGGTGTGATTCAGTACATTATATAGGGAGTATCTGTTACCCAAAGTGAGCAGAGGCTCTGCTGGAGGAGATTTTCCCCTGCTATTAATAGGAGGTGCACCTGGCAAATTCTTAGCTGCTTCTACATATATATTTGATGTATGCACACACACAAATGGAAGAACCTTTCCTACAAATGTTCTCATGGGTTGGCGAGGACATACACAGACTAATCCATAGATTAATGGCAACTGCATACTATCTGCAGCTGTAGATCCCACCTTTTTCATGTTCAACTGTAGAATATATACTATTTTCAGAGTAAGCCCACCATCAAAGAGTGCAAGAGCTTTCTCTGCTGATTGAAATAGCTGCAGATACAACACGTTAGGTGACATGTAGAGAGTCTGCCCAGTGTGCAACCAGACAGAGATGGGGCATTTCACAACAGGCAAAAACTTCTCTCATTCTCTGGGTTCTCTTCCATAATAAAATGCTGCTCCCTCCTGCTTTTGAGGTGAGGAAAAATATACATAAACACTTTAACTATATTTAAATATGAGGAATTCTGTGGCTCCTCTGATGAATTACATAGTTCCAATTAAAAAAATAAATAGGGAATTTTAAATCTGAATACTGCTTCTATAATATTCTAATGTTGGAAAAAATGGAGGCTTTTGCTCAAAAATCATAAAAAATTGTAAGCTTTCTTAATCCGTGTCTACTCATTATTCACTTGGGTTCCCAGCCAAATTCATCCTGAAAGTCAGCAAAACCCACTCAACTCCACAGACTTACACTACAAATTAATTTTTCCCTCCTGCCTACTCTGGGGGTAAACAAACACCACTTGACCTTGTATTGATTTCTCTGATTAATTTCCCATTTAAGCCCCATTCTGAGGAGTTTAAGGGGGATATATGAGATCCATGGCATTTCTGCAGGCCCTTTACACAGGCTTGGATTTCTCCCTTACCGCTCTCTACCATGCAAAATTATGAAAACAATCCCTTCTTAACCATTCACTTCAGTCCCAATTACCATAGACCCCATCACAGCCAGCTGAGTTACTCTGGCAGATCCAATCTCCATCAGAATCAGCCTAAACTCTGCATTACATATTGTCTATGTTCCTCCCATTTAAAAATATTTACATAAGCTTAGATTTCAGCAGTATTTACGGTTACAAAACAGCAATTTCTGTCAGGACTGTTCATCCCAAACCATGAGCCGCTGTTCAAAACGTCACTGAAATTGTATGGCAAGGGTGACTTTGCTAATTCTGTGTTCTGCTCATTTCTCTTAAAATCAAATGAAACTTGACTTGTTTATTTATTTATTTTGCTAGAAGGCTTTTTAAAAAACACACTGCTCTCAGGGGGGAAACCAAGGGTTGGTTTAAGTTTTTCTGAACTTCTTACCTCTAAGTTTCATGCAGCAGAACTGTGTCCCACCACGTAAGCACAGGTTCACTAACCCTAAACCCAAAGAACCGTGTGGAACTGAGCAGGACAATTAGTTCCCACATTAGACCACACAGCATCTGCATCCAGGGATGCAGGGACACAGCACACAGGCACGGTAGCAGGCCTCCTGCTCCCTTTCTCCAGCAAAAGAAGGGATTTAGGGGGAAATCCCAGCCCCGGAAAATAATAAATGAGAAGTCTGCCTCTGACTCCAGTGAATTCAGTGATAAGTCTCTAGAGTGAGATTAGGCTGCATTTAATGGGCCAGTGTTAACTTTTGTGCACTGGTATTCAACAGGAGCAGTACAACACTGGGAGCTTTGCAGAGGGCTGATTCAGTGGCAAAACTGATGCAAATTGCAGGGAAATGTTGTTATTACACTACACACAATTACACTATCACCCAGAGACTCCAATTAACAGTATAGTCTCATTGTACAGTCCTGGCTTCAAAGGGAGTTTGATTTAAATAGACAAGGCAGGTAACTGAAGCCTTAGGATATACACTGTACAACTGAGAAATGAGGCAAAAGTAATTAAGTGACTTGACCAGGATCATACAGGAAATCTTTGGCTGAGCCAGACCCTGATTCCCATTATGCTCAGCCCTTGCCTGCAGCCATAATTACAGCAGCATTCTTCTGCTCTGACCTCAGCCTCGCTGCAAATGCACGCACACGTCAAAGGCAGGCTCCAGTCCCCTCAGCCCTGCTCCACAGCACCAGCCATGGCTCCAGTCCCCTCAGCCCTGCTCCATATCATCAAGCAGCTCGAGTGAGTCCCCAAAAAGGGGACAAAATGGCTTGCAAGTGCATCTGCACACCTGCTGATGTGTAATCCACAAGTCCCCGTGCTCTGGTCCCCCAGTGCAGGCACAGGGTCCCCCCAGAGAACATCACACAGTTGAGTCCCATATCCAGTCTGGACAGGGTTCAGCAGCCATAAACTAATCCAACAGTTTTAGAGTGTTAAAAACACTGGATGTTACATGGTATAGATCCAAGAAGATGATATTTTTTTGCATTTCTTTAATGATTACATTTTCACAGGAAGTCTACTAAAAGTTATTAATGGTGGTTTGGATAAATGCAGCCTTGAAAACATTAACTGACACTTGGAGCTGCCAGCATTGTAAGTGATCAGGACCTGCTGTAATTTCAAGGAAAAGTGAGGAATAAAATGGGATATTTCAGTAAGTTCCCTTTTTCTATTTTAAAAAATTACATTAGTATATACCTAACATATTTCCTGCCCCAGTTTCACCTTCTGATGCTGTCTGTAAAGATGCCAAATAAACTTAATTGAAGGATATAAATACTTTTCTCTTTTCTCTCTTCCTCTTTGTAAGTGCTACCAAAGGAAAAGGTCTCTAGCACAGCTTATTGTTAAAAATAATATGAAACAGTCCACTGTAAAGTCTGGGAACACCAGACCATCAGCTACTAGAAACTGCCATAGTTCCCCAAGCACTTATTGCAGTTGAGCTCTTCCCCAATACTGGAAAATATAACAAAACCAAACGTGGCAGCAGAAGGTCAGTAGTCATGTGAAGAACTCGCCTGTACAAATAGCACAAGCACAGCACCTCTCAGTTCCTATGAGCTGTTTCCCCTTCCTTACTGACTTTTGTAACAACATAGAGGATATGAGTCCCTGGTTCAGCAGGTTGACGGAGATCCACCAACAGATAAGTGCTTTTAGCTAATCTCCTCTTAATCCAGCATGAATTAATTCACAAACTAATTTGTCCAATATAGTTGATTGAAACAAAAGCACATTGTCTTGTGCAGGGATCTCTATACCTTTTTATTCCATGCAATATTTCCTCTCTTGGTGAGCATTCACCAGAAAACCAAGTCCTGTTCCCTGGCAGGATGTTGCACACAGTTTTACAGCCCAGTTAGTCAGGAAAAAAGAAGCTTTGCAACATGTCAACCACCTCCAAAGAAGCAGTGGTGGGCTAACCATGTTCATCTAACACCATAATATATCTTTTCTCCACATCTCCACTGACAGAAAACTACATTTAAAACTGTAGACAACATCTCCTGCATAGGGCAGAGTTGAACACACACGGATTTGCCCAGTTTGCTGAGGAATAGGGAGACAGAAGGGTTTTTCCCAAGCTTTTCCTATTGAACTACAACTTCTTGTATATCCCTGCTCTCTGGGCTGTGCAAACCTCAGCACAGCAGGGGGATATTCAGCACCTCACCCCTGACTGCAGAGCTCACTTGTGACCCCAGGTCTGCAAATGCTGTGCACACACTGTCGTGCATTTGCCTCTCCCCAGACCCGCAGGCACAGGTGTCATTACCTGTAACCATAGGAAAACATACACAGATCCAAAATACTCATACCAAGGGCTTGCATTAAGAAGACAAGCCACCTAGGAGAAGCATTACATTTTTAAGCGAGCTATTTATTATGAATGAAAGGTAAAGACTGCAGATTAATTATCCAACTCGCTCCTCCACCGCTGCTTAGCGAGACTGTGACTCGCAGAAAGGGGACACTGCAGTATAATTGTCTTAAAAGCTCTCTGTAGCTTAGCGAGGTTTAGCCTGTTAGTGTGATAAATCTGCAGCAAACAGGAGCAGAGAGGGCACCAGCAGAGCCCAGGTAGTGGGTGCAGCCTCCCCACCCCTTCCAGGCGCTCTCAGGGTGCACTGGGGCTGAGACAGACAGATCCTGTGTGATATTCATTTTGCATGCTGAAGGCCCAGCCAGTCTGACCGATTATATTGCTGATTTAACCTTAGCATTCAGACGGAGCATATTTCAGGGCTATCCTTTACTCAAGCTTCTGAAAGCAGGAACTGTATAAAAATGTTCACATTTTCTCAGCAGGCAATTTTTCTAAGATTTATAGTGACATTCCAGTTTGTTTATCGATTGATTCACAAAGAAAAGGAAATTAACACATTGCTCCCCCCCCAGCCATGCCCAGTGCCAGGTTAACACTCTGACATGCCATCAGGTGAGCTCAAAGCATAAATTCCCTCACAACTAAAAACAAGCAATATTGCCTCCAAACTTTTAAGATTAACATTACTTGCAAAACCACTACTTATTTTTTTTTGAGGCAGTATTTAATATTTTCTGATTCTACTGAGTGTCAGAGCAGAGACTATCCTTTTCCCCCGTGAAAGCCCAGCCACTTCACTGCTGGGTTGCTGGGTTTTGCTTGAGAAAAGAGAGTGCCTTTTATTTTGTTTTAGTACACTGCTGCCATTACGAGCGTTTCATAATTGCCATGAACTCCCTGAAATCAGTTGTTTCTACAATTAGTGACTGATTACACACAGCACTAAACATTGCAGGCAACAGTTCATTAACTCCTGGTACCAGACAGCATGAAAGGACTCAGGTTTAATTCAATCAGCTTTGTCCACAAAACTACACACGCAGCGTGTTGGGGGAGGTTTGTGTGTGCGTGTGCAGAAATACTCCTGAACTCCAAGAAAGCTCCCAATCTTGACCTGAATTAAGTGTACCTGGATTTATAGGTGGTCTAACCAAAACTTCGGATCTGGATGGCACAAAATAGTCCAGATGAATCCTACAAAATCAGAGAGATTCTTCAGCTTTGGCTGTTCTGAGGGTTTCTCTCAACACCAGCTATGACACCTGAATCACATTCATCTGTAAAAAGGCAGCTCAGGACTAAGAGTCAAATGATGTCCTAAAATGAATTATTTCACAGCCTTTCTTTCAGAAGAGCACCAATTAGAAATACAATATAGTTAATCCAGGTATGGCAGCTGCAAAAATTACACCAGGGGTATGTCTTCTTTAGATTATGATCCAGACTCACCACATAATGGCACATGATTTATAACACAGAACCCTGTGCTGCCAGCTTGGGAAGCAGAGGAAATCTCTGTATCCACGCAGCCTTTCAGCTATCGACCTGGGTGTTAGGAGGCCCAAAAAGATAGCGACAGCCGCTGGTAAAAAAAGCAATCAAACAACATGCATTGACAGAACTCACCAGTCCCCGTGGACTGGCTGCAATTGGCAGTAACAGCTCACTTTCAATGTCCAAATATAGTAGGGTAATCACAGAGCTGATGTATCCGCTGTCCAGTCTCCACTTATCAGCACATTTTTGAGTCTTTTCTTTTTCACCATGGAGATTAAAAGACTAATTCCAGAGAGGAGTTTGGTGGCAGAAAGAAAAGCAGAGAGAATAATGCAAACAATAATCAGGAAGATTTTGGTTTTGAAGAAAAGAAATACTTTGTTTAAGCATCCTGAAGTCAGATGAAAAATTCACATTGACCTCTCAGGGGGTTAAATCAGGTTCTTAAAGATGTTACTCAATGCCCCAGGAAATGCTTCAAATCATTTATACTCAATCTCTTCCAAAGGAGAACTTTAAGGAAAAAAAAAAAAGCAAAAAACCCCCAGCTTATGTGTGTCTAGGTGGAACTCTGTTATTCTGGCTGAAAATCAAATGTCATCTTCAAAAGTCCTAAGGAGCCTCTCTCAGGCTGCATTGAGTTACTACAGATGCCTCTTTATCCAGAATAAAATCACAGTAACAAGCTTGTTCACCGTACAAGTCAATAGAGTCCTCCAAGCTCAAGACTTGGTGTTGATCAGTCTTTAACACCTGAACATTGTACACTGTCCAAAAGTGAGCCCTCCCAATGCCCAAGGGAAACCTTAGACCCACTAATAAGGAAAAAAACCCCCACTTACGTAGGTAGTGTGGATGAAAAGCATTATACCAAATGTCTTTTGTACAAGGATCTGGATTACGGATCCATAGACCTGAAATTTAGTCTGGGTTGTCATCATTCCCTGGGAATGAACAGCCCCATCTCATGCCTGACATACCATGGAGCCAAAACTCAAACAAAATGCTGCAAGTGAAGTAATAAACAGGGGAGCAAAACTTCTAAAAACAGTAATTTTCTCTCTCCTACTTCTCATGTGCATGAGAACAATTCTTTTGCAATACACTGATGCTCCTCTCCATTGTAGTCTCCTCTCCTCCCTGCCCAACCATTGATCAGGAATGAGAAAATAAATACTCCAGGATCTCCACTTTTTAGTAAAGGACAGTCAAAGGAACCATTCCCAAAACATCAAGTAGAGACAAGAAAAGCAGGCAACGCTTTAGCAGGGCTGTCATGTTTGTCTGTGGGGGCACTTCTTCTGCATGCATGGAAGACAGGTTGTTAGACTACTGTAAACCAGTGCTGTGATGTACATGTAATTAAAAGACCCACTGCCTCTAAAGTGGCCTGTTGAGAAACTAAAAGAGAGGTCATGGACTTCTTAAATTCCTTGGCGAAACCCTTGTGCTCAAAATAACTTCTCAGAAAGCAGCTAAAGTCATACAGAAGAAACAGAGGCATTTGGTTCCAAAATGGGGGGAAAGTAAATCAGTTCAGGAACATTGGTGGGAAACTACATTTTTTTAAACATAGGTTTCTTAAGAATTCTATGTCTTCCTAGTATTTTCTTTCTTTTTAAGCTGTCACTCCATAAATGATAGATATACAAAAGAGAGATGAGTATGTTGCAGATTGATAAACTGTATTAGGACTTAGTATGGAAGCTGTAGAAATGTTAACATACCATGAAGCCTTTTCACTAATTACAGCCTCGTGCATAACCACGGTTGCTTGGTAAGCCTGAATGTACATTACATGAAGTTTTCCCCAACTCATCCAAGGCTATAAAACATGGTTAGCAAATAAAACTCTCCCTGCAGTTTCATATTGCCTCCCATGTAAGCAGAGGGGAGACGACCTCATTAAGAATGCACATGACCTCTGGCTGATGTGCTGGAGCTGCCTCACGCTGCAAAGGAAGACACACACGGGTAGATTTCTGCTTCCGTCCCAATCTTTAAATGTTGGCTACTGTTGCTTTAAATATTTATAGTGGATGCAGGAAGTGTGGTTTGAATATAATGGAAAGAGAGAGATGGTGAGAAAATCATTCTCTCCAACTTTAGTTTCACTTTAATCCCTGGTTGCTGGAAGTCAAGAATTTTGATACGATATGTTAGTGCTAACAGTGGCGGCTGTAGACTTAGCAGGCTCTGGGCCCCTTAGCATAGGGTTAAATGTCAAAAGCAGAGGAAGAAGCTGTCTGCAGTGAATGTGAATTAAGTTTTCCCTTTCTCAGCAAACCAGACTAAAAACATTTGCCATCAGAAAAAAAAAAGCAGAAAGTTTTGTAGCACAGCATTGTAATACCTAATCTCTGCTTCCCGACGTCACCCTGCTGTACCACCTGTGAATGAAACCCTGTGCTACCAGGAGGGCTCTCTTTGTTTCCAGGTATTCACTCCAAATCTCATCTTACCTTTCAAAGAGTCCATTATTTATCCCCCTCCCATTCTGGCCTTGCCACGTACAACACAAATAAAGTGTAATTAATCATATTAATCAATTATGATGTATCCTGTTCTTATAATGAATCCCATTCATTACAGTGGGATCTTGCCTAATTATGAACGTATGTTAGCAAGTCAAGCTGGCTCCTTTAGAGTCAATAACAATATCAGCCAATAATGAGGCTTCCCCCTCACTACAGAGGGAGCATCTTTATCCAGCAAGTTCAAGGTCCCACTGGAAGAGGACCCAGCTGTTCTCAGAGAGGGAAGTGCAATGCTTTGGCATGAGAAAGGTCCCTCTGACAGTGTGTTACACTGCCAAGAGGAGCAGATGTTATTGCCTGCACTGTCTAGGGTGGGAAACTGAGGCAGGAAAAGTTACCTGATAGTAACACACTCACATGAGGGCTGGGAACAAAACCCAATCTTTCTGTTCTAGCAACAGGACAAATTCTCACCCAAAAAGCTTGTTCTAAGAGCAACATGCCCTGATCAGGCTTGCCTCCAACAAAGCTGTGTTACATTATGATGATGCTAATGATGATGGAGATGAGGCAACAGCATAAAAAGGGACTTTTAAAAAAGAAGAGGAGATGTATTCACCCTGATTTGTCAGTGGATTTGATAGGCTCGAGAACCAGTGGGCATTGTTGACACCTCCTTGAGACAGAGAACTCATAGTTGCCAACTTTATATATCCCTGACTTTCTGTGTCCAAGAGCAAGAGTATCTGTCTCTGGAAGTTTTGTCAGACCTGAAACACTGAGAGATGTCCATCAAGAAAGGCCAGATCACAGGGAAAATGCTCTCATTTCGTGGGCATTGGAGCACCCACATGGCAGTATCTGCTACTGAATCCTTCCAGATGCTGAAGATGGAGTTTAGGTTTAATTCTACAGCTCAGCCTTACCTTCTGTTCTAGAAGAATAAAAGGGGACTCCCAGGAAAATCCATAATTACAAGGTCATACTGTGCTCTGGCTGATGACAGAGTGAGGGAGGGTAGTGGGAGGAGAAAGATTCAAAATTTACCTGTGTTTTTTTTTCTTTCTTAGGCCACACAGAACTTTCTCACAAAACAACAGGGACCAGTTTTGTTTATCTCCTCACCTCACTGATTGTTCCACATTTTTTATTCTCTCCCTAAATTTCCCTCTGCACTAGTTAATTCTTTAACCTTTGACACTGCATTAGTTCTGGGCAGATTCACTTTTCAGACTGAAACAAACAAACAAAAAAGTAATTTACTTAAAGACAACAGAAAATATTTAGCCCTTTTACATAAATTTCTCTTCTAGTGTAGGGGCTTGGGGGTCAGTTGTTTGTTCAGTTTAGTTTTTATACCAACCAAAACTACCTCAGAAAGTCAGTTTTACTTTGGAAATGCCAAAAGGAAAGGTAGGTATTTATACAAGAACCATTTAATTAAAAAAAAATAAATATCTCTAGGCAGTTTTTCCATCCACCCCCATCCCCATATAAATTAATTTTGACTTTTTTTTTTTTGAGAAAAACATAATTTTGGAGAAAAGGTGAAAAAAAATTCTTTAGGAAGGCCTTCCCTGTGCCCCAAACCCAAATAACTCCAGTGTTGTAGGACCCTTACCATACAACCAGAGCTAACCACCAAGCAACACCTGAGATTGTCAAGAGCTGCACAGGAGTTGGAGAAAGCTCTGACAGCACCAGGCTTAAAAACCTCATTGTATAATGTCGAGACATCAGCCCAGCAGCTACGGGAGCACCACCCTCTGGCTTTGGGAGCTGCAGGGAAAGGGTTTCTGATGAGGAAGGCTCTGGTTAATGATCACTTCTGAGGACACAGCCAGAGGAAAACAACAATTTTAAGGAGAGTCAGATGGGTGTCCTTCCACAGGGCATTTCACAGAGATTAGCACAGAGATAATTCTTCCTGCCCTCCCAGGTAAACAGGGCAGGAAAAAGTCCTGGGAGATTCGTGCATAGTGTTTTTTTAACTGATAAGCTTTGCTTTGGTGACTACAAAACAAGCCTCTAGGAAAATGTCTAAAAATCTTAACCTCTAGCTCACTTGGGTACTGAAACTCAGTGGTGAAAAAAATTAAGGAAGGTTCTTAGAAATGTGGGAATGAAACACAACTCTGCATTTATTATTACTGTTATCATTCAATCTTCTATTCTTTGAGCATTTGGGATTGGCAATATTGCTTCCCTGATGGGCAGAGCTGCTCATTAATATATGTGATACATCTGTTTCTCCATGTTGTACAGAGCAAGCAAAATCAATCCTGGTCATGAGCTTGAGCTTGGAGCTGAAATAGAAACTGTATCTGACAGTAGGCTGAGCCCAATTTCCCCATATCATAAAAAACATGTGCTGTGAGATGATTAAGATATGCTCCCTTCTCCCTATCTGCTGCAGTTTCACTTGGAAACAGAGAGCTTTTCAACTCAAAATTCAACACCTGATATCCTGGCCTTGCCCTGCCACTGGCACTAACAAATTGTCATTGTGTTCCCAGTTTGCAGCTCCCTTTGCTTCACTCAGGACACTGAACTGGTGCCATGGTCTGTTATCCTGCACCGACACCTGGTCCATGGGGTGCTGCTGCCAGATCACACAGGCACCAGTATCTCCCTGTGCAACCACTTCCAAACACAGCAACTATTTTTCCAGTATAATGCTCGTAAATTTATCCCTAAGTTATCCCAGCATCCAGCAAAGTATGTGATGACACTTTTCCAGATGCCTTGGCTATTCAGGTACCTCAAGCCTGCAGGTGTAGTCATTTAACTGACTGCCATTCACTGGGCCCCCAAAAAGGAACATCCTCAGTAATACTGCTGCCTCAGTTATCTGGTGCTTGTAAACCTGCCTTCCCGACCTCTTGACAACCAGGGAAATCAGACATTTTCACAGCAGTGGAAGAACTTCTACAATTCTGTTTTATGCAGAACTCCACTTCAGGCCCTAAGGACCTGCTTTTTCATTTTACTGCTGGCCTTTTCTCTTCACCCTGACCTGCCTCTGTATTCCCAAGTTGCTCAGCCTTTATCTCTACGTAAAGAGGGCAAAAGCCTGCTATTCTGTGTGCTATTCTGACAGGGAATTCCTGTCACATGAACACTTGAACACCACTACAACCTGACAACGATATCTCCCTGAAATGTTATTACGGAGCACTCGCTACATATTAAAATGCACTAAATGATGTGTTATCTGCAGAAGAGAGAGAAAATGAATAAAGGTCAATAATTAAAATTTTTAAGAGGCTGCAGCCTACAGGTTATCATCTGTGTGTTAAAGGTTGCAAAATCTTTTAGGAGTCAGTTGCTGTTACTCAGATAAAAAACCTGAACACATGTATGTAAAGCCACAAGGTCAAACACATTACACACTTCTCCTGGCACATCACAAACAAAATCAAGCCCCTAGAAGTTAAGAATAACATATACACAAGGTTTTGAGTGAACCTCTTCATGCATAACACTTTAAAAGCAACAGGACCTAAAAAAGATCCGCCCTGGGAGCAATTTTTGCATGGAAAGTTAGCTTACCTGTTTGTTTACCTAAACATCCACGCTTCTGCTGTTTGGAATGTAGGTCTAAACTACCAGTGTTGACAAACTTAAAGCTTTTTAAAATTTCATACATTAACTACTTATCTGGGAAGGAAAGCTAATTTCCTTATAGGTTGATAGTCCAAGGCTGACAGCACTTTACAAAAGGATGTGGAATAGGCAGTGGGGTACAGATTTCCTCTTCCACTTCAGCAGGGTGTTGTGTGCTGCTGCTCTTTTCTGCCCCTGGTCCTTACGGTGGCTGCAGTGCCACATTTTGCTTCCAGAGCTGTTCTACACTTGCCATACAGCCCAGACCTAAAGCAAAAGCAGCACCAACCATTCTGCTCACTCCAGTGGGCTCTGGATTGTGGAGGTCTATGCAGGCTCCATCTCCTGGCTATGGGATCAAGCTGGGACACAGTGAATCTTCACAAGCCTGCACTGAATTCACACCTGTGCTCATTTAATTCTGCACCTTCTGGTCCTGAATCCCCCAAACCATCAGGCACCACAGCCAGCAGGTAAAAGTATCAGGTAAAAACGTCATGACCCAGTGTCGTAAGTCATTCTTTTTACACAAATAGGATCCTAAATACCAACTGATTGTTGAAAGGCCACTTACCAGAGTTTATTAAGTACATACAACATAAATCCATTTGGCATGTAATTAATTCAAAATTACATGAGCACTAAATGTGCAATTAACTCTAGGAGGAATGTTTAGGCCTTTAGCTGGCATTTACAAAGGAAGCTACAAGTTTATTAGCTCACAATTTATTGCTAAAATACTGGCAATTCCTGAGTATGTTGATTGAAATGTAACTTACTATCACTATATCGTTATAGGCAATTAAGGGTCTAAACAACACTTCCAAGTAAATTAAGAAACAATGGAAGTTTCATGCATTAATAAGAATGCTGTTAACCAAGCAACCAACAGGTCTTTTATTAAAACCCAACAAGTGTGTTTTTCCCCAGCTGGGGAGAACCCTTTCAAAAGCACTCACAAACTTCAGCAACATGTTCCCAACCTCCAGTGACATACTGGGGATCTGCTGGAAAAATCCCACCACTATTGCCAGACAAATATTGTGTAGGACACTGTACAGCAGATTTTAGCCCAAACAGCCACAATTTAGGCACTCTTCTAGTCAAAACCACAACATGAAAAAACCCAGCACAGATGCTGGAAAAGACTGGAGCAAACCAGGGAAAGGGTGTTACCAATCCCTTTGCCTGGGAAGTTTTCTTCTTGGGCCCACAGTGTGTTTCCAGCAGCAAAAAACAGGCTCCCAAAAGTACTGCCCCGTATGTTCCTCAGGCCTCACCAGCTCAGACCCACTGTAAGTATCAACACTGAACTATGAGGTGGGACAGAAGTGCCCTCAGAGCCTACACAACACATGGCAAGTTGGAGCTTTGTTTAAGAAACATCATCAATAAAACTCTAGCTCAAAAGGGAAAAGTTTGGATTCAGGCTCAAGTGTTATGGCCTGGAGCTCTTTTTATGATGAACTGAATCTGAGAATCTACAAATTTCTTGAAAATACATACTTAATATGAACTTGGAGACTCACCCCATAGTCCAAGTCTGTTACTCAAGTCTATATACTCTCCTGGCAGGACATCCAGTTTATGATTACTCCTTTATCTCTGGAAAGCATAATCTGTCCATAGCAATGTCAACAGACAGCCATCTGCAGCACATATTTTGCTTCCACTTATAACCTCCACCCTGTGATTCTTTCCATGCAAACTAATAACCATCTCCTACATGCCAATGCTCTGGATCCCTGCACCCATTGCTCTGCTCTAATCCCTGCATACCCTGGGCTTCACACAGAGGCCAATTCAAGCCAAAAGAACAGATGACAACAGAGAAAGCTTCTCCCTTGCCTAGGCTGAGAGGTGTTTTGCCATCTAAGATTTCAGTAGCATCAGGCTTCTCCCTCTTTGGTTTGCTTTTCCCCCAATGTAAAATTTTGTGTTATCAGTGAAAATTAATCCCTCCACATTTTGTTGTAGAGCAAAAGGTTAGAAGGAGCCACAGGAAGACAGGGGAGACAAACTGTTCCAAGGTTATCTTTTAGAGCTGAGGGTCAGGATCTTTTAGAGGACTGAGACATTAGGAGAGGAGAAAAAAAGAAAAGAAAAGAAAAACCACTCCAACTGATAAAGAAGACAAGTCATATGTCCCTAAGATGCAGCCAAGTTCCTTGGCACTCTTGCTCACCAAGATCCTCCCAGCAGGAACAGGGAACATCTCACTCCCTACAGTGAGCCAAAGGAGGTGCTCGCTCCCCTGAGACCACCCTCAGCCTGATGCCTCAGCTCACAGACAGACACTGCAAGTTGCTCCAGAGCCCCTCAGTGCTCACCTCACTCCCCAGACAGGCTGCAGCACCTCTGCAGTGCTCTCCAGGACATATTACCCACAACACAGTGTTTCCCACATATTACGTAGTACAGTTTTTTGCAGCAATGTAACAACTGCATCCAAAAAGCCACAGTCACGCTGTTTCACTTGATAAACAGCATTCAGGTTGAGCTGCCCCAACCTTTCCTGATTCAGTGGTCAGGTGCTGACCACGCAACAGTGACCTTCAGAAGGATCCATGGATGCACAGGTCTTAAAATCTGCAGACGACAGAAGTGGCTTGAAGTCTTTGAGCACCTGGCAGTGAAACTGGAACAATTAGACTTAAAACTTTCATGTGCAACCTCCCCTCCCACAGAAAGCCATGATTAAATGCAGCACTGAGGAAAATCTAGGCAAAAGCAGGAAACATGTTTATTGATTTGTATCAATTTCTTTATACTTCAGTATTCTAGGGGAGGTTTATTTGTTGTTTAAGGAGATTTACTTTTTGTCTCGCTTGGGGATTTTGGAGTTAAATGTAACTTACAGAATCCAAGGGCTGCAGAGACTGTTAGAGTCTCTCTTTAGAAAAATCTGAATGCAAATGTTACAGGTGACATTACTTTGAAGTTCTATTCTTAGTTCTCCAGTAGATGTTTAATGACATCAGAAAACATTATCCAAGGCAATACAATTAAGCCTACTCTAAAATCCCTGAACAAAAGATGTCCAGTTCCAAGCAGACATGCCCAGGATAGGGTAAGCTGTCAAGTCCCCACACTCGCCTACATGTTGGTGGGGGGCAGTTCAGAACAGACCCAGATTTTAACTTGCTTAAGGCTGCTCTCACTGTGGACAGCATTAGTTGTCACAGTTCTGGGTGTTGGGTTCAGACTTGGATTAATCTCGCTTGATTTTTGCAGTAACAAACTCACAGTTACCAGGCTAAGTTAATGACCAGATGCCCAGATAAAAGGAGTTAGGAGAGAGGCTGTGCTGGTACCCTCAAACAACAGGATTATACAGCATGCAGACAGCTCTAACCAGGGAGAGCATTCCCTGCCCTGCCTGGAACTCTGTCATGGAGATTATGGAGCAGACCAGTGGAAGACGCAAACTGTGGTACCATCCTACTTAAATGTCATCTTGCTTATTTATGTGGCATTTCCAGCATAAAATGACATTAAAGCACATTAGACTAATCTCGGGGTGCTGCTGATATTTTACTCCAGGTCTGTATCACGCTTTGAGTAGCTGTACACCAGGACAAACAGCCTCTGCCCAGCTTTTGTTTTACATATTAATGCTGCTAATTTACATGCCATCTTCATTCAGTCCTGGCCAGGCCCTGTTTTCCCAACCTCCACCTGTTCCTGTGCCACAGAGCATTTGTCTCCAGTCTGGATTGATGGAACAGTGGGGGGAAAACCGATGGGGTGGTTCCATGGAGATGCCTAACCCCAGTAGATGTTGAAGAGGGGTTTATATGCACAAATATATTCATAAGCAACAGCAAGAGAGCAGGATTTACTGGTGCCTGCCACTGAGTCCTGAGTTATGATGAGGACTGTGTCAGTTGAGCTATTTTCAATGTTCTTTTGTTTAGGGTTGATTAGAAGTGCAGTCTGAACTGTGCAGCTCCCACTGGCAGCCTGATAAATACAGGCACAGCAGCTTTGTTGATTGTCCTCCCCTCCATTCCCTTTCACTCCCTCTTCTTAAAAATGCATTTCCAAAACTGCTCCATTCATTCGATAGTCAGGTGACCAAAGGAAATCAGAATTTACTGGAAGGCCTTTAGTTTTCAGGAGGCTGTTCAGGGAAAGTAAGAGGAAAAAGAAAAATCCCTTGGGAAAATCTCATCTGAAAAAACCACCACAGTGCATTCAGAGAGAAAAAAATAAATCAAATACAAACATTAGGCATGAATATACCAACATGCCACTAAATAAAAATAATCCTTAGAGTTTACACAGAGCTTTTTGACTCTACAAAGCAAACATTAACCAATTAGTTAAAGCTAAAACACAAGCGCTAAGGTCAGCTATGCACTAAGCTGCTGCACTGTAAATCTGAACTAAGTCCAGAGACTTAAATCATCGTGCTTTGGATTTCCAGCAGCATGGCTGACAGCACACCCTGGCCTCTGACTGAACACAAAAGAGGGCCTAAACTCTCAAAAGCCACTTTCCATGCACGTGTTACCACTGGAACTTGGCTGCTTGGCTACATACATGCATACATACATCTCTTCTGCAGGCATTCAGATATCCAGGACATGCTTTCCACTGCCCTTTTTTTACTAAATTTTATAGTGAACAATACTTCTGAAATGTGATCACACACACACACAAATTCTCAAGTAAATGCTGATGCTTTTAGAGCATCACCCCTGTCCCCCTCAGCAGCTCTGTGGAGGAAGCAATTTCTTTGAAGCTCAAAGCTTAGCAGAATTGGTAAAAGAAAAAAGCTCCAAAGCAGCTTACTGAACTTCCAAGTTTTCCAGCTCTAAAACAAACACGCTTCTATCTCTTTAAATCTGCTTCCTCATAACCACAAACATGTATGTTTTTCATAAAGCTCTGGAAATTGTACTGGACCCAAGGGAAGGTACCAAGTGGAAACCCTGATATCTTGAGATTAGAACTCTACTAGTCCTGAGGTACAATGTGCTGTTTGTAACAATTATAATAATACACCTGTACTACCATTGTCAGTGTGGAGTAGCCACATGGGGTCTCATTAGTATTGTATTAGGACTGCATGGGGAAACGGATAATGGCCCATAATGAAAAATGCCAAATTTTCTATATAATAAAAATGAACTTGATTAATGAAAATCACTTTCAGGGAAAGAGTTACAGCGTTGTTAGAAATAAAAAATGATGTATTAATCCGACACTCTTACAGATGGTCCCAACCTCCTGACAACTGCTATTCATTTGAGATGCTATTAGCATGCATAATTATGCTAATTAAGTTGTAATTAAGCACCAATTCTTCAGAGGGCTTTTTTTGTCTATCATTTAATACAACTCAGCTTCAAAGAGTGCTTAAAGCTTTACACAGTGTTTCATGAGAAAGGGGTTCCCAAGTTTCTTAGCAAAGATTCAGCAGCTGAGCTGTGGAACAGGGCCTGTAATCTTTGTTTTGGTTAAAGGGAAACCAGCAAATTGAAGCAGGGTCTGCCAATTGTTGATAAAATAATTAACACTTTCTGCTAAAATAGCACAGTTCAGACTAGGACAATTATGAAAAGGAGAAAAATGGTATAATTATCAATGGAGCCAACACCAGTGGACTATTATGGCTGCTACCCCCTAATTTGAAAAAAATAATTCACTGAAAAGTAGATTCCCGTAAATAATAATAATGGTCCCGATTCAGATACTTTTACTCATACTGTGCACAGTCCCTCATTCCAAGACTACTCCTGCAGGCCTAATTTAAATAACAGGGCAAATTGCATCAGCTCAATTTAAATTGATCTGAAAATCAATTTAATTAAACCAGGGCCAATCTCAGTGTGAACACTCCTGCTTCATTTTAACTTACACCTGTTTCCAATTGATCACGGATTTGATCCAGTAGAGGAGTTTGGATAAAGCCACTCTTATTCCAGGATTTCCACTGTTTTAATGCACCTCTCCTGTTTAAACGAGGCTAAATCAGATTCAAAAATAACAATCCTTTTTGACAGCTCATTTCTAACATTTTTATTCAGACATTTATTAAAATGCAAGAATTGTCTTAAAAGCCATCAGAAACCCAAGGCCCTTCTTGCCAGTGCTGGCAAATCCTTCCCCCTTTTTGGAACAGGACTGGGCAGCCCTGTGAAAGCCACACTCTCACAATTCCCCATCTCCCTCTTCCTAGCACAGTAGATCTGGACTCCTCTTTGGGCAAAACTCTACTGCCATATTACGCCAAAGGAATATTTTTATTTTTAACTGAATCAGCTGTTTTCTGGTCTTAGGAGCAGAGCTGAAATGGCAAATAGCTACAGTTTTTTAAGGGGGGGAGGAAAGTCTCATGATAAAAATATTAAACTATGCACTGTACGTGCAAGTTGACATCGTGAGTATCCAGGCTTGGCCAATTTCCTGGGACCCAAACATTTGGCTCTAATCCTCATTTAAACAGCCCACAGGACCAAATAATTTTGCTTTCTCTTTACTCCAGACCCCATACCAAACGTTAAATGCATTACCAATAAAACCTAAAGCAATGTGGTATTATTTGCCTCACATGGAATACTAAATGATATATATAAAAGCATATAAATATTTTTTAAAAAGTAAATAGGGAACATGCACTGTAAAATCAAAAGTCTCTGCACTAATCTTCAGATAAACACAACTGGTTGCTGTTAAGAAAATGGCCCAGAGGGGATTATCTAAAATACTGTTATGCTCCTGACAACTTGGCTGTCTCTTTTTTAGTATTTTATTATATTCTTATTTAGTGCACTCTTCTATCATCTGCTGTCATTTCAGATTGGTCTGTACTTCTCAGTTCTCAAACACTAGCAGGGTCGATTAGCTCAGATTTCAAATAAAGATGTAAAAGGTAGAAAAGGGCACATTTTTGACTGGAATTTTTTTAACATTTGGGGTCTTCAGGAATGAAAAGGCAAATGGGAGGCAGAGGGTTTGCCTTTCTCTCTGAAAACAAACAATGACATGCTAAAAGCAGCCTGGACCACTTTGAACACAACTGATAAACTCCACTCAGCCAGATGCTAGCTAGAAATCCCTTGAACAATGTCTGGAGCCAGATTATCAGATTCCTGCATGAACAAATTCATGGGCAAAACATGTAGGATTTCCATATGTATCGTTCCATTCCCACACATGCAGTCTTTGTAGGGTCATCCATAGACTGATCCTGGTTGCAAGTTGCTTACGATACAGGGTCACGTGTGTTAATGTCAAACATCAGACCCTGTGTGCTCACTTTTGTTCAAAAACCAATATGGGTAATTTAAATTACTACAGGAAAAAACATTAAAACAGCAGAATATGGGCATGGGGGGCAGTATTCCATATTTTGCTAAACAAAGCACCTACATAAAAGTCCTCACAAATTCAAGCTATGCTGAGTACAAGGATAGGTGGAGTGAAGCAATCAAGTCTGCAACCCTGTGTCCAGTGTGTTCCAAATACCTCTCACTGTAAGACACTATTTGAATTTACAGTGCTTGCAAATGCCATCCTCCAGCAGGAAATTCAGCACCAGAAACCTTCAAAGCCTTTATTCTACCGGGAGAAAAAAATCTCAGGATCTGTCCCAAAGCATTTTGTTCATCTCTTCATCCACATAATCCTTGGCCTGGATTTGCCCTGAATTTCTGCAGTCACTTGTAAAGCAGTGTAAGCTCTCCAGAGGAGGATCTGGAGGGTTTCCCATGCTTTCCTCACTGTTCCCCAGTGCAGTGCAGGAGCCCTGTTGTACAAATGCCCCGAGCCCAGACGGGCAGTGTTTGCTCAGCGGGCTGGGTGACCCCGGCTTGCTGCAAGGACACCTGCCCTGCACACAGTCGGGAGCAACATTAGAGGGGAAGGCACTGAACAATCATTGCCCTGGATAAAAATAGGACCCTGAATTCACCCCTGCCAGGCAGCTCCAGGGTCATGACTCCCTGCCACAGGTATGTCAGTGTATCGTAATAGGCTGGCTCTGACACGGGGTTTTTGGGGAACGAGCCCACGTGAACTTTTAAACTTTCAGCAAGACTCGAACAGAGTTTATTTCTTCCTCATGCTAAACACAGACAGCACAAAGTGGCATCAACAAGCCTTGCTGTGCTTCAGACAGGAGTTACCTGCTGGAATAGAAACTTTACCAAATCTGCCTGTTGGACCTCCACCAGAAAAAAAGGATTAGAGCCAGTGAAGTCTTACTGGGAGCTTGTCTGCACCTTCAGACATGTGTATTATTTACAGTGGTGGGTTAATTAATAACTGATGTCATCCACAAAAAAAAAAGAGGACATGATATATGCCTAAATGGAATAAAATAAAGAATATAGCAGAGAATGTTTAAGAGTTTTTAATTCAAAATACTTTGTGCATTTGTTTTCAGTCTGCTGTATGTCAGCTATATTGAAAACTACCCAAACTCAAGAGCTAGTTCAAAGACAACAAATGCAGGTTTTTCTTTCAATACAGATTGTATTAAAGGACTTGTGTGTTCTCTGAATGTCAACCAACCAATTGAGTATTGGCAAAAAGCAATTTCTTTAATAGCAAGGTTAATTGAAATACCATTGAAAGCTGATTTCTACTGTACAATCGAAATTAGTGGCTTTATCTGAAAAATCCAATTGGCATTGAAAAAGGTTGCTGGATGATCATAAAATGATGAGAAGAACGGTTGCTGAATGAGTAAAATCATGGACAGGGAAAGGGAACACAGGTTACGCTGCAGTTCCATTATTATATGACTTTCCTTCTCAAAGGCCCTTTCAACCCGTTAAAGATCTTGAGACATTTGGGTGAACTGTTAAACATGAATATTGTCTAGTGCAAGAAAATTATGACTAATGCTTGAACCAACTATGAACATGCTAAGTGTTAGAAAACCATAGGAGATTTTAGATTCCTAAGCAGTGGGACATACCCAAAATTCAGCAGTCTTGGTGGAGAAGCTGCAGTGGGCTCACAGGTACGTGTAACAGGCCTCCTTGTCTTTCCTTACAGGTAAGCACAGGCTTGTTTTTAGTGTTGTCTGACTGACTCAAACATCTATACACTTCTCACACTGTAATAAGAGTTTATAAAAGCAACACCTAAAAAGAACAATACAAATTGGAGCTTGCAATGAAATCTGAAACTAAAGATACTTTTCCTCCAGAATTTTCCTTACAAATACAAAAACACAGACTTTAACAGGCACCTGATCCAAACCCAAAAGCCAAAGGCAGCCTTTTCACTGCACTCACTGGGGTTTAGGTCAGGCCTATAGTATCTACTTGTTCCTGGCCCCAGACTCAATCAGAAAATTAAGCAGCATACAGAAAAAACCTCACCAACATTCAAGTTTAATTCATATCTCAAAAAGAAGTAAAAATGGGATTCCATGTAATCCATTTGCCCACACTCCATGAAAGAATCTTTTATTGACTGTGCTTGATAAAAGCCAGAACCACCATTCAATTGGCTTTTTTTTGAAGAACAAACAGAAAACAATCCAGAGGCTGCTTCCCTCCCTCCCCACCAGCGCAAGAAAAATA
>JAWWEE010000018.1:15450127-15500375 GCA_035221455.1 Xenops minutus
AAAAATAGTGAGAAATTATGTTTTGTTACAAACTCCAAAAGCACCACAGCCCATATTGTGACACTTTCACCTCGGGCCTCAGCAGTGACAAACTCCTGTGAAGGATGGGAGTTGAGAGGGAAAGTCTGTGACCGTTCCTTGCATGGAAAGGAGAAATCTAGAGTGATTAAAAGTGATCCAATTTCAGAAACAAAAGAGCGGGATGCTTTGCAGTGACTCCTTCTGGGGTTCCCAGGCTCCTGCAGGAGACACATGGGACTGTTTTTCAGGAAGAAACACTGGTGTTCCTGTTGTCAGAACCCATCTCGTGGCTCATTCTCACGAGAGAATTTTTTCCAGTAACGCACCGAGTTTATCGCGAAACGCAGAACAGGAGACATTAAT
Source organism: Xenops minutus (assembly GCA_035221455.1). Classification (NCBI taxonomy): domain Eukaryota; kingdom Metazoa; phylum Chordata; class Aves; order Passeriformes; family Furnariidae; genus Xenops; species Xenops minutus. The sequence continues at coordinate 15,450,512 of JAWWEE010000018.1, forward strand.
ATTCACTTTGAGCAAACAACAGCTCTGATGATGCTTTCCTTTTCATTCCTACCACTGTTCAATAAGATTAACACTCATCCACTGAGAAGTTTGTTCACAGTTAAGCCAGAATGAATTTTGCTCAGCAGAGAAATATACCCTGAATACAAATCAAGAACTCACATTTTTTGATTAATGTTATTTCATGCTCCCAGGACACTGGGACAGTACCACATGAGAAACTGGGAAAGTCCCAGTACAACTAGAACATATGGTTATTGTAAATCATAAAAACTGTACACACTCAGAAAAAAAAACCATTTCATAGGAATTGCACAGAGGAAAATGCTTTTGCCCACACCTTTCAAGGACAGATTCCCTCCTGCATTGCTCCTTTGACTTTCTGTCTGATACTGGGCAGTCACCTAAGGTCTACAGCTTTGGTCATCTGTACACCAGGGTCGCCAAGAACCCAAGGAAATTATCACCATTTCTTTTAAAACCAAATTTTAAATGTAAATGGTTTAAACTTATAGAATAACAAATACTGGTATTTCTTTTCGCCAAATAAAATAATATCTTGGTGGTATCCTGCTGCCCTTTTAAACAATATTCCTCACATAAATGCTCTATTTTCTAATTAAATCCTGATGGTAAAGTACATTACAATCCTCAGATAAGGAGTCCAACATAAATTCAATGAACTAAATATTTGGTTTCCTTTTAATAGGAGATCATCCAAAATACTACAATCCATACAAAGGCACAGCAGCTCTCTTAAGTTTCCAAAGCAGACAGACATCTAGATTTTTATTTTATTCAGTTATATTTGCACACCAAACAGGAAAAAGCAACCACATTAAACACTGCTAAGGGATCCTGACAAAGAAAAGGAGTCAGTAGAGTGAGCCATACAGAAAGCTCCTAGCCATGCCTGCCACTTGACCTAGAATTAAGAGAACTGCCAAGTCTAAGAGTAAAGTTTCCTAAATACAAAAAAAAAAAAAAAAAAAGGAGAAAAAAAAGGAAACCCTCTACCCTTCTTTTCTTAGTCACTCCTTCAAGGAAAATCCTGAAGCCAGAATAAAGTTTGCACAGGGTTTTAGTTACAGTTAATGTATAAGCCAACAATGTTTACTCAATATTATATAGGCTTTGCAACACACCACGGCAGTAAATTAGCTTGATATATTAGCTCTGTGCTGAGAAAATGAGACAGTCTCCGAGATCTGTAAAGCACTGCAACTATTTCCCCCATGGTACAAAGATGAGTTCAGGTCACAGCAATAAAATCTAGGCCAACGTGCTGTGCTGCACACAGAGGAAAAACAAGCTTGGGATCCTTGCTGCCCTCACGTACACATGTGGAAAACATCCACTGAGCACCACGGTGGCAACACTCGCCAGCTCTGAGGACAGGCTCTTTTTCTTCTTCTTTTCACCCCTATACCCTTCTTCCTTCTGATTTCCCTTAAAGATAATTTTCTACTGACATGAAAAAAGAAAAAAATAAATAAACCAGTCTGTGATGGGAAAGGATTAAGAACGTTTAAGTTCATTTCAAGCAACTGCTGTTTTCTTGGCTGCATCTTTCCATCTCAAGTTGCTCTGAAAGGACGTGTTCTAGCTCATGAGCAATGATTCCAGCCACATCCCTGCTTCAAGGTGAAGGGCAACGGGAAGCTGAGGAGTCATCGTGGCACCTGAGATCTGTGCACCCACTGCCTGCTACAGGGATACCCTCTGGAAGTGAGAAAGATACTCAGCCTTTTCCAGATCCTGTTCTTCTGTAGACTCATTTGCAAGATGGGACAGTGACATTTCCTCGGTGCACAAGAATGCTAAGAAGCTCAAAATGGAAGTATTTGTAAAGTATTTTGAATTATTAAGTTGATGATATTCATTTATAGCCAAGTACTCTTAACAAAGACACAAGGTGAAGGATGTCCCTGTTTGCTGACAAAGACCCTTGTACTACCTTCCTTCTCATGCTCGTGTTTTGTCATTGAGGTGTGAAGTGATGAATAAAGAAACAGCCAGTTCTTCATTTAAAACCCAAGACCTTGGACTGAACAGTCACTCCTCTCTACAGTTTAACCAGAAGAAAGAAAACATCATAACCAACTCAAACACCAGTCATGTGATGCTCACAATTCTACAGTGATAACAGAGCAAACACAAAAAGATATCTGAAAGGCCACATGAGCACTACCAAGTGTAAACTACATATTTTGGCACACTGACATCTTTTCCATTGGTGGACTATCTCTAACACTATGATAACTAAGTACAGAATAAAACTATTTGACTGCTGGCTTGAGAATTTTTAATTTCTTCTCCAAATCAGATGGCATAAATCCACACTAGAACACGGGGTAGGTGAATTCTATATTTGACAGTTGATGAGTATTTTATTGCATTCTGAAGAGCTGTACATATCTCACAAGCCTACTGTCCTGAGGGAAAAAACTGTGAGCAATATAGGTATTTAAGACTACCAATCAAACAGATCCTTTGCAATGCCACTGCTCTCTTCAGCAAGAGCACACAATGTTTTGATTGTATCACATTGAAAGCTGTCGTTAGCAAGGATGTAATAGCTCCCATTTGACTACAGCACTCAAAACATGTATCTGCTAAACAAACAAATGCTGATGGATTCTCAAACTTTCACGTAGTGTGAACTTCGTAAATGTCAACAGGGTATCATCCAGGTACAGAAAGGTCACTGAAGTTTGATTAGTGATTTAAACAGGTGATGAACCACTCAGGTGAGAAGGATCTACCCATTTGCTTATACTTTAAATCTTGATTTTTTTACATCTGGTTTAAACTTACCCACTCCCCACCTTCTATTCTATATTCTTTATTAATTTCTTCAAAAATAAATAGTGTGATTTGTTGGAAAGCAGATGCTGCAGTGTGAATATCAGAGCTGGTTAAGTGTGAACATTTTTTAAGTGGTGAAAACAAAAACTGACTTTTTCTAGTAAGAAAACTAAAGTCTGGAGCTGAAAACAGAAACAGTGCAAAATAAAACCTTTGGGTTAGCTTTATCATTTTCTAATGAAAAAGTATTTATGAAAAATGTCTCTGTTGGTGGAAACAAACATTGCTACCAAATAACTGTAAGATGTCATGGTCAGTTATCACAAGTTAGCTATGCTGTCCTGTATTAAAGTCAGGATTAATTAATTATCTTCCCACTATCCACATCTGGTACAGCCACGATGGGAATTCCAGGAGACCCACAGAGGTTTTAGAAATGACAGAGTTGTAACAAACAGTACAAGGCCAGGATTTCTCTGGGTGCAACTTTGGTTCCCACTGGAATCAGTGGATGGTAGGGACACTCCTCCTCCCTGCAAATAAATAGTTTTGAAACAGAAATCGAGATGACTCTGACTCAGATGGATCTGAGTATTAGATACATGTGGATCTTGTTAGTGATAGCAAATAAGCACTGGTGAATAAAGCTAAAACCATGTGTTGTCATGTCCTACCAGTGTAGGAAACAGTTTCATCTTGCACTTATAATCTAGGACACTGTTCTTTTCATAGGCTGACCCTGAGCAGCACTCTCTTTTTGGTACTATTTGTACACCTGTCTCAGTAAAAATTTATTGCCTAGTCATTATTTTAAACCATCAGCACTGCTCAGTAAGAGGGTTAAAACCCATTAGCACAATATAAATATACCAGTGCTAACAGCCTCCTATCTTTTCCATCAGTAGGGATGATATCAGATCTACTGTTAAAGGCAAATTGGGGTTATTGAGGAAAATTAAGCTCCTGCCCTAAAACAGGGCTTAAATACCAAAGGAAATAAATTTAGAGCTCAAGGAGGAGACAGAGAGGGTGACTAGAACATGAGCTAAACATCCCAGAAATGGTCACCTTAAATGGCACTGGAGAGTGTCTTTTTTTTCTGACAAGTCTTACCATGACAGCCCTAAGTTAGTAGGGGACAAATGTTCTCCCTTAAAAATCATGCAGGAAAAGTAGCTACTTATTTGGGTGTTACAAGCTGATCTGAACCCAGTTTTCCTCACAAATCAAAGGGTAGAGCAGAGATAAGTAGTTACCTGTTCCCTGAAGCTCTAGGATGTTTAGTATTTGAGTCTAGCTGATCACACTGTGTTACAATGTCCACAGAACTTGTTTCTACAAAGAAATGAATATGCTTTTCAGCTGACTACACTCCAGTTCCTCAAAAATATATGGAAAAGATAGCTTTGTGTAGAAGTGTTCACTGGCATGAGAGAGGAGAAAATCTTCCCAAGTACTGCAGTTGCCATTCACCTTTGGAATTAACGTGGAGTGAGAACAGCAAATTGCCACTTGTGTTTTCATATGCATTATTTTCATATGAAAACAAGCCCCAGCCTGACTCTAAAGGGCACCCCACACTCACAGAGGACATTAGCCCGACACATTCTGCCTTCACACTTGAAATAGCCACACCAACATCTTTGCACAGGCAAATCCAGAGACTGACCTCCACAGATAGATGGTCAGAGCAAACTAGGGTGGGTTCTGCACTTCTTGCAATTCATGACAACATTGCCACAGATATCAACAACTGTCCAACAGCCTTCATTTTGCTAATTAGAGGATTCATCTCTATAGAATCAAAAGAAACCCCAAAAAAGCACTGCTCCCATCAAAATTGATGCAATTTGAAAACATTCAATATATTCCAGGCATCCTGGCCCTTCCCACAGTACCACTGGTCTCAGCTCCTTTTTCTCTTGATACAGAGCAACACACACAACTCCAACTAGTATGACCACAGATGTCTTAACATCTACTTAAAAATAAATGGATCTTTATTCATTAAATGCTAGGTTACAGGAATAATACATTTATTGCTTGCTTTTCTCTGAGCTGTAAAAATACAGAGGAAAAGCTTTTAGTTAATTTATAAGCCAGTGGTGAGGTTGGATACTCCCAGTTTGGCAGTCAGATCCCAGGCTCACATCTGCTCTCCACAGCCATGGTGGAACCTCAACACCAGCCCAGATCCACAAGAGAAAATGTGATTGCCTCTTTCACATCCTTCGTGTGCAGCTACCAGGGCAGGGGTTCAGTGAAGCGATGCAGATACCAAGACCCAGCTCCATGCAGCCTTGGAGAACACAGGATGATGTGCATCTCCAATAAGTGCTGCACTGCCATTCCGACCCGCTCCAGTTTATACCACCCCAGTATCCAGAGACCTGTGAGAGGCCTCTCTCCAGCTCTGAAACTAACCTCGAGTATTTCAGGCAGATGTTATTGGAAATAGGCTGTCCCTTTGCTTAATAGTCTCTTCTGTTCTATAGTTACTTCAAAGTCTTCATAAAAGCTGAGACTTACAGAATATCGATATTATTATGTAATCATATAATCATTCCCTGGTTTGACATTTTTCCTTTCCTATATAAATAATAATAATTTATCAAATGACTGTTGCTTCCTTGCTTACAACTAATTTTACATACAGCATTCAGGGCAAGCTTCAGTTATTGTTTTTAATCTATTTTTATTTGCTGTTTTTACTTTTTTTAATATCCACTTTAAGTCATGCTACCAAAGATGATATTGGAGAAGGCAGATACTACAAGAGCAGAGGCCACCAAAAAAAAATGACATGAAGTTTAACATCCTTTTGAGGGGACCTGTTTAATTAAAAACGGCCTTTGTTCCATGAGGTTGCATAAAATAACATTTCAATGAAGTACTTGGGGAAACTTTCCCTGACTGTGACAGTGCTGCCAAAATCTAATTAGAGACTCATCTAGTCATATATATCAATGTTATTGTCTGTCAGGCAGCCACAATGTATCATGGTTAAGTGGATTTTTAACTGTCTAAATCAGTCTGTCTAAACAACATAAAAAGGGAAACAAATCAAAAGACCAGTTAAAACCATGGAAGTGACACATATTTATTATAAAATACCATTTGTTGCATTAATCGGTTTAATGGCAGGGAGATGGAGCCAGGTGTGGCAGAGCTGTGATTTTCTGCACAAGAAGATGATGTTACTGCTAATGTAAGAGACAACACTCTCCAGCCGTTATAACTAATAGGACTCAATAGGCTCTGCTGTGTCTCAGCAACATCCCAGCGTGGTTTTAAGGGGCAGGAATTGTCACACTACTGGGCCTTTGAAGCGCTACAAACCATGGCCTTAGCAATGACCACGTGTGCTGTGCAGTGCCAGCCAGCCTTCACCTCAGCCACAGAGGAAGCCACAGTCCCTGGAAAAAAGCCACGTGCCAGGTCACTGCAAGCACTGGCAAGTACATTGCATGTACACCCCATGAACTGCACAGCCAGTCCAGGATGGTGCAAGAACACTGCCTTGATTTTCAACCCTCTCAGTCTTGACTTTTAAATCTAATTTTTAACTAATATTTCCTTTCTAAAGTTAACCTTTAATCACTCTCTGAGCTGTTCAAGAAGTAATTGTGTTGTTCTGTGGTCTCTGAGTCACCCCTGAGGGAGACTCTCCAGCATCTCTTCCACAGCAGAGATGAAGCTGCTAAAGGAGCTGACAGAGGAGCTGACTGGGGGAGAACTTCCTAAATCCTGTTCCTTGGCTCCACAGACATGAGTCAAGAATAAACAGCAACACTTTTGGGAAGCAAGCAGAGAAGCCCAGGTCAGCACAGGTTCCTCCAGCAGGCAAAGCCTGGCACTCCTCGGCTCTTCTCCAGCCACCCCCTGAAATTTTAGGGTTTTTTAATTTATTTTATTTGGGTTTTCCCCCCTTCAAAGGAGCATTTATTTCCCCACTCTCTTTGTACCCCTTTATTTGTTCATTTTCTTCATCCTCAGGGCTGGGGACCACTCCTACTGCTAGCACAGTGCTGTGCACAAAGCAGATGTAATTCAGTCCTTCAGCAGCACATTAGGACTGCAGGACAACTTTCCACCACATGTATGTTGTCGACAGAACTGGGTTTTTCTCTCTTTACAAATAAGGATTAGAAACCAAAAAAAGTATTGAAAGCTTTTAACAATGGGGTGATTATCCACCCATGAGTGAGACAAGCATTCACTGACCAGCCCTGTTGCTACTCTAAGGGATGATTTATGTTGAACATACTATTGAATTGGAAATAAGAAGCATCTGCAGGAGAAAACCCATGACCAACCTACCACTTCAACTCTGAGGCTGCCAGTCACAGACACAGTGTTTCACTCAAACAGTCACAGCAAGGAAGGACTTTGGTTCCTGAAACTGAAAACTAGGTGGTTATCATGGCTGGAAAGCCTGTATTTTAAAGGAACATTCATTCTTATGCAATGGCATGCCATGAATTTTGCATGAGGCATAGCACTTGGTGTCAGAAATTATATCAGCTCCAGTGAGGGGGACAATGATACATATGTTTGTACAAAACACATAATATGTTTTATTTAAAGTATGCCATAAATATTTTTGCCCTGGAGCAGGGTTTAAAATGAGCTCCGTAACGTGTCATAACAAAATGTATGTTCAGAAAGTAGAAAGAAGTGCACCTATTCCTAAATGTCGAACTTCATCTGAAAAAAATGCTGGATATTCCCTGATAAAGCTGCCACTCCATTCTGAGATGGCTGATACAAATAGCAAAATATACAAGGCCACGTTCTCTGTCATGGCTCACAATTTATGCACCAAACCTTTCCTCTCTCAAGAGCCTGAAGATAGCAGCACACCGAGAAAAGCAGCAAATCACACCACAGATTACAGCTGTGTGACACTCAGTGCTACCAGTGTGAGAAAAATAGAATCAGCAGCATGGTCTCCAAGCAAAAAGGGTCCTGGAAGCAGCAATGATGAACAGATTGGCAGGTCCCACCAGCTGCCCACACAGGGAGTGTCCCAGGGGGAATGGTCCTGGCAGGAATGCACCTCGCCTGTGCTTGCTGCTGCCCTCGAGTACCTACTGCAGCCAAATCTGTGTTCAGAGTCAAGCAGAAAACAGAGAATGGGGATCCTGAAATTGCTCTTGAATGCAGGGCACAGAACATGAGGCTGGCTAGTACATCTGAATCATTAATGCAGATTTGTTCAGCAGAAATGATTAAAAAGAGTAGTTCAGCCACTGAGACATCACATCTACTCAGAGAACTCAGCTATCTCCAGACTGCTCACTGGGTGAGCAAGGAGACCGAGTTGCTCTCTTCAGCTCTGGGGTGAGATTTGAATTTGTATGGATGTACACACACAAACACACACATACAACAAGCAAAGCAGGAAACAAAGCCAAAATCGCTCAAGGCAGCCTAGAGCTGCACTCCATTTAACACTAAGTCACTCTCAATAAATCAGAATTGTCTGTCTCCTTTCTCAAGAAAGGGTTTTAAATTATTCCAAAATCCTACTCCAGTAACTAACCCTGCTGCAGCAAACTGCAAAAGGCAGATAGTCTGGGTGCTTTCTGGTCACTGAGAAAAATTAAAGTTAACACTGAATGTGCAAAAGCAGAACACTGCCACGATAGGATGTGACAGGGATAATATTTGGGAAATATTGCTGTGTTCACAGTTGTAAATGAGCCCAGACTTAAAACTGTGGCCAACCAGTTCTTTTGAGGTGTCCATTTACCAACACATTGCTTCAGATTTCACAAACTAAGTAAAATCAACGAGAGCCACAGGCCTCATGCTGCTGACCAAATCCCTCTTCTGTCACTGAGGGAGGTCTAGGTGTCACTTAAAATTTAGAGTTACCAAAACAGCACCAGAAATCAATGATGGATTCCAAAAAGCTATATATGGGCTTCCATGTTCCATTAATGAAAAGGCTTAAAAATGCTCCCACGTCATACCTGTTGCCAACCAATGTGTCTGGCTGATCTATAATTATCTGGTTAGGCATTAGAAATACAAGCATTTTGTTCACAGTGCTTTGGAATTGCCCAAATTCCACCTTCAGGAGTGAAAATTATTGCTGGTAGATGGGAGGTTAAGTTCAGATGTGCTGTCCTGAACGTAAGAACATACAAAACCACTGATGTCAGAAGCAGCTGCAATTTGCATTAAGGAAAATTACAATTTAAAGGAGCAAAAAACAACTTTAAAAACACTAGTACAAAAATGGCAGTAAAAGGCTGCCAAGGTTATAGAGTTCCAATATCAGTCTACAAAAAAAACCTTAGACAGGAACTAGATGGGCTGAATCAAAGTCTTTGATGCTCAACCTTCCCCACAGAGAAAAATCACAAGAACATATGGCAGAGTATGGCAGGTCTGTCCTGTTTGATAGAAGGAGAATTCCATTTTTAAAGTACAGGAGATGGTAGGTAGGAAGAGGGAACACTCCTCCATTTTGACATTCCCATCGATTCTGAACCATCTCCTTTCGAATCAATGGCAGTCTTCCCATTGACCTCGATAGAAGCTGGGCTGCACCCACAGGGGAATCAATCCCACAGGTAGTAAAACAAATGAAGGCCATGGATTTCTTCATGAGCTAGTCACCAATAGAATTAAGCCAGTCAAATAGAATCAGATAATGATTTAAAATTCAAAATAAAGTCATTCTTCTCCCTAGCCTACACTTGTCTTCCTCAGACATACAGACATTCAGGATCTGAGCCAGCCTCTTTCAGTGCAAGAAATCTAAAAACTCCAATCCCTGTATTTTTGAGTTAGCTAACCTAACAACATTTGGTTTGGGTGGAGACTAACTGAATAAAATAAATATTCACAACATTGGGAATTGGAGCTCAGACAGGTCTTTAAAAAATCCAACTTGTATTTGTACTTTTGATGTGCAACCTAATTAGACCAGAGCATCTTTAATTAAGTGTGTCAGCCCCAGTGGAAGCCACAGAGTTCAGCACTAATAAAGCTGATAAGGTTTTTATTTTTCAGACTTAGTTTATTTAATGCCTCATCCATGTTAAGCCAATCTGTAACATATGGGCAGTTCTCCCACTATGGATTTATCGTTTGGGTGTTTCTTTTTGTGAATTAATGCAATCAAACTCCTGCCAGTGTTAATTATTTTTCTCCAAGAGCAAATCCCAGAATTGAAAACACACACACACACCTGTTATTTGCTGCATAAGCCACAGCAGAACAACAGAGAAATAATTTTAAAAAATGCTAGAAGAACCCAGAATGTTACTGGATAGTATAAAAGATTTGGAAAATGTTCAAGAGTGTAGTATTTACATTTCTGGCCCTATAAGACAAGCAGTAGAGGTGTAACAAAACCCAACTCAGAATCCACACAGAAAGGAACAATTATTTCAGTCTTTAAAGATCTCTACTGTCTTTTTACTTCAAAGGAGAGAGTGGGAGGAAAGCCAGCTAATTATTTGAACAAGTTTTAAAGTAACATGGCAAATCACTTTTGTTTTAGAATACTAAATCCAAACCCTTCTTTTTCAAAGGTGTACTTCAGTTCAATCACAAGTAAAAGAACTTTAAAAGAAATTGTATAATGTATGGCATGCATCACACTAGGCAGTCCTTCCTGTCTTTCAATCTCTGGAAGGCTCTTCCAAGTCCTACACCCCCAGGCAACAGGATGGTGGTCTTGGACACTCCCCTGGAGCCAGAAGCAATCTGAAATCTCAGACTCCCCCTCTCCTGTCTAAGCCATAACACCGGGAACATTAAGTGATAAATCTGAAACACGATTTCACTGTGTTTGGACTTCAACAAAGCTACTGCTCATTTTCATGGCTCATTTGTGCAGATTAATTGGTTAATATCTATGCAGTGTTTGGGAGGTAGAAAGTACTAGACTATGGCTCTCAGTCCTAATAATCCTCTGTTTCAGTCTCAGCCTCCCAGCTCTGGACTCTCCATCACTATTTTAAATCTCTTCTGTTCCATACCTCCTCCCCTTGCAAGCAAGCTAATTACCATCATACATAACAAAGGAAACATCCCTTTATAGGGGGAGATGAACTAATAGGACTTAATTTCTAATTTTTGGCATTCCTTAATTACAGGAGCTACAGAACACTGACTGCAGAACTGCAATGCTGCTGGGAGACACACAACTGGTCATTGCAATACTTCCAAAATCCCATCAATTCCTACTTCTTGCACAGCTCCTGTATATTGTGTGCCAAACAATGCCACTCTATTTTCCCATGTTCCCTGCACAGAGCAGGTGCTACTCTGCATGGAAAGCCATTCCTGAATCTGCAAACCCTCAAGTATTATTTCTCAAACACAAAGCCAATATATAACACAAAAAAAAGAATCCATTTGGAAAAACTGGTCCAATTGGGGAATTATCCCATAGGGAGAGGGCTTATATCACTGGGTGATAAACACACAGGCTTCTCTTAATGTCAGGACCTGGGAACAATTCATTGTACACAAAATTGTTACTTTTAGGGATTCTGTTTATTAAAATACTCCATCAAATTAAGACTTTTCTAACAAAGGACAGAAGTCAATACTGATGTTCCTAAAAAACCAGGAAGTGAGATGGAGTGAAGCAAACACATTCACAAAGGCCTTCCCCAACAGTTCTCATACCTGTAATGGGAATTACACAATCCAGGATGATTCCTAAAGCTTTAGCTCCTGGGTTCCCACTACAGTTGAGAATTATGACTTTTGTCTACCAGTGAAATATGCCTCTAATTTAAGTGGCCCAAGACAAAAATCTCAAACACATAATAGACAAAGCAAAATTTATCCAAACAACAACAAAAATACTGGTTTAAATCCAGGTTTATCATGTAAATGAACTAAAGTTTTTAGTGTATAGAATTAGCAGTAGCAGTTTATACAGCGAGCTACAATCACACATGAAGTACCCAGTACAACAATCCTGTCTCTACCAGGGCAAACAATGGCTGCACTCAGTGCAGCAAACATCTACGGTCCTCGGAGTTCTGTGGAATCAACACCTTCAAGAACAGCCCCAAAACTGGGGGAAACCCCAATTCTCAATCCATACACTCAATCAAACTGAGAGAAGTTTTCAGGACACAGAACAGGGATAATGATCCCTCTTCTCTGCCCTGTCATATTCACCCAGACCTGCTTTGATGAGGACAAGGTGGAGAGGACAAAAAACAGTTTAAACCATTTAAAATCTTCTGATTTTCAACCTCCACATGCAATCCCTACAGTAACAGAAAGGAAGAAGGACACACAAGTTTTGCAACTATTGAAGAGTTCCCAGATGTGCTTTTTGAGTTTGCTGAGTGGCCCTGCACAAGAAATGCCACTGGCCTGGTGCAGGGACCTCACAGGTCAGGTCATGTGTGCAAGGAAGAAAAGCCAAGATAAACAGAGCCCCCAAACACCCACAACTGCACAGAGCAAGGCAGGGGAGCCTGCCAAAGCACACAGCAGACTCTGAGCTCTCTGAGGGAACCCTGAAACAGCACATGGCCAGGGGAAAACAAAACCACACGATCTCATCACTCTCCTCTAAACAGGGGTCCAGAAAGCTGTTTAACAGCATATTGGGCTTCCTCCTATGGCCTTGCTGCCCAATTGGCTTCTGAGCACTGCAATACTTGTCTGCTGTTGTTCTGAAATGAAAGGCTGTGATTCACCATATGGGCTGAGCCAGCACAGTCCCTCGAAGCCTGAAAGAAGTCCTGGTTTATGTGGCGTAGAAATAAAGGTCTCTGAGAACTGAGGTCTCCTGGGCTCAAGTCAGACCCTGTCTCTGCTGGATCTCAGAGCAGGACAATCTGAAACTTTGTTTCTTGATACTGCACAGTAGTTTGAGGCAGATTTTACTTCTACATACATTACACTCTGGTAGCTCTGCATCCATTAGTCAAACAAATATGGCTATTCAGACTATTTGTTTACTTGTCTAAGAGTGTATTTATTTGTTTTCCTGCACACTATATGTACACACTGCCATCCTTTTTCATGACCAGGCTGTGTATTTAGGTTTCCTGCATTTTCACCCCGACAATGTATTGCTCACCAGTTAAGAATCACATTAGTTTGAGGATACCATTCATCTAACATTAGTGCTTCCATTAGTGTGGACAGTTCAAACTGGGGCAAAATGCACATCTCATGAATAATTTAATGAACTTCATATAGTGAGCCAAAAATTGTTAGTACAACAGCAAAAACACCAGGCTATTTATTCAGAGACTCATCCCTGGAATACCCAAAGAACACCCAAAGCAGGGCAATTTCTCCACAAGATTAGAGGTTGTCTCACACAGCAGCACAAAGTGCTTTGGTCTAAGATGTTCAACCAATACCCTTTTTGTGAAGCAAAAAGCCATCCTCCCCTCTCATCAGAATCTCCTACTTTTCCTTCAGAAAAGTCTTCACTAGCCACATATTTCCAGAGCTTCTTGCTTTGGATCCCAACGTTTTGCACCTGCCCAATACAGAACACAAAATTCTTTGGGGGAGAGTCTTTAGCCTTATGATGCAATTTTTGTTTGTTTAAAAAAATATTTCAACTCCCCCATAGTATAATAAACAATAAAAAGAAACAAATCAAGAACAGAATCTTATGCCAAGTTTTTCTCCCAGATGAGAGGTGTGCTTTCTTGCCTTTTCACAATTTTATCAGGGCTTCTCATGCATTAAGGAAATTATTAGTTAATTGTTTCTAAAAAGCTCAAGTATCCTTAGCTAAAACAGGACACTAGTTTCTGACCTCTAACTGGGATGATTCACACACTGCAGCCTAATTCTTTTGTTACTTTCCTAAATTAGCAATTTGAAGGGGTGGGTTGATCACCATTTGATCCCTCTTGCTACTACTGGAAAATCATCCAAATATAGCAAGAGGAAGTTACCGATAGACTATAACACAAAGGTGCAATTTCACAAATTGACATTGACTCACCCCATTTATCATACTCATTTTTCCCCTTCAAAAACAGTCCTATCAATCTCCTTGTGCTGCTCATCTGAAGCTACACTAAATTAACATGACCACATCCTTTCCACCACTGCTCTGCTTTTACACTCAGTTCTGACTGTCCACCCAAATCTGGTGTTGCTTTGACCTCCAGGACTGAATTGCTCCATTTAAATCCCAGAAGGGAAGAGTTTTCAAGCTGTAATGACCAGTTTACAGTCCAAGTGTCCATGTCATTTTTAGCACAGAAACCTCCCCCTGCAATAATCCTCATATGTGCCTGAATTATATCACATTTGCCCATTCTGTGCTTGAGCTTTCTCTGATCTGCTTCCTCGCTCTAAGCAGAGCACTCATCTCAGTATCACAGGTTTCCCTGGGTTAACTAGAAAAAACTAGATATTCCTTTTTGAAAAGCATTTTTTAGACCCTCAGGAAAAAGCTTTAGGTGAGATCTGAGTGTTAGAGAAAGACCTGCCGCATAAATTTAAAAATCAAATAAACATGAGTTGTCATCCCTTAACAAAAACCAAAAAAATCAACACAGTTCAATTTCTGAGTCTCAGCTCTAAGACAGGACAAAGAAATTACTGAATACCTGACTGCAAGAAAATGATAGTATTTTCAGTAGTGAAAATATTAGGAGAATGAGAGAATAATAGCAGAGCATGTCACAGGGTAAGGGAGGTCAAGACAGAAAAGAAACAGCTGTGATCTATAATCAAATTATAGGAACTGGGATGCATAATGTATAAATACATGTAATATACTGTGCACACTCAGATCCCATAGAAAATTTTTTCTTATTTAAATCATCTTACAGTAAAGCAATATTCTCACCCATCCATGGAGAAGGTTCAGAAGGCTAATGTGAATGATCACTTTTGAGACCACTGGCCTCAAGTTTAAATGAATGCGACTTAGATAATGATTTCTTTCCAGCTTCAAAGTCAAGACTCTTCAAAACAGCCAGGAGAAACAGTACAATAGATCTGTTTTGAAGACAGAAAACAAGAATCACTGTTCATGCACTTTTTTTGCAGTCTCCCAGCTGCCAGACCCATTCACATGAACAACGTTTGAAGTAAACTACCAGTCCCAGATCAAGTACACTTGATGTCAAAAGTGACTAGCTGAGGCAGACAAGTAACGCTCGGTGCCTGAACTCCAGAGTCACAGCAGGGTTTCAAAAAGATGAACTGGAATGGTGGTGGATGAAAAAAACATGAGCTTCTCTTCCTGAAACCATCAAATGCCTCTGGAATCCTTGGGATCAATATTTCTTCATAGATGTGTGAAGATGGACAAGTGAAACCTGTCCTCAGCAAATGAAAGTCCTTGTAGGAAATGAATATTAGTCCTTTTCTGGTCTAGACACATCTTGGTACCCTGTAGTTAATTTACAAGAATTCCAGGAGCCCTATGGAATTCTTTTTGTGGATTGAGCAAGACAACAAGAATACACCACCACATCAATTGATCCTAAAGAAGAGCAATTTGGCAGGAAAGTATTCTGAATTAATCATCCAATGGTCAAGGAAGCTTTTTTACACATTTACAATCATGTTCCATGATGCTGAACAGCACAGCCAAGAATGTTTCTGATCAAGGAATTTGAGTTTCAACCTGCATAGTTCCCAGAGAAATGAGGTTGCTCTGAAGTGTCAAGTCCTTTGCCTTTAGGTAGTAGCCCTGGATGGGAATCCTGCCCAAGTATGTTAGACATTAGAACAAGAAATTACAAGCACTTTGTCTTCTGAGTGACTTATTGTGTTCCATGAAAGCAGCGAAATGCTCATGTTCTCTGTCCCAGACACTCGAGTGCAGGATGTTTTATTGAAATGCTACGGTGTTTTCTTTCTGTGATTTATGACCTTACATATTCCCACATGCACTGAAAGACACTCAAAATACACAGGCACTCTCCTGTTTAATAAAAAGCAGATCTCATTTCAGCAAACTGCATTACCTGAGTGATCTCCATCTTAAGGACAACAGTGAAATCAAGGGAAAAGACAAAAGGCAACCCCTTGCAATCGGAGGATTAGATGACCATCTCATGTTTTTTCAGAGCTCACCACAATCTTGCAACAGGCTGCCACCACTTTGACTCGATTAGATAAGTATCACTGAAGATTTGATTTAAGCTCATCTGTGACTCAAGATCAGACCACCAGATAAACCTTAAACCAATGAATAAACCTTTCCCTGTGTAGCTCACAAGGATAAAACCAAATAACAACCAACAACAACAAAAAAGGCAAGAACTAGTGGGAGAGTGTCTATATAGAAAATAAACATGATGAATTACAAAAGGAAAAAAGTAATACCTTAAATGCAATTTACTCTAAGTGTTGTTAAATGCTCAAAATCCTTTTTAGCCAAAAATCTGCCCCAAAAGGCATGCTACGAATATTACTCTTATTTTCACAACTGCAAATGAAAAAGAACACAAGGAGCAAAGAAATGAGAGCTCTTTAATCAGAAGTGCCAGGCCTCTGTCTTTCAGAATTGTATTATTTCAGACCACCCACAGCATCTTCCCTGACAGGGAGCATTTTTTTAGAGGACCAGGATACACTGTATGACACAACTCTGAGCTTAAGATTAATGGGAAATTAAGCATCTTCTAGTGAAAAGTTCTTTGAAAAACAGTACAGGAGAATAAGTTTAATAAGACAAGTTGCCATTGGATAATTATTAGTAAGCATATTTTAGAAGGGTTTCTCTGAGACATTTCCAAAGGAACTCTGTTGGGCTCATGCAAAACAAAGGCTACATCAGCATGAGCTCATTCTCGATTCTACACCACCCTGGGCACAGCCCCTGAGTTAATCAGCATCCGAGACAGGGGCCTCCCAAATGCACCACTGTGAGCTGAAAGACAAGCTGGTATGAACACAGACACTGTGCCCAAGCCCCAAAACACACCTCAGCCAGACCCTACCAGGGGATTACAATGAAGCAATTCCTGCCAGAGGTTCTTGTTGTTGTCTTTGTTTGTAGTTGAGTTTCTTTAGGGATTTTTTTAAAATCATAGCCCTCTCTTTCTGATAAACATCTAAAGCAACCACCTTACCTAATTGCCCAGGCATTTTTGTTGCTTCATCACTGGATGATCTCAGCACCTTCAATTCCAGCTTCATTCCCAGAGTTCCCAAAAGGCAAAGGAATATCATGATGCTCTCCCACAGCTGGGAAACACAGACCAAAAGGTTGAATCAATTGCTCGTGCTCAAAGATCACAGCTAGGAAGGAGCTGATAACTCAACACTGAACCACAAGGACATGCTTCACTATCACTAATGCTTTCTGCTGGGTAAGTCAATGAGATGCTGATCATCTTCCAAGACTCAGTGAGAGGGATCTTTCTAGATAGACTTCAAATGCATGAAACTCTCAGATTATAAACTAGACAGTGAATGTTTCTTTAGTTCATTTCTAGATAGCAAAGCAAAAAGGTATTTCCACTCATTTTTCCGAGACTATAATTAGCTGCAATTTCTCATGCAATATAGAAGACTCATACCTATGACTTCCTTTAGTCCAATATAGCCCATTTCATACACATTTAATAACAAACTCCGATGACACTGAGGGAGTTTGCACGGTTGTTTTGTTTTTCTTTAAATTAAAACAACAAGCATAGGCATATGGAAATTTCTTCTTAGTGCACATAGATTTAAGAAATCCCATTAGAATCAATGCATAAATCAAGATACAAATATGTTTCCATGGGACTGCTGGTAAAAGACCAAAATGGAGACTGTTTAGGATTTAAAATCTCTTGCAGCTGCTCAGCACCACTGGGCACATTCTTAAGCTGTACACTGAAGAGCTTTACATGAATTTCTAATGCAGTTCAGTTCACAGTCCTTCTGCTAAAGTCATATAAGGGCTTCAAAGGAGGAGATGTGACAGCAATATGGCTCAAGAGCCCATGAGCTACACCCATCTGAAGAGTGATGCATGCACTGAATCAGCCTCCTCTGTGGCTGTTCCCTGCTATGACACAGGAACAACTCCTAGGATGGAGTAACTAAGAGCCAAGAAACACATAGTTTGAGAACTTTCATGGCTATTTGGCTTCCCTGACCATCTCCCAGTGCCATTAAGTGTCTTTACTGAATATTTTAAATGCCAGCTCTTTCCTAAAGATGCCCAGAATCACAGAATCAACTAGGTGGAACTTCCAAAGATTTCTCTGGCTGGGTGTTGCTCCTCACACACAGCAAACAAGTGCACAATACAATCCCACCCTTTCTAACACTGTCCTACACACTAGGGGATCATCCACATTTATTCTTCCCCCACAAACTTGATCAGACCCTTTTGTTTCAATGGGAAACAGGGATGCTTCCCCATTACACCAGTTTCAGAAGCTGCTAAATCCATGGGTGTCAGCAGAATGGCAGCTGTTTAACACGTGTGTACAGAATAAGACAATGAGCCCTATAAAGTGCACAGAGCATTGCAGGGTTGCTTCTGCACAACCATTATCATATATTATATTACAGTGAACATTAACTGAAGTTTGGGGGGTTTACAGTAAGCCACACAGACAAAACCAAACTTCATTTATAGATATTCTACAAAGTTGAATTATATCCCAGCTCCCCAGGATTTGTACCAGCCACACAGACAGTGGATTTACACAGTGGGTAAATTTGGGCTCTCTTGCTTGACAGTGAGGAAAATTGCACCAACTCCAGTAAGTTGCACAGTTTGTCCTAATCTATGTTTTATTCCTTCACATACACCTCAATTTGAGGGGAAAAGAAATAGATATCAGATGTGACAAGTGCATGTTTTTTTCCCCTGATATCTGACTGTTCATTTTGCCTTGGAAGGGCTGGAGCACCTTTCAAAAGTTTTAGCCCTCTGTTTCTGAGGAACTTATCCTTGTGGCATGTCTGTCAGTTTTCACAGTGCTCAAGCAAGTCTTTGCAATTTTCACATAATGGCAGTTGTTGACAGGTTGTTAGGGCTGACAGTGAATATGTTTGAAAAACTGTCAAGTTGGTGAAAAAAAAATTAGAGGGAGAGAGAGGGAGCCTCCTTACATTTGTAACAGCATGTTAAACTGTAAATGCATTCTCAAAATGCATAGGCTACTTCCAGTCATGTTACTTGCCCTACAATGACAGCATATGTGAATATATGATCCTTAAAAATTAATGTCAGATTGTCATTTTATAGGTCACGGTCACATTATTACATAACTGTTTACCTTTATAGAATTGATTTTACCTTTCATGTTCAATAATAGCTGTTTCAAGCAAATAAATTGCTAGAAATAAGGTGCTACTATAGCTTTTAATTAGCTCAGCAGTGCTTTTTGCCAGAGGTGTTAGTGGCCCCTGAGCGCCCATGGCCAAGCACAGAACCTGGCCTCTCTCCAAATGCCTTTTCCAGCACTGCAGGGAGCTGGTGTGGAGGAAGGTCTTCCCAAGTTCCTCAGCTGAGGAGAGGTGAGTGACCAGCAGCATCTGTGGCCAAGCCTCACGCTTGAATCCTCTTCCACAGACACCAGTATTAGATTCATGTAGAATCTCATTATCCAAAGTTGTGACTGTCTTGGAAATGAGTCAGTATGGATGGCAACATCTTAATTTACACTGCACAGCAGTGAACTCCAAAATGGTCCCTTGAACAAAGCAAACTAACAAGAAGAGAAGCATCGTGAAAGATAGAATAAAAATTACTTTGTCTCATTATTTTAAGACAGATTCAGCTCGTTTTGGTGATCCTCTGATGAGGTGGTCAATATCTGATATTAATGAGGAATTTCTTCTCTTACATGTTTGCATGATGCAACAATTGAAAAAGACTAATTATTCTTCTTTGCTAAATAAGCTTGATCATTCAACTTATTTCTCTTAAGAACGAACATAACTAATTCCCCTTCACATAAGAAATTTCTCAAAATAAATTAACTCAGTTTTTAGAGGTTTTTTTCAGTCTTTTTATAGCACTGCTTTGGTTATCATTTCAAGGGTAACAATATGGGTCCTGAGCACCTACAGTGTGAGGAAGGTCTGGTTCATCTAATATTGGAAGAGATTAAAAATAACTGGGGAAAAATAAAGGGCAGGTTAACATAATCACAGCCATGAAGTTACTATAACCATTATAGAGTACTACATGCTGTATTCACAACAAAAGTGGTCTAAAATAAAGTAGGAGTTTGATATGGTAAGCTATGTAGAAGCAGCACTCCAGCAGACAGAAGTTCAGCTTGCAATAACATGTCCAGCAGAAAAGTTAAGTTGTCAAAAAGAGGCGAAAGAACTGTACTGGATAAATCAGTGAAGGGAGATTGAAAAGGTGATGTGGGTGAATTAATGGGCAAGATCTCTCCAAGGACTACAAGCAGCATCAAGAAGTAAATATGCTGGGGCTTGAAAAGATGCTTAAGTAATATAGAAGATAATCAAAACAGAAGAGTAAAGAGGAAGACCAAAACCAAAACATGCAAGAAAGTCTAGATAACATGATCAGGTGACACCAAACTCTGTGGCAGAGAGAGGAAGGAGACCCCATGAAGTTCAGCATAGGTTGACATCCCAGACTGAACTCAAAACTTGATGTGTCACAGAAGCTTCTTCCAGCTCCTGCTGAAGTCAAGAGAAGAACTCCCATTTATTTGAAGAGAAGCAGGATTAGGTCCTAATCCTTCTGCCTCGCTATCCAGTAAAGTGAGGATAATAATTGTATTGACAGGTAATTCTGTCTCACAGGAGTATTCTGAGGATTACGTAGCGTCTGCACTGTGCTGTGAAATGCTAAGTGCTAAATATGATTATACAGGGATTTCCATCCAAAGATCTCAAAGCACTTTCCAAACATTAATAATTGAAGCTTTATAATACCCTTAGGACTGCACATGTAAAGAAGGCAAACAAGATTCAGGGCTCAGCAAAGCAGGCAAGGATTATTAGACTCATTTTATAGTGGATAAACTACACCACAGTGAGATTAAGTGACTTGCCCAAAGTAACAGAACAAATCAGTGACACTTCAGAAAACGATCCGAGAAGGTCAGACTCCTTCACACTTTGCACAGAAAAGGTGCACAGGGAATGAGAGGGTCAACCAGCTTTCAGGAGTTGGATGGATCAGACCACAGCAGAAATGTGGAACAGTCAGAGAAGACTGAAGAGAGCACAAGAAGAAAAACAAACAAGGTTTGTTTATTTTTAGGTGCACAAGTAAGAACTAATAGAAGAGAAGACAATGCCTTAAAGCTGCAAGAAGAGTTATTGGCAGGAGATATAGCCACTACTGAGAACAGCATCACTTCTTTGCTCACAGATTCAACAAAGAGAACACATGTCAGAACCCTGACTAATTTCCCAGGGGAAGAACAAACAAAAGGAAATGGAAATCATGTTAGAACAAGAAATCGAGAAATAAGAATGACTGAAGTCTGGTGGGATGGATGGAACAGACTCCTCTCAAGTTCTAGAACAAAAGGCAAAGTATTTACAAAATCCTTCAATATTGTTTTGGTATCAGAGTTACACCACCTCATCTGACACTGAAATGGACTTGAAACTCAGGATGGCTGGGAGAGCTTCAGGAAATCACAGCAGTCCTGATAGCTAAAGAACATAAATGGGATCAAAGACAGTTTCTGAGAACATTTAAGAACTCAGTTTTCTACATGATGACAAAGATCTGGTCTAGCAAACATGACTGAATATAAAAAAACTCACAACTCTGGAAGTGAATTTATTTGTGTTGCTGGGTTTGAGCAGGGCCCACCAACCACCTGGTGGGTGGAATACTGGTAGGTATTCCAGTACCTTAGAAGTGAACTTTGTCTGCCAGCCAGCAAGACGTGGGAGCAAAGCACTCCTAAATTGCCTACAAATCAGAGGAAAAAAGGATTTGCTGAAAAAATGATGCTAAAATAAAATTGCTAACTTCCAAACTGGGACTGCTTCATTAGTATTTTTGGCATCACTTCATTGCTTTTTAGATTTTGGTAAGAGGAAAAAGCATTTCCTTGGTTATTACATTGCAGGAAACAAGCCTTGAAAAAAATACAGGAGAGCTGCACCTGGAAAACTTCAAGCATTGTCTTTTGCTCTCAACCCAGTTTCTCTCCTGTACCAGCTGCCCAGCTTTGCTATTGCTGAAAGGATTTCTCCTCTGCCACGGCATACTTAACGCTGGGCACTTGGGCTGGAAACAAAACCATCTAGTAATGACTTCAAGAGTGCCATGAATACGCATGGTTAATGCTGACCAAAGGGATAAACTCCAGAGAAGCATTTTCTCCTCTTTAATGGCACTAAATTACAGCTGAGCAACAGGATTTGACACAGACAGCAACCTCAAGACCAGCTTTGATACAAATACTCTATAAACATTTTTAGTTAAAAGTGATCTGAAATACAGATGATTTAGAGTCTTCCTGCTTAAAAACTTTGCAGGGTCATTGGGAAAGATCCTAGAGACTTGTAGCAAACATCTGACACTGCTCTGAAAACAGCCTCAAGACATTGGAAGATTTGAATCATTTTCCCTTCAAATCAATGTGTTTTGTTTATTTTCAAGGAATCATTGCGGGGAAAAAAGTTCATTTAAATAAAGATGAAATCTCCTTTTAATCCTGATTTTCTAATTTCCACATTTCCAACTGAGTTAATTCAGGGATTACCACTGACTTCTTTAGCCACAGGATCAATATTCGCCAATATAAAATTATAAACTATAACTCAGTTCTTTTGTTTCCTAAGTAAAATATAACATCTCCATCATCCAGAAGCTTTTCTCAACAGTCTGTTTGCTGAGAGCTGATGACCTCCTTGAGGCACAAATGCTGCTTTTAGGATAAACAGGCTGCACTAAAGTGGGTTTTGATAAAACCCAACTCCCTGCAAGTGAAGAAATGTACCTAATATCAAACCTTCATTCTTCTTATTGATATGTGAGATTTGCCAGATTAATAACTTTTGCCACTATCAAGATCAGGGAATGTTATCCATTATCCCTTCCTATAACTAACACAAATAAAATGGACTATTCTTTTTGTTTATTAAAAGCACAATGAGGAAAGGAGAATAAATAAGAACAGTGTCTAATTTGTATTGGATTTCTATCTTCAGGACTAAATGACGAAGGATTGGACTGCAGTATTTTAAAACTGCAAGTTTTCTGTATTTTTCACAACACTTCAGAAAATAAATCATTTAAGTACCTTCATATTGAACAGAATTTAAGTACTACCAGCATAAACCTAGAATATCTGGCTTTGGATGATTTCTGCTATTCAGAGTAAATGAAATAAATTGGCTCAGTTAAATGCAAGTACTTGCACTATGAAATGAGTAACAAAAGAAATGTGTTCAGCTTCCTAATACATTTGTTCCTTGATATTTCTGCTGTACATGTCATGTTTGACATCAGCAACTAGTTTGTGTCCCAAAAAGATGCACAAACATTGTGTTCCACACACAGATTCCCAGCTCTGAAAACCTAAGACAATAACATTAAGACAATTTCTAAAACTTACATAAAATAAGTGGCTTTTTTTCTCTCTAAAATAAGCAATTTTTTTGCTATTCATTGCCATTAACAGGGAACTTGTGATCTAATAAATGTCACAATCAGTTTCATTTAATTAAAATAATAAATATTGTACAGTAATGCAGATTGACATTTATATCTTCATTTACGTGAAGTTGGATTTATGGTCAATGCTTTATTTGATGAAGGCCACAAATAATGGCTATTAAAGTGCCACAGGATGGACACAGGATCACATTAATGAAATTAGACAAGGCAAGGCACTGATATATGAAGCCCTCCTGCTAGAAAATAAAGTCAGTCATGTCCAAAGCAGATGTTTTCTTTGGCTGCAGTTTAAGTTGACTACATTTTTAGTGGGCAGTTTAACTTCCTACACACAAAGGTGGAAAGGAACAGAACTCCCATGACAGTGCCTCTCAAGATGTGTTACAATTAATGCAGCCCATGGAGCTCTGCTTCCCTTGTCAAACACATTCATGCAAAAGTCATTGTAAAGTGTAAAGAAATCTCTAACAGAAAACTAATTATTAAATTTCAGGAGCATGAAATAAATTTTTGTACTTACTGGTGGAATAAACATCTCATCTCTATTTTGCTAACTAAACTCACATCCAGGAAGCTCATTACAGATATATCCAATTTCCTGATATTTTTTATTTATTTAAAAGAATAAATAAAAATCAAGAGTTTTGTAATATCAGTGTAAGGTTATTACATGGCAAGCAGAAGGGATAAGAGGGAAAAGACATTTCCACAAGGGAAGACTCTCCTCTTACCTCTGCAGCTGCACCCTCACCAGTTTTGTTAGCCCATCCTGGATGTGCTGGGAGAGAGTTCATTGCTTCTCACTCCGAAGTTTCCATGAAAGATAGTACTGCAGTATCTACCCTCACAGTGCTTGCTTAACAAATCAGCCTGGTCCATAGCTCTGCTGCAGTGAATAAATAATCTCAAGTAGCAGAACATTGTGAAAAATGAAACAAACTTGCCTTCTGGGCAAATTATCTAACTGGATGCTGTGTGTGAAGTTCAGATAAACATTCAGTTACATGGAACAGCATCTCAAAGTTTGATATTTATCTTTGTGGATTTATTTTCACCTCAGGATCTTCATGTGCCATGCTAATGTGATGCCACACAGGTTCAAGAGGGAAAAAAAAGTAAATCATTTTGGGAGGCAACACAGACAATAAAACGTGCCAAAACAATGAAAGCCATTATAATTTCTGCCTCTGAACTAGACAAATAGCTTCTAAGGCTATGCCTTCAAAAGAATGGCTCAGCTCGGTCATTTATGCTAAAACTTAGGCATTACAAGCCTAGGGGTCTGGTCTAAATAACAATACCTTCATTAATCAGTTTATAACAGCTGAGAACTGATTTCTGGCTCTGGAGAGGAATGCAATACAACCAGCTGAAATTTGGCTTCGCATCCTCAGGCTCAGGTGAATTGACATTGCAAATAATTTAGACATCTCTGGACAATTTATTCAATAAGTAGTCCAGCTTCTTGATCTATTCATCACAAGGGATGGAGCTGATTTAACTAACAACTTTACCTGCCTTACTCCAGAATCACTTCTGCATTCTGCTTCAAATCATCCCTTGAACAAAATTAATTTCCTTATACAGATAAATCTGTGCTTATGTTTCTTGAGAAACCAGGCACGGATAAATCTGAGGCCTCAGGCACTCTCACTTCCACACCACAAGAACCATGCAGTGATGAAATATTGGTGGCTCAACCTGTGACTTTTAGCCACTGTCAGATGCCACACCAGGTCTGAAGAAGACACAGTGTCTTTGCAAAGCCCTGCTGAGCAGGTTAAACACACAGACCACACCGTGCTCCTTGTCCTGCTCAATTCCCACATTTTACTCCTTCACACTGCAAGGCTGAATAGAGCAGTTCTCACTGACCTGCACTTCTGCATTATGCACATGCACTACAATCCTAGAAATGCAGGGCATACACAGAACGCCTGGGATGTACACTTGAAAGCAAAAGAGCAGCTGGAAAACCCAAATCCCACAGATTTTAGTGACTGAAGGAATAAACCCTTCATTTTGGTCAGCCTTCTAGGTATGCTCAGTTGTGTCTCTGCTACATGTCACATTACAGGCAACCTTTCTTAAAAAGAAACAAGTTTCAATTGTTCCACAAAACCCACAGCACATTTCAACAGTGAGCATTTACACATTTCAGCACGTCTAATCATCACATAAAGGAGTCATCTCAATATACGTATCTTATGCATATGTATAATTCTGATGACATTAAAAAACCCAGCATATCAGCTTCAGAAAGGAGTGCCCAGACACCTGCAAATGCTCTTGTTTCTACCCATCTCTCACATTACATCCTGCCAAGCCAACCCTTCAAGAAAGGGCTCCACAATGTTTTACCAGCTCATGTAGATGACTCATTAAAAATCGGACATTTGTTGTCAGAAAGCCAAGCATCACTCATTGCTTTACAGACAGTAACTTCTGGGGGAAAAAAATCCCTATCTGCATCAGGCATCTGTACCTGTGACCTCAGTCCTAAATATGGATACACAAAGCCAAATTACAGTCTTGCTGAAATAAAAAGAAGTTTTGCCATTGTAGTGCTGAGTCTACCGCGTTTCCACTCGGTCATGTTACAAATCAGGCTACCAGAAAGACAGGGTTGCTTTAAACAAACCCAGTTGCCTTTACAAGCTACACTGCTTCCCACTTTGCTCGTTTGCCATGTGAAAGTTAGGGCAGCATTCCTCCTGTCAGGCTGCTCAGCATGAATAATAGATACATCATTTTTAAACTGTCAACAAACTACCTGTGAGAGGTGCACCCGGTCCTTTTAAATATCTACAGCAAACTGTTTATTTGCCATTACACGGAGCTCATATCTCCCAACTAGTTAAGAAATTACTGAAAAAGATATATATACTAAACAACAGAAATAATTTTACTCACACCTTATCATCCTTATGTAATATTTAATTATCTCCTCTCCTACTCTCCCTTACTTCAGTGACAATTTGCTCAATGATGTGTCAAGGAGATGGAATAAAAAAAAAACCAAACAAGGTCAAATCTTGGCAATAATACACTGGTGTTTATTTACTGAGGGACAAAACCTCAGAGGCTGCAAATGGTGCAACTCCTGTGCTGACTTCCAGCAGCTGGGGACTGAAACCCAGCTGCTGAGAAACAGATCACACTGCTGTAATCTTCAATGTAAACCAGGTAATATTTCACATGCAAAAATTAGAGACCTTAAAGGAGAGCTGAAACTGCACTGATAGGGTGACAAACACTCCCCTACCCAGCAGAGGACAAGTTTTCCAGTGGTGTAAATGGCCCCACTCCCCCTGTAGCTCAGCTCAGGACCACCCGGTGCTGGTGTTGCTGGGGTCTCCATGCCTTCCTTTGTTCCAATCAGTCTCACTTCTCCCATGTTCCCTTTAATATTCCCTTTGACAGTGCTTCAGCAGCAGCACATCGAGTGCATTTGGCAGCCTCATCCCTCAGTGCCATTCCCTCTTCACTGCCACAGTCTGGAAGGGACCATCCTCTCAGCTGTGCCAAAAGATGTTTCTGTGGCCATGATCTAAACCAGCTGTGTGAAAGGGTACTCTTCAAGAATAAAATAAAATGACTGTTGCAGACTTAGAGCCCAAGCACACAAAAACCTGAATAGGAAAGGCAGAGCAGGCAGTGGGAACAGGAGTCACACATGATGGTGGGAAAGGAGGAGCCTCTGACACCAGATCTGCCAGAACAGCATCATTTAAACATCAGTAATAAATCACTATTTTTTTTTTTGTTTGTTTTTTTATGGCTGGCCCTAAAGGGCCTCAAACTTCTGAGGTTACCATCATGGTTTATTCAAAGAGCTACCTGATATTTAAAGGGTAAACACTTCCTTCTCAGGTGAGGATTCATCACAGCAGGCACTTTGAGCATTTAAAGCTTCACTGCATATACACAGATATGTAAATAATCAGCAGCTATTTATGTGCCATAGTATAAACAATATAACAGTGGCTCAAGAGCAGTTGGTGGCAGAGCTGGGATCAGAACAGCCCTGTTCCTAACTAGATGATAACTAGATGACAGCAAACAGGCCAAAAACATGACACAGCTACCTGTGCAAGGGCTCACCTGTGTGGGTGTGTGCACTCAGACACCCCATCACTCTCCTAGTTTGGAAGAATCTTGTGATTTCTCTCCAGTGACACTGCCAACAGGAGCAATGGTGGGCAGGGTACATGGATATTTAGGAGTCGTATGCATTTGTTCTGAGCAAGGCAGGAAGGCCCTTTAAAAAATAAAAACCGAACCAGCCATCCACCCACTTCTCACACATTAGAGTTTTCATTCTTGATAGAACCTCTACAGCTGAAAAACTGATAGGAGACATTGGGGAAAATTAGGACAGGTCAAAAAAAAAGGGAATAGACAGCCCTAAGAGTGAGGATACCATTACTATAACTTGACAGACCATTAAAAAAAGGTCAGCATCCACTTTAAATATATGAACAAATTAACAGAACACACCATGTTCAGCTCCATGCTCAGAAGCACTAATGAGAATAGCTTGCAGTTCAGTTTACTTAGCTCTTTAAATAAACATGGGCTATTGGAAATGTTATACAACAGCGCGAGCACCGTAAGTGTAGCTCCAACTCCTGTCATTCCTGCAGATGAGTTACAAATCTACAAGAACTTGTCTGCTCCATGCTTGCAGCCACCGCTAAACTTAAATTAGTAACTACGTAGGCCTCTTCCAAGGCATATCAGAGACCAGCTGTGCAAGGACCTGTCACCTTCTTGTCAGTGAAAGTTTTCTGTCCAAAGAACTTTCGTCATCCCCCATTCCTCAAGTAGCTGGATGTCACTTGAAGAGACAGCTGAAGTCACTTGCAATGAATGGTCTCAAATCAGAGCTCACTGCCCTTGTCACAGAAAGTCTCACCCCGCAGCTAAAACTGTCACTGATCATGTTTAGATATGTACACTGAGGTATCAGATTAGAAAAGAGTATGCACGAGATGGGAGTTGAAAAGAGGCCAAGTTGCAAGGAAAATCTTAATAGGGAGAATCGAGGGCTTGAAGGGTTAGCCCTTTTCCAAACCCAATTTATATTTCCCATCAAATCCAATAAAAAATATCTAGCTTCTAAAAACGGCATGTGTCCAACCAACATATTCAAGAAGAAGTTAAAACTTTAAGTAGTACTTTGGCCAGAGAGCATGTAGATTGCTGGGATATTATGGCATCTCTGCAGCAAGTTCCTTCATTAATAGGAAAATACCCAAAAGGCATATCTTGACTTGAAGATTAATGCTCAAAATGGTAGATGCATATGCCATGGTTACAAAATTAAAAAAAATTTATTAAATTGGTATATTCTTTTTTAAAAAAATCTTCAATATGATGATATTTGCTGTTGCTTTCTCATCCTCTTGCTTGTATTAGCAATAGGAGCATTGCCTCCTGGTTATGGCAAGAGCTGGAGCAGTCCAGGCTCCACAGTTGCTCTCCCAGCTCAGGTACTGACTTTTAGGTGACTTGTTTAGACTCTCGCTAACTTCTAGGAAATGCAGCTTATCCATTGGCAAAGCCAGCTGTGTGGCCTTGCCAAGGAGCACTTGAGGACACATTTCTAAGACTGACCTCTCCACTAAAAATAGCAAAGCAAGTTGGGTTGCAGCTGTTAGTGAAAAGACAAAGGACATGGAAACATCCAGAAGATGCTCATTATGTTCCACATAATTTCATTTTACACTTTTAAGATACTGCTGGAGATAAATAAGTAAGCCTGGACAAATCTCAGATTCTACTGCAGGCTTGGAATCACAAAGACATACCTGAGCTTTTACTTCTGCCTGTCCAGGTCTCCTTGAAGGCTTTCAAGGACCTGAACATGGTATTTAGGCTCATCTCTTGTGTTAGAAGTAGAATTAGCCAGTATCTTGTTTTCCTTATATAAAAGAAAACAATCATCAATCAGAAGCATCTAAGCTTTTTTCCCCTTTACCTTGCACTGTTGGCTTGAAGATAATTTATTCCAACTACTTGTTTTTAAAGACCATTTGCTTTGGTTTTACTTGAAAACAAGGGCAGAGAAATCTTACTCCAAATTTCCTATGTCAAAATTCTCTTCACAAACCAAGCTTGACAGAGTGAAGAGAATCCATTCCAACTATTTTTTTAAAAGTATACTTGCTTTGTTCTTGCCTAAAAACACAGCAGGGAAATTTTATTTAAAAATAAATATGAAAGAGTATTATTCAGAATAGAAACCCAGTTGCAGCTCAGGGAGTTTTATTCCTCCCTTTTCAGGCTCCCCAAGAATAATAAGCATGTACAAAACAGAAGTACAACCCAAAATGAGACTGTAACCAACATTTACAGCTTTTGCTACTGAGGAGTCCTTGGAATGCCAACTGCACGTGAAGAACCAGCAGGAGCTAGCCCAGTCCACTTCACATTCAAGAAATCCCATGGGAATTTTGTGACCCAACAATAAATCCCTGCCATGGAATGTGGTTCAGGGAGGACAGGCAAGGATAATGCAGCTCATGGAGCTCAGAATGCAATATAAGAAGAGACCACAGCTGTCAAAGGAAGCTGGATTCAACACAAGGGTGATCAGGGGATGGTCCTTCCTTTACAAAAAGGCAGTATCAGATCAGTAGGTCAGCTGGGAAATGGACTTCCCAAAAATCATGGACAGAGTCTATGATCATCCTGAACAAACCAGACCAGCAAGGGGAAGTGCACACGTGGCTCAACTCAGGGTATAAAATTAAACAACCAGAGTGAAACTCAAACAATAGCCCTGAGCCAGCTCCCACCCACATACAGATTCCCAGAAAGCCAGGATGTCCAGCACCCTGACCATGAGCACACAGACACCAAAGGGAACCATGACTGTGTTGTGCCCCAGCTGCAGGCTGCAATCACTATATTGTGTTTGTGTTGGGATTTTTGATCATTGATATATCACTCCACCTAAGAATCCCACAGAACACCAAATAAATAGGTCAATTTCATATTAAACACTAAACCCTCCTCATTTGGAATATCTAAAAATGTTTCCAGAGTATTGACCCCAAACAGGAACCTCTGGATCCTCAGCCCTTTTAAAAATTAGGCCACTGCCTTAGAAATCTAAACACAGGCTAAGGATTCTAACTGCAGGCTCCTATTTTTGAAAGTTCTTAGTCTTTAATTTTCATAGCATGGTAAACAAAGCATCTTTTTTCCTCCCCACTAGAAAGTACTCGGGGTTCAGAAGTTTATTGGAAACATAGCTGACATCCAAATCAACACAGACTGCAAAAACAACAGGGCTGACAAGACAGAACACTTTCAAAACATCACACTGATCATTAGAACAGCAGAGCAAAACATTAATATCATAAGCTTTAGCAGTCAAGGACTCTGCTCTAGCTGGGTATAGCTCTTTAAGCACAGGAAACCTGGGAAAAGAGACTTTGAAGATAAATAGATGGATTTGCTTTCCAGCAAACAAATACAGGATCAACAAAATTGAACATGATGACTATTCCATAGGCAACAGTGATGCTGCCATGCAGATTTTCAAAAATGTCACTATACCAAATAAGCCTCTGTTTTGCTCTTGGGAGGAAGAGAAAGTGAGAAAGAATAGATAGCAAAGGACATTTTAGCAAAAAAAGAATAGATGAAAAATAAAGAAACTCTCCCCATCATTAAGCTCAACTTTCAGTTGACAGTCTTAGGCTGAGGGGGTGGGGGGTGAAGAGGAGGGGGGTACAGCTTTAACAAAAGAACGTATTTTTAAAAAGATCTTATAACAGAAAACATTACTTCAGCATTGTGGAAAAGAAAAAAATAAAACAACTCAAAAATATCAATTCAGCAGTAATAGAGGAGGGCCCTGTTTATAAAAGATGTTTATGAGTAAACCCAGCCCTGTTCCCCCTAAATTCAAACCCTCTCCTTGATGGAAACCTCATTTATCTGATTCAGGCTGAAACAACTCACAGCTTTTTACACTGCTAAGGCTGGAGATACATGGTGAGGTTGTTTGAACACTGAAGCATCTTTCTTTTGTTGTTCCACGTGTGAAATAACTCCCAACAAATATGAGTTTCATACATTTTAGTGACATGAGTGCCTGCCGACCTTTCACAAACAGACCTGCTAATGATCTCAATGGGAGCTACGTGCATACAGAATCAATACTGCTGACCCTGAATTACTGGGGTGCAGATATACTGCTTTGATACAGGAATATAAGAAATATTTTGTCAGCTTGGTCTTCAAAGTTGATAACTTTAACTGGAGGTGCTGGGCCTTTCGCTATGTGTGTTATTTCATTATTGCATTCTTCTTTGGAGCAATGACTTTGACCTGGCAAACACCTTTTCCTTGCCAAAGTATGTATATTTACAACAAGAAAAGTGGAAAGCATCATTCCCCTATTGTCTACACTAAACACACCTTGGCAGGAAAGCACATCTTTATTATCATGTCACAGATTGAGCTCTTATAGCTAAATATCTGAGATTGTATTTTCATTATAACCCTGACCCTAAGAGTATCTTTTGAGTGAGATTTACAAGTCAAAGACCCTGATTTTCCTCTCTTGAAGTGATATAAATTAGGAGTTAGTGCACACATGGCATGTACGAGGAGAGGCTCAGGGTTTGAGGAAAGAAAAAAACCCAGCAAAAGAACAAAGGATGTTTTGCACACACTATGTTCAATTTGCAGGCATCCACATTTATAAGGGTGAGCCCGTTTCAGCCCCATTCAGCTCATGCTTCTGATGCAAAAGCCTTGGCATGTGTTCTGTGCATAATCTTCTGCACATCTAACAGAAAGGAGCGTGCTGTGCTAACACTGGCCTTACCTGTAGCTAAAAAAAGTGCAATAACAATGGTATGAGTGAGACTATCCTTTCATTAAACAGGTCAACTTTGAAAATTGTGTTTTCAATGAAAGGCAAATCCAATGCAGTGGAACAAACATGGGACTATAAAGATAGGAATTTCCAGATCTTCATCCCACTGCTGCCAGTGATTTGAGGGTCATTTTATGAGTTCACTTACCATTTCCATTATCACACCTTCACCACTTTTTACCTGAGGATACTAACACCTCCTTACTTCTCCTATTGGGCTGTTGTGAAGACTCAGTAACATTTCCACGTGTTAAGCATTAGAGAAGTGCTAAGCAGTTATAGTGTCTGATTTAATGTTCCCTTTTCTGGAAGCTGGGATAGAGTTACAATTTTCCTTCTAAGCTTACCTCATATTGCCTGACTTGGTAGAGGAAAGGTCTCTCCTTAGCTACATATCACACAGCACACATTGCAAAACCAGAACCACGGGGTTTCAGGCCAAAAAACCAGAAAACCTGAGCCACGATGTGCATTCGGGTGAACTTTAAAGAACAAAACCAACCTCACGCACCCATGTTGCACTCTATTCCTATTAAAATTCATTTATTTTTCCTGCATATTTCTCCATTTTTGCTGCCTCAGTTACTCTGTCCATCTCCATCCTTCACCAGACTTGCTGGCTCACAGAGGTCACGCTGCTGTCTATGACATCACACATCACAATCCCCACGGTAACAACCATGGAGCCATGAACAGTATCAGAGGAGAAGGGGAATAGAGTTAGAAAACAGTATTTACAAACAAATGTCTTGGCAATCAAGAAGACTGGAAAAGGAAATGCACAAGGAAAAAGCCTGTGACAGCTTAATGAGGTTTTGGTAACACGCTATAGTTTTCCAACTGTGTTCAAGTGTGATCTTGGTTCTTAAAATCTGATTTTCCTTACTTTTATGGACTTAAAAGAGCTACATCCATTTTGCTCAGCACAGCAATCTGAAAGTTCACATGTCTGATTTTATTATTTAATGTGTAGGAAGAATTGCATTTCAACGCCTGCCGAAGAATCTGCCTTTTATAAAGACAGTCTATAGAGATATGTTTGGAATTTTAAATCCTGGTGTTTTGCTTTCTCTTTAATCTTTTATTAATGGTTTGTGTTCCCATTACTCCAAACTGAGCATTAGGTTGCTGGGGAAAAGCGCCAATCAAATGTGTACAGCAACTGGAATGTATTTGAAAATAAAGGAGGGTTAGCTGATCAAAATCACTATTTCTGAGATTTAGGCCTGTGATGGACACCTTGTATTGAGCGAAAAATAGTAAGGAAAAGGAGAATCATTTTGACAGCAGCAGGTCAGGAGGCAGTGAGAGAGACTGGAAACTGGCTCCTATTTTGCTTTAATTCTGCCTGATCAATCTCCAGAGGTTACACCAGAGCCAAATTCAAATGCCATTTAGTTTTCTGTGACAGAGATGGGCATAAATTAATTCTGCCGCCTGACCTGACCACAGCCCCAACCGGGGTCCCTTTGCAGCTCAGTCCTGCAAAGGATTGGTGTAATTTGAGCCATGAGAGATGAGGGCCAGAATTTGCTTATTTGAACTCAGCCTATGAGAAAAAGGAAACCAAAACTTTTTCTGTCGACAGCTAAACCTCCCCTTTCTACCCTTCCTCTGGAAACTTGGACAATTCCTGCTGGGTTATAACTATGTCCCGAGAGTCTACAGGGGGGAAGAATTAACACAGAACTCTGTGGTAAAATAGAGGCCACCACTACATACCCAGGTGCCTCGCCCAGGCACAAACGCAGCCCTGGGTGGTTGGATCCCACAGTACTCGGGTTCCTCACTGCACAAAGCACCACAACACCTCCGGTCTTTCCCCAAGAGAAGCAGCCCCAAGCAAAGATGATGGCAGGGTGACTTCCCTCTCCAATACACCCTCAGATTTCAGTGGGGATGCACATCTCCCTACAGTCATGTTTAGTGGGGCTTTCTAGAACTATATTCACCCACTATTACCACTATCCTCCTTCTCCACACATTTATTGTTATTAAACTATCTTGTAGCACTTCATGGCAAGTTTTATCACTGTTAAAGAATTCTGTTTTTAAAATTATCTACAGGTTCCTTTTAACCTGGCCAGTGACAGTACACTCCATGTCCTGATTCTAACATCACTTGTTTAAAGTAATCTTAATGAAATATTAACACCTATTTCTTTTGTCCACCTGAAGCGTGTGGATACCACAATGTGCTGCACATGCAAGCCACAAATAAGCAAAATCTTCAGAAAATTAATTCAGACAAAAAGGAGACAACTGGAGGCACTATGACAATATTCCCTTCCTCAGAATTCCCATGAAAGCAGCTTGTTGAGGTGTTGCTCAGTGCACAGCTGTCACTTAAGAGGGGAAGGCAGGGTAACAGGTCAAAGATGTGCACAGTATGGAAAAGAAAGGATAATGAAATCAACCTCATTACAGTCTAAAGAGGACAGAAAGTGTTTACATAACAAAAGCAAACATCTTATCAAACCAAAATACTGAGAAGCCTTTAGGAATAGCTTAGCACAACAACAAGAACAAACAAGACACCCCACAAACAAAGATACAAAAACACAAACCCACAATACCAACTCTGCTTTTTATCATGAGTCTTGGATTACATGTCCAGTGTTCACTAGTTGCCACATCCTATTTGTGGATCTTTTAAGATCCACCCTGTGTCTCAGTTTTAAAGTTACACACTCTACAGAAAAGTATCAGCTTGGCCCACACAGAATTAGGAGCTCCTAAACAGCAACATGTAAAGTGCCTTTAAAACATTTTCAATGAAGACATTGGATTCCATGCACCCTGTAAGACTGGAGTTCTAAAAACAAGTTTGCTGCTCAACTAATTCAACTTCTCTTTATCTTTCACTATACATCTAACACTGTCTGCCTCTCAGACACAACAAAGCCCAATTGAAACACATGATCATCAGATACAATTTAAAATAGAAAGAAAAGTTGAAAAATTGGAGATGGTATAAGGTATCCATAAGGTATAAGGTCTTTTCCTAGCTAACTGTTTTTATTCCTTTACAAATGCCAAGTGTCAAAAGCAGTACTGTAGCAATAATACAGCATTTGAATAGCTGGATTTAACATCTTCTATTACATGCAACCAGCAAATGGGTGATTAAACACTACTATATAGAAACAGAAAAAATCCTAAAACTGAGGAATGAGAATAACAAACATAACATGCAAAAATCAAAATGCTCAGACAAAAGATGAGCCATGTTGCAATAAAAAAATGTTTATCAGCAAAATTCTACATACAGGAGCCATTTACAGATTGAAAACAGACTCCTCCAACACAACTAATATTAATTTTTCCAATAAAATATTATTAAAAGTAGATATGCCCAAAATATTTTTCTCATTGAGTAGCAGGATCAGCTCTCTGTTCTGCAAGACCTCTGCCCATAAAAATAAGATCATTTGTCAGTGGTTTTTAAAAAAAATAAAAAAAAACAAATGCTGCTCTCACCCCCAGAACATGTAAAACAATAGAGGAGCCAGGCAGGGAGCTCCAGCTATTCCACACATTTCCCGTTGAGTCACCTGCTCACTTCTCACCCTCACTGGATGGGCAGGTGCTGCTGCCACCTTTGAATCTTCCCTGAAGTCAAACCTGTCATAAGGGCTTGGCCTGCTTGGGCACATCTTGGAGAGCCCCACAGTTTAGTGAGCACATGTTTCTTTTGGTCACATAAAGTTTCCAGATATGTCCTTTTAGATTCCCTTAGAGAACACAGACATTGGTTTAAAGGGATATTAAACATGCCAGGACACTTCAAAGGCCACGAGGTACTACCTCACTAGTGTGTATTATATTTAAAACAAATTATTTTACTGTCAGGATACAGATTTTATTCTGCATTCACCTACATTGCACTACACAGAAAAATCCAAACACTGCAGACCCAGAATTCAGAAATTACATGGTCTATATCCTCACAGGTTCAGAAAGCATTTCCAGGGGAAACACATCTGTCCCTCAGGAATAAAGGGAATTCTGAGGAACCAAGACAGAGGGTGACAGAAGTCAGCTGCTCAGGGGAAGAGCAGGTCAGATGGGCAAGGCAGGAACTCTGAGCCCAAAAAACAGGAACATACTGTGGATTTTTCCCCCGGGGATTAGGGACAACATTCTCTTACAACATATGCTACACATTGTGCTACTAAAATAATGAAATTTAAAAGAAAAACTCTCTAAAGTTGTTAGTGGTACAGCTAAACAGACAAGAGTAATTTATCCAAATAGAGGGCAGGGCTCCCCCCTTTCTTTCTATGTTTGATTTTTGGGTAAGTCATCTGAAACTTCACGCACACCCCCAGTTGCTACTTCCACCTGGCCCACACTATGTAAGTCTGCTATTTTTTTTTTTTAATTTGAAGCTCACTGAACTGGTTGAGTAGTTCATTTTAAAACACCTGTCTGAAATTTTTTCTGCCCAGATGTTGAGACAGGTTGGCATGACAGCCATTTCCCCAGTTCTGAGCGGATGATCACATCATCTGCAGACTCAGACATTTACTCTTTAAGAACTGGAATTGAAAATATAATGTACTAATAGCTGGATCTCTCCTCTTAAGAATCCCTTGCATCCATGAACTTCCCAAAACCAACAGCATTTATGAGAGTATTCCAGCAAAGCAAGAACAAAAAACCCCACACAAACATATCTAGACCAATTCATTTAAAACCAAAACAAAATATTCACTGTAATTTTCTGCAGTGTTTCTCCATCACTCTCCTTCCAGAAATGAATGGGAAACTCCTGGTATGAAGCTCTGCATTAGGACTGCTTTTTAAATCACTTTCTCGCGCTCCTGTGAAATGTCACATTTTGTGGCACAATTTCTTTTTCCAATTCAGAGGCTGAATAAAATGAGTCCTTACAAGACATGTAGACAAACTGACCCAAATACATGATTTGAAACAGTCAAGCAAAGCAAACTGCAGCTGAAACAATACACAGCAGTCTTGAGTAATACTTTAGTTCACTCTAAGAACCTGACAGCGGCTATCAGTAATCTTGTCCTCACCTGGGGTACACCCTTGAGAAAAGATTGGCCCAAGACCAGATGTCACCAGCTCATTTTGACCACCTCAATCCATCACCTCTGCTCTATCCACTTGCCAACAAAACTTTGTGCAACAAGAGGTACAGTGCATCCCATTTAAACAACAAAATCACGTCACATCTGACACTTCTGAAGAGCACTGCAGCTCAGCAGTAACTTCTGCTCTTGCAGAAGATGGGACATTTTCAGATGTCTCCTGGCTTATTGTTTTAATCACTGATTTCTGTGATTCCAGGCAGGCACTTTACCTGCAATATACAGGACATGGACATCTTTCTGCTCCCCTGAGCCCTTGACTGTCCTGCTTGGCTGAGGATTGCTCATGGGCTTCCCCCTTCCTTTTTGCTTACTTAACTAATATTGCTCCTCACAATCCTCTCGTTCTGCTACACATCGAGCAGTCCTTGAGTGACCTGTGCCAAGTAAGAACAGTCCCTTCTATGAATTCACAGTTCTAATTACAAAGCAAACACTACCATCTGCTGGTCTGTTTGAAAGACTTTTACATTAAAAAATTGCTCAAGACCAACACACTGTTCTTTCTGGCCCTTAGAAAAATCCAGGACTGAAGAAAACTCAAATATTTAATTGGGAGAACCATGCATCTTCTATGCTTTTTCTCCCCCTTCCTCCCTACCCCCATCACATAAAGGATTTAATTAAAACCTATCTTCAAGTACTGGGGTAGCTCACACCTTGTACAACTTCACT
Source organism: Xenops minutus (assembly GCA_035221455.1). Taxonomy (NCBI): domain Eukaryota; kingdom Metazoa; phylum Chordata; class Aves; order Passeriformes; family Furnariidae; genus Xenops; species Xenops minutus. The sequence goes on from JAWWEE010000018.1 coordinate 15,488,574, forward strand.
CAATAGAGTTTTTACTGGCATGTTCCACTCACATCATAATAAAGTTCAAAAGGTGAGAGAATCTTGCCCAGTGTGACAAGTTCTCTTGTCCCTCAGCATCATAAAGCAAGTCTTCAAGGCACAGACTTTGACAGGTGGGGCAGAGCTGGGACACTCCTCCCAAATCCTTCCAGAATCACAGGATTTCAGACTGTGCCCTCCAGTTTCAACTTCACTGGTAGTTTCTACCATGACAAGTTAGAAAATAAACCCCAAAACAAATGTGTTTAATACAAGTGCAATTTCCTACAGGACATATGATCCAGTTTATTCAGCTTCAGTTCTGTTGCCTCATTCACATCGTGTAGCTCCAGCTGGGGGCTGAGAGATTTGACTAACTTCTTCCACTTCAAACAGCAACCTTTGCTGCACAGGGTTTTGTAATTTACTTCCTTCTAAAAATCTTATTCTTTCAAGTATACAAGGTATGCAAATTTCAACACCACCTGTCGGTACCCAGGGAACAGCTTTACAAAGACAATCTCCTTAGATAATATAAACCCCTATTGTTTCTCTTCTTTAAGCCATTAACTATTTTCATACCCTTTACATCAGCTGGGAACTATATATCACACACAAAGACAATCTCATTTGTTTTAATGGCTAAGTAAATTCAAAATGGAAATGACTAGGCAATTTGTTCTTGTGCTTTTTTAATTTTGGTCTCTTCACTCCCCATCCCCCTCATCATCATCCCCCCATGGCCACACAAAAAAAAAAAAAGAAAAAAACCCCCTTTCACTCAAGGACTAGAATTCTGGCAGACCAGCTCATCTCCACTGAATTCAGTATAAATCAGGCTTGAGCAAATCAAAGATTTTCCTTCCAAATTTCTTTAACTTCCTAGTACTAGGTGGTTAAGGTGCTTTATTATAGGGATTCTTAATTACAAGCCTTCAAAGTTGATCCTTCAAACAGTAATATCTTCCATAATGGCCAACAGATAAAAGAAAAGTGTAATAGAAAATAATTGTAGTGGTTGCTGTTCAAGCAATAGTTGTATCAGGTGCTGTGCAAGCAGATACAGGTCAGTCCCTGATGGATGCTCTACTTTGCCATTTAACTGGGGCACACTAATTGGCAGGTAATTATCATCTGCCATTCCTACACTTGAGTTAATCCTAATCTGCATTCAGCAGCCAGTGACTCCAATTGGATTATCATTTGTTTTCAGCACTTCTACATACTTTAGAAGACAATCCAAATAGTAATAAGGGAGACCTGTTTTTTATGCCATTATCTAAAGATTCAAGTATTTTGGACACTGACTCAGGTTTGTTAGGCTTTGTTTCCTTTTGCTGCTCAAGCTCCTGGGCACATGGCTGATAATACATCCAAGCATAGGGAACAGCAGACACTCACTTCATGTCTTCATTATTTCCAGGCCCCTTGGCACACCTTGCATTTATATGCACAGCATTTCAATCCTGCACCAAAACCCATGCAGAATGTGCCAACAATAGACTTGAATAAAAAATGATACAAGAAGTATAGAGTATCTCAGAAAAGTGCTCTTTATGATATAAAACACATGGCAGCTGGTTCTTGGGAAGAAAAGAGTGGTCCAGGACTCCTCTTAGAAGTCAGACAACTTTAACAGTTGTACTTAAGACTTTGCCTGCCCCAAGCCTGTTACCTGGCACTGGGAATATGGTGCTGCGCTGTGTATCACACCCCATGGACTTCAGCATACAGGTTCATCTGATCCATAACCAAACAACAGTTCTGTACAGCTTGGTATGAACTACAAAAACCCCAAACGAACTGAAAAGGCTTCCATCCAGTCAGTACACACAGATGCAGAACTAACCAACATTCATTTGAACCTAACATAACTTGCCATCCTCACGTTGCCATGCAGCAACCAACACTATTCATTCTGCAAACAGGAAGAAAAACCAGACATTTTCATCTTTTTTTAATCAAAATCAGAATACTTCACTGGTGTTCATCCACTTTAACAGAGGGAAGTTCAGGCCCAAAAGCCCAAGACAGGAAAATGAGATGTTAAATAACTGGGTAGCACAGGCAGAATGACCAGGATACAACTGTTTCACTCCAAAGTACAAGATGGACATAACTTTGACTTGTTGAGGAAATCTAACAAGGATGAGTTTTAGAACAGCTGTACAAAAGAGACAACAGATAACTGCCTGCATGCTTAACTAAAGCCATGTGGTAAAAACAAAGGTACAGACAAACTGCGAAAAAGAGAGGTCATTTCTGAGCTGCAAAATGGATTTATTTTGATTAAGAAACACAAGAAGGTAATACAGAGAGCAGTGACCAGAGTTTCAGATCATACAGCAATAGGAAAGGAACTCATAAGCCCCTTAGGGACATAAGGCTACCCACCCACACACAGCTTATATTTCAAGTCTTCATTTTAAGGCCATGACTTGACCTCTGTTCAGAGACATATTAAGGTCTTGGCACAGTATCAGATGCCTAGAATAGTGAAGTATCGTAAACAGATTTAGTGTATGGAATTTTACACTGGCCAAAATTAATTGGCTAAGAGGTCAAGTTTCACCCCTTAATATTGTGCAGTAGGAGCCAAAGCCCTCCAATTGCCCTGCAGTCTATTAACTGTTTCCTTCGTTGATTTTTACATCTCTAGTTACTTTGTTGGGAAAAGTCACAATTTTGAGGTTTTCCAAAAGTGACATCAAGTATTAAAATGCAGTTCAGCTTTGCACAAATCCTGCTTTCAGCCAGCTGCAAGAGTCACTGATAAAGACAGGGCCAGAAAGAAAGGGCAAGGAAGCGAGGTCTGGGGTTTGCAATAACCCCAAATCCCAGACAATCCAAGTTAAAGCTGTTCTTGCAGCACCACCAGCTTCTTTACATGAATTTAGGCAAGTCCATCAGGTGCTACAAGCACACACTGCTGAGAGTAAGGACCACATCAAAGGCATCACAGCTCTACTGAGACCAACTATAAACCCCAAGTAACAGCTCTCTGGGGCCATCCAGTGTGGACCTGAAAGGTCTGAAATATTTCCAGGTAGGTCAGTTCTTGCTGTGGCACACTCCCAGTTCAACCATACCTAAACACCATTGGTCCTGACCCCTTCTCCTTCTCGTCAGCAAACACATACAAGGGTTGAAAGAATAACTGCCTACAGACCAGTTCCTTGGGCAGCTGAGCCCCTCCCTACGCACCTGGGACACAGCTCAGCATCCCCTCTGGAGCAACAGAAGCTTTAGTGGCCCTCAGATTTATGACAGATGGAGGGCTGACTTCATGGCCAACCCCAATCTCCATGTAAAAGGATGAAAAAACACATTCTGGCTCCACTGAAGCCAGTGGCAGCAGTCCCATTCTCAGGGTTTTCGCTCAGAGTACTCCAGCTATATCACCAGCTCACTTTCCTAAGTATTTATGGACTATTGCTAGAGGTGGGGCATATTTGAGCCAAATTCCAAAATTTAGACTTTAATGTATGGTAGTGTCAACTGTAGATTTTATCATCAGCAATCCCCTTACCTAAACTTTGTGCCCATATTTCATCCCCGAGTAATGAATTGCTGGACCCACTTCAGCAATTGCATCTGTGCCTGGCTTGAGCCTATAAAGTTGGAATGCTCAGGTTTATGGATCTCAAAATTCTGTATTCTAGCAACCCTTGGTTGTTTCTAAACTCTAATTTGACTGATATGTTGGTTTAGTGCCATTAAATTTCATTAAGTTTACCAGTGAAAACAATTCCAAACCCAGAATGACTCAGCTGACCTCTACAGCTTCCAAAGTGGCAGAAAGGTATTTAATACATGAGCTCCCTTAGGATGGAGGAATGGATTGGGACATGAACAAATAAGTCTTTACAGCAGCACCTCCCTCAGAGAAAAGCAACTCAAAGTTCCCTTGTGCTCTCTTAGAGCAGAGTGTGCATCTAATCCTACCCATTTTTCTTTTCTCAGGATTTCTGAAGACAAAAAGAAACGCCAAAAAACACCCACAATCAAAAGAATCCAAATCCCCAAAGCCAATTCAGCAAACCCCCTTCTTTCCTACCAGCTTTTCTAGACATGCAGGTACTTCCCAATAGCAGTACCCATAGTCTTTTTAGATGGTGATTATTACAGAAATATGTAACATTTTGCAGGAAAACAAACTACCAAATTTTACTCAAAATACCTCAAAAATGTTTTCAGCTACACACATGATTCCAAAGAAGCTGGAAATATATATAAAAATAAACCTAGTCCTGAAGTTTAATTCCTTTCATTCCTTTTCCCAGGTGCTGAGGCAGGCACTGACCTGGAAGTGTCTGCAATGCCAGCCACTTGAGCTCCCTTCCATCCTCACTACCTGTGGCAAAGAAGCAGGGCTGTACTGAAAAAAACCTAACAATAACCCACCCCCAAACCTAATTCTCGCTATCTTTATTACTTGCAAAGACAACAACAGCATTTCTCCCATGAAGGCAGGTCTGTGAAAGGAGGCTGCCTCCCTCCACCTGCCCCAGGTAAGGAGCAGATTGCATCAGGGAACCACTCCCCTCCAGGTCAGCATTGCCTAACCTCCTTTCTGCCTCGCAGGTGGCATCACACAGTCATCACCTCACAATTATAGAACCACCATGTGGTAGCCATAGCATCCCTTGAGTGAAGAGTGTAATTGGGAAAGTGGCACTCTATTGCTGGTTGACTTGGAAGTGAGAACAGATACACTCTCTGTGAAAGAAAAGACAAGACAGTCTCCTTCCACTTCTCAATTCATCTTTTCCTCCCACGTACTCAGGTTTTCTTCCTACTGGAAGCCAGGCAGAAAGTGTAAAACGACCAAGGATATAACCAAAACTTAATAAATAAAATTTTTAAAAGGGGCTTTGAAATGAGGACTATTGTCATCTTATCTACATATTCCAACTTTAAAGAGCCAGTTTCCTTATGCACATCTGTATTTGGCTCTAGAGATAAATTAGTTCTCATGCTGCCTCAATTCTTGACTAAGCTCAGGTCCCACTGTAGCAAATATCACAATGAACATAACCTTGAATTGCTTATAAGGCATACCCTCTGTTTGTCAGTAATTAGAGACATTGACTTCTTTAAATATGACTGCATCAATTTGATAGTGTTCTGTAGAAAGACAGGGGTGTGGATGCTTCAAGGGTTTTTCTGTCAATTCTCAATATTAAAGGAGTGGAATGCCAGGAAAGTTAGATGCTAAACCAAGAAATAACAAAACCCTTTTGTTTCAAGTGATTCATGAATCTTAATATGTCATTATGAAACATAGTAAATAGTGTATTTGATAGGCTAGTCAGGGTCACTGCCATGCTCAGGTTGAAGATGAATGCAAACTCACAACAACAAAAAACAACTCCATAGTACTAGAGAAGTAACTTCTCCTCTGCCCTCACTGCTAATATTCATGGAAAACACTCTCTTCTCCCATAAGCAAGAATGATGCACCCAGCTCTTCCTTTCCTAGGCCAGAAGGTGGAGTTGTAATGTCGAGGGCCATTACAGAACATAAAAAAAGCCACAGAGCCAACTGAAGGTTAGGTGTTCTCTACCAGAAAAATAGTTTGCCATTTTGTACTCATTACAATAGAAGTCACTCCCTTGTATTCGTGCCTCTTAAGTGCTTGTGTACAGCAGCACTGCACAACTGCAGAAGAGCCAAAACCAGAGTGCATTTAAAGCCAGAAAAGAGCCTAACACAGGCAAGAAAAACCCACAAATAACTAGAAGTACATTCAGGTTTTGCCTATCTTTTAATACTCTTTCTTACTTAGAGCATTTTCTTTACATCTGCAAGGAGCTGTTCAAGTTAGTCATTCATTTCTAAATGCATATTAATAATGTGCAAAGGCAATGTTGTTATATTTTATGTAGACCACTGGATAACCATGTATATACATATATCTGTTGAAACACACAGCTGAGTAAGTCAGCCGGAAAACTATGCACTGAATGGAAAATCTGAAACAAAACCCTCCTGTGATTACATCTCAACAGTGGCCCTTTAAGCCAAAACAAACATTTAGCACCAGAGCATCAGTAGTTAGTAGGAGGACATATTTAAGCTGACTCCCATATATCAGCAGCAGTGTGATTGGGGGTGGGATGTTAAATATGCCACCCTTGCCAAGCAGTGCTGATTTCCTATCCTGGACAAATGCAAACAAAAGCACAACATCCTTGAAGAGCCCAGAGCTCTGCACTCACACGTGAAAATGGAGTCCTCAGTCCAGGTTTGGCAGGAAAGGAACTCCCTGACATTCAGCACAGCTGATGCTGCTGATGCAGTGACAGAATCAGCGACATGAACTCACTCACTGCCCAGACACCTGACTGCAGAGCTGGGCATCCTTGGTTCCAGACTTAAGGAACGATTTTAAAAACACCACACACACTCATCACCCCCACCCCTAACAAATCCAAAATAGCTACAAGTTACTAAGGACTGCACTAAGCCCTCAGACTTACCTACTGCAAGGCTGAGGTAAGGACTGAGACTTAAAGGCAGTGAAAAGAGACTCCAAGACCACAAGTCAGTCAATTGTCAGACCATTTATTTACAACCCTCACTTTAAACCAAATCAATTTTGAAAAGGTCTTGTCTAATTTTTGAGAACCCAACTGAACAGAATTTAAGGAATAATATTTTTTGAAGAGGAAACAGCTTTTTGGGGCTGAGTCATATTCCAACACCTTCACAGCTCCTGTAACTGCAGTTTTAAGCACAACCTGACCTTCCAGTAACACGTCAAAGCTTCAGCATGAAGGAACTGACAATCTGAGAAAAATCTTCAAGAGAGTCAATGAAACCATTTTTAGAAATACTACTTATGACATGGACAATTGAAATCTCTGCACCAAGCATTCCATATTGTGTACCTGGCCCCAAGGTTGTAGCAAGCATTGGAATTGCTGAGGGCAGAATTTTTACAGCAGGGTGATACATTTACTGCCCTGCTGGGAAAAACCAAAGCATAGTGCCAGCCAAACTGGAATTGTAGGGACTACTCTGGTAAGGAGTACCACTGTGGGAGTTTTAGGATTGGGAAGCTAAAGAGAGAAGACTTGGAGTTGTAGACTTAAAGAAAAAATGTGGCATTTGCATTAGAAAAGCTGAATTGAACTAAAAAGAAAGAACAATGAGGCTGAGCACCATAAAAATCAAACAGCAAACCCAGAACCAACATATACAAATAGAAATTATCAGATAATACAATCAGCAGGGAAAAGGTGACAAAGAGAAAGCTTATTAATGAAAGGCATCTAAAAAGTAAGACAATTCCTGTTGGAGTAACTCATGTATCCCAGAAATCTGAAAGTGAGTAGCATTATTTAGGATGGCTCTGGATTCTTTAAGAATGCTGCTGAACCAGAGCGTATAGAAAAGTAATAAAATAAATCCTTCAAGAAAATATAAGGAAGAAAGGTGATATTTTATGTGGGACAGACACCAAATGAAGTTAGATGAAGCAGACAAGTCTAACAAGCCCATGGATACAGGAATGTAGAGTAGGAAAAAAGAAATATGAGGAAGATACACGAGAAAAGATGTCAAGCACTACAGACAAAGGACAGAACAAAGTGCTGAATGAGAAGGGAAAAGAACGAGCCACTGCAATTACAATTTCCATACCAGAAACAAGAAGCTGTGAAGGGAAGGACAACACAAAACAGTTTTTCATGCTGGCAGGAGAAGCAGAGGGAAGACATTAGAGAGGGGAAACTGGGAGGTGTAGGAAAAGGAAATTACTTACAAGTTTACTTTTTTTGTAATGACTTAAATACATACTTCAAAAAGATTTAGATCTACAACCAGTTAAACCTTCCTTATGAAGTACAGTCTTCATTCACTGCATACTTTCAATAAAAGATATTTAACATGTTTGGGGTTTAATTAGAATCAGAGCATTTCAATTCACCAACTACTCTATTTAGTAAAGGTCACAAAATACTTTAAAACACAGGTAGCATAAAAGAAGTGTTAGAAATTGAAGGTTTTGTTTTGGTTTTTTTTTTTAGTTTTTGTTGGCTTTTTTAATGTTCTTTTTGAAGTGATCTATCTTTGCCCAAAGTTTATCAGATGCTTAAGAATTTAATCAGAATCTCTATTGTCATATCTTCCAATTATTATTTTACAAAGAATGCTATGATAAAAATCAACTCAATCAGCACACTAGCAAACTGTTTCTTATTAGGGTATTTCCTACACTTAAAATAGCTATTACAATAGACATCACAGAACATTAATTACCTCAGGCATCAAATGTCTTTATTATTCTCTAACGAAAATAATTGTAAATTATAAAAATACATTTGAGATTCATTTTGAAATGTGTGGGAGGCAGTCTGTCTTTGTCTTTAAAAGACAAATGCATAAGATATGTCAGTTCTATAGGCTTAGCCACCTACATTGCTTCCAGTATTTAGCCCATCTACATTACTTAGTCTTTCGTTTGTATTTTTACTTTGGTTTTTCTTCTCCTTGAATAACCTAAAGTAGTAGCATGCTGAGAAATAGAATAGTAGTGACTATGAAGCCTTGTAGAGGGCATCACACTGAATTAATCTGTTTGCATCAAACCCACCACTCAAACAAGAGTTTGTCTATGCACTTAGGAGCTCCTTCACCAACCCAGATTTTTACTGGGACAGAATATGTGTTTGCAAGAGGTACAGAGATCCCTCAGCCTAAAAGTTCTTCAAACTGACCTCATGTAAAGCACAGACAAGAGAACAAAACCCAAAGCACTTGGAAAGAAAGCAACATCTGCTTGCAACAAATCCTGCAGCAGATTAAGCAGGTGCAAGAGTCCACTGTCTGAGAGGCAGAAAAAAAATCTGTTAATATTTAACTCCTAAACAAATGCTGAGATTACTGCAGAAATCTTACAATTTATACTGCATTGAATCAAGCAGCTGTAAGGTAGTATGGCCATTAGGACTATTTAAATTCCTGTGGAGGAATTTAGCAAAAGATTCCTAGACTGCCTCAAATGAAATACACACAGGCTCTCACAGACAAGGCATAATGGGATGGGCAGAAATGTTGTGGGGTCCATGAGAGCACCGTTAAAGCTGAAACTTGCTAAGGATAAGTTTTGACAACCTGGATGACAGCTCTGAAGGGAAAGTACATCTGAAGAGGCAAGAGGTTTAGAGTGCTCTCACCCTTGTGAAGAGCAGCAAACATCCAGGTTGTGAACAAATCTGCCCGAAGATGCTCCGAGCCATGACCCAGTTTCACGTGAATAGCAACTGATCTTTACAACGTGTGAGGGGCAGCAGATACTGCCTGTCAGGGCATGAGGGCACGAAACCTGCCTTACAGAGATATCTGTCTCTCAAGACCAGCCACCAGAACATGCCACCCTTCTTTTAATCACTGACAGATCTGGACACTCATAACCTGAACAGAACTTTCCATCTGTTGTGCTGTTGAACAAGTTTCAAGTCGGAAATCTCTAACATTTCAACCTTATCTGATATTCAGAGCCCCACACAACAACAGAACGAATCGATCATTCTAAAAGCTGCAGATTTTCACCACTCAAAGCCAAAATAAATTTGTAATGCATCTTATTAATACACTAGGGAGAAACTAATTGTTTAATTAATACTGTTGGGTACTATAAAAGTCATGAGGTTTTCTTATCCCCTAAGTTAGAAAAGAGAACAAGGCAGCAGTCTAACATAGCCCAGATTTCCATGCTTTTTCCTCCTCTGATTTAAATGCAGCTGCTCAGCCCCTGCTTACACCACCTTCCTCCCCTACCTCTGTACCCTCAAGCTCCAGCATGTCCCGGATCTTTCTCCACTCCAACACCCTGAACTCCCTTGCCCAGCTTGTCTGCACCACAATATGTCCTCCACATGTTTAGTCTAGTTCTGGTGGATCTCCCAGATGGAGTGGAACAACGCTGGCTGTGACTAGACCAGACCTACACAGGCAGACTGGCCAAACAGCTCTTGCTCTTGGCCACCAGGCAAACCAAACACAAGAGCAGCCTTTCAGCTGTGGCAGCTCTGCCAGCGAGATCAGGGCACTACAGCTCCCAGCCTGCTGGCACAGGCAGTCCAGGCTTGCCAGCAAACTCAGCATGCCTGAGACCGGTTGCACTGTTTAATCAGGGAGCCCAACTGATGCAGAGAAGGAGAGAAATGCATGGAGAGCTTGCTGTAGTTCTTGCCTCCTTGAGAAACCACCAAGTTTAACAAAAAGTGATTTATCACTGATTCTTTCAGTTTGAAGTCCCTTTGTCAACAATGATAATGCTTCATTGCAAGGTACAGCACTTATTCTCTCCTTACATGTACCAAATGTTCAAAATCTGAGTGTTTATTTCCAAATGCCACAAGCCCAAGGGAAAACTTCATAAAAGCAAGTTCAACTGGCAGTGCTTGCTACCTTAGTGTGATAGCTAAACAAGGCAGGAAATAATAATGATTGAGTAAGAGTTTCACACAATCAAAATAGTAAAAAGTTGTTGCCATTTTTGGCCAGCTAAAACCAGGTGGTCAGAAAAAGTGGGAGACAGAAGGCAAAGCAGTGTATTTACTAAAGCCATTTGGAAGCAACACTATTGTATGTAATGAAGGGAAGGAGATTGAACACAGGTAGGCTGCTCAGACAACTTTTACTTTCCAGTAACAAGACTTGTCATCAGGGCTCAACAAGGACAGCATCAAACTATATATTTTGTACAGAGCCAATTATAAACCATGGTGAAAAACTTACACATGTAAAGATGGAAGTTCCAAAAAAGGTCTTACCAAATTAGATGTTAGTATTTTAATGATCTCTCTTTGAATAATGCATCATCTTTTGAACAAGCTAATACTTTATAGATGAGACTCTTTAAACCAAGTGTAATTGAGCTACAGTGTTTCTATAGTGGTGTCCCCTCATCCTGAATCTCTTTTAACACTCATTGATTTCTGTCAGACACTCATTGGAAGAATTAATTTATTTATGAACTTGTCATTACAAGTCATTGATTAAGATGTCCGTCCTTAAAGATTTAATTATGCCCTAAGATAAAAGATTTGCTAATTATTGTCTTTTATCTAATTGAAGCTTTGTATTACAAATAAAGTTCAAAGGTTTAAGACAGTTGCCCTTTCAACCATTTGGGCAAAGATGAGAATTTAATCAGAGAGGAGACCATGTTCTCATGAGCAACTTCAGACATATTCCAGGAGCCTTTCTGGTAACAGAATTGATGACTATTCAATGTGTAGAGATTCCAGAAAATCTTTTAACCTTTTTTTGTCTTTCACATGTTTTCACAGCATTGCTCTTTGTTTTGGATCCATCAGGCAATTGACAGTCTGGTCCAGCTAGTGAAATAATTTAAATCAAAGACTGGGAACTTCCACATTTCCTTTTCTTTCAATTTTACTTACTCTGGTCCTTGAGGTTCCTTCAAACCCAAGCCTTCCTATGATTCAACAATGGAAACAATTCTAAAGAATTGGGGGGTTTCAGGTCTTCAAAAAAAGACAGCAGCAATAACCTTGCTTATGGCTCAAATCTTACTTTTGATCTACTGCTCTTGGATGCATTTCCATGCCCATCAACTCATCTCATCTTCATCAGGAATCCACTGAACTCTGAACCTCACTCACACTCAGATACTTAAATCAAAACAAGGTTTGAGATAATTTTTTTTAAATAGAAGTTGGTAAAAGAAGGATGGGTGGACACACATTCTCACCATTACAGCTTAAACAAATCTCTAGAGCATTTCAAACCCCTTTCCAAAAACTTACATTTTATCATTCTAAAAA
>JAWWEE010000018.1:15501947-15614862 GCA_035221455.1 Xenops minutus
TTCCAAAAACTTAAATTTTATCATTCTAAAAAAAAAAAACCAAACAACCTTATGGCACAAATAAACCTCTTCTAACTACTTGGCAAGCTCAAGTTTTTCTCACTTCAATTTTCACCCAAGGGAAGATGTCAAGACCACACTGGTGAACCAAGCAGTACAGACACCTGGTTCTTTCTGCTGCCCAGTATGTGCTTCATTTACAAACAACAATGTAAAATAAAATTGAGGATATAAAAGAAAGTAGGATCCTATATGAAATGATGATTAAATGTTAATATTTTCTTTAAATTAAACAGCAGATTATCAGAAGAGGGAAATAAAATAAGTAAAAGCACTTGCTAAGATCTGAAAAAAGGTCCACGGCAATTTACTGTAAAGCATTTGTCTTTGTACAAAAGCCTGACACTCGTGATCTGTACAAGCTCCTCTAGAAACATCCCACACTGAGTTAGGCAAACACAGCAATCGCTGTTCAAATAATATTGCAGATTTACAAGGTATTCTCTTCAGTTCACTGCAGTACTTTTTACTCTCAGATACCCACACTGTAATTTTACACTGACAAGGCTCAGTAATACAGCTGATAACAAATCAGGCTGGTTTTTCTTACCAATAACAGCTTCAGAGTTTCTGAACCTGCTTATCATGTAAATGATATCAGAGTTACCTGTAGCCTATTGGAGGAAAGTAGCATTAACAGCAAAACATTTGATGAGAAAGTAAAACTAACCAGAACTAGAACAGCTCAAAATTACCCAGAAAAAAATAAACAAAAAGAAGCAATTCTAATCTATGACTTTTTCTTTAGCTATTGATCTAGTAGAGTGACTGGTGCAGCTCTGCAGCAACTAAGTGGGATGGTCACCAGAAGTCACATTCAAATACTCTCACACTTCAGATTCTAAAAGGGTCTGCCCAGTTACATTTTTTCCCTTTTAATGTAAAAATTTGGAAAGTATATTTATTAACATATTAAATGATATTAAAGGATAAATATTAAGATTTTTTTCTGCCTCTCAGACATTGGGCTCTTGCACCTGCTTAATTTGCTGCAGGGTCTGTTAGAAGCAAATGTTGCTTTCTTTTCAAGTGCTCTGGGGTTTGTTCTCTTGTCTGTGCTTTACGTGAGGTCAGTTTGAAGAACTTTCAGGCTGAGGGACCTCTGTACCTCTTGCAAACAGCTAAATATGCTTGTAAAAGTTTTCCATCCTTGATTCTTTCCTGCTATTTTACATAGTGAGTTACTTGATTATTTCTCAAGAGACTGCAAGTTAAGGATGAGGACTCAGTCCCTGCATGACAGGTCCTGCTTTCAGAATAGAAACTGGAAAAGGAAAGTGAAGTGTCCTCACATGGGAGAGAAACTTGCATCTTGTCAGATTTTTATGTGTTTTATTTATTTTCATAAGTAAGCTGCAGTATCTGAGCACCTCCTGGTATTATTTATAGGCATTTCTATAGAGCTCATAATCACAGTATCTGAGTGCCTCTTGCTATTTACGATATGCCATTTATCTCTAGAGGGTAGAACTCTCCTCCTCTCTGCTTTGAAGATGGCTTTTCATAGAGATAAGGTACAGATGATTAATGCCTTCTGCACTTGGCATCTTGTGACATGGCTGTTTGGGGAAATGCAAGTCTTTAATCACACTCTAAAGCAGAAGATTTGGGCTCAGCTTGATCTTTTTTGGACTGTACCTTTTTCTCCCAATATAGAGTCCGTTTCATAAAAGTAGGCAGAGAACAGGAAATTCCATAGAAAAATCAGCAAGTGCAGTTTTTCTCTCCTGAGAAGCCCCACATGACAAAATATCTTCCTTAAAGAAACACAAACCTCAACACTGTCACCATGTTAGGTAGATTCTGCTCCAGTGGGACTTCATTTCAAGCCTGTGTCAGAGCTTTCCAGTATTGCAGGGAACAATTTTTTTTTTCCAATCTGAGAAGGTCAGAATGTTTCCTGAGAGGCTGAGAGATGGGAAAACAAAGGATCCCTCAATGCTGACTAAGCAATAGCTTCCCTAACTGGTGTGAGCTCACACATCCAGTGAGAGGATTCTCAATTACCTGGATAATGAGCACAGTTTCTTCTGCCCCACTGAAGAAAGGACTAAGATTTGTTCTTTAACACAAAACATATGTGAAAATGCAATCACCCAATAAACAGCAAGTCTTCAATGATGACAACTCTTCAAAAATAAATTCAAGAAAAAGAACAAGCAAAGACCATGTCAATATTAAGATGACAAGGTTTCTCACAGCTCAGTTCTACTCTGTTGAAGCAAAGAAGTCTCAATTTCTGAAAAAACGCAAGATTTTAAACAGAAAAAAATATATGGATAAACAAGATATTTTGGCCACTAAGGAGTTTTCTAACCCTAATTCACACCCTTAAGGATGTAACTGATCTTTAGTAGACCCCATTAGAAAAGACTACAGAAAGATCAAAGAAAGAAAAGCATCAGTAAGGCTAACTTAGATTTTAAGCTCTTTGGCTTTCCTTGGTTATGCATCTTCAGTGTCTGACATGCTGACCCTAATCAGAACTAAAATACAAACAACAGGCATTTCTTCACTGAAGTAACCACTGAAAATCTCCTATGAACATTTCCTTCACTGATTAAATGAATTTGCATGAACTTTGCTGACACAAAAACGTCACAAACACTTCCATGATTGAGATTTCTGAAGGAAGGGCAACTGCAAAGGACAAAATTCATGAAGAGATAATTTAATTCTAAAGATATCCCTAAATAGCTCCAAAAGACACACTATGAACAGGCACTTTGAGAAGCTTAGCACATCTATCTTCAGGAAGCGTCATCAGAACTACATTTGAGTGAGGTGGTGTCAACTGAGACAGATCCACGTTATTTCTATGAGATGACTCATTCACTGGTTGCCAGATACTTCCTTGTCCACATTTTTTAGCCTGTTAAAAACAGGAGCATGATTTTGTCACATGATGGATACAGAAATGCTGGTTATAGAAGAGCTGAATTCCCAGATGCCTGTTGAGCACTGGCTAACTAATCCTTCCCAGGTCAAAACAGTCCTTTTTGCAAATTATTTCCATAACAATGAATATGGGGTCCTTTGGCAATGAGCCCCAGGGTTAGGGTTCTTAACGCTTCTTGCTGTAGAAAGTCCTCAGAGGTACCACTGTATTTGAGCATATCATGAATGTAAAATACTGAAATCACACTAGTATGATGGGAAAATTGATGGTAGAATCAGCACAGTATTTGCTTCCTCAGAAGAGAAACTTCCAGAGAAAACTATCTGGGTAAAGAACAAGGCAAAGACGAAAGACCCTCAAAGGAACAAAGGTGCAGGATAAATGAGCTACGGTTATTTAGGAATGAAGTGATGAACACAGCCTGATTTGACAAGACTACACGTTACTCCCTTCCCATTTAGTTGAGAGAAAACATTTGTAAAACTAGAAAAGTACAGAGGGCAACAAAAATAACAGGTTTTTAGACAAGATATGATGGTGAGTACATATTTGTTGAGATTGACCTCCATAGCTTGAGAAAGGATGAGTAAAGGGAGAAGAAGGATTCAGTGTTCAATAAAAACTGGAAAGGCAAGTGATGGAGTGATGTAGGTGAAACGTTTCTCAGTTGCTGTTCTGAAAACAAGCAGCCATCAGCTGAAGCCAGGGAGAGCAATAACACACGGCAATTCAGTTACCTTTGGTAAACTGTGTGGGCCCACAATGAGAGCCTGAAGTCAGCAATAGCTGTAAGCACCGTAAATCAGATCAGAAAGCAAATGAACACGCACAGGGCCTGATCTTCTGTTTATCCCAGCACACAGCAGGAGGGAATGCAGTGAAATCAATGCAGAGCTGAGCACAATGTACAGAGAGAAGAATTAGACCTCTCAGCCTTGGGCTAGTAGCTTTGGTGGGTTTTTTTGGTTAAGGACATATGTTAAAAAAACAAAAATTTAGGCAATCAGTTTGATCCTGGCAAAGGATGAAGTGCTGTGGCTCAACTTCTGTAAATCAGACACAGATGCCAGTTGAGCACGATTGCCTCCCCAAGGCAGAGGTCCCCAAAACTCTACCACATCCAGCACCAGAGCCTGCATTTCTCTAGAGGCAACAGCAGTGATGCTTTCATGCAGGACTCTAATGTGAGTTGTGAAGTGAAAGCTATTCTAGATAATATATTCTAAACCTAGAAGGCTTGCTGGAGTACTTGTGGAAAGCACTATGAAGGATAGGACAATCATAGCAATTTTTTGTTGCCCTCTTGCAGATGTGTAGCTAAAATGGGATGGACTTGGTTTGTGCTAATGCCACTTCCTGAGAAAGTGCCTTCTCACAGCCAGACAGGATGGCAATCCCTGCTGGCACTCTTGCTGAACAATACCAGTCACCACTCAGCAACACTTTTACATGATGCTTTGCAAAAGCTAGATTTTTATCCCCTAAAACTGAGGTGGGATAAAGAGATGTAGGTGTTCAGCCATTTTAGGGCATGTTATAATGCCTGCACATGCTGCATGTTAGTCTCATTAAGAGTTTCTCATTATCGTAACATTTACATGCTCTATGAGACTAAAAGACACTCAAAAGCTCATGATATAGAGCATGCCAGGACATTGCAAGCCAACTTTCCCAAGGACTGGAAGAAAATAATAGCAAAACAAAGCACTTGCACATCTTTCTCTATGTTCTTCACTTCAGATACTCCCTTGACAACACTACTGAGCACACCTTTAAAGCACATGAAGAACACCAAGTGGTGCTCTGGAGCAGTCCTGTAGAATGAACATGAATTCTTTGCTGAGAACACAAGAAACATCCTTAGATCAGAGCTTTATCACAGACACTTCAAGCAACACCTGAGCAGGAAAGGACACTGCATAATGTCAGATTGTTTCAGCAACAGATCCTGGTATACTTTTGAACACCTTGATAAGACAGAGTACTTTAGGTGTGGATACCTGAAACACCAGGTAGTAGAGATGCAGGTCAAAATACAGTATGGAAAACAAGGGATAAAAGATTGCCTTGACAGCAATATGTGAGCTTCTCTCACAAGTTTCTTTCCAGACACTTCACCAAAGCCTGGCTCAAGGCCAAGTGCAGGTCTACACTTACCTTATCACATAACAAAGGCACAATTACAAACTGCAAAACACAAGTTAAAAAAAAAAGTATGTTTATTTGCTCAGACCTAAAGGCAAAAGCTTAATTCAGGAAACCCCTTGCAAACTGACAGGATAAAATATAGTTTCCTCATGAATGATCTCAGCATTTTATCATTCCATATTTTGGCTATCTAGTATTATCTTCTGATCTCAAGAGACCAATACTTGAGATAAGCCTTTTTACAGGTTTTCTTCAAGTGTCTAAACAGTCTTCCCAAGGTAATATACATTAAACTCCAGAAGCATTAAGTACACAGTAAAACTTTATTTTATGTACAACCATGTAAATGAACCACATCTACTCTCTTCCAGAACTGGTATCACTGAAAACATTTCAATATTAAATTTGAATTAAGGAAAGTCCTTATAACCATGTGACAGGAAAATGTACTTTCTTTTTATTACATTGATTTCCCAGATTAGCCAAAACCAGCTCGTCTGCACACTACAGCTGGTAAACACTGAGATACTATGGATTCCAGGGGCACATGCCAGATTTATACCAGCTTTCAAGAACATGGGCACTGTGATACACTGTGGTTTGAGATGCCACAGTTATTCCCATGCTGAGGATAAAAGAACTGTGGTACTTCAAATAGCATCGCACAGTAACTGTTGAGATTTTAATGATAACTTCATTAATAATGTAGTCAACTAATGCTGATGAAATCTCTCTAACATTCTTTTTAACTGCAGTGGGCAATACGAAATGAATCCCTTTAAACTTGTTTTCCTGCAAGTTAAAATGAATCCCGTAAAAGGCATTATTTCCCCTTGCAGCCAGATCTCACCCCTCATAGGTAGGACAGTAGTGGAACAACTGGACACAGCAGAGCACCCCAAGAAGAGAAAAGCTCTCAAAAGGTTTTGCTGAAGGATTTTCCCATGACAGACTCATGCTGGTGTTCTGAGCCAGTACTTCTTCCAATTTTATGAGACAGCCTAATAAAAGGCACAGTTTTCCTTTATATGCCTTCTTTCTTTAAAATGGACAGGAGGATTCCTGTAACCATCCTGGTACTTTTAATGAATTTTCCAAGCCTAAAGTGAGGCTCATTTTAGAGAAGAACTCATAGCAACATGTGCCAGTTTCCAAAGCTAAATCAAGAAATACAGACCATTATTCAGATCTATGGGCTTCTGGAGGTCACAGCATAACCTTTAGTCCTTATTGTTGAACAGGATACCATAATCTTCATCAGAATTCCAGCATTGCTAACTACTGTATTTAGAGACCATACAACTTATCATGACCACTAATTCTTTCTTTACAGGTGCCAAGATTTTTAAATCTTCTGATAGAGCAAAAAAAGCCCACTACTACAAATTGATGTTCATTAGCAAGGGCCTTCCCTTCCATAGCTTCTCCCCACCTTTTATCCATCCCATGTTAACCTGATAATCCTAAGTATCTGTCAAAGTTTAGCCCAGAGGAAAGAGTTTGGCAGTTAAAAGAATTAAGGTTCTTAGAATTGTCTAGAAATAGAATTTTCATTAAAGAAAAAAATAATCCATATTTTAAAAGTTAATTTTCGTCTTTTTTAGCTGGTGCAACTTACAGCTAACTCATTGGAAATTATAACTAGCTCTACAAGTCGAAACACCAAAAAGCTGCATTCTGCCAAGCTACTGGCCTATTAATCCACTGTAATCCACATCCTTAAAATAACATCTTGAGGAGGATTGTGGCTATATCCATCTGTTCAAGCACTGAATATTTTATTATGTCTTACAGAAACACCAACGCATTCTAGAAATGTCATCTAGTGATGTTTTAAATCTTTTTATATCTGACTAGCTAAAGACATCTTGTTCCAGAGCAACAATGTTAACAGGTAAATGAACACCTCCATTCCACAGGCCACCGACCATTGGCATTTCCAGCAGGATAAAGGAAACACTGGCAAGTTCAACAAGACCACAAAACCTCCAACCCACCCTTCTTAGAGGGGACTTTGTGGGGCTGCAAAACCTTGTGTGCCCCAGCCTGTCACAGGGGCAGTGCTTGTGGGGAGGTTCCTTAAACCAACAACAGCACTAGGGGCTAATGAGATGTGTGGTACCATTATTGCTCCATGAAAAGGAGATACTGCACAATCCATTGGGTAAATTGCTGGTTCCTCGTGCACATTTGCAAGTCAAAGATTTGTAACAGTCTGCCAGACATATCAGAGGATTAATTCCTTCTCTGTGGACTTCTACCTTTTCTTGTTACACCAGAATAAACCAGTGGGGGAACATGTTTAAAACCAACATAAATATAACAAATCAAAACTAACACAATCCATCAGAGGGGAATTTTATGTCTTCCATTCGCTCAAGCAAACAGCTAAAGCTATTTATCTCAATGAAACAACACTCAGCCCCTAACAGAGTCATACCCCTTTAAGGCTGCAAGCCTGCATTCAAGAAAACACTTTTTGATTTTGGAGATTTCTTGGAATTTGAGTAGAGCCTGATACTCACTAATGAAACTTCATTCCTTGAGGAGCTACAACAGACAGGCATTTAATTTCATCCAAAGGGCTGAGAAATCTAATGTACCTGCATATTAGGCAGTCCCTTATATACCTCAATTTTCATTTTAGGATTACTGCTAGGCAGAACCAAGTAGGGTCTGATACTCATTTACACTCCTGTAGCAAAGAATAGTCTTAGAAAAGGCTTATAACAGAACTGCAGTGTAACCAAACAAACTCAAGGGTAAAAGTAGTCGATTCCCAAAGATTTATGTCCATGTTATCAACCCTCACTGTGCTCAGAAACTACAAAAACTTGAGTGTAAGTGATGCAAAACTTTTTTTTTTTTACATAAACGCTACTAAAAACCAGAAACCAGTAGAAAATTATAACTACTTTAAACCAAGCTGTAGAATTTTTATGGTAAGGATATAATTTTCTGCTAAGTTTTATAGATATGCCCAGAAATAAAACACCAGGCCTCTATTGAGTTTTATAGGGCTTTTCTGTGAGAATTACAAACAGTGGTATTCAAACAATACTTGTGGATCAGTCTGCCAGCAGCCCTGAAGCTAAAACTGTATTGCATAAACCAGGCATTGAATAATTTGGAATAATGAACAAATTCATAAAGAATCAGTGGCTGTGTGTCAGTAATCTGTGAACAGACAGAGTGGTAAATTCATTGAACAAATGAAAAAAGAAAAAACCTCTTGGCTGTGAATGGCTCACCCAACTTTACTGCTTTGCCTTTAAGGGGCTGCCTGAAGGGCTTGTAATTCCACAACATTCTTGCCAGGTAATTTGTGCAGCATTTTTTAGCAACAGTTAAATTAAAAAGCCCTCATGGGAAAACTCAATGAATTTAATAGAGATGAAATCAATATGGTTCTGCAGAAATGACTCCAAACCCTTTAGTGAGATCCTCTCCCCCCATCCCAGCCCCTCTACAGGGCACAGTACAGTCAAAGCAGCCTAAGAGAATCCTGAAGTGGTTGATGACAACTGCAGGGAAAGTCTCCAGGGAAAGAACATCTGAGCCCCGATGAGAGCTTGGTTTGCACCTGGAAGAGCAGGACAGCATGAAACTGAGGGGTGAGACAGTTCTTAGAACAACCCAACAATGTGGATGCAGCTTAGCCAGGAACCAAAGCATGCCAAGAACCTCTCCAGTAGCTCAGCACATGGAAAGCTTAAATTCTTTGCATTTGAGACAGTGTCCTTTCTCTGGAAGCAGCCCATAGAGTTAATATGGGAATTCAATCTCAGCTAGGGGACCACAGCCAATTTAATATTCCCACAGAAAAGCTGGCCTTCCTGGCTAAATTTGGTAAAATACTGCCTTTTGCCACTTCATTATGCTCACACCTCCTGCATTTACTAGGAGGCTAAATATGGAGAAATCAAGGATATGGAAAGCAGGACAAAGCCCACTCTTTCACAGGTGAATAAACATACCGTGAAAATCCCAAGTGAGGCTCAAAGAATGAAAGTAACCACAGGGTGTACAGCCAGCATTGATGGAGCTTCATGAATATAAGGAGATTCTAATAAAATTCCATTTAGGAACAAAAGCCTCACAATAAAGGTGTCTGGGGGGGGTGAGAATAAGGTAAGTTGTACGTTTTTGCCTATTTTGACCCAATCTTAACTCAGATTACATGACAGAATACACACAGCACCATTCCCTGTATTCAGTTTCCTCAGGACTGAAACAGTAAAGCCAACAGCTGGAACAATGGTGCTGCACCCAAGAACTCACAATTTTAATTGCAACTATGATTTTCTCTCTTCCTGGGACATCACATGGCAAAACACATTAAAGTCTGCAAGACACATTGGATAGCACAGGAAGTACAGCAGCACCTTAGACATGGGCTGGGGGCAGACAAGATCAGATGACTCCACCTGAAAACAGATACTCAACTTCAAGGGAAAGTAATTTTTTACCCCTTAACTTTTACACTTTTCCCTGTTTAGCTTTTAAAGCCTAATTTTGACATTCAAGCTCACCTAAGTGGATGACCAAGTGAATAAAGTGCAGCTGAAACCAGCGTGCTCTTAAGAGCTGTTTGGATTTTGTAGCTTTGCTTAGCACTGAACACGTTCATTAAAGTGCAGTTACCACAATAACAAATATAGATATCACTAATTATAATGCTGGATTTTAAATGCAACTTGAGTCTCTCCAGTGGCTTTTAAAGCAGTGTAATACCACAGCCAATTCAAATTTAATCAAAACTATCAGTTTAATTTAGTTCACATTTACAGCTAAAAATCCCCTCTATACTTAACAGCCATTCTATAACTATTCCACATACTCATAATAGGTACATAGAAAATAAGAATATTTGTTTTGATAACTTTATTTATTTTTTTGCCCATCCATGCTAACATGTCAACTTATTCTTTAGTCAGCTTGGAGGGGGAAAATGCACACAACTTCCCTTTTCTTAGGGGATGTACGTGCATTTTTCCACTCAATGCTTAAAAAATTGGACAAATAAATCCCACTGGTAATTACAGCATGTAATCTTATCTGAGGTTCAATCTGTTGCACTAAAAATCTCCCTTGTGACATGTAAAAGGGTAGATAGATAGAATGGAAGATTCCTGGAGTCTGTTCTGCTGTCCTACATCACTGAAGCCAACAGCAATAGGACTGATCTCAGAAAATTGCCCTAAGCCTCTGAGCATAAAGCTCTGACTTTTAATGGAGTCCATGAAAACTGACTTGCTCTTCTGCCCTTTTGAAATTCCCAGCCCACATCCCTATTTGTGAAAAGGATTATTTTTACTTTATACAGTGCTCATGTTTAGAGGCCCCAGCAGAGATGAGGGCCCTGTTGTACCAGACACTGAGTAAGCACACACAAAGCCTGTGCTCTGGAAAACTCTGGACAGCGGGAAGGGAAGCAGCAACTCAGGGAAGTGCTTTGCTCAAGATCACACAACACATCATTAATGGGCCAAGACCTTCTGGTTCTTCATGAGGTTAAGGAACTAAAGATCCCCAACACGAGGTGAATTCTTAGCACAGAAAAATGAGACTTTCTTTTCAACATTTACATGGCAAAATGTCCCTCACCGGTCTATAGAAGCACAAAGTATTGAATTTGTCAAGCACAAGACACTGGTCTAGAATAATCACAACTCTGACCCAGTGTGGAAGCCCTGATGCTCCATCTAGCCTTCAAAAGGAAGGTACATCTCAGGATTAGGTACCAA
This sequence comes from Xenops minutus, assembly GCA_035221455.1. Classification (NCBI taxonomy): domain Eukaryota; kingdom Metazoa; phylum Chordata; class Aves; order Passeriformes; family Furnariidae; genus Xenops; species Xenops minutus. Next base: position 15,512,802 of record JAWWEE010000018.1, read on the forward strand.
CCAAAGTATTTCTGCATGCATTAGCAAGTAGTGCCTGTCTTTGCTTCACCTTCACCACATCATAGCCAGTTCTCTTCAAGCACTATAAATATTCATAGCAATTTGCTATTTTCCTGGAAGGGACTCTTGCATCAGTTTTCAAACACCAGATGTGTTCCCATTAAATTTATAGTACTGCTATTGATTAGAATGGGAAGAGAACTGAGACAGTGCAAGAGAAGGACAGTGGGATATCAGCCTCACAGGTACTGTACAACTCAACTGCCTCCAATGGCTGTCCCACATTGCTTGGTATAGCATCAAACCCCAAGGAAAGCACAAAGAAATGCTGTTCCCTAAAATGTGAGCAGGAAAACACCCTACAAATGGTAGCAGCTGTACTTAATAATCTGCTGAGTCATTTATTGTAGCTTCTCTTAAGATGTTGAAGTTCCTACTGATGGAGTAGTGGAGCATCTGTATTAGGCTGGCTCTAACCTGTAGTCTTAGTTGGCTTTTCATTAAGGACCAAAGATGAAGATTGAGTGTGTCATTTATGAATTTTACGAATTAACAAGCACCCCAAAGGGTTCCTTTTCTAATGCCACCTTAGTGCACTTTACCCAACTGCAAGAACCACTGCCTGACTTAGTTCTGCCTCAGAAATTCTGAAATTCACAATAAAAAATATTCAGGACATTCTTCAAAGTATTAGTTTTTCCAAAACCCTCTATCTGTTCCATTTTCATCATGTTATCAGTCAAGGAGTGAGAGTACAGAAGGCATGAGAGGTGTAGTGGTAATTGAGTTCCAGAAAATTTACCAGGACTATGTGTAATTCAGGATGAGAGGGGTAAGGAACAGAAACTTGCTCTGAAATTACACAAGAGGAAAAAGCTTTCTTCAGGAGGGCAGTGTGTGTATGTGCACACAGAGGGATGACAGGGACCTGGGTGCTGGCACACACCCAGCATCTGGGGACCAAACCACAATCTCTCCTGCCTCCTCTACATTTGTTAGGCATGGAATTTAGGCTCAGCTTCTCATGGCTCCACATTACATCAATCTTCTTTCACCAATAAGTGTTATTCAAATATCATCCCTAATGCATCAATGCCACCCCTGTCACACTTCTCAGTAAAAGGCTGTCATGGACAATGATTGCTGCATCACCATAAGCAGAGAGAGGAAAAAGCTCACAAGATGACTCTCACTCAGTGGACAGCATCAAACATTTCCAATAAACTGAGCTGCACAGATTCCAGCTGGCACTGTGGGCAGCCAGCTAAGCACATCCCAGCATCACTACCTGAGATGCTATCCAAGCATATGCCTGGCAGCCCTCAAAGCCAATTCCCATCTCTCTCACTCAGAATTACAACCAGTGAAATCAGTACAGTCAATGCATTGTAAGACTGACAACTGAAAAGAAAATAAGTTTCTGTAGATTAAGACATAGGAGCAGATCTGTATAAACATTAGAATAGCAGCTTGCCAGCATAAAGAGTGAAAATCTGACTTTTAAAATAAACTTATATTCCTCTGATACAAATAAAGAACAAAACTACACTTGCCTTTTTTAAATTTCTTTTTAAAAACATCTCTAGTGTTGACTAAGTGTTACATTCCACTTGCCTGAATTGTATCCCACCGGCACAGTGAGCATGCTGAAACCAAAACTTGTGTCCAGTGAGCTTGGTCTGGCATCAGCAACAAAATTTTATTGGAATTCAAATGTAAAAGAAATATCTTCTCAGGTATCCTTCCAACATTTGTTTGGCAACAATAACTGACATTTTTTAAAAGGATTTTAAGACTAGAACCCAAGCTGTTTATTATATTGACATGAGACTTTCCAACCAGAGTTTATTCAGTATAAACCCTTGGGCTGCACAAGCTGAAGAGGCTCATGTTCACTTGTCAGATAGGAGCAAAAAGACACTGTGACAAATGCTGTCAAATAACAGACTCATAGCACAGCAGAGATGATTTCTTTGATCAAGAGAATCACAGCCTGAAAACCTGTAAATACCAGCACTCTGCACTATCACTCAGAAATTGTGATAACAGTTTAACACTGAATTGCTACTGAACTTACTTGCTTATAATAGCTGCTGTACATAAGGAAGCTGGCAACAGTTTTGAATTTTCATTCATGTGCAATTTCAGGAGAAGTGAAAACTTTTCTAAAAATACTTAAATATTTAATGGGTCAAAGTAAACAGCAACAAAAGGAGACATTTGAAAAAGCCACACAAAACACAGCATGCAATATAAGTTTAAAACAACCACTTGGAAGATGAGAACTCTGCCTCGAATATAGAGAGCTGAATCTGGATATTGCATTAAATCCAGGTAAGATATTAGAGTGGTGACTTTGAGGATGGCCCTGTCCCCCTGAGGAGTTGGACTTGGTCCTTCTGGATCCCTTCCAACCCGGTATATTCTGTGGTTCTGGTACTCAGTTTCCTATTTAATTTCTTCCCCTGAGCTCAAAGGGTGTCAGGATATACCAAACCTGCCTGTAATCTATTCAGGTGCTCCCATAACTGGGAACCTTGAACAGGCCAAACTTATAAAGGAGATGACATTTTCCCAAAAGAAGTAAAATATATCCCCTTACTCAGTAAGCTGTTGTGAGATCTTAAATTCAAGTCATGGAGAAATGAAGAAAGCATAATAAGGTGGGAAAGGGAGGGGAAAGGAGCTGAATTAGACTGAAAAGTGCCTTCAGTGTTTGGCTCTTGGCAGCAGCTCCTACCCTCACACCCTGGATCACCACTACTGACAACACACTGAAGCATCCACTTGCAAGGGAACCCAGAATCCCAGGAAACCTGGCTGATGGTGTAATGCAAGTTGTGTCTGGAGAGCCTGGACCCCTGTTTCTATGTAGGTTACCTGGAAACCATGGGCCAATGGCTATTATTTAATATACCTGTACAACCTCACAGAAACATTTGCACCACATGAAAGATCTCATACAGTATTTCACTGTGGTTTCTGGTTCCACTCTAATGATGTCAAAGTGATATATTTACATTTAGTGAAGAGCTTGCCTGTTCCAAGAGCAGTACAGAAATTCGTCACAGGAAGCTGCCTCGATGCCACGGCAGCGTCCCTTTAGAAATACCATTCTGTTGGGAGTTTTCTGAGCTTTCCAGCTGTAGAAAGAGCAAACTGAATAATGCATTTTGCTGGTTGCTGACAGGGAGCTAAACTAGGTGACTAAAGCATTTAAAGGCTCATTAAGTTACAGTGACACATGCAGGAAGAACACAAACTGGTGAGGCTGCAGCACTGGGTTATAAAACAACTCAGTCTAGTGCAATTCCTGACTCCTTCCTAAGAGTTTCATGGTGGCCACAAACCACCTCTAAAAGTTTTCTGGTTTACTGCTGAATTTATTTTTGGTTTTGGACTCAGATACACAAACTCGAGATGCAGACAAAGGAAGGTTAAAAACAGTATGAGATTAACAACACCACCAAAAGAACAAATCTCTAATTGCCCTGATTCTGGTTATTGTAAGAACTACAAAACCCTCAACTTTCACACTGGACAGAGAGTTTACAGCAACCCAAGTACATTGCAGATACACGAGGTATTAAAACAGGCATTTTAACTATCTGGTGCTTGGCAGGGAACCATTTCATTTCTAGTTATCTTTGCTGAACTTTTGAAAGTGCACATGCACACTTACACCCAGAACACACCACAGAAACTTGTGGTTTTGTCTTTGGTTCTTACTAACTGAAATGACTCAGCAATATAAAACACACAGGTTGTAAATGCAGCTTTTACAGTTCTAAGGGTCATTCACTTATCTTACAATTTTTTCCACTGGGCCACTTACCAGCCACTCTTCCCTCAGCCTGGAGCAGTGCAGGGGGTTGTTGTGACCCAAAGACAGAACCTGGCACTTCACTTCGTTGAACCTCATACCTTTGGCTTTGGCCCCTCAAAGCAGCCTCTCCCCAGATCTGTGAGATCTTCCACCAGTTTCCTCAATGCCCCTGACGGATCCCATCCAGCCCCAAAGACCAGTGTATTCCTAAATGCTGCAGCAGGTCACTGACCATTTCCATTTGGATTCTGGGGCTCGGTTCTCATCCCCAGGCCTGTATTCCAGCTCAGGGGATGAGGTACCTGGAGAACAATTGGTCTTAACAGTAAAGACTGAGACAAAGAAGGTATTAAATATCTCAGCCTTTTCTTCATCCTTTATCACTGTCTTTCCCCCACATGCAATAAAAAGACAGTCTTCTCAGACCTTCGTTTGTTGCTGATGTATTTATATAAACATTTTTATTGCCTTTTACAGCAACAGCCAGATTAAATCCTAGCTGGGCTTAGGCCACTCCTTCAGCAAAAAACAGCTGTACTTTAAAAAGGGCAAATATCACTAAATAGATCTAAGACAGGAAGTAAAAAACTGAACTTTAGTTGTTGTCATTAGTCACTTCAGAATCACTACTGCAACATCTAAGAGAATCTATAGCTGACCTTTGTACAGACTGCTGCTACCCAAAACCCAAATCTGGCCAGTAAGTAAACCCTCTTTAAAGAATATTAGAGATATTTTAATAGCATCAAGTGGACACCACTATTTCTTTTCATAGCACAAAAAGCACCTTAAATAATTTCGATGAAAAATGCTGACCAAGTTTTGTCCAGCCTTGCAAAGAATCCAAAATGCAGAGTGACATCATACATCAGAAAGGATGTAACTATCCAAGAGAAATCAAATTTTAAAATGCAATTGTGTGGCTCAGGTTTCTCCTTTATTACTGTCCGATAACACCTTTTACAGACAGATGCCTTACAAAGATAGTCAAGCTCTTTCTTATTCTTACGAAGGACACAATCTATACCCTTGAGCTAAACAACAGGCTCAGTTATAAGAGACTGGAGAATTCATCCCTTTCCCAGATGATGCCCCTGTTTCCACAGTTCTGGAGCTCAGTGTTTCCATACAAGTGAATCACAAACACAGCCCTTGCTGTCAACAACAAGTACTAATCTCAACATGATTCAGCCATCAGCAGAGTCGTCCTCTAAACTCTTACTGCTTCCGTGGGTATTTCCTGTCAAGGCAGGACTGTGGAACATCAGTGTATATGGCCTGGCATCCTCCCCTGGATGTACAACTGTATATTCACAGCAGTCCACACAAAGCTCCATATCACATCACCAAAGGCTCAGGAATACTGAGCTGATAAATTGGCACGGCTGTTCTTTCTGACTAAACTTTACCCCTGAAATAAGCAGGGCAGCAGGGGAGCAGCCACCTTAGAGGTGCTGAGGCCAAAGGACTGAAGCAGATTCACATACAGTCTGAAAGCCCCTGAGTGGATGGTTTAAAAGCCCAGGTAGAAATGTGCTCAAAATTCAGATTTTGCAAGAAGAGTCAGCAGAACATAAAAAAAATAGTTTTGATGAAGTTCTGTATAAGCTTTCTACAATTACCCAGTAGAGTGGCCCTATAGCTTCTGCCTTACAGCTGAACCAAGGTTATTACCGACTTGCTCTTGATACAAGAAAGCGATTTTCATGCCCTTACATCTGCTCTCAGAAGGAAGAGAAAATGGTTTGTGAAGCTGCCATTAGCATACAAAAGCAGCAACATCTGCTGGGAGCTTTAAGAGGCTCATTGCTGTCACTTAATCAGCATCCCAGGCTACAGCTGGTCACCTCTGCCCTCGGCAGCGCTCAGGGGATGGTTTCAGGAGAGGAGGGCACAATTTGACCACACAACAGTCCCTGCAAGGGGCTTCTGTATTTATTAAAAAGTCCTGATTTTACTTAGCTGAGGGGAGGTAACTCCTCCTTGAATAAACCTGCAAACAGCATCGCTGCTCAAGTCATGAATCCTTTCGTACAATACGTGACTTTAAGTGAAGGGAAATTTTAACAAGGGAGACACAAACCCAGCGGCGAGTTCACCTCCCTGTGCTGGGGCTGTGGCACCATCTAGAGGATTCTGGCTGCAAGTTCCTCACACAATAGGCAAAAAAACTGCAAAGCTGCACTCAAAACTCGTGGGGAAACTCCTCACAAAAAGTATTTATTATATTTGGATTCACGGAGGTAACAGAAAATAAGAAAAAAAAACCACTTTATCAGTCTTCAGATTGGTAAAGATCTTTCTCTCACTCACTCTTGGTCACATGCTTGCTACAAGATGTTTCTCAGGTGAAGAAAGGCACATCCTTCCCTACAGTTTTGTTTTTAACCTTGCAAGAATAACTAGTTTTATTCTGTTTTCCTTGATTTTTTACCTTTTTAAAGGATATATCTTCATAAAACTAAAGCCAGCTTTCAAACAGGGAAAGGAAATTGGTTTTTAATTGAATCACAGAGGTTGGGGTTTTTATTATACTTCACACACAGGAGGGTGCTGACAACTTGATGGCTCACTGCAGAACTATGAGAGGAGGAGGAGGAGGAGACGGCCAGGCACAGCCCCGAGCCCTGCTCATTGCTTTTTCCATCCACAGACATCCCAACCTCACTTTGACCACTGTCAGCTTGGCACACTCTGCCCTCATAGCTTAATTCTACTACAACCACAAAAGAACAATATTGCTTCTGAAGCTTTCTAGGACAGCAAAGTTCAATCCTTGTAACTTCTACAAAACTAAGTCAGTTTCTCAGAGACTGAAAGACCAAGGAATGAGAATGCTCACCATGTGATTGTTCCACAGAGTTTGGGAGCAAAACACCCAAACTGTAGCTTCAGTTCATTGCTCAATATATGACTAACCAGCAGCATGATTTACAGTGACATCTCTGCATTAAAAATTCAGACTTTTGTACACCTGAATACAATTCATATCTATCAGGATTGCATAAAAAAAATCATGTAATACCAATAATCAGTCATTTATTTTAGATATTTATAAGGACCACATTCTAAGAATGGACTCTAAGCTTCCAGCTACTATGCCACATTATCTGCTTCTGCCCAATTTCCTTGGGAGTCTTTTTGGCTGGAAATGAAAGCGTAAAGGAAAAAACTGAAAAGCCAGCCGTGTGGTCATCAACAGCATTACTGTTGGTCACAGATGAGTTCACTTCACTTTCCAGGCCAACAAGACGGAAAACTTCAGGAGATACCCTACAGCATGAGCAAGGGACCTCTCCTAACTGCCTAGCTGGCAGACCCTTACAGCTACTTGTACTCAAGATTACACATTATAAAAAGCAGAGTTCATCCTGATTTGTGCTATTTAATAATGGCTGGCAGCAAATAAGGATTGTTCACAGCACTTCAGTGTAGCTCAGGTCCTTCATTTGTCTGTAAGTGTGCTTCACTCTCTCCCTCTTCTTTCTTATGCAGGTTCAAGCAGCAAGGAACAAAAGGAAGTTTCATGTACTTACCAGCAAAATCCTCTTCCCAGTCTTCATGTGGAGAATTACATCTTCTAGCATAGCCTGGGGGGGAAATAAAAAAAATAGTTTTAAGTATTTTCCATCCTTCAATTGATTTTTTTCCTTCAATCTTAACTATAAATGAACTGGTTCAAGCATCAGTCAAGTGCAGGCACCTGAAGTTAAAACTCATTTGCTACTTTTATCAGCAAATACTTAAACTTGTTCACACAGATAAGCATTTGCAAGATTCTATTCCTAGACTATGAGGGGTTTCTGTTTCTCAAGCATTATCACTGTTCCTAATACTGAATTCACTACTGTATATCAAAGAAGTAATTATGTTGCTTGAAACCTGAATTCTCAATTAAATTCCAACCAAGAAAGTATTTTTATTTCTTCTGTGTCTAGCCCTGAGACAAAGCCTATCTGCACTTCTGTAAATGTCTGTCTTTCAGCCTTTCATGCTGAGCATAAGCAATGCTTCCAAGAATAATCCTGCATCATGCTAGCTGTCATTCTGGCTCCAGTTCAGTATTTTCTGCAAAGCTAAGCTGATATGTTTATTTGTTTTAAAAAGACATGTAAGTTTCCTACACCCATGAAGGAAAACAGTGGTCTTGAAAGAAGCTTTGAAAATTAAAAAATAGCAACAGTACAGCAAAGTAAGTGGAAAAACTCATTCTTCTCATTGTTCTAAATCCCTGGCCTTACCAGTCCAGGTACTGGGGGTAGGATCACCACTATTCCTTACATTGTGTGCTAACTTTCATTGGACTGTAATAGCAAGTCACTAACACCAACAGTAGGACCAGGTTTACATCATACAGTCTATAAGTTCTCATTTAAGAGCATCTACTGGTTGTATTAAAACAAAATGGCCCAGCAGATGTTCCAGTTAGATTCAATAATCATGCACCAATGCTTCCAATTGTTCAAAAAAAGAAAAAATATCTGTAAAGGTAGCTCATTTCCCCAAATTCAGAGCAGCACAGACCTTCCTGGGGCAGAGCTGCACAAGAGCACCTTCCACTGCTGGCTGAAGTGGGCACAGCTGAGACAACTCACAGGGACCAATACCAGCTATAGGCACAGAGCTCCTGATTGCCTTGCACAGCATAGCATGGGATTTACCTCCTAAAACAGGGGCTTTTGAAATAAATATCCTGACATTTCTGAGATTTTCTCCCTTTCCTCATAAACCAGATTTTTCAATTCAGTTACACACTTATCTGAACGCACAGCACCTTCAGCACTCCCGATTTATGCTGGGCCCTCCCAGTCTGAATCTTAATAAGTGCCTGGAATAACACTGTTGCAATAGACAGGGCAATCCCACACACTGCAGTTATTTTCTCACCAACATAAGGCCAGAAGCTGCATTAAATTATTCGCTGATATACTGTTGCAAGTCTCAAATACAACTGAGTCCTTAAAGAGATGCAGATAAATAACTGGGTTCTTCATTTATTCTTAAAAGCTCCACCTTCAAAAAAAATAAAAGGAGTTGCTGGTGGCTTCCCAAACTCGCCAACACCTAAAAGTCACCCCAATGACAAAACCCCAAGAAATGTCATACACAACACAGAAAACTCAGTAAAACGAACCCCGTTCTCTTAAAAAAAAAAAGACAAATAAGGGGGGTTTGAACACATCAGTGCTAATTACTGAGAGTGGAGACAGAAGGAACTTCAGGTCCCCGGCACACAAAGCTTGTTCCCCTGCTATTTTGGTAAAGGAGAATAGAAACATTTACACTACAGCATTGTAAAAGTTACCTACACCAACAAAAAAAGGTCTAGATTAATTCTGAAGATGATTTATCCGTCTGCACACAGCAAACCCCAGCACAGCAAAGGGGTTGCTCACCCCCACAGCACCCAACACCAGGGGAACAGAGAGCAGGCACGGCAAAGCTCACACACACCAAGACAAAAACTTACTCCTGCCAACAACATCTCCCTGCTATCTCCGCCATTCAGGCAGCATCAGCCTCAGCTTGACATAAACACAGGAAAACCCTTCTGCTACAACAAGGCACTCACCTCCTGCACCTCAGCCACAGGTTCCCCACAGCCCACACCACGCTCAGGGCTGCGAGTCCCTCAGGGGCACTAATTAATAACCCCCCTCCCCTCAGGGGCAGTAATTAATACCCCCCTCAGGTGCACTAATTAACGGCCCCCCCCAGCCCACCTGGAGCCGCCCCTCGTTTCCCCTCGGTCCCTCCCGGGGTCCCCCCTGGCTGCAGGTTGGGGGTGCCGGGGTGTCACCTGCGCTGCTCTGTAGTTTACCAACACCGCCCCTCTGAGCAGACCACAAACCAGCGCCAGCCGTGGCCTGTTGCAGCTGTTGTTGTGAACACCGGGGTAAAACAGGCTCAGCTGTGTGCAGGCACCACCCCGGGGAGCAGCACTGAGTGCAGAAGCCCCTCGGCACCGCGCTGCCCATGGCGAGCTCCTAACACACCACCCCGGTGCTCGGGGAAGGGGCCCTGACTTTCAAGCACATGTGTGTCCTATGAAGACATTTACACTGGGTTTGGGGCCGGTCCTTGAAGCTCCCCATGTGTTTTCGTTCAAGCTAATGGAAAGCAGAAGAATGGAAAGCAGTCTTGACATAAATCTTCACTGAAGAAATAAATAGAAATACCATAATCTTCATTTAACTTAAGGAGTTACATATTGTTACCTATCCCCCTTGTTTAACTAAACTATGCTTTTCAGAAGTAGAGGCTGATCATCTCAGAGCAGGTTATGGAAAGGGACGATGTGTGGCACAAAGGTGTCACTTTCTCAGGTGTGCTTTGATTCAAAATTCTTTGTATAATCAGAGAAAATCACTAGCATCTCACTCCTCACCTCTTCCTCTGAAAAGATATTAAATAAGAGCATCAGTGAAAAATATCTACTGACTAATGTTGGGCTTCTACTGTGGGAGCCATTCCCTGGTGCTGCTAAATATTCATAAGTTATTGAAATTGTGTTATGCTGTGTTGTTGTAGGAGGAAGACCAAGTTTCCCATCAGGCCAGCTTTGGCTTTGATGCTGCAGGTTGTAAGCCAAGGGTGAAACTGGTCACAGAGTGAGTTTTCAGAGGCCAGGCTTCTAGGTTAATCTCTTTTAATTCTTCATTTGCAAAAAAGACAGCTCGTGCAATTTACCTTGCCCATAATTTAGTTGACCTCCTCCACTTTTACAATCCCCAAAAAAATCTATTGCACTAACAGCAGTTTAGCAATGGGAGGCAAGAACACTAAGAAGGAAAGCTAAAGGTTATTTATTCTTCAGAAATTGTGGACAATTTAATTTCTGTGCCTGGGCACGTTAAGTGAAATGTGCCTTTGTTCACAGAATAGATGGTGCAGGTCAAGAGGGAAGGCTGGCGAAGGGAAAGGGAAAAGCTGCTCCGTGCCTGCACATGCTCATGTGGAGATAGGGCAGTTCAGTGAGCTGAAATGCAGCCTGGTGCCAGCACAAGCACAGATTCAGCCATTCCTCTTTCAGTAAACAGAATGTGACCTGATTCAATGAGCACTTGCAATAAGCTGCAGATGAGAAGTGAACAAAACCAGGCACTTAGATAACACAAATGATCCTTTTTGCACTTGTAGGCTGACACATTTCTCAGGGCAAAACCACCAGTGTAATCTAACACAAAAATAACGCCATTTTCTTATGTTCTATTCCTTGAAACACTTGGTTTCTTGGCACAATGTTGGTCAGGGTGCTTTCCCAGGCACATGCAGTGCTGCAGCCCATTTTACCTGTGGTCATGCTCTGGCACTGAGGGGGAGCTGTGCAGAGGTCAGACAATGGTGTGCTGCTTAAAAGGCTGCTTTGGATTCCTTCTGTCTCAATTTTGATTTGCAGAGTAGGAAAAACATTCCATTTCCCTTTTTTTGTATACTAGACTATTCACAGCAAGGTATAAATGCACCCCTGTCCTGTTCAAGCTTCCTCATCCTCAGACCTGTAGAAGATGTGGCCCAACTGAAGCCAATGGACAAGACTAGTGCAGGAGTTTTGGGTCTAGTTGTTCATTTCAAAATGTTTCAACACCAGATGTGAATACAAAGAGAGTCTGTACTTTGTGATGTTGTGTTCAAGGTCTCAAGGAGTTAGATTCCACAAACTAAACCTCAAAATGTGTAGTTGTAAGTTTTTTTAGCATCTCCAAATGTCCACAATTAGCACTGGTCAAGCCAATTACTTCAAGTCTGTCTGTGGAAAATTTAATTTAATTCCTGCTTGAAACTTTTCAAACAAGTTTACAACTTAAATAAAAAAAAAAAATAAAATAGAAGTGAAAATATTCAAACCAGTGGTGCACCAGTGAAGCTTTTTAGGCTGTTCAAGTTCCCTGAATAGATGGAACCCTCTATTCTTCACTAACATAAAATGCTGTGTTTTTTACTAAGATTGTTTTAGTAGTGTAGGTACACTCAGGTGTAATAATGTGCAGGTGAAAGAGCAAAGGAAAGATTCCTGACACAAACACTGCCTGTCATTTAATTTAATGCTCAGACTTGATTTGTTCATTGAAACACTGCTCAGTATACCTTGTTTATTTGGGAATCTCATAAACTGCTGCTATCCTTCACAGCTAGAAGAATCACACCACAGCATTTCTAATGAAGGATTTATTTGCCTTTCTCTAATTTGGGCACAAAGGCAAAGACAATTGTCCTAAAGTAAGCACAGCTCAGCTTTCATCTAAGGATGTCACTAGTGTCAACTCATTTTCATGTAATTATTAGACCTTGGAGGATCATTTAACATTTACCATTTTCATTGAAAGTGCTGTATTTGTAGAAGCAATCATTCAGCTACAAGGTCATATAAACTTGACACTAATTCACCGCTGCTTTTAAGTGACTTACAATTTAATGCTGTGATTATATAGATATTCTCATGCTAATGCAGTGCCTGGGAACACCTGTTTGTTTCCATTAAAACATCAGTTTCAATCTCTGTATAATAAACATTAGACAGAAAGGATGTAATGGGTCATTCTGTAGCCTTCCCTACACTACACAACACAGAATTATTTCTCAAGTGACAGCACAGATTTCAAGTGATTCAAATAACTAGGAAAATGATTGAATAGGCTAATACCTGAGGTGATTCTTTTATTTCTTTTACTCCTTTGCCTCTAATTCTTTACCTGACACTCACTATTTTTACATGTTGATTCTTCTTTCATAATCACTCCTCAATTTAAGTTGTATTACTTTATTTTTGTATTCCTGTCCTGTCCATCTGGAAGACATAATACAAATATATGCAAAGAGAAGATTGCCTTGCCAGCTTGTAATCTATTGTCTTTGTTACCAGGTCAAATAAATTTTTTATTAGTGAAACAAGCTTATTAATGCTAAACAGTTTTACACTTGTAGGATTAATGTGAACCCTGGTTTTAGTTTCACCCAGTAGCCTATTAATATAAAAAGCATGATTTGACAAATCATTGATAAACAATGATTCATTAAATCACCAGAAATTAATCTTGACTTATGTGGTCATATTTTAATAGCTGGGATCAATACACTATGCACCACCAATTGTCAATATTTTGCCTCTAATTGGAAGGGATCATTCCAAGGGTGGTTTTCCTTGCCAAGTGCAAACACGCCACGTCTGCCCTTTGATTGCTCTTGGTATTTCCCTGGGAATGTGTAATTTCTCTCCCTGCAGATGCCAAATGCTACAGTGAAAGTGGGGGTGAGATTCTTGCAGCCAAGCTGCAAACTCGGTGTTTAAACTGAGGAAGCACCATAACTGGTTAAGTACTGCAGAATGGAATTGCATAGGACTTAAGAGCCTTAAACAGCAATTAGGCTCTTTCAAAAGTTTCATTAAGGCAATTCAATGTTTAATTGCCACTGATTAATATAAATTATACTTCAAAAGGCATATAGATACCTGAAATCAACACAATTCCTTTCTGCCACAACATAGAAAAAGCTATTAAATCCTTGATTTTTCTCTTAGGATCTGCTGTGTAGGAAGAATATTCAACTTGACTGAATGGTTATTAGAAAATTATTTGTTTGCAGGCATTCCAGTAAGTAGAACTCTTAGTAATGCTACAACAGTCCTGTGTGCAGGTGTTCATCGACTCCCATGAAAGCCAAGAGCACAATGAAAGGTACCAAACCTCAGAATGGTCTAACCTGTCTTAGGATAAGATCAAAGAAATTATGATAGCTGCAGGTAATATTTCTATTAAAATAACAGCATAATTGCCTGTCCTTTTGAGTTTCTTTTAATTCTTCACAAATATGGCTACTATAGAAAATATATTTTGAAAATAAGTATATGAAAATGTAACTATATATTCACTATGTAACCACATGTGTTAGCATTCTAAAATGAAAGAGTTTATAGTATTCAAGCTTGGAGGCAACCAAACAAGTCTAGGTCTGATTAATATTCTGGTTCCTGTGGGTTTTCATAAAGGAAAGCTGAAAAAATACACATCTCAAGTAGTGTCTGTGTATACACACAGTATTGAAGGCAGCAAAATCATTGTCGTTCCAAACAGAGGCAAAAAAAATCTTTTTTTTCCCCTAAAAATTAGTTTTTACTTGGTCTTTTATCAGGAATTCCTAAATGACGGGGTCACAGGTACGCGGTGTCTGCACTAGCACATTGGGGTACTGATATACCCAAGGAAGGCATACATGGCACAGAAAGGGAGCTGCAGGGGTCTCCTCCTGTCCCGCTGGGGAGGCTGGACAACATCGCTGGGGTTGTCCCCTGACACCGCCCTGACACCAAGGTGAGGTGCTGCACCAGGGAGGAGGTACCTCCCCTCGCTGGAATGCTTCCCTGTGTTGCTGTGACAGCAGTGTGTGTGTGACAGAAAGCTGGCACCGTCATTAGGAGGTAACATTAGTCATCAGCTGCTACTCAGATTAAAATTTTACTTTAGTTTCTATTTTGGAGTATAAACCTGATGCATTTTTTAAGTCATGTTTTTTTGCTCATTGATTTAAATGGATGCACTTGTTTCTCATTTTGCATTTGCCCTTCACTTATTTTTAGAGGTGGCTTTTTGACTAGCAGAGATTAAAGCACACTGACCTGAACATAAGTGGTGTAAAATGGGAAGCTTTTTTGCTAAAGGGAGATCAGTTGTTCAAAAGCTTGATTGTATTTTACTTACTAGAAGGTGGCAAATGAACCACCTGTGATTTAAATTAAGTGGCTTTTGGATAAATATGACAATACAGGAGTGCAGCTTCTTAACTCTCCAAAGCAGATATGCCCCTACTAAATTCACTGGATACTTTCATGAAATGTTTCATTTAAAATAGATAATGTGAAATAGCTTCCAACTGAATTGTTTCCAAAATTTCCCCAGGCTTTTAGAATCAGTAGGCGAAGTCTGGCATGCTTAGAATTTATTCATAGTAGAAGTCTATTCAAATCTTTTCTGGTTTTTTCATGTCTAAATGGGGTTCTCCATTTTGAATAAAGTACTGAAAAGAAGTTCTCTGCACCTGCAGAAGAGGCTGCAGATGTCAAAAGTTTTTTATTGTAACAAGCACTATCTTCCAGGTGCTTCTCTTGTGACATTTTTTGTCTTGTTTAAATATCTTTACAGCTTCTTAAAAGCAAATCTGCTACTTACTGAAAGTGTTTTAATATGGTGTAGTTAAGCTTTATGACACAGATACTTTTTTATCTGTAATTTCAGTGTTTTGTACAAAAGTGCTTACATTTTCTAAATGTTTGAGGTTTGTATGTATATATATATAGAAATGTCATTGCTTTTTCTTAAGTTTTATAAACAAATAAAAAGTTTGAAAGGAATAGATAAATAAAGAGTATTGACCAAGAAGTAAGATAAAATATTTTAACTACACATTTTTATATCTTTTTCCAGATAAGGAGTATCTCCTGATTGTTATTCAGAATGCAAGTGAATAGTGCTACTATTGTAATATCTTTAGAGACAGTGATGTGGTTCTACTTGTTAAATTAATATTACCTGGTGATATCTAATATCAAATATAGCAGTAATTTTACATGATTGTAATGGTCATGACAGAAATGTTTCCAATTTAAAGCTCTCAGCTGTGGTTCTATCACTTTGTGTTTGAGAAAATCCTAATGCACAAAATACCCAAACACTGCTTGTGTATCTTCACACTCAGAAAAGCGATAGAAAAGCAAATGCTTAGAACCTTCTTTACTGGATATTCCAGCTATTCTTGCAATTAAATCATTCCCTTAACACTTCTAACATTTGCTTGAGGAAAAACATACCTGCTGGAATCTGTAGTTTGTGTGTATAGACACATCTGTAATTGTTTCCCCATTGACCAGAGAACACAAGTGATGTTCATGTCAGTAATGATGAACAGGATACTACCCAGTCTTCAACTTCTGGGTTTTAAGTTTACTGAGGGAAGAATTTATTTTCCAATTTATAGAATCATAGAGTGGTTTGGGTTGAAAGAGACCTTAAAGTTCATGTCCTTTCACCCCCTGCCATGGGCAGGAGTTTCTTTCACTATCCCAGGTTGCTCCAAGCCCCATCCAATCTGGCCTTGGACCCTTCCAGGGATGGGGCAGCCACAGCTTCTCTGGGCAACCTGTGCCAGGGCCTGCCCACCCTGCCAGTAAAGGAAAAAGAAATTATCCAGACAGAAACAGCTTCATTTAATATTTAGTATCTTGCAGCTGATGTGGCCTCCTGGCTGAACAGCATCCCTTTCCTGCCCACACTGCATTGCTCAGCCCCAGGTGAGTGTGGCCACATCTTTGCTGCCCCAATCCCAAAGCCATGCCAGGCTTTGCACCTAAGTGTGCACAGACAGTGGGAAAGTGCAGGGACTTGGAGCTGACCCCGTCCTTGAAAAAATATCCAGTCATACTGGATTGATACTATAAATCCTCTCGGGTTATGTAGATTGCATATAAATTTTATCAATTATTTGAACTATAAAGCTTCAGATTGCCTTCCCTTGGAGGCAGGAAGGAGTTTTTTCTACACATAGGAAGGAAGAACAACAAATATGTGGGATGGCTGTGAGGATGAAAGGAAAAATGAATCTGTTGAATACTGCTCAGGGAGCTTTGTAGTACATCATATGAATTGTGGTTGAGGTTATGAAACTGATAAATCACTGACTGTCTCAGTGGGGATGGAGTCAGCAATTTCCTATTAGGACTATGTTATGTATCGCTCAAAACTTACACAAAGGGGAGTATCAAAGTCTGCTGGTAATTTTTTAAAAATCTGAGTGTTTGCTCTGACTTTGCCGAATAGCTCAGGAAGGCTGTATGTCACTGGAAAATCTGGGAGAGTCGGTGCTGCTCCTGCGAGCTGAAAGCTCCTGAGCAGTGAGACCTCAAAGGCTGGCAAGAGATTCCACACGGGCAGGGGGGCACCAGGGAAGATTCAGGGGCACTGCAGAGAGAACCCAAAGGCACAGAGGCCCAGTGTGATGGAAATTAAGCCCAGCAACCCAGCTGGGCAGGGCTAGTTGGAATTTTAAGGATATGTAAATCAACAGGACACTATGGGTGGCACTGACTGCAGTCAGTGGTGTGCCAGAAGAATCTCCTTGCTGCTGGAGGTATTTCTAATTGTGCACTGGAAAATAACCATTTTGAGCTGTTTGTAATGAAGTTAAAAAAAAAAAAAAAAAGTTCTATTTGTTATCTATTCTGCTTCTGTTGGGATAATTTTAAAAATTCAACCTGTACTGCAATGCATTCACTTGTGCTACTACTATCCTAGCATGTCAAACACCTACCAATTCAAAGATCAGGTTTTTCATTTCAGCACAAACCCAAAACTAGTGCAGAATTCCAACTGCTATTAATGTGTATTTGGGGCTAATAGTTTTGTTCCTGTGGCTTTTTTTTATCGGCATTAAATTCTGTGGAGGTTTCACTGTGTAAGTTCAGAAAACTGCCAGGATTACAGTCCCTGCTACAATTTTGTATTGTCAAAAATAATATTGCTGTTGCAATTTCCAGAATCATTGAAAAATGTCCTTCAGCCCAAAGAACACAGTAGTGCTTTGCAAAGAGAAAAACACAGTGTCTGGCAATGTTCTTTCATTTCTGTCTTTCCAATACATGTGTTTGTTCCCTTTACAGACTTTAATCCAATATTTATTAAGCAGCTGATGATTGCTTTAGCTTGATAAAGCACTCAAAAAGACACTTAAGCCAAATCATTAAAATTAAACACACGCTAAATCATTTCACTGAAAAGTGGGGTTTACGTGGGAAAATGGCCTTAAGCAGATGTGTGTAGCTCCCTGAGGGTCAAGTACTGCTCCCAAATGAGTTGCTTCCTCAGTTCCTATGAGAGCTTTAGGTGCAGATAAGAGGGCAAAGTTTGGCCCCTGTATAATGATGTGTGCAGTAAACTGCTCTGCAAACACGTGGGCTCAGCTGCCCATGCCTCGTACCGGGGCACTCTCAACAGGCTTTCCTTGAAAGCACTTACATTTATACAATTTTGGCAGCATCTTCGCTAGGCAGCATAAATTGAAATACTCCCTTTCATTCCCTGGTATGTTGTTGCTATTCTCTGGTACCAAAAAAGCAAGCTGAACACGTGGAAACTTCTCATTTAGGTCTTTCACTAAGAAATGGGAGCAACAATAGCCAAGTTTCTAATAGTGCACACAGTGGAAACCCTTCGTCAGCACATCGGGCTGAACAAAGGTGAGCCGCTGAAGAGGAAGGGAATTGTCCACACAAAATACACGGCAATAAATTTATAGGCTTTTTGAGCTCCATGAAAGTGTTACACCAAGTCATTTAAGCTGTCATTTATGTGAACCAGCAGAGACTTTAATAGTTAACAATTAAGTGAGGGGATATTAAGGGGAAAAGTATCATCAAAGAGATGGATTTCATAGATGAACATTTTGTCAAGGGAATGTTGAGGATGTCAAGAATGGCTGAGCAGTCACATGCTAGTTAGGCAAACAGCCAAGGAATAAATGATGTCACCATCATGCATTTGGGGTCCTCAAGAGAAACTGAAACAGAAACTTCACAGAGAGCTTTCACAGGAAAGCATCTTGGATTTTCCTTAACATATTTTTCAACATGCCTGATCTCTCATGGGACAACAGCTGATTCAGTCAAGGCAGTTGTTCTTCCTGTATATTCTTCATCTGCCAATTAAATACTTTGAAGTATTCCAATTAAATACTTTGAAGTATTTCAATTAATGCATATTCAGTGCATTTGGCTTTCTATGAAGTTCCTTGGCATACAGTTTTAGGCATACAGTTATTATTTAATCCGTATTACACAATGCACTCACAAGTATCAAATGGTGTCTTTTTCAGATACACCTTCAGTGTTCCTCAAGATTTATGTAGGTCTCTGGTATTAAGTTTGAGCACTATTTGATTGAATATAACTATGGGATACAATGAGAGGGATTAACAAACTGTGCAAGTTACAAAACATTGGTCAGGTAATGAGCTGCTGACTATTTGTCACTTGTGAAGATGTGCAGGAATTTATAATTTATCTATATATTTGCATTTTGTCAGGTCTTGTACAGGTATCCTTGTGACAGGATTCTTAGAGGAGAATGGAGAGAAAGGGGATATTAAATATTAAGTCAAAAGGGACTGAAGTGGACAGTATTCATTAAGGACGCTTGCAGTTCACCTAGGAAGAATTAGGATGTTAAATAGGAAATTCCCCTACTGCCAATGAATGAATCATCCATCAGACTGTGCTCTTGGTCATATAATAATAGCACTTGCCAACATAATTTTAGTGAGAAGTTCCTCAGAATTACGTGTGACACCAGGCTTTGTATACAGCAGTACTTTATATATGATGGGCATATATACATGTATATAGGTATATAAAGCATGTCTATACAACAGCTTTTAACTTCCTGAGAGGTGTTTGTTGGACCTCACTGGATTCTCTGAAGAAACCATCTGATGGGAACTGTTAATAACAGTGAACTCCAAAAGGGCAGATTGATAAAATATCACAGTCAACATTTGAAATGCATTTGGGAATTAATATTATTTTCAAGAGTTATTCAGTTAGTTTGGGAACCAAACAGTGACAGCAACACTTTCACCACCAGAGGGTTTCCCCAGGAAGAGGAATCAATCCCAGCTCCACCATCTCAGCTCAACAGGACACAGGTTTTAGGGTCGACCCATAGAAAAAGCCACAGTTTTCCTGAATAGACTGTCATCCTTTTAATTATGTTTTAAGTTACAGTCTGGAGACAGCAAGATAATTCCAATATTGATTTTTTTTCAAATCTCAGGCAGCTAAATTAGAATAGCCATGAGAATTCCAAGTTTGTTTTCCCTTTGCCTGGCACCTGAACAAATTAAATCTCTGTTTGTAGAAAAATTGGGTCATAACAACAAGGTTCCCTGCGGGACTTCACAGTATCCATGGGAGAAAGGAAGACTGATGCTTGGAGAGAAAGCCTAGAATGTCCCAAGTTAATTAAGCATAACAATAGAGGTACATCATATATTTGTTCAGATCATGGCACTGATTTGAAACTCTCTGAATTTCAGGACATTCGCATTTGGGGAAACAGTGGGACTAGAAAGGGATCCCTGCAAAAAATGCAGCAACTGGCAGGAAGGTGAAGGCCACAGGGAAATCTGAACTGATCCCTTGAGCTTTGTGGACAATTTGAGAGAAAAAAGGTTAATTCTCCTTCAGGATGCAACCAAGCAGAAAATCAACCAGTCTGAATACTTGCAATGTTCTCCATCTCCGCAAATTAACCTTAAATAACACTGAAAGCACTCAGAATTTATTTCTGAAGAGTTTTCAATAGTTACAATGAGCAGGATACACTGTTTTTAAGAAAAACACTGATTTAAGTCAAAATTCTCCAAAGTGGATTAATAAGAAGGGGTTATTAGCTGCACTCTCCCGTGCCTTCCTGCAGTATGAGTTTCCCTAATTTGTCGCAGAGATGCTCATGCTGATGCACTAATACAAGAAATTTCTGCTTAGCTGTAGGGTCACTGCAAATACAGGATATGAAATAGGCTGTGGGGTTTAGAGGAGCTATGAAGCCATTGACTGGCCTGCTGAAAAGAGTAGGCACTACTGATAGACCAATTATTTGGCAAATTTCATACACTGCAGCCTCAGAGAAGTCAGCACCATGGTAAGCAGCTAATGGATAGGTTTCTCTTTGCAAAATGAGGATGTCTTACTGGGTTTTCATGTATCTCACACCCACAGTGTCTCACTCAGAGTAAGACATTTCACCTTCTGCTTTGGGTTCGAACATCAGAAAACACATTTTAAAGACATCAGATCTTGTTTGCAGGAACTCTTAGTCAAGCTTTTCACCCACTTTCCCTCCCCTGGTGATGTTCTATAAGATAAGGCACGAATTTTTTCCTATTGTCACAGTTGTATTACTCAGAAATTTATTTTTAAGTGTTCCACTGTTCACCATTTCCTGCTGAAGGAGTTAATGTTTGCTTGCACCATTTGCATTCAAAAAAAAGCAGAGCTACAAAGGGAGAGGAATTTATTCACACACATTATTACTTCAGCTAGATTCCATACAAGAAATTGCTCTGATTTGTGGTATTTGAAAGTATCAACCCCCAAAAAAATTTGTAAGGCCTTTGTGTGTGGAAGTAGGTTCCATGAACTTCCAGAGAAAGGCAGAGGAAAAAAGAGAACCATATTTAGGAAGAGAAGTTCCATTTTACAGTGTCTTTTTTGACTTCTGCTGTAGATCAAATTCAAAGACAATATTTACTCAGTGCCTGTGGATCAGATAAGCTTGGGGAATAAAGGATATACAAATATTAAATGTGCACACTACAAAAAAAAAAAATCCTCACATGAAAATTTGGCAACTGAATGCTTAAATGAACATTAGCATATTCAAATCAGGGGGTTTGTGAGCAAGCCTGCTATCTTCAGCTTCTGTTTCACAAAGGATAACAAAAGTGGATGTTTCCTTAGAGCAGAGGAAGGCATTTCAAATAATATTATGAAATTAAAAAACACATTTCCTAAACAAACACACCAGCACAGACAAGTGATGGTCTTTCCTTCACCCAGTATCCTTTACTACTTATAAGTATTAATGTTGCTCCAGGAGATAAAGGAATCTACTAAAGGTGCTTCATAATTCCAGCTCTACTCGGACACCCTTATTGACAGACGTTTCTAATATAGATAAGAAAGATGGAGCGGATATTAAAGTGGGACATCTCCCCATCTCGGCTTTGTTATTCCAGCAGATTTACCTCGAGCACTTTCTCTGTGCCGAGGAACTGGTGTCAGTTATTGCAGATGCCACCGTGCTCTGCCTGAGAGGAAGAGGCAGAGGTGTGTGTTAACACTCCTGCCAGAGACAGGGCTTAGATATTGCACATTATAATAAAACAATGCTGGGGGGGAGTGTCAGTGGAGGGGAGAACTGGGGAAAAGAATGAAGAACAGACTTATTGACTTGCTTGAAGACTAAATAAAGGAAAATTTTAAGTGTCTCAAATTATGCATTTCCATTCATATACAGACTGATATTTGCTGTCTGACATACAATGTTTAGAAACAATATATTGCAGGCAAAGGTGGGATTTGTTTTGTAGATTTTTAGCAGTTTTCTACTGTGGCATCACACCATTTTTTAATGGTAATATAAGCCCCAATGTAACCCACTTAAACCTGTGAGAAAAGCTCACATTTCCTTTGATTTTAGCGTGTGTTTAGCCCAAGAATCCCCAGTGCCTGGCAGCCCCCAGCTGCAGCCGGGCTGGTTTGCTCTCTGCTCTGGCCATTAGATGGCAGGCGGCTGAACCGCGTCCTTCAGCTCCTGAAACCGGCAGGAAAATGCTGCTGCTCCCGAAAGGAGCTCTCCTCCCATCCACTGCCATGACGTACACAGCATCCCAAATTCCTCCAAAGTCCCTTTCCTTCTTTTTACCCCCAAACCACACATTGCAGCAACCCCAATCCTGCAATAAAAACACATAACTACCATTCCTTCCCCTAGCCCTGACAGTCACTTGCACTCAACTTTAAGCAGAAAGCATCATCCCACCCTCCATTCGCCCCCATTCCTGCACTCAGGATTAATCTCTGCAATGAAGTAATTGGTCTCATCTGAACTATGAGTGATTTCCCCATGGCAAGATTTCTTAACAGTACAAGAAAATGCCTGACGTTGCTCTCCTAGTGAAGAGCTGCTTAAGCAAAGGAGTACAACTGCACTCTCCGAGACTCCTTTTTGGGTCAGCACTCTGGTATTTGTAAGGGTATTTATCTACCTCTGCCAAACAGACCTTGTTTTTCATAACCCAGTGATATCATCTATACACCAGTGCTGACATCAGGACCACAGAATGCACAGAAACAAATCTAAGCAGGGAAACACGTCCTGTAAATGCAATCCATTCCTGTTCTTCAGACATAGCCCCATGAAAACCCATTTTGTGGTCTAATTGCATTGTTAATCTTCAAAGAATGCCAGGCGATTAATGGAAAAATGCTCCCCTCTGCCACATCAAAAGCAGGAAATTTCCAACTAGTGTAATTTGAATGAGGTGTGACTGGTAGTGCCACTTCCTCACTGGTGACAGACCTGTGAACATGTGCACCAAGAGCACAAGAGAGCTTTGCTGTGGAAATGGAGTTTCGTGTACATCTCGATTACCTATAGCCTTTGTCCCACAAAAATGGCATCCAATCAAAGCAAAACCCCATTCTTGATGAGCCTCTCCCTGAGAGCATCTACATGGCAGTCCTGTGCCCATGAGAGCTGCTGTAAGACAAGCAGTATCAGGTCTGTGGGGGGCTTTCTCAGCAGTCCAGCTTCACAGTGTGTTTGAATAATGCCACTGTGAAGCACAGACAAGCATAAGTTCATGGGAGTCTTTTTCTGTGGGATATTTTAGAGTGTGGATAATGCAAACACACATGCACCCTCACACTCTGCATGGATTATATTCCTTTACAACAGCACTGAAAGCATCACCAGCTTTAGCAAATGTGGCCAGGGTAAGTATCCACAGGAGCAAATTTACAACAGGGGAGGGAGGCATTATAAAAGTCACAGTGATTTACAGAACTACAAAAGTTATTATCAACAGACATCAGCATAATCTGTTAGTCATTCAGGAGCTGTATCCCATCCAACAATAAACTTCCAAAAGATTTGCTTAAAAAGCCCAGGACACTTTGCAATCACCCCAAGTTCAGAAAAAGAAATGAATGCTTATGTGCTGTTACCTGAAGCATGGAGAGGCATGCTTTGAGTAATATAAAAGGCATAAAACCTGGCTAAATTTGTAAGAGGAGAAGCCCAACATAACACTTTGGAAGAGAAAAAATTTCTAGTTATGCTTTTGCATTCTGACTTCTCAGGATTCTGTTCTTTGAAAAGGAGCTGGCTGGTTCCCTGTGCCCAAGTCAAGCTCTGCCAGTGCAAGCCTTCCCCATAAGGCCCCCATATGGGTGATAAATTTAAGAGGGGCTGAGTATGTTAAGAAGAGATGGATAGATACCATATTGCCCTACCAGGAACCAGGAGAACTCAATTCACCTTCCTCCACCCACGGCACCAATGGACTGTCAACTGGTTTGCAAGGGCCACTCAGCATGCACCTTGCTTGGTTGCCGTGCTGGTTCTGCCCTTGAGCACAGCTGAGTATTCAGAGAGCAGACACAGCTCCTGGATCAGCACCACAAGGGTCTGCATTTGAAGGTAACCAGCCAGGACCTCACCCCTCACTCAACACAGAGCAACGCTGGATGAACCTTGCCCACCTGCACACCCACTTAGCCAGTGAGCTGGGGATCCAGTCATCCCCTGCAGAAACAATTCCTTCTCCATACTGAACTCAGGGGCTGTGCAATACATTATCTTCATCAGAAATTAATGCCTTGGCACACTGGGATTTGAAAATGTGCCCAAGAAACAGAGACTGCAGCTGCCAGTGCCTAGTCCCGTGCTGCAGGATATTTTGGGACCTGCCTACAATTCCAAGCTTCTTGTACCATGTTCTCCAGGCAGAGACAACCACACATCATGGCCAACCTTCACACACACTGCTGTGCTCTCTGAGTGCAGACTGCCATGGCATGCCACTGTGGAATCTGTCACTTAAACCTGGAGTTTATTTTTAAATTCTCCTGGTGGGTAAGGAATAATGCTATTTTTTTTCATTAATGTTAGGAGATTAGGAGGTATTTTATGGCCTGTATTCCACATGCTCTGGAAATAATTTTAACAAATACTACATCAGAGTAAGTGTGCTTGCTGCACAATAGATATCATCTACATATGCTATCCTTCAATGTACAAAAGGATAAATATGAATCCCATATGTGGGAAATTGTTAATATTATAGCACACAAGAAATCTTACTGAATACTCTTATAATATTTTATTCATTACACAAAGCGCTTGAAGACCAAGAGTTCCCATGACTACAGTATAAAACCAGTTTACTCACAGTATAAACTATGAGTTCAAAAACACATCCCAGCATAAGTTACCAGAGAAAATCACACCACCACAGGTTATTGTTCACTGCAGGATGACTAAACATGAGCAATACATATTGTAGATGTGACCATCTACAGACATCACACTTTGCTTGGGTCTCATCTCATTGCCACCACTTCATTAGAGCCCTTAGTTCTTCCCTTGGATCCTTGAACTGCACACACAGATTATCTTTTAGTACTTCACTATTTAGCAGCACTGGAAATTTTAACTAAGTTAAATACACATTGCATGTGCTGCTGGATTGTACACTGTAATGCCAGGTCAGGGCTGTGCTGTCCTTAAGATACTCATGAGTCAGAATTACAGTTTTCAAAAGTGCCTACATGCCTTTAAAGCCTGAGTTTTTGAATCTGTTTCAGCATCTTTCTCTGAGGTTTTGAAAGCCTGACCAAATGTTGAACTTGAAATGTTTTGGGCAAAAACATTCCTGGTTTAATTTTGCATCTTCAGTTTAGCTCAGTTGGATGTCTTAAAACAGCATCATTATGCATGTGCATGTGCTATCACTCCTGTGACAAAACTGCTTACATGCCACCCTTTCCCAGTGGCTCAAAAGATCTCAGCTGGATGTTCATGTACAATTATTTTCACAGTCACTCGCTGCCTGGGAGAACTTACATTGGCCTGTCACTGGAAATAATGGCTCTAAATTATTTTGGGGTGATGTTTTACACATACAATGAACAAATGCAAAGCCCATGTGATGGCTAAATCCAGTTAAAATCTTTTAAAAGCCACTATTCTTAGTTCTAGACCACAAATTACTGATTTAAGAGTCATTTGATGATGGAGTGGAGGAGTTGTAACTCCATCAAGAAAAATACACTTTCCTATTGCAGGGCACACTTCTCTCAGTTATTAAATCCATTATCACTGTTCTAAGGTAAATGTTCATGACTATTCTTTCTACACCATCCAGATTGGATATATTTCCCTTCCTATGTTCATGGTTTCCTCAGATATTGCCTGGGCTGTCCATTTCTACCCCTAGAACTTCACATTCTTCTCATTAATACATTCATTTTTTTCTTGCTGCATCAGACTGGTGCATTTAGCTCAGATTTTTCTTTCTTTTTTGGAGCATTTGACTTTGGTTATTTACAGGTTTGGCCACATAGCAGGATGTGAGAGAAGGGAAAATGGGGACAAATTGCTGTGAATGTCTGATTGGGTGTCTGGTTCTCTCCTGCTTCTTTGCAATAGACCAAAACTTTTCTCTTCAGTAACTGCAAAAAATGAGAGGTTGTCTTCTGAAACAGTGTCCAGCCTTTTGAATCTGCAGGTTCACAGCACAGGGAAGGTTCCCCTGGCAGTGTAACCACCCCTGGGATCTTAGAGGTTGTACACATTGTGGTGAGGAGGGGGGGTGACCAGACATCCCAAGGCTGTGGAAGGACCCTGTGCTTCAAATGGAACTGCTGTGGCTTCCTCCCTGCCCACAGCTGTCCAAGCCACCAAAGGCAGCCAGCGACCTGCTGACACCTACTTATTGAACTCAGAGAATTCTTGGTCTCTTGCTTTATTAGGAGCTGCCTCAAGCCTTAATGGCTTGAAAACAAGGCTTTTAAGTGTGTGCTTTTTCCTTAAATTAAAATTTAAAAAGCATCTGAAACCTCCAAGAAATTTTGTTTTGAACTGTTTTTAAAAATCAAAAGGAACTTAGAGGAATATTAATCAGCATTAGAGCTGAGGACTTGCAAGGCAAGAGGAGCTTGGTGTGGCTTGAAACTGCTTTATAAGCCCATGAGAAATGAGATTTCTGACACAAACAGCAGAGAGCTTATACTTACTGCTCTGTTGTAGCAAACAAAGAAAGACACAAGCAATGTATTTTGCTTGGTTAATTGATATTATTCTGATAACTGTTTCCATGACCACCAGCTGTAGACTTCTCCTTGGCTTCTGCTTCTGCCACCCTTTAAGGCACTAAAATAATCTCACTTCTGAGCAGGTAGAACCCATCCAAAAGTTTCTTCAGAAATTGTTACGTCTTTAAAAAAAGACTACGCAGGTTTGTTGTCATACCAATCCTTATGCCTTTGGATCATCTCAATGACTAATAGCACCCATTATGACTTTTAAACTTGACAGATGTCAGCTTAGCATCATATTTAGAAGATAATCATGTGTAACTTATGCTGTAACTAAGTAAATTGCAGTAAACAAGCAGCAAAAGTCACTGTCAGTAAACAGAGCAGACGACAATTCTGAAACAAGGTCTGTGGTTTCCAAACTGGCTGCATTTCATTTTAATCTTTCGTAAGTAGCACAGAATAGACCTTTGTTAGCATGTCTCATACTTACTGTTATGGATCATTAATTATAGTTCTAAGAGAAATATATAATTCTGAATAGAATTGGCTGAATAATTCATTACAGTTACACTTGTCTGCAAGTGTCATCAGCAAGTAGATCACGATCATCTTAGCTGTATTCATTATTTAAAATTATTTGCCAAGTACCTCCTACTGATAGTTCTTGATCTGCAGTTATTTAAGAGCTGCTAGTTGCAAATATTTAAAATTTATAAGCTGGACACTTACAGCTTGATATTTGGTCAGAAATATACATCTGGTTCTTTGCCTGTGTATGCAATTACCACCCTTGCAAAGTCACTCAGGCATTCTCACGTGAACATGGACCTGAATGAATCAGAGTTAGGACCACAAGTCTTCAGCTCTGACCAGTAAGTGTGTCCATCAGGCACAAACCACGTGGTTCCTCTGTGTGTCAAGACTTTTCTATTCCATGGATATGCAAAAAGAGGACAGACTTTCTTGTCTGGAAAGGTGTCACAGAGCAGAGACAGATGGATGGGTCAACACAGGAACAGCACTGCGATCCTCTGAACGTGGGGACAATTGGTTTGGGAGTTCATTTTCAGAGATCAGAAAAGAGGATGAACCGAAGTGATGGAATCCTGTCTCCTCAAATGTGAGGCAGAAAATGAAGTGCCTGAAGTAGGCATAAACTGTCAGCTGAAATGCCAGTACAAAATCCCTAGGAAAGGGATTTAGCCAGCTTGGCAAAAGCAGGTGTGTTCCAGATGTGAATCCTTCAAAGACTTTTGCTTATGCAGACAACGTCCAAATATTGCAAGAGTTTTAAGTATTTGATGAGCCAGAATCTGGTAGCAGGTGGTCTTCTATAAACCCATTTTCCACCACTGGAACTACTCTGAATTTACTACAGCACAAAGGAGATGGGAATATTTCTGAATGGAGAACTTCTGCTCCTTGATGATGTGTAGGAAACCAGAATTCCTTATATATATTGCCCAGAATTACTACAATTAAAATGAAGATCAGTCTTTAACATGTATTTGAACACAAACTACACATTCTGCCCGAGTTCAGTACAAGGCCTTTCCCCAGGGCAGCATTAGGAAGAGTTCCTGGAACACTAATTCCCCGAAGCCAAGGTCTCAGAAGTTTAAGCTTAGCTACAGGTAAGTACAGCACTCAACAAGCAACACATGGGACCAATTTGCTCATGTCCACTGCTTCTCCTGCCCAAAAAGAAGATGGAACGAAAGGTGAGATGATGGAACAGGAGCAAAAGGACTGTGGAAAGGAAGTAATGAACGAAATAGAATCCCAAGGCAAAAAAAAAATGAGCCAAATTATCTTGACATGGCTCTGAACGTACACTGCTCTCTCATGTATAGCCCATGGACTGCAGTGGGGTCGATGTATCAGCCAGACAGCTCATGTAGGTGATGCCTTTTACTAGAGGGACTTGTGAGCTTCTTGAAACGAGCCACAAATAATTCCAGTGTTATTATGGTTAACAGAAACATGCCCTGTCCATCAAGTAATGAATTTACACCTTTTGTAACAGAATATTCAAACCACTATTTTACATCTATTAACAAGACCTTAGATTAAATTCAGGATGAGCCCCACTAGGAAAAACACTGATCTGTACAGATATTGTCTCAATGTTTTATTAGGTACAGAATACTAAATGGGCTGTCATCCATGTAACTGCTCGTGCACCATTTGCCAGATGTTGTTTGTGTGTCCACAGCAATGTATTCATATTAAAATGAATGAAACTGTTTATTTGTGCCGGCTGCTCAGTGGCAGCAGAGCCTCTGTGAGCATCCTGGCCTGATGGAGGCTTCCAGCAAGACACAGTGAAGCACACATTAACTGCAGATTTCACTTCTCCATTGACCTACAGTACAAGTCAATTAGTGGCTTAATATTGCTCAGACATTCATGAAAGCTTGAAGCAGGCAGAATTTCATCTGTTTGATTCTTGCTGTTTAAGAATGTCCAGGGAGAATATTTACAGTTGGTGGGTTGTGACCACCTTCTTTTGGACGAAAACCACAGAGTTTTTCTGCAGCAAACTATGCTATTCTGATAAGAATTTGTACTGAGTCAAAATACAGAGATATTCTCCCATGAAAATTACTCAGTGGCCAAGTTTTGCTGAGGTTTTAGGGAGGTGCTACTTCTGTTACCACCTTCCTCTTTTTATGTGTTACATTTTGACACCACCTGGCTCTGTAGCATCCCTTTCTGTTGTCCACTCCATTATCTGATGGTCTAGTAACACCACTTGGGTAAGAAAACTCTGTTTGGTGGCAAGGCAATACCAGTCAATAATTATGTTTCCTTTTAATAATTACAATAGCAACAATTCATTCTTTGATATTAATAAACTGTTAACACGTTTAAAGTGATTCAGGTCTGTCCATCCACAGTCATTTGTATTTCTGTAGCATGTTAGAGAGATGCCCCAAAACTCCTGATGTGATACAAGGCTGCAGATTGAAATTTGTCAGAAGCTTAAGGGAGTTCTCATCAGGGATTAGCCCAGGCACCATCTGCAACAATTATAAATCATCTCCATAGGAAAAGCCTGGAAAGTGAATTTAGGAGTGTGCAAAGTAAATCAGACTGGGCCAAATGTGTCCCGTCTGCTCCTAAGCACCAACTCTCATCTCCATACCCACTGTGGCTGCTCAGCTCCTCCAGCTCTGCCAACCTGGGCCTGCTGCTCCTCTCTCTTTGCCAGGCAGGCATTAAGTATTGATTTCCAGAGTACATCTTAAGAAATGTCTGTGCTGTTCTGTGCCCAGTTGCTGTGACTGCACAGAGCTCATTACCAGCACAGCAGATCTGATGTGTAGCTGCTGTGGTTCATACACACCAATGGCACCATGCATGGCTTCTGCACACTGACCCCACCCCAGCTCACAGCTCCAGCACACAAGGGACCTCGTGCTTTTGGTCTCTTGGAGAGAAAGAACAGAAAGAGAAGGAAAAGGGTGCAAACTCTCCTAAGAACATATGGGGAAGAAACAGAGAGATCTTCTGCTGAACTCAATAGAGCTATGATGATTTATACCCCCTGCAGATGAGGCCCTCAATCTCCCCAGGCAGGCTGGGGAAGGGGGTGGGTTGGGGCAGTGCAGTGAATGCAGCTGTGCAACAGCCACTCTGCTGCAGGGGCACCTCAAGCTGCCTTTGCAAAAGCTCTCCCCAGCTCTCACCCTGCTACTGACCATGGCAGCTGCTGATGTACGAAGCACAACACAAGTTAATTATCAGATTCCAGGTTAAGTTTGCCTGACTGGCAGTCACAGGAAACCTTATCTTGATGTGTAAACTCAAATAATGTGTTAAGGAAGAGAGATGAAGGAAAGTAAACACAGACCACAAAGACTGCAGCCAGGGGTTTGTCTCCTCACACACACAGCACACAGTCTGCAACCTGTTCCCTCACAGCTTTGACTCCACAGTTAAAACCAGCACATGGAAAAGATACTGTAAAAAGCCCCTGTATTGATGATGTGTAGGTCTGTGGCTAACTGATATCAAGCACGGAGGGTCTTATCTCCAGGTGATTTGTTCATGGCACTATCTTTACAGAATAGTAAAAAGTATGAAATACCTGTCATGATGGCACACAAATATCCCAGGCTGTCCTCATAATGGATGACTGAAGATAAGTAACAGTGAGTAAGGAAAATTAATGGCTCAACAAAAAATTAATAAGGTGCTTTGATGAGCTGAGGAAATGACTGTGGATCCTTCAGCTATGCAAACCCCACCTGAAGGCCTGTGTCTCCCATATGTTCAGCTATAGATTGAGGTTATTACTCCATAAGCATTAATCATTTCACCCAGAAGAACACAAAGGATCCCTTGTACCAGGGGAAAGGCCTGGCAGCCCAGCCCAGCAGGGCAATAATTCTCTCCAAATGTTCTTATGCCTTTCCCTGATAAGACCATTTGCCCCTAAAATTAACCTGGTTTTTCCTGTCTCAATTAAATTCCAATACCATCCCCTCCAATATGGTATAGTTTAATAACTTTAATTCTTAGGGACAATGAGACATAAATCCAAACTTCCACAGGCAAAGGAGAACCCAAACAAGAGCTCCAACTAGTGACTATGGCTCAGTCACTAGAATACCATAAGAGAAGTGGGCCAGTGCTGTGATGCCTGTTGTCCCTTGCCAAACTTTAAAGAATGCGACATTTTTTAGAGTATTTTGTGGTGACACTGATCAGATCAGGGTGATAGATGTTCACTGAGAAAGTCATCCATGTCAGGCACCTGTGTGACACGAATGAAGAGGCACCTCATGGCAGGTCAGCACCAGATGCTCAGTCTCAGCTACACTCTTTGATGTGTTGGATTCTCCAAGATTTTGGGTGCCATGTAAGAAGCATTTTTGTGTCTTGCAGAGGACTGTACGTGGAAAAAGGAGTTAATTCAAGAGCTAAGAGAACTAATTTCAGAGTTAATTCCAGCAGAGCAGATGCCTACCCAGGATGACAATTTTAGCCTGAACCAACCCTGACCGGAAGAGCTGGCAGTGGGACCAGCTCATTAATTCATCTTTTTCTTCAGCACTTCAAAGGAGAGAGAGTCTATCTGCACACACCTGCCATGCCAGGCCAATCCCTGCACCTTCTTCTGCCCCTCCAGGTGCAGTGAGCCCTGGTGGGCCATACGGCACGCACTGCAGAGCAATGCTACCCGAGCTGTGCAGCAGGGCTCTGGAACAAAACCTGTGCCCTGCCAGGCTGCAACACAAAGGCTTCCTCCGACGGCTGCCTGAGCCCACAGCTCTGCTCCACCAATAATCCCCTCCTCCATAATTTAATAAGCTTCAGCGTGGCGAGGCTCTCCCTCCCCCAGCCACGATCCCCTTTCCCCTTCCCCAGACAGGCTGTGACAGCCGCAAAGAAGGAATACTCCCCGGTGCATTGTTAAAGGCCTAACTCCCCAAGCCAAAGACAGGCTCAGTTAACATTAAAGCCTTTTCCCTTGTGAGCAACCTGAGCTGAGATTAAGGAATGAGCCCACACTGTCAACCTTAACCCTGATATGAGGCTGGTAACTAGGGCAACAGCATCTCACAAATAAACCCTGCCATGCTATTTTGTCTTCTGACAGTGCAACACAAAATATGATAGGTAACTGGATGGGTAAATAAAAACTGAACATCACCCACTCCTCTGGCTCATATTTTAGTCCTGGAGTTCACTAAGAGCTGGGAATGGTTATTTATTAATGCTGATATTAATGCCAAAATACAATCTTGTTCACTCTCTGTGCATGGCGTACACCAGATGATAGCGGGCTCCTTTCTCGCCTGGACTCCAGCATAATTATTTACAGAAGGTAGCACAAAATGATCTTCCCAATATTAGACTCAAGCTGCTTGTCTGGTTTAGCCTGATCTTTATTTATAGGCACTGAGTCTGGGAGCTTTTTGTATGCAGAGCAGGACATAGTGACCTACTCTGGCTTGCTTATATAATAGTTTCAAAGCAGCCTTAGTGTAAATTGACCCTAATCTGATCTTGAATTGTGACACATTATAATTCCAAAAATAAATCACCATTTATCTCACTCTATGCAACTCATTTATTCCAGAACTGGAAATAACCAAAGACTGATAACTTTAAGGGTTATTTATTAATACCCTGAACCTTTTTTAAAGTCTCTCATTAACTATGACCATTACAACAATTGACTAAGACATTATTATACCATGCAGCTGCGGAGAGCCCTGTAATAAACTTAGCTCAGCTGTAGAGTCAGTTTCTTAATGCAAATACTATATTCAAAGAAAGCAAACTTAAAGATGAAATTTCATGTGGTTTTTGAAAGCAAACCTTAAAATTCACCCAGGCAAATTTGCAAGGAGACAGAAACCCAAGCACACCTTTAAGAACACAAGTAATACTCTTTCCCCATCAGTATTTGAGCAAATTTACAACTCCATCTCCACAAGCTCTTGAGCATGCAAGAGCTTTCCATGGGCATCTTGATTGCACATTTCAATTGTACTCATGGAAGGGAATACAAAGCAGGTATAAACGAGGTCCCTAAAATTAATTTTCAAACCTGAATCAGTATTCCCAGATAATTTTACAGTATTTGTTTAGCTTGTGGATGACTGGCATCTGCATGAAAACACAGAGACACATTTGGAGTGGTTTCTAATATCTTGGAGCAATAATTTCCTGCCAAAAAACTGATATTAAAAGGGTCTTAGTATCAATGGAAAACAGGTTCATCACATTCTTCCTTTATATCAGTATTAACTAATTAATCAGCTGAACTGATTATGCATGCTATTCAGATTTGGCCTTTGTGAAATGCCATAGCTTGGGTTCAAAGCGATTTCTTACGTGGTAATAGTTATATTAATTTACAGTCATTATTTGCATGATAAAAAAGCCTTCAGTCCCACAGCCTGGCCCGGTATGAGCAGGTTGTTCCTGTCTGGCCCTGGTGGGCTGAGGCCCTGCCGACATCAGATTGTGCAGGGGGAAAGTCACTGACATTCATCTTTGCTATCAGGGCCCAGCACACCACTGGGGCTGGCATTGCACAACAGCAGTAGGTGTGCACGCTCCCCACTGCAGCTATCAAGGTCCACACTGAGGGTGCTGCCATTGTGCAGGTCATAAAGCATTTGTGGATGATCAGAAGCCACCTTCTGAGATACTTGTCCATTCCACTGCATATCAAGTTACTCATTCTTTGTTTGCTGAGCACAATAGAGCCTCCTGCTTCCTTACAGTATTTAGACTATTTCACATTGATGTGTGTGGGGAGGCAACAACCTTTCCTATTAATGCTATTGTTCCTGAAAAAGTAATAGTTTATTTTAAACTGTGTTGCTCCAAGACCTTGATCAAATGAGCATTTGTGTCTTTTTCATTTGTGCATCAGGTAGTTCATTCTTGCCAAAAACCTCTTGATCCAGGCTCTCAGAACGGGGACAGTGCTCATTTTCTGTGCAGATCTGTATGAACTAATGACAAAATGCAGCACCATTTGGAAGGGTGTTCTCCTTCAGACTCCCTGGCAGCCTGGTTCTGGGCAAAAATACCTCTCTGCACACTGGCAGTGTGTTATCATGTGGAGATTCAGCATCTGATCCTGCTGAGATGCCCACAGAGAGCTCCAAAACAGAGTTCCTTCCAGGCCTTCCAAAGCATTACCTAAGTTGTGTTTTTTCTGATACAGACTCAGGGTAGAGTTTGCTTGTTTAAAGAAGGTGTCACTGAACAACACTGGGGGAAGAGAAAGGTCTCATTTTTGCCATGCTGGTTTTCACCATTCCCTTTGAGTTCTCCATAGATGTCTCTTTCTTTCCCAGAGTAGGTGAAGAGATCTCACAGAGGGAAGGCTGAAGGAAAGAGCATGACAGCTTGTCCCAAGGGAGGTCTCAGCCACGCTGCAGGGCACCAGCTTTGTCTCTGCAGCTGCTCCTCTCCCTCTAATACAACCTTGAAGCCATGTCCCAGACCCCACTCAATGCTCCAGGCACCACATATGGGATATTTAACACCCTTTATCTCCTATTTCAGCCTTCCCACAAAGGCTCTGGCATTGGGATGGTGGTCTTGCCTTCACACCTCACACAGAGTGAGGAAACTCAGGGTGAGGGTAAGTGCTCACTGAATTCCTGTTTCCACATATACAATCCAGGAGAAAAATACATAGAAAGGAAGTTCCAGGCCAAAACTTTAAAACAGAATTCTTCTTGTATCAGTTGCATTCCCATTAATGTGTTTTAATAGGCACCAGTATTTCATTTTTCTTTCAGAAATAATCCTTCTAAAGACACTTGTGTTTGCAAGTAGGCAGTACTTTTGGCACACTAAATGTACTGTGGAGGAAAGACTCCATTGTCTGCTGCTTCACCTGGGAGTGAATAAGGGATGGTAGGAATGGATTGCTCTGACTCCAGAAGACATTGGATTACCTATGTCTGGCATAATGGAAAAATAAATGAAAATGGGCACATACTTCTTTTGAGATACTAAAAATTAAATCTTCCTTTAATTGAAGTACCTTTGCTCTGAATAAATATTTTTGTTCTTTACATGTAATACAAAATACCTAACTGAGTGTGTACTAATGAGCTTCAAATAGTTTGTCTTGATATTGGTTTGCCTTGTTATTTACTATCCCCATCTAGCATTTTTAATTGAGTTGAAAAAATTGTCAGAAAAAAATGTAATCAATCCTAAAACATAGCTTCAAAGAGATTTTTCAAATTACCCAAGACCAGTACAAGGAGAACTTTGAATACTGAGGGGAAAATATATGTGAATCCTCAGTAATAGGAGGTGCTTTGGTAGCATCTCAGTCTTCAGAATGGTCGAGGAGCAATTGTTACTGACAGGCAGGAAACCACGTGGTGAGAACATGGCAAAACTCTCTGAGGGAAAGAAGAGCAGCTCAGCATTGCAGACACTTACCAAGAACACACAGAAATCAGACAGCCAGAGACTCCCACAAACAAATGGCAGTAAACTCAAATCCCCCCAAACCAATCAGGTGAGCACAGTCTGCAGGACTGTAGGGATGCAGGAACGAAGCTTTCCAGAGGCACAGCTACTGAGGGGTCTGAAACAGCACCTTTTAAAGGTCAGCATTTAAGGCTATCTAGAACTGGAACCCTACTGAGTGCTTCCAACTCTGCCTGAAATAAGTTTGCTGATACAGATTGTTGGGGAGTTTCTGCACTGACTCTCCAGCTCCATGATAAAATTAAGGCTCCAAGAGTAGCAACATGCCAAGAACATCTGTACCCAACTCAAGTTGTCTGTGATAGTAAGACTCAGATATTGTGACCTTCCAAAGAGATATTCTTCACTGAAAATACACTTTTATTTCAAAACCAAAATTCAGCAGGCAAAAGTTCTCTCTCCTCTTTCTTGATTCTAAGGTTTGAAGTCATGGCTTATCCATTAGCCACCTGAAGTTAAGAAATCAGCACCTCCAAGGACACCAGAGAGGCCTTAACACACCAGGCATTTCAAAACTTTTCTCCAGTGGCACCATCTGGGTGGTTTCTTTATAGAAGGCCACATATAATTGACAATTTGGTTCCAAAAATGCTTTGCATATAGTATTTCCTCTAGTCTTGTTAGCAGTGCCTGGATTATAAACATCTTTGGGACATCCCACCTCATAGTTTTCCATGCCATTCAGGGAAAGTGCACCAGGAGCTTCTGTTTGATTAAATCCCAGGGTACAGATATAACTCAAATATTTATTAAAGAAATACATCTGAAATCAGTAAGGTTCCATCATCTCTACCCCCCATAGCCTTGGGGTTTTCAGGCAATACGCCTAGACCTGCCTTGCCAAAATGCAGTTACATCAGCCATTAAAAAAACAAAACCACAAGAGAAAGAGAACCCACGAGAGAGCTGAACTAGGCAGTCAAACAACCTCCACTTCCAAGGGAAATATCTTTAATTTAATTACCAGACCTCAGGTTAAAGGAGACTTTAGAATTCTTGGGAGGGCTTGCAGTCTGACCCTGCCAGTCAGTGGAGTCTGCTCTGTGCCCACATAAATTGCTTTGTGGGCTGAAAATGCCTCAGACAAGAAGGGGACAAGGCTTCCTCACCCACCTCGTGCTGCAGGAGGGCAGGAGCCAGTTATTGGAGCAACCCTGGCTTGCAGAGAGCACCAGAATGCAGCGAGTCCATGGGACAGATTCCTTCCACCTTCCCAAGAGAATCAGGACCCCAAGTTTTACTCATCTACATTAGGAGTTTGTCTCTTAATCACCCAGAATTTTCTAAGCAAGGCACGTTGGCTGTGCAGCTGAGAACTATCACTTTGTCACAAGAAATCTCTCCCCAAAGCCACCAAAAACGCCCTGAAATGGATGCCCTGAAAACCCACCAAGTAGGACCCCCAGCAGCTCCAGTGAGCAGCGAGAGCCAAGCTGAGGAGCAGTAATATGTTTGTGAACAACTATGCTTCCCTCCAGTCTGCCTTTGGCATGTGTTTTTTTCCCTGCAGGCCTTCATGTGGGAACCAATTCAGTTCCTCCGAGTAGATTTCAAATGTCATTTTCAGGAGAGAAAAATAATTTGTGTTGTACATTTTCTCAAGCTTCATAAGCATTACTAGCTCAGTATAACATTAGTCACATCCTTCCAGTCCAGCAGTGCTATCATCTCTGCCTTACTATGCAAACACTATCACTCATGCTTAGACTTTAACTAACTCTTTTCTCAATGCACTCAGCCTGTTGGAAATCTTGCTTGACAGCTCTTAGATATCTACATGGTATATTTTCAAACCCTCAGCAACAAAACTGAAGCATATACAATCTCTTCTGATGTTGAACCTTATTCAATTGAAGGGTTGAGTTTAGACTTCAATTATTTATGAACTATTAGTTTCCTGAGCTAATCAAATACTTTCACCTAAACAGCAGAATAGCTTTTACCATGTAAGACAGTGCAACACTTTATAATCCTGCTTGACAACCTGCTGCCACAGGCAGGGACAAATTGCTGTGCACGTGCCATTCAGATTTAAAATTGATAATGGACAATGTGAAGATAAACATTAATCTTCCAGACATGTTACACCACACAGAAAACAAGCAGTGACAAAAATATTTAGACACAAGAAATATCTGACTGCTTCAAAACCAATCTAAGGCAAATACGATAAAGAGCCATTATTCTAAGAGAACAGTTTCTGTATAGGGAGCTGTTCTAGCTGTTGTTGAAATAAACTATTGTGTAGTGCTTAGTGTCGTCCCTAAGAAAATTTACAAACATATTTACCTGGAGGACAATGTAACTTGTCACCTAAGTACAGCACTGCCACGTGCTGTCAGAATCACAGACTGAAGCCCTCAGAACCATGAGGTGAACTTAGAAATTTGGTGGGTGTCTCTCTTTGGCCTTCCCCTCATCCTGCTCTTGCCATTCTCATTGGTTGGGTATTTCACGGGCCTCTCCCTTTCCTCTTCAGGTGGACTTTGATCTCGTGCTCACCTGGTTTGGTTGCTGTGTACCTTAATATCTCCATTTTCCTCTCCTTCACCTTGACTACAGATTACAAGCCACATTTAGATTCCTAACTTATGCTCAGCTTCTGCAGCTATTAAACGTGCTTTGATCAGAGATGGGATCTTGGTCTTGTTCACCTAGTAACAATATTTTGATATGAGTAAGTGAATTATCAAAATATGGCTAGGCTACTTCTGTTGTGTGGTTCTAGACTATTTCTTTATGAACACCAGTCTTATTTAAAGCTTTTTTTTATCCAGCTATAGATCTGTTCTCTGAACTGAAAGCTAAGATTTTTATGTAAAGGATGAGCTTCCACAAATATCAGTATTTCATCATTCATAATAAAACTGTGAAAGCTGGTAGTGCTGTAAAGCCAAAGATAGAAGAATCTGGCCTAATTTTAACAACACGCAAAAATGGTTTTCATATTAAGCCATCGATTTTTTTTTATTATTTATTCTTGACTCTGAGTTTCCTGAGGTTGCTTATCTGTTAGTTCACAGAAGTGTTACCCTGAACATTACAATTTGTAGTATCACAAGTCCCTGGTAAGAATTTTTCCTTTTTCTCAGTAAGATTTTTATCCAGTCAGTTTATGCTGATTAAAAAAAAAATATGTTTGCATGGACTGATAAGCTCAACTATTTGCTTTGATGAAGCAATAACTACTTTTTACAGTGCGAATAAGTATGGGTAATTATGACCTCTCTTTCAAATATATTCAGGTGGCTTTGCACAAAACTCTCTATTTTCTTTCCGGAGCATTTCACAGTGAATAAAGATACATATTCACAAAAAAAACCCACTGCAGTCCATTGAAAACAGTCCATCAGGATCACTGGACTGCACATTTCATCCTACCGCACATTTCAGCCACAATCCTTGTCTCTTGGCATGTCTACCATACCTGTTCATTCTGAGTCTCACCTGCACAGCCCTAAGCACCTGTGTGCTCAGGTCCTCATCCTACATGTGCACACCCGTATTGCTCAGGGCAGAGCAAGATAAAAGAGCTCTGTGAGTCAAGCTCTAGTGGGTTTGGGAATGGCACTTTAAAACATTAGTGTTTCTCGGTCTCTACCTCATCCTTCTGCCAGAGGTTAATGGCAGTCTAATGGGATGGAGTTATGCTTGAGATGGCACAGTTTATTGCCCAGGGGGCTCCTTTAACCACCGAGGATGATGTGTGGATACCTGGAGAGCGTGGGTGGGACAGCAGGAGTGACAGGTTTGGAAACCTCAGCAGTGAATCCACCAGACCTTTAAATTGTATCTCTACCCACCTCTGAAGCTGCCCATGCAATTCCAGCTCATACTGGTAAATCCAGGAAATGTAATTCTGGGATGTAACTTAGCACTGGCATTTCATTTTTATGTAATCTAATTACATTTCAAAGTACTACATTTTTCATTACCTTCAGGATTTTCTGACTCTAAGTTATCGTTTCGTATTACTAAACTTCAACCTGATCCAAATGTCATTCTGTAGAACCCCTGTACTCATACATGGGAAGTTCTTTAGATTTATTTAATGCCAGAACTGTTGGGCTGGACTATGAAGTTATTCCATTAAGAAAAAATCCATCTTGGGAAAACGAACATCTAAAAATGAGATGTAAAGCCTAAACACAAGGATTTGGGTTACATGTTGGCACTCTGCTTCATAGTAAGAATCTATTTATACTTGCTGTGCTGTGCTCACCAGGGGAATTGGAAACACATTCACAAATTAAAGTCTGAGTCAGAACAGCCTCTCGCTCGAGTAAAAAAACAAAAACAACAATGACACAGAGCCAGAGTAAAATAGCTTAATTTGTGTCTACAGGGAACATGTTTTTCCTCTAGCTTATACCCTTAGAATTTATCACACGAAACCCTCTGCTTATGGATGACTCATGCAGACACACTCCTTGGTTATTCTCATATATCTGGCGTTACACATGGCAGGTCACCCCTCTGAGTGCTGCTGCCTCCTGCCCCGTGACACAAGAACACGGCCCTGCTGCAGCCCCTGCTACAGCTGCATCCTGGGCAACACCAGGGATCAGGGGCTCAGGGGACACCTCAAACTGGAAGGGAACCAAGAGGATCAGCATTGAGGCCTCCAGCACCAAACCCACACCTTTCCATAAACATCACCTTTGAGAAATGCAGCTCCTCAGAGCATAAAATCAGTGGGAGAGCTTCCAGCCAAGCTGGATTCACAGCAAGCAAACCACCCTGTCCTGAGTGTGTGTGGAGACCAGAGCACCCTCGTGAGAGGTGGTGGCAGCTGGGGACATTCACTCTGCTGCAAGATAAATTGTCCTCAGTGCAGGATGTGGAGGTCAACTGATTCCCTGGTTTTTCTGGTGCTTTTCTTGCCCATGGTATCCTGTGCAATCACAGAATCATTAAGGTTGGAAAAGACCTCCAGGATCAAGTCCAACCTTCAAATGAAGGTTGACCTACTGAAAATGTGTGCCTATCTGTGCAACAGGGGAGGACTCCTGGATGTTATATTGTTATATGATATTAATTTAAGACTTAGAATACAAAGCAATATGAAAACCCATTTCTTAATGAAAAAGTACATGGAAATATTTTCCCCTAAAGTGCTACGGACTGACTTTAAGCTACACCTGACCCCTATTAAAAAGAGATATGTGCATTTGTAACCAGTGAGAGCAGCCCGATCAGCAGTATTACACAGGGAGACCTATCTCTGCCCAAAACCAGAGAAGACAATAAAAAAGTGTATGTCTCAGGCAAGGTTTTACACCAGAAGGCATGGTTACATTCTGGGCCATGAAACCCAAAACTCCTGAGCTGAAGGGTAAGTAGAAAGCCCAATGAGAAGCCAAGGGAAAGGTCAGGAAGGCAGGGTGTGTGTACAGCAAGCAGGGTTTGCACAAGGGATCAAAGAGAGGCAGCAAAGCCCAGGCAGGCTGGTCAGAGGAGGAATCAGAAGCAAAGCAGAGACTTACAGCTGCAGCCAAGGGACACACTGAACTGCCAAGAGCAACTGGAGGCATTTCCACATCTGACTGCTGGCTGGGGGGAACCACCAAGAACCCCCCAAGCCCCTGCTCAGCTGGGCAGGCTCACTGGGCTCTTTGCCCCCTGAGCCTGCTGGAGCCATGGCTGTCCTGCCCCTGGGCACAGCTGCCCTGGCATTGCACACAGATGGCTTGCAGAGGGGTTTTAGCCATTTTTGGGAACATTGTTCCCAGAATAAACATAACTCCGTAAGAGCATGAACGAAACTCTGCAGTGTATCAACAACACAGGGCATTTCTCCCCACATGGAGTTTCCCGCTGCTTTTTTCATCTGCTGTTATTTTCTTTTTGAATTACACAAAAGCCACTCTTTCTAGTAATTGTTCTATTGCTTATAGTCTGCCAGGGAAGATCTGCTAGTGCTCTGCAAAAATTATCCTTAGCTAAAGAAATAACAGCTGAACCTGTCTCTCTAATGGTTTATCATTATCCTTCTTTGGATATGGACCTACTTTCTATAAAAGATGATATCCTATACACTAGAACTAATAGTAAATAATCTGATTTTAACTTGCAGATGTGCTTATCAGCTAAGAAGATTGACTATTGCCCACGTTATTGATTAGAGAAAACATATCAATGCACATCGACCCTACACTGCCAGTGGAACCCCTTAAAACTAATGACTTTCAATTACTCAATGCAGAAGTGGCAGATGTGACAATTGCTTATTCAAATATTGATTCCAAAGATCACATAAGTGATGCTGTTTGAATTTATGGGGCACTAAACTTTGTCTTTCAAATTGCAGATGCACCTTTTGATCACTGATAGAGTTTGTTTGTATTTTAATTTCAGTCAATAATGGGGTGAATTTCTCTGCTCCGGGTACTGATTGGTAGACACCTCCAAAGGAATCTCTCTAGGAGCTACCCCTAATGGCTGACAACATATTTGCCTACAAAATGAGCAAACTATCAAAGTCTGCAGTGTTGTGCAGCTTCCTTAACAGGCTGATAATTGCTTATTAATTCTAAAAGGTTTGCAGAGCATTAAAAAGTCTATAAAATCCACTGATGACAAAAGCCACAGTAACCTATAACATTTTACTGGGCACTGAAATGGGAGAATTTGGTGGGCATTAACTACAGTTGCAGCCTCTGAGAGTTTACATTTCTGTTCTCATTATCTTTTGCCTCTTTTTTTCAAAGTGTGAAAAGAGGTGTGAGTAAATTGATCAAAGCATTGTCTTCTTCATCTGTTAATTTATACAGATCCTTGCATTTTTATTCTCTCAGATTGTTTTTACCTGTTATTGTTGTACCATGTCATATAAAAATATAATATGTCAATAAAAGGAAGAACTGATGTAATAAAATGATGTTACTGAATAGCTCTTGCAGATATTCTAGAGAGATGACTCTGTAACCTTG
Source organism: Xenops minutus (assembly GCA_035221455.1). Classification (NCBI taxonomy): domain Eukaryota; kingdom Metazoa; phylum Chordata; class Aves; order Passeriformes; family Furnariidae; genus Xenops; species Xenops minutus. The sequence continues at coordinate 15,555,418 of JAWWEE010000018.1, forward strand.
GGTATAGGTGCATGTACACATAAAAACACACATTCACATACACATTCATATTGTATGTAAATGAAAACAATAATATGATGCACTTACTCTCTTATTCAATCCTTTCCAGGTTTATGGAATAACATGAATAGCTGCCTCATTCTTTATGCTCCAGAAGTTGCCAAACTGCAATTAAACGTGATCTAAAGCTCCACACTCACAACCAATATACACTGGGGTTTGGATTCATGTGATTCTGAGCCTGATATGTCATCAAGAGAACTGACCCATGTCTGCATGTGTCTCATTAAGGCTGCCCAGATATGTCATTTCCAATTTTTCATGTTGACCCTCCCATCTTCCTTTCTTAGCTAAAGTGTTCAGCCATCTCCATCCTGCCAAAAGAATTCTAAGCACACAGTTGATCCTTAGCTCTTCTCCTGACCCTTTGTAATGCTTAAAAGAGTAGGTGCTGAGGAATACTTCAACACCATAAGGGCTAATCATCCCTTTCATAACCTCCTTTACTGTTTTGCATTAAATGTTCAATACTTTAAGATGCCAATGACTGTTGTTAATGACGGAAATAATGTGGTTTTATATGTGTGCATTTTTAAGTATATCTCACTCAAAAAATGTGCAACAACTGGTGGGTATTCTCTAAGGAGTTACAGGATAACACTAAATCAGCACCTGCTGTGTGTGACCGTGTGCTCTGCACAGCTAAATCCATAAACTCTCACTGTGTTCTTGCCCAGCTCAGAGGAGACTGAGGAGATGCAAAGAACTCAAATGTGCCTTATGGACTCACTGCTGCTTGATGTGTTTTCCAGAGAAAGGGGCAGTTCCAGAGCATTCCTGTAAGGGGGGATGTGTATCCTAACCCACAGATAAGTTAGTCCCAAGCACAGGGCAGGAGGAGCAATCTCTTACTGCCATGTGAGGACAAGGCCAGAGGGGTGTGTGTCAATACTGACATGTGGTTATTGTATTGGGCTCTACTCAGGATGGCGTGAACAGACAAGAAGGGTGATGAGCACATCAGCCCTGCACCCCCTTACAGTGTGGAGCACACACCTCTTCTTGATCTGGCTGCTGCTCTTTCAAATATTGTCATTTTGGAAGCTGCTTCTGAGGGCTTCTCTGGTAAAGGACATTTCAATTTAATACTGTATTACCTGCAAACTACAATTTACAGGCCAAATTCTGCTCTGATTTGTCCTTGCAATGTCTCTAGTCCAAGAACAGTGTTACAGATTATGATAATCACCTTTTAAAATAATCAGGAGTAGCCTGCCAGGGCAAGTTCTTAAGGAGCCTTATGGACAGGGGACGTCTTTCCCTGTGAACATCACACAATACCCACATAAAATGTTCTGCCCAGGAAAAGACTAAAAATGCAACAGTGGCTCAGTGAGTCACTTCTGAAGGGACCCAGAGCTCTCCTCCCCACTCCCACTGCTCAGTGTCACAGCCCCTCACTGCAGACCACAGCTCCTTTCTACAGCTGGCTCTGAAGGGACAGATGAGCCAGCTGGGCTGGGTTTTCCTATTGGATTTATGCAGCAGCAGAGGCACTTTTATGCCAGAGTCCTGATCCAGTCAGGTGGAAAAGTGCTGGCCAAGATGCTTCAAAATGTGGATGTGCAAGCACCACTGATGTCAATGGGACTGTACACATATTTGCCTCCTAAGCACATGGTTAAGTGCTCTACAAGGCTGACACGAGACTGCTCAGCACCTTTCACTGCTTTCACTCCAGCTGAAATGCAGGCAAAAGGGGAAACATTTTCTTTCCCTCTTGTCCTCATGTGTTGTCACAGAAGTGTACTTGGGAAATAAAAACCCTTTAGCTGCCTGTGAGAAAATTCCCTCAGTGCAGCCAGTGCATACCACACTTTTACTGTAATGTGCATGGGATCTCCTACAAACTTCAGAGTAGGAGGCACAGGGTAGGAGGAAAAACTACTCCTTCAAAACATGCTACTGAGGCAGTTCATTGTGCTGCTTTATTCGAATTGGAATAGTTATCACCCCAGTATCTGAGAGCCTAATTATTGTTCCTGAAAAGTAAAGCAAGTGCTAACAACATGAGATTTGTCTGCCAGTTCAAACTTTTGCCGCAGGGCACTCAATGCCTTTATCAGAAACAACTGGGAGTATGGTTTCACATCACATCTGGGCCCAGAAGGGCTACTTTATAGATATCTAAAGAAAACTGAAGGCTTTGGTGGAGAACTTTTAAGTCTGAGCATGAAGAGCTCCTTCCCTGCCAGCAAATGCCTCTTCTACAGATAGTCAACCATTTCCTCTACCCCTGTTCAGGAGAGGGGTTGACTTAGAAAGTACAAGGCTTTCAAAAGATACAGCCTACAACTGCCACTGCTCCTGCAACGATGCAGTTCCCTGAATCAATGTTCAGTGAGGTAGGCAAAGCATCCTCAGTGTCCTGCCTGAAGCAGCTTGGAGCTCAGTGTCAGCTAATTGACTACCTGCTGCTAAGTGGCTCCACAGCTGGAGAGCTACTGGGATATGACCAACTAGTCAGCATTAATTTGGGTATTTTCCACTACACTCCAATACAGATTCATCCACAATGTGATTTAAACAGGGCAGCTCTAAGCTATAAGACTCAGTAGAATTCTAAACTAGGTGTAAACCTTTACTTGCCGAAGTTGACACTTGTGTCTTTTGCCACACTTTGGCTACATCCCTTATTGCTGCTTTGAATCCTTTGGATGGGAGAGAAATTTGTGGTAATGAAGATTTTCAGCTTGGGAGAGGAAGGGAATATCTGTCATTGATGAAGCACTGTATTATTATTTAACTTACACCATACACGATTCTGGCCTAGTTTCCTTCTTTTGGACACACTCAGATGCATTTCTCGTTAAAGGAGTATTATGAAGACAAGCCATTTTTAACCTTCCAACGGGAGTGCTGCAATTCCTCACCAGTTATTTTTTTAGGAACACATCTTCATAACCCTTTCTGCGTGCCTTGATTTATCATCAATCCAGCTATATCACAGACCTCTACTTTTAATATTTTTTTGGTCCTGTAAGCAATGGCAGACACTATTTCCCCCTCAATGTTTTTTTATGCTAATTATAAGTGATATGGAGTTCATGTCACCTAGCTACAGGATAAAATCTCTCAGCAAAAGCCTGTGTGATAAAGCCAAGTATTTCTTCTGGTAAATACAAAGCCAGGTATGAATCCATAAGAAAGCATAGCACTGGATACTCATTCCTTGCAATCCTATCAAAGGAAAAAATGCTGAAGAAAATAATCAGCAAAAAATTCTCAGGCCCTGACATTCATTTACAACAACAGCACCTTTAAACTTACAATACTGTAAGAGAATATTGAGTTGGGCATAAACATAATATAAAATTCTATTCCTCCACAGCTCCATTCCTGCCAGCATGCTATAGAGGTGACTGGGCAGTCAAATCTGTTTCCTTATAACATTATGTCAGGTTATATTCCATTTCAAAACGATGTTTAAATATCACATAACTGATTTGCCCTGAACTTCTAATTTGCAGCCCATTGTCCTTGTCCTCCAGAAGCAACAATGAAAAAACCCTGTCAGCATCCCATTCCTGGATACAATATAATCACATCAGGCAAGTGCAGAACTCAATGACAGTCTGACCCACAACCTGCACTTGCTCAAGACTTGCCTTCTCTTGCCTTCACGTAGCAATAGGGATCACTCTCATGAGTGCTGGAAGAGGAATGTGAACTCATCGGCATCTCCTGCCTGCATGGGTTTATTTCAATGATAAAAATAAATTTCTTTTTGAGCTGTGACCAGCTCAATCCACACTTAGGATTACATTCTCAGCTGGTGTGTATCCCTGTAGTAACACGGATCATCCCGGCCCTGTCTCCCACTATTTCTGCTGTCGGAGACTCCTCCAGGAACTGCTCAGTTCCTCATCTGGAGGGCCTTGCACAGAGTGCCAGAAAGAACATGCTAAATCTTGAGAAAGCAAATATCCTTCTAATAAATGATCCCCTTTCATTGCAAATTCCACAAAGGCTTGTTTATCTTTAGAGTTTGTCATCCCAGAACAGCATTTCTCCCGGCTTCTGCGTCAGAAAATTACTTTGGGGAGGGGCTGTCAACATTGAGTTTTCCAGCCAGCACAATTTCCCGGCCTCACCTTCTCCCCCAGTGGTCACACAGCAAGTCTTTTCATACACAGGGATGATGTTGGGAGTTCCTTCAGCAGCAGCAGTGGGAACTCCAGTGCTGCCTACACGTACTCACTGACAACTGAAGAATCAAGTGCCTGACAAAACTAGTGGGGAGCTCCAGTGACCCATCCTAAAGGGATACAGGGATTTATAACACCTCACAAATCTCTCCCCTTCCCCAGAGGTTACTGCCCCTATGTCCACGTCAGCAGAAGCAAAGAGTGACTTTCTAGGGACTAACTACCAAAATTAGTAATTTGCTACACTGGTCTCCAGCAAAAAGGGCGGTAGATAAATTATTTTTAGGCACTCTCACTAGCACAGTTGGACAGAGCTTCTCAGGAGCATTTTTGGGTCAGCAAAATTAATTAATCTCCATCAGAATTGGAGCAAGGCATTGAAACTGGCACTTCCAACTCTTCAAAGAGAACCACTAAATCTTCAACAGCAGTGAACAAGCAATTCTCTCTTTTGTGTTTCAGTGAAAAGACAGCCCCCAGTGACAGCCCGACAATGGACTTTGTGCTGTCCCTTTCAGCAGCCACGTCCCCTAATCCCAGGCTGGCCTGTTGAGTCAGCCGTGGCTCCTGAACGGGAGCACCACCCCCTGTGAGGCACGAGCCTTCCTGGCAGCTCTCCTTCAATTCTCCATCACACAACTGCACTTTTACTCCACATGGAGACTCTCCCTCACACTCACCCTGATTTCTTACTGCCCTGCACACCACGGCAATGTTAAGCAATATTAATGGTATTTATGCAACCTCTACTGCAGTTCAGTTCCACAGACCATCATGTGTCATTTGATCCTGTAATTTTGCAGATTCTCCAGACTAAATCTGACCTTAACTGGTTTAACACAACTCATTCAGAGCTAAACCAAAGTATTGAACTTGAGGTTGAATGCGTGGTTGAAGGATCATTTTTCTTTCCCAAACTGAGGCTAGAATTAAACCAGAGATACTCAGTTATAAAATCATCCTGAATGGTAGAACTGAGATGGAGATTTTCTTCTTTCATTCTGATATATCAAATGGAGATGGAAAAATTCCTGAAATGTTTTGGCTTTGGCAGTACATCTAATCTGTCCTCAGATGAGCCTGCATGCATAATTGAAACTATAGCAGCAATACTGCTACTGGGGCTAATATTATACTCACCTTCAAGATGGTCTGCAATAACAGGAGGGTATGAGGTGAACAGAGTGAGTTATCCAAACTGAATTACATACATGTAAACTACCATCAGATGAGAATCTTCACTCACAGATATTTGCTATTACAAACATCACTATTTCTGAATATTTCTAACCCAAACCCACACACTTCTGTCAAGGACTTTCTCCTTGCCTCTCTGTCTGGACAATACTATGCAAACACAGCAAAAGTTCCTTCAACTTTGGTAACATCAATACATCACCCTTGACTCACGTATTTGGTGTGATGTTCATTAAAGTTCATTCCAATTTATTAAAAGGGTCTCTGAATAAAAGAATGTGCAGTTGACTTCAGCCAGGTCTGAATCAGACACTACAATTTCTGAATTACTTTATTACCCACAGTCTACTAAATCAATAATATCTGGATCAAAACCATCTCTCTTTCAGCTTCATAATTACAGAATGAGATGCTTCATTGTACTGTTATTGTGGATTAAATTGATTCCACATACTTCTAAAGAATGGTATTTTCAGGGCCCCCATCTGTTCCATTTTCCTTGTCACATTCTCCTGTCAGCTAAATTGTCAACCTTTCACTCCTTACTCGGGCAACTCCTGAAAATGTGGGCTCATCAATTCCAGTGCATAACCAAGGCAGACGTCCCCTATTGTAACTCCAATGGCCACGACGCACCAGCAGCGTAACAAGGTCGAGAGGAGATTTCAGCAAAGGGAGAGGTCAGATCAAAAAGCAACATACCTTTCCTGATCCATAATCAAATATATTTGTTCATAATCAAGAACTAAAAAAATAAAAAAACACCTTTGAAAGAAAAAGAAGAAAAAAAAAGGAAAAAAAAAAGATAAGTGCACATGTTGATGATGCCCCAGGATATTTTAACTTCCTTGCCAAGATATGCTGGGGTTTGTGAAGCTATTGTGCTTATTCTTGTTGTTCAATAAAAAATAATTAGTTGCCATGGTAACTGCCACATCATGTCATGCTTATGTTGTTTCTGGGATAAAGAGCACCTTCTTAAAAAAAGAGTCATCACTTTGTGGTTAAATGCTTTTGCTTTTTGTCATATCTATGAGAAACAGTTTCACTCTATTTTATATTTCCTGTATGAAGATGACACCATATGGTCAGACAATGTTCTTTTCCCCTTCCATAGTGGAATAAGCTGGTTTTATCTTCATTAGGGAATTAAGCAACAGTTGTGATACCAGAGGATGCAAAATATTTGCCATAATTTTTTATATTTAACGTGCAGCTTTTTAATGTAATCAAAACAATTAAATAATTGCCTCAATGCACACCTTGGTAACCCACTTCATAGAATAAGGGGGGTATTGACTGAACTTGTATTAAGTGACATGAAAGGGGAAGCATCAAGTTCTGGAAAAAGCAGTAGCAGACTGTGCACAGGTTTATGGCTACTCTAGAACGTGCAAAAGCTTCGTTAGCAGTGCAGGTGAAAATGAGCAAGAAGAGTTGGGAGGTTTGAGTGTGGCTGGTCCAGCAACACCGTGAAACACACCATTCCTGCATGCCCTTCATCTCTCCTTTCTGATGCCAGGACAGGCTGATGCCTCCCAAGCTCCTCTAGCACCTTGCAAATCCCCTCTGAGGGTGGGCAGCTTGGAGCAAGGCAGGTCATAGCTGGCCGTTCCCAGCAGCCCCCACATTCCTTATCTCTTTTCCTTCCCATGAAATCAGTGGCTGTTGTTTAGGAATAGCAGAGTCAGAACAATATCCATTCCCAGAAACCTCCCTCTGTGTGTGATGACCCCACCACCCCACTGTTCCTACACTTGAAGTTACCAAAGTAGGTTTTTAGTAAGGCTTTGACTTTACTTTTCATAATTACTTTTTTAAAACCTCTGAAGAAATAATTAGCAAATGTGTTCTTTCAAAGATGTTATGATCTAATCCAACTTTGCATTCTGTTATCAACAAACAGGGTAATATTTGGTTATTATTTTATCATTCAAAGCCCAGATTTCAGAATAAGTGCTCTATATGCATGCCCTCAGTGGTTTGTGCATACAAGTTTGGGATGTTCAGTGGCTCAGACACGGCCAAACAGAGTAGCTGGATGTCAGCATGTCTAAGTTGTGCTGGTCATCTTTCATGGTACAACATGAGCTCACACATTTTGTGAGCTTTACAAACTTCATTTTTTCAATTCAACTAGTAAATGCATATAAAAAACTAGTTTTCTATAAAAAGAAAATCTGGTATTCTTTGAACTTAGCAAATTTTACAAACAGTAAAATGGGACCAATATAAACAGCAATGGGCCCCACAGCAATACTGCCTAAAAGTGATACTCAGCAGACAGGCCACTCCAAATGGAGACAGGGGAGAGAAAACTGGGCAAAATTCTTACAAAGGCAGAACATAATTAATAGCAAGTGTCTTTCCAAACTTGTAATCAATTAATATGTCTTCAATATCAATAATAACTTGATTCAAGGTGCAGTGGCACACTCCTTACCCACGCAGAAGAACCTGAGGAACTGAATCTTCATTCCACCACTGTGTTTCACCCCAGTTTCTTGAAGTAATGAGTACAACAAATATCAAGGGCTCAGCACCTGGGAAGTGAACAAAAGCCACAAACTTATTTGCATGCATACAAAAAGCTACATCACAATAATGCTATTTCTGTCCTATTTAGACTTCCCAAATGTCACATTTCCAGCTGCACATGCAATCTTGATTTGTCTCCCTTGTGCACCCAGCCTGTGCATGGGGCAGCCAGGCTGTCAGAGGCAGACTGTGACCGTGCAGTCTGAGATCACACCACCTCCACGCATGGAAATGCACAGAGCTTCCACAGTCACCAAAATGCTGAAGTTCTCCTAACTTCTCTGTGGAATTTTTACCATCTCACATATATTAATTATTATAATGAATTTTTAAATACTCAGACTCAAGACAAAATTTGTGGTGTGTACAACTTCTAACATGCTCTCTCTGTTGTTTGTACCCTTGGAGGCTTGGTTTGGTTTTGTTCTGGTAGTGGTTTTCCTTGCTAAGATTGCTGGAAGCTGTGGGAATGCTGGTGCTTCCCAAGGAAACACTCAGGCTTTTTATACTGGATAATATTAGGCAAGCTGAGTGTAAGAGCTTGGTCCCACTTCTTTTAAATTACAGGTGGTTTAATATTAATCCACCGAGTAAGACCTGCATATTTCTGGGATCTTGTTCTTGCAGCAAGAAACTTGATTAAAAATCTAACCAAAAAAAAAAAGAGAACAACACCTAAATAATGAAGAAAAAGGTTCCTTTACTGTAATTTGAGGGGAGGATTTTCACAAATGTTACTTTGATGCTTTTAATATGTATTGACAGAATTTACATATTTTCTTGCTGAGATGGTTAAATATTTAATTGAAGTATCAAAATTTTGTTCATGCGATCATGAGAAAGTTTGGAAATTAATACCAAGCAGAAAAAACTCCCAAAACAAAATGAAAATTTAAAAGAAAGAATGGAGCTATTCTAAATAGCTTGGAATGAAAATAATCTGGAAACTATAAGAATATTTCTATGTGTCTGCACTTTTTCAGTCATCAGACTTGAGTTGTTTTAAGTTTTTTGTAATAGCCCTACATCGATTATTTTTAAAAAAGGCATTTCAGGTCTTCTTTACAAATGCATGAATTCCCCTTCTACCATGACTTCATAATCCATATTTTGAACCCATTTGCCATTAATTACATTTCACCCCCAAAGCAGAGCAAGCCAAGCCTGTATTTCCCTTTCCACGCTGCACACTCCCAGCGTCCCATGGAGCTGCAGAGGGTTTGGAGCCTTGCAGGATGCCACTCCCTCTTCCCTCACCAGAAAACATGAGTCAGACTGCTTAGCAAGAAGCCAGAGTTTGCTGGAGAAGCATTTTCTCCTCGCATGTTGTAAACTGGCAGGCAGGAGGGGGCAGAGTTCCAGCCTGGTTTGTATTTATGGATTCATTTAAAGGGTATGACTAATGGCCAGCATAAATTTGAATTGAAGTCCAAAGCAAAAGTGAAACCTTATTGTTTCATGGGAGGCAAAAAAAAGAAAAAGTATATATAAATTACCCAGCATGGAAAAGAGGAGCACAGTTTAGAGCTTGTCACAAAGCTGTGATCCAAGCCCACAGCTTGGCCTTTCAGACAGAAGCCAGTGGCTGCCTCTGCAGTGTCCTCAGCAGCAGCATAAGGACACACATGCCCCATGGCAAGCTCTGTTTATGTCTACATTTTAGAGGCTTATATCTGCTTTGAAACTTATCCTTAACCTAATGAAGTTCTTTATGAGTTTCCCTGCTCTTGCTGCCCCTGTACAGAGACAGACACAGAGTTTCCTCTGGGAGGGAGGCAGTGGACATGCCCCTCCTGGGCACACACCTGCATGGGGCAGAGGTGCAGGTGCAACTGCAGACCAAACCAAGACACATGAAGGAAGATTAAAAGTCTCATCAACAGGGCAATCAGAAAAAACCCAGGATATGTGATCTTATGTCAAGCATCAACAATAACAGTGGCAGAGAGACAGTCATGCAGGACAAGGGATACCTAGGCAGCATTCATTGATTTATTAGTGGGAAAAGACAGTCTTGCAGCTATAACTCACAAACTAGAACTCCTCATTTCTAATTCTTTTAAGGGTGTTCTAGAGTCCCCCATCTAGGAAAAAGGTCACCTATAAGGTACCATAACATTTCTGTCAGCACTTGGGGGCAGCCACCATCACTCAGTGTGGGGCTGAGCAGGCTACACCCCAAAACCCCCAATTTCAAATGCACCCTCCTTCCAGCACAGCCCGATGGATGAGGTGCAATAAGCTCTGAAGGAATCAGCTCCTGCAGGGCTTCTCTGCTGGGGACTGTTCCCAACACTGTCCATGGCTGAGTCAACACCATTCTGGCTTTGCTGGGGTGTGGCAAGAGCCACAGAGAAGGCAAAGAAGATGGCAGTCAAAAAAACCCCTCCCTTCACTTTTGGCTGGAAAGCAAATAATTTCCTACTTCTACTTTCATTTTTCAAATTACACTCATCTAGCTCTTGTGCTGTCTTATTAAATCATATATGAATAAGTGTTGCCTAAGAATTAAACATTTCTCTGAGAGACCCAATTTAGCCATTAGCCATGGCACAATGTTTTGAGATAATTTAGTGGAGGGCACAAACAATGAAAATCATATGGAAACTGTCACAAATTAAAATAATTTCTAGCCTAAAGCTGTACTTATAGGACAATGCTTAAGTCTCAAAAAGTGAGATCAGATTACTGGTTCAGCGTAGCAAAAGAAAGCAATAACAAAAGACTTACTTATAAAGGTGTGATGAAAAAGATTAATACAAACCTGAAATCAGTAATCTGAAAGACTACTTTATCATTCTGTGTCTGAGAAGCATTGGGGAAATATTGACTCATTGGTCATTCAGTATTTGAAAACATCACACTTTTCATTACACACAGAGTGAAAGACAGGTCTTTCCATTTTAGCTCCGCTGTGACACCATTATCACTGTAAATTACCCCAGCACTGTCTCAAAACCAAGAGAACACAACAAGTTCTACTCTTCACTGCTGCTTTCAAAAAGAAAGGCTCAGATTTCCAAAGGTACTGTAGGTCAACATGGCTTAAACACCTAAATGCTTGAGCAAGTTCTGAATTATGCTCCTGATTCTGCCTGGTTGCTTTGAAAATCTGAAAACAAGTTTTCTACCCAGAATATTTGTGGGCACTGTCATTCCACTATTTTAACTCCACCAATCAGAGGTTATTGAGGAAGTATGGACTACATTACCCTTAATGCATTAGCATTCAATTAGGATTCAGTTTCTGGTTATTCACATTAGAGATATCCTTATCAAAAACACACAGATGGGAGAAGATTTAATAATTATTCTTTTCATACAGATTCACAGAAAGAAGTCAGGCAAGTATTTCCTTATAAAAATTAATGGAGGTTTGCTAAACTGCTCAATGGTTGAAACTAATTTCTTTTAATCACCAAGCAAATTAAATATTAAGAAGATACATTTCCCATTTATTTCATAAATTTCTGTGCAAGCAGGAATAAAGATTTCCCACCCGGCCAAAGTCCAAAGAGAGAATGAATTAAAAGTGAGATTTTTCAGCCTCAACTGAACCCTGTGGTCTCCACCAAAGAGAGATGTTTGCTTTCCAGGCAGCTTCCTGTGCCTCTTGGTGCTGCTGCAGAGCAGGCCTGGAGGGGAGAGCTAGAGCAAGGCTTGGCTTGGAAGAGAAGAGCCTGGGCAGAGAGTGGATTGAGAGCACCTCGAGGAGAAGGACTTGGGGGTGTTGGCTGATGGGAAACTCAACAAGACCCAGAAATGCACACAGACTGCCCAGAAACCACCTGTGTCCTGGGCTGCATCCAAAGCAGCAGGTGCAGGGAGGGGATTGTGCCCCTCTGCTACAGCCATGTGAGACCTCACCTGCAGTGATGTGTCCAGCCCTGGGGCAGCCAATGCAAGAAGGAGCTGGACCTATGGAAGTGAGTCTCACACTTACTTTTGCTTTCAAATTTCTCCTGGACAAACACACAGTTCAGTGGCTCAGGAAGCTTTCTACAATTAAAATCTCTGTGTTTGAAAGCAAGACTCTTCTGTAAATTACTGTTTGTAGGAAACATGCTTTGCTTACATATATATACATACCAACACAGTCCTTTTACACTTAAACAGTGGTGGTTTGTATTCTGACAAAGAAAAGTAGCAGTGTACATCATGTGTGTGTGTAGCCAGTAGGAGACAGCAGGCAAGCAAGGGCTATGAACAGTTCAGCAGACATCATTATGCACAATATACTTCTTATTTCTCAACAGCATGAACAAATTCTGGCACTGTGGTTCTTTATGAATAGCACTTGACCCCCAAGTGGACCATTCACATCATGTTGAGAAAAGCTTGAAGAGTATGGCCCCTCATGATCCCAGGATGATCCAGGGAATGAAACATTTGAGAACAGGAGCTCAGGTCAACACTGCTCTGTGAACAACTTGATTTCTTTGGGAGCAATAAATTTGATATCAGCAAAAGAAAACCTGCTGCTCCTGGAAGCACACAATGCTCATGCTGGGTATGAACTCTCCCAGCCACTTCAGTGCAGTAATGTCTGAGAACTTGTTTAATGAAGATTTCAGGAAAGATACTGGTAATTCAGGGGCATGCAGTTCTCTCTTTGTGTGACCCCATTTTATCTCATTGCTGCCTCCTAAACTTTGCTGGCTGGGACCATGCTCCTGGCCACAAGCTGTACCTCTGCTGGGCTCTGCCATTGACTACACTGGACTAGGTGATTGCACTCCATGAGGCTTCAAATGCTGCTCACAACTGCTGCACTCCCTCCTGCCAGAGACTAAAATTCAGATTAACTTCCTTGTGGGCTCAAGAGCCAAAAAAAACCCCAAGTGGGATGGAAAGCTTTTAACTCACTGCAAAACTGACATTATTTTTCCTCTGGATCTGTTTCTCAGGTGGGTCAGCCACACAAATGTGTCCCAGTGTAGAACTGGAGAGAGTGAACCACATGGCCCAACCAGGGCTGAAAAATTGGATAACCCAAGCCTTTGGTTTGCTCTCCCCCTTCTTCACCCACCACTGGAGGCTCACACAAGACCTGCTCACCACCAGCAGCCATTCACTGCTATTAAGTGCTTTCCAGGCTCTGTGCACTGCTTTGCTCCCATGGCAGGGCCCTCGGTACATCACTATCGACTTTAAAACCCACTCAGATTGCAGCCAAAAAGCTTGGGTCTGTGTCTTGGTTCACTGTAAGGTGTGCCCTCCTCGGGACGGTTTGCAGCATGGCTAGTGCTAGAAAACACACTGTTCCCATGCCATGGAAATTGGGTAAAAAATCTTGTAAACCCACTGATGCCATTTTTTGCTCGTGTGGGTTTTTTTCACAGCCATTTACATCCCAGAAATAAAAAAAGATTAAAAAAAAATTGTGCACATTTCTTCTCCCCAGCGCAGGGTGCTTCCCCAGCTTGTTCTGTACACTCAGCTCCTGTCTGCCTGTTTTGTTTTGGCTGTTCTAATTTACATAGTACTTCCTCTCTCTGTGTAGATTTCAAGGTTATACTGGGGTCAAGCAGTATCTTTTGCAAATCAGGATGTAAACAAGTCTGGATAACTCATGTGATACAGCTCTGCCCACCCCCTTTTCTGTTTGGGGTTTTTTTTAGATTTATATTAGCATCAGAAATGATCCAGGATCCTTTTAAAGATCCAATTTCATACTTTCCAGCATCCAGTAAATTGGCTACATAGCAGGGAAATGCCAAGTGTTCTGAAATAACCAGAGCAAAGGATGCTGTGATAAGAAGCCCAGCACCAAAAACTCACCCAAAGAGCAATATCCTGTCAACTAGAATTTGCTACTGTAGTAAAAAGAGCTTGAATTTTATGTTCCAACAGAAACATCTCCATAAAGCACCTTTGCACGCCAAAAAGAGAGAAAAAAAGGTTTGATTAGGGATGGAATAGGCTTAGAATAATTCAGGCTGGTGAATCCTTGCCAGCTCCACTCCTCCACACATTCCTGCCTGCATTCTGATCTCATTATGCGCCGGGCGAGAGCAAGAGCTTCACTGGAACAGTTCTCACCCATCTGCATCCTCTTCTTACTTCTCCAACTGAAGGAGAATATATATTTATAACCCCCTTCGAGCTACTGTGTGGATTCAGGGAGCAAAGGCAGTGCCTGATGGTGTGTTCTGGGCAGGGCAAAGGCACAGGATGGCTTGTTCAGATGATGCACTCGTGTATTTTCCTGTTCATCCCATATCATGAAGCCAATGCTTTGTTTCAGATGGCTACATGAGCTGCCTTAATGCCTTACAGTTTTGGAATTCAGACCAAAGCTCATGCTCAAACACCAATTTTTCCTCCCCCAGGTATTGAGTGTATCGGGATGCACCAAGGAGGGTCCCCTAAGGATCTGTTCTGAATCCAGGTCAATCCAGTGTTCTCACTAATGACTCAGCTCATAGGAAGGACAGCACAGAAAGTGCAGATGATGGGGAAGGTTGTGACTGTTTTGAAAGACTCTCTTAGAATTCACAAGTGTCAATGAATTGAATAAAGAGCCTTAAATCAAGTCAAGACATTCAACAAAGGCAAGTGTGAAGTAGTAAGAAAAGGAAGGAGAAATCAAACAAACAAATAGAGAATGGGAAATGACTGGTTAAATAAGAGTACTGCAAAATGAGTGCTGGGAGTTGTGGAGGACCCCAGGTGGAACATGACTCAACACTGACACACTGCAACAAAAAAAGGAAAGTTCATTTTCTGATATATTAATATGGCCAATGTGTGTCAGCTATCGGAAGCAATTATTCCTCTTCATTAAGCATCAGTGAAACTTTTCTTAAGGTGCAATTTGGAACACCATATTTCACCAAAAGTGTTGAAAAATCTGAGAGGAAAAGATCCTCTTATCTGGCAAGGCTGAATTCTTCTCTATTTGGTCTGGAGAAGAGAGACTCTGGAGGATATGACAGGAGCTTCCAACATAGTAAACAAGAATATGTGACAGATAACACAGGAATTCATTTCATTCAGAGGGAGCAATATATAAGATATATATCAGGAAAGGTTTTCTAAGAATAGTAAAGAACTGCAGAAGGGTATCTGCAGGGTATCTCTGTGTCTGCCTCATTATCCCTGTCTCGGCACGGCCGATGATCCCAGGCTGCCTGCGCTGTGCCTGGCAGAGTGTCCGATGGCAGAAGTGGCTGCTCCGAGCGAGTTGTTCAGTGTCTCAGAGCCCTGCTTTGCATTCTGCTGGCCCCGAGTTCCCTGCAGGACGGCACCGCTCTGAGTCACAGCTCGGCTACAACCACTGGAGCTGGGCCGAGCTTTCCTGCCTCACCTGCTACGCCAGCAAGGCTCAGCCAAGCTCTGCTCCGAGCAGGGTCCTGCCAAGGACACAAACACACTAAAGGAGGCTGAGCAGCACGTGAGCTCGGCATGCAAGGAGAGCATATGAGGCCTGAGTCCAAATCCCAGGGAGGCAGGTCACCCTGCTTCCTGAAGAGCCAAGGTGACACCAGGCAGGTCCCCAGCAGCATCTTCTCTTCTCAGGAAGGGCATCTCCCAAATCCTTCTCAGTGCTGAGGTTCACTGGCAGCCCTTGTCTCACAGAGAAGCCAGGCCCATCCAAGGTTGTCATTACCAAAGAGAAGGGAGGACAGCAGTTCTTCAGCTGCTTATGGCAGTGAAAACATTTTGGTTTGTCTGTGCAGCTCATCCCTCCACTGTTCCTGCACTTGGGCTCTGCCCATATACTCTGCCCACTTGAGCTGGCACAGCAATTCCTGGGACTGGTTTTTCCAAGTTCTCTGTCAGTACAAGGGAATCTTGCTGGAATGTCCAAGGTATAGTTGCCTTTCTGGAATAAAGCAGCATGAGGATCATGCCCAAAATGGAAAGCTCAAACAGCAGAGGTATCACCAGACCTGCTGACTGGGAGCCTGTCAGTCATTCCCTGACAGATTCCTGCCATGGGCTCTTTCTAGGGCTGTTCTTCAGGATGTAACTGTCCTTGTGAGTAGCCCAAAGGACCTCAGTATTTCCACAGAGGAACAAAAAAATTAAACTCTCTTTGTCTCAGAGCTGGAATGTGACCCAATGTGTACATATGGGAAAAAATAATTGGAATAGAAAAAGCCATGGGCAATTGGGCAGATGATGTGCCTGAGAACTTTGAACATCTGTTGTGTGGTAAATATGCAACCATCAGCTTTTCTCCATAGTCTATAAACAAATTCAAATAAAAGAAGAGGATGAGAGCTTTTACTTATATGAAACTGTCTATCATAGAAGTCCAGGAATTAACACACTGTTCTAAAACACTAACTTGACAGATCAGCTCATTTGCTGACCATTGTTAACAGTCTACAGAGTGCATTTCCTCCAAAACAACCTGGATAAAGCAGGGGGTTCATGGAGTCAGCTCTCCTCTGCCCCCTCTCCCTGCTGAATCTATTTCCTGCACTGATCAGTGTCCACCTTGGATGTGCAAGTGTTGCCAGGTCACACCACCCACTAGAGCTTTGAACATGTGAATTCAGGCTTCTCTCTCTTTGCAGGAGCTGCCTAAATCTCCATCACTTCATACCTCCATCACTTCATACTTCTCATTCAGCTTCCCCAGACCCCTGCTCTGCCATGGTGCCTACAAAGACAAGTGCTTGGCTGCTTTGTGTGTTGTCCCATGGTTTCCTTGCACCCTCTCCCAGTATCCTCTGTCATCTCCTTCCAGCACTCAGAGGACAGGCTTTCTGAAAGGACACCCTTTGTTCCTGTGTATTTATAATGCCTGGCACAGCCCAGTCTCTTCCAAACCTGAGGTTTGCGGGTGCTGCAGTTATAAAAATAAATAGAGGCATCACCATTAATTCACCTTCTTTTTCTATACAGGAAACTGTGATTGGCAGGAAGAATTTGGGTCAGACATGCACTTTGTGCTATCTCATTGAAAGCAACAGAGCATTAGGAGATGTAACTGGCCGTGTTTAAAGCCAGAAAGGGCCCAGAAAAACAGTCCCCAAAACTCCAAAACACACCCTGTTATAAAGACAGCAAATTACCATCACCAAAGTGATACTTTTATATTGTTAAAAGAAGGTAAGCACACTTCATTTAATCCAGCTTAGTGGCATGCTGTCAACCACGGGGATATTTTATTACTATTAAATTGTTGCTTTTCATGAATAGATTCTTGGCCAATGGGTAAAGTAAAGCACCAGCAGAAGATGAGGAGCCTGCAGAGAGCTGAGCTGATAAGAGAATGGGTTAAAGAGAAACTCCTCTTATTTGTGTGACAATCATCTTGTGAGAATATTTTCCGTCTGTGCTATTTTTGGTTCCCAGTGAGATCGTTCTTACAAGAATATGGAATTAGAATTTGAATACAGGCATAGTAAGAGCACTTTGCATGTGTGCCCACACAGCCCTCCTCCCCCTACACCTCCTTCAGGGAGCTCCACTGCTGAGCAAGGTCAAATTATATCAATAAAGCACTGCAGGAAAATCTTGTACATTCCCACATTGGTTAGAGAAATTAAACCTCATCTCCTGGGATTTTCAAATCAAGGAATGTTGTTTATTTTAAGGATCACTGTAGCATTATATTTATGACTTACTAATCACCTTGGCTTGAAAATCTGTGTCAAATGAGGAAACTATTACACCTAGAAGATTTGCACGGGATGGCCAGATTCTGTCTGTAGCCACATGGTCTGATGGAAAGAAAAGCCTTTTCTGCACAGAGAATTTGAAATTACAGCCATGTCCCTGCAATTATGGACTGAGTTACTTAACCTTTCTGACACCAGTGTTCTCCCACAGGTCTCTTTTGGGCAGGAGCAACTCTCGGTGCATTCTTGTTGCAGGAAGAGATTTACTGGAGTGACTAAGGGAATTAACAACTTTTGGTGCAGCTTGCATGTTCCTGGTATGGTTTTAGCCGTGCCTGCTCATGGCTGCATTTAGCCCCTGCTTTTATAGAGCCTGGAAGAATCTCAGCACAGCAGAGGGACAGCACAAGTCACCTTGTGTGCCACATCCCCAGACCAGATCCCTCTGGTGGACCCTGTGGTGCTGAGCTGCTGCACAGATCCCCATGGCTTGAGTCAAGAGACAAGGTGTGACAGCACAGGCAGGCCATGGGCAATTTCAGGCAGTGCAGCCCAGTTTGCTAACAGGACTGGTTGCCAGTCTGGTGCTGGTCATGTAGAGTCACTGTGCAGCAGGATGGGAGCCTGCACTTCATTCAAGACTTTAAAAAGGCTCTAACTCAGTTTTGTTTTCCAATGATGTAAGTTTTAAAAATTAACCTCCCAGGGGAACTAGAGGATACATTTGAAAGTCTATTCATGGTAAACAGCTAGAAAGGTCTGTTTGTGCTACTCCTGCTGGAAGTGATACTCCTGCTGAAAAATGTACTGTGCTTTTTATCTTCATGGTATGGCATATACAAGGCATTGATTGTGCTTTCAGCAGAAGTAAACCCACCACAATCAAATCAAACCTCTAATGCTGGGAAAGAACTGGGCTGTAAGCTCTGCTGACTGAGGAGTCATTAAACATCACATCCCTCCAGCACACATCCATAAAAGACAAGGTAGAACACTGCTGCTACAGGATCATAAACCACATACTGACCAAAAAGACTTTATATTTACTGACTCTTCTGATGGAGTTTTAAAATGTGTCCTTAATTTGTCAATGAACAGTCACATAATTGTATAAACATTAAATGCACAGTGCTGATTAAGCAGAATTGTAAAATTATTGCTTTAGGTTTTCAAATCTCTTTCCAGATGTTAAGGAATTGATCCTTGAGCCAGTCAGTGAGGAGTTTGATTACTGGCACAGCACAGTAAACTGAAGCAGGGGGACTAAGTTGGACTCAATGATCCTTGTGACTCCCTTCCAACTCATCATATTCTGTGATTCTGTGACTCAGCACCTTCCCTAAGCTTTTTGCAGGCCACATCTGCACTCTCTAGAGCAGCACAGTCCTGACAGGCAGATCAGCCAGAGCAGAGACTTGGTTGATTTGGCTGCATTAGACTGAAACTCTTTTTCAGCTCTGGATTTTCACAGATGTCAGGGTAAAGAAGGGATTGATGCGCAGGCCCAGGTCTTGTCTCACCGTGGAGAGCCTGGACAGGGTCCTGGCTCCTTGAGCTCAGACATCACCAAATGAGGAGGAATGAAAGGTGGGACTAGAACTCATGACTCTCAGTTCCCACCACTACCTGTAGTTTACCAGTTCCTTAAATATCATACGCTTAAAAAGAAATAAATGTAAATTGATGAGAAATATTAAGAAATGGCACAGATGAAAGAAATGGCAGGTTAGGGAACCAACCTATCCCACTGTGATTCTCTGTGACCTCTAAAAGTCACTTGATACACCTTCAATTTCATCCTCACTTTCTTTCCACTGTTTTACCTCTGACTTCACCTAATTCCTAGCAGAATTCCCAAATCAATGGGAAAGTCATCTCACAAAAAGAATTGTAGCTTAAGCTGTTGTTGCCTAATTGAAATCATCTGACATAGTTGTTATGCCAAACAATTACCAAACAACATGATCAGATAATTCAGTAGAAAGTATGTGAGTTTCTGAGGGCTACAGCAATAGTAGTTCTTGCCACCTATTGCATTTCATGGCTCCAAGGTGTAAGAATTTTTGGATCCCGTGTGCATGAGGTGTTCCCCAAGGTAGTCAGGTTCAGCACTGCAAGAGACTCATGCAAACCCAAACCCTTGAGCCCCAGTCTCCCAAAACCAGGGAGCGTGACAGTGAAAACAGCTCACAAAGCCTCCTGCCCCACTGGCCTATATGGTTTATCAGACAGCAAATTCGGGGAGCCAAGAAACATTTAGCAATAGGTGGTGACAGCAGAGAAATCTTAATGGGGTGGAGAGGAGAACCTCTACCCCAGAAACACAGATGCAGCAGAATGGCAGATGTCGAATTTTCACCCCCTTGTGAGGAAGAAGTGGAACCCACTATATGAAGTGAATTTTAAAATACTCAGATCTCTGTGGGAAGGAAGTTCACTGTAATAGCTGCACTTGGTGCTCCAGGCTGGCTTTATCCAGCGACTCCTAGCCCATCCTGTGGGTGTCTGGTTTAATCCCCTCTGAAAGCAGGTTATAGCAGGAGCCAGGCAGGTTAGTGGACTTTATGCTCACGTGCCACTGCACTGTGCAGTAATTCTCCCAAGGGTTCCAGCAAAAGGTACAAGAAAGTCCCAGTGACATTTCACCCAGCAGTAAGTAGTTTCTACCAGACCTCATTTAGGTCTTTTTAAAGGCTCTGATTTGACTCATTATTTTACCTGCTCTACTAAACTGAAGTCAACTTCAATTCTTTAGGACTCAAGTAAATAAATGGATCTCAAGACATCTTTCCAGAGTCCTATCACAGATACCTTTGGTAAAGGAGGTGCAAAAGAAAAAAAAAAAGTATTTGTATAAAGAAATCTCCAGAAGAGTGTAAAGGAATTGCCAGGTTTTTGAAACTAAAGTTTTAAGGTCTTTCTCTGTCTCAGAATTAACAGCGTTCGTTCTTCAAGTTAAAACTAGTCATAAAAAAGACGTTTTGGTGAAAAGCCACATTACTGGAGGTTTCTGCAACAAACTGCTAAGAATAAAACTGTATTCATTTCCATTAAAGGACATGGGGCTTGCAGGGGCAAAGGACTAGTATTTGCTTTGTAAAGCACAGATCAGCTTTTGTGAGAGCAGTGGTTGAAATGATAAAGCTGATGCGGTGATGCAAATCAACACAACATATTTTTTTACTCCCATTTCTCAAGAGGTAGCAGCACCTCCTCCCACCATAGGCAGCAGGAGTTGTAGATGTGCAGCGCATCAAAAAATGATGTCCCCTCAAAAATTAATGAATGCTAGTAAAAAACAAACCCCAAAGATCATGAATTGAACCTCTGCATCCAATAATTTCCAAACAGCACAAGCTTAACCCCTGCATAGACATGTAGATACAAAAAAGGGTTCTGCTCCCTGGTCCGCAGGCTTTGCACAAAACTCCTCCCCTCGCAGGAGATTAGGGGAGCTCTATGGCTACTCTGATTTGCACCATCTGAAATAATCTCGAGGGGCTAGAAGGGAGTCAAAGACAGGGATGACAAATGAGCATCTCTGCATTTCTCATAAGCACACCTCTTTCCCTTTGTTTTCCTGATTTTCCTGGCAGGAGAGAAAATGCTGATAAGAGTAGCAAATTTAGTTCTGTGACCACATCTCCCATGCAGATAAGGAGACCCTCCCTGGACCAACACCACCTGCTTTAGCCATAAATGTACCTCAGAGATTACACACAGAATGATCTCGTTACATGAGCAAAATCTACTTTAGATCTCCCAGGCAAGGGGAGACACAAGAGCCAGTTTTGACAATCAGCTCTCTCTACCCCAGTCCTGCCTTGCCTGCACATCCAGAAACCACATCAAACCCAGAAGGCCTTTTGTCTTCTCCAGAGCCAATCTCTAAGGCCACGGATTCTGCTGGGTTTGCTTTAGCTTGGCTATGTAGTGTCAACACAACAGCAGCTCCGGCTGCTCGCAGATTGGTGGAGAAAGTAGGTCAACATGAGACAAGCTGTTCTCGGAGTAGCATTTCTCTCCTCTCCCTTCCCTCTTTGTAAATGAAGAGTGCCAAACTAGTTGCTTTGTAAAGCACATAGGCGTTCACCCTGTCAAACAGGGGTAGAGCCATTTTGCTGAATGTGTCACAGTTCTAGATGATTATTTATTATGCAATTTAGAACAATGTGCCATGTTCGTAATAGGCTTCATAGGAGATGCCAGTTGCTAGTGCTAAAATTCAAATTAATTACTAAAAAGCTGGTTTGAGTATTAGAAAACAAGGGGAGTATGTAAGCAAGGCTAAAATAATTATAAATATTAGATGAATATTCATGAAACATGCAAATTTTACACCATTCATGTTTTTGTATTGCAGAAAATTCGTTTTGCAGTTGTATGTCGAAGGAAGAGTCAGAAACTGTGTTTTAACTCGGAGCACGCTGTGTGCAGTGAAAAGGTCTTATGTGTTTATCAAACACAAAAACTATAACCCCTGGAATCTCTGGGACCTGCCTCAGGCAGCAGCACTGCTCAGACACGGATCTGCAATGTGTGAAGGCTCATTTTCCCACTCCAATTTACCCTTTACAAATAACTACACGATTACGCTGAGGTGAGAAATACAAAGCAGGAAGGAGGAGTGCCCGTGGATGGATTTGTCACCAAACAGTGGAAATGAGCAGCCTAATCCAATATATGATTTATGTCCTGCTCACACTCTGAATTATATTGGGAACATTTAGAGAGTAGATTGGTGACTTCTTAAACTTGCCTGTATGTTTTAGCTATTTCCCTGTATATGTCCTAAGACTCCCATCCTTAGAAAACAGAACAAATCCCTATAAATTCATGCATATCAATACCAGGCATCATCTTGGAAGGATTCTCTCTCAAATCATACCTATGATGAAGCAAGAGTTGTACTACCAAAAATCCGTCTTAATTTCCTATTTCCAGAAATACTATTAATTTCAAGAGTACTCATGAGTTAGGAAAGCCAGATCTGGAGCTGGATCTCATTCAAGTCCCCTGGAAGTCAACGGAGCCACTCTCAGTGATTGTAAAATAAGAAGGATTGGGCTTGTGCCCATGCTTAGTATTGGATATGCATTTTTCCATGGTACATATTTTTCCTATATATAATGCAAATTTTTCACTTAATTTCTTTTTCCTCTGCCTAGAATATTACTTGTCGTTAATGAGCATTAAATCCATCTTGGTTTTATCCTACCCTTTGAGACTCTGCATAAGTATTCTGACAAATTTTCCCCTTAACTTCTACCCAGTGTTCAAGGGAAAAGCAGCCATACTTTGTTCCACCTTTGGACACAAGCTACACATCAGGCAAAACTTCAGTAGAGGAATCCCCTTTCCCTTTTGTTCTAAACCACCACAGCTATTGGACTCATTACTCCTACCAGGGCTAATGACAAATCCTCCACTGTCACTCTGGACAGTGGAGCCAGGCATGGATGCAGAAGACATGGGAATAGCAGAGGAAGTACTTTTTCATTTGAGACTTCTGGTGCAAAGACCTGCAGGGAAAAGTGCAAGTAAATAGAAGTTTATGTTCAGGGTAGCTATTTATTTGTTTGCAGCACTGTTGTGCTTCTGTGGTTCACTCACAGACGAGGATCCAGTAATGCCAGGTCCTGTACAAACATCAAAAAGTGAGGGCCAGCCCTAAAGAACACTCATTTCTCTGATAGTTTGTTTACACTCACAAGCAGAAAGAACCACATGCTAGTTTATCATCATACTATCTGTATAGACAAGGGTTCAAGTAAACAAGGAGAGAGTTGACTAATGCAGCAATAATATTTCCAAAGAAATTTCAGACTAGCAATTAAAAAGAGGGGGTTTTGAGCAACATGGAATACCCTTTAGCCAGGTCTAGTCTGTAAGTGTCTGATTTAATTGCTGTTACATTACTGAAATTACTGCCTTGAAGCTCCAGCCAAGATCAAGCCCAGCTTCTGGTAAAGGGGCTCTCTGCCTTTCGAACATCACCAAGGGAGACACGGGCTCCACCCTGGCTGTGAGGGGCTGGAATGGCTCCAGGGAAGGGCAACGGAGCTGGGAAAGGGGCTGGAGAACAAGTCTTACACGGAGCAGATGAGGGACGGGAGTGGGGGGGGCTCAGCCTGGAGAAAAGGAGGCTCAGGGGGCACCTTCTCCCTTACAGGAGGGTGGAGCCAGGGGGAGTTGGGCTCTGTTCCCCAGTAACAAGGGGTAGGACAAGGGGAAATGACCTCAAGTTGCACCAGGGGAAGGTTAGGTTGGATATTATGGAAAATTTCTTCCCCAAAAGGGTTGCCAAGCACTGGACCAGGCTGCCCAGGGAAGTGATTGAGTCACCATCCCTGGAGGTGTTTAAAAGATACGTAGATGTGACACTTGGGGACGTGGGTTAGTGGTGGGATTGGCAGTGCCTGGCTAATGCTTGGACTAAATGATCTTAAAGGTGTTTTTCAAACTAATGATTCTATGAAATGGTCACATGACAGCTACAAAATTGTTCCCCCACTTCAGCAGTGACACACTTCCCTGAGTTAATTCCCTCAGCTGATGAGGTTTAGGCAACTTCTGCAGGAAGGAAACAGTGGAAAGGATCACACCAAGTGACCTGGCTGTACCCTACGTCCCTGGAGCACAGCTCAGAAGTTATGGAAGGGAGAATATCTCCTGTTCAGTTCTAATCTTTGCTTTACTGCAGTGTCAATTGAACTTTACTGCTAACTCACACATATTTTTGCTTTGCTCCATCTCTCCCTTGCTTTTAGCAATTGTGGTTAAGCTTTCCTCTATGATTTGTTTAATATCAGAGGAGGGGAAACAGAGAAAGAGAGATACTCGATCTGATGTGGGAACACGTTCTCCTTTGTATCAAAGAGCCATCTGCTAATTTACAAAATACAAACAAAGTTGCTGGATGTGCAAGAAGCCCTGTTGGGAAGCCAGGCACAAACAGCGCCAGTACCACGTCAAGGAGTGCTGTGTTTATTCTGGAATGCACAGCTCTCTGCGTTTCTTTTATCTTTGGGCATTTTTCCTCCTTCTTCACGTTTTATTGATCTAAGTTCAGCATACTGAACAAGCTCTAGCAAAATAATAAATACGGAATATTTATAAAACAATTTTCCTGCTGTAAAAAGCACTTTCCTAGACAGAAACAGAAATCAGATGGAGGAGCAAGTACTCTGCAGGCTGGTGCAGGAAAGGTTGAAAGGAAGCCTTGCCTTCTCCAACCTGTTTTGAAGCCTCGGTCTCTGTCAACCCTCTGTTTTCTGAGCAGACACAAGAGTCAAGGCAGTCCAACAGCTCCTGTCATACTCTCTCCCCACCTCCTCTGTGCACCACGCAGGGCAAGGCACAATGCAACATTCAGGAAATATCTCAGCCTTGTCCTTTTTCAGTTGTTCTGCAAGTAAGACATAGAGGAAAAAAAGAAAAACAAAACAAGAAAAGAGGGGCCAGAGATGTCTCCCGTGCTCTAATCTGCAGCGAGCAGAGCCATGGGCAGCAGTTACTGTGGTCAGCCAGCTCTCTGTGGGCTCACCACAGACTGGGAGAACAAATGTCACCCTCCAGAAGAGAGAAAAGAGATCATCCAAAGGGAATTTATAGAGAAGGGTTAAATCAGCAGCAGTGTATGTTTGGTGTTCAGACCTTTTTCTTAATTTCAGCTGGTGCCGAGGTTTTAAAACAGCCAGGAATATTTAGGTACCTGCAGACTGACCTGCAAACAAGTTTGCCTGAAACTGGAAGTGTGTATGGCAAAGATAAGGTTGGGGACAAAACACAACACAAAACTCAGCAAACAAAACACTGAATGACCCATTTCTTGTAAACTGGACTAAAATGCACTTAAATTGGAAGATTTTGGGGTCTATATTCTCACACAAATTTAGCCTTTGAGTATCTTACCACACTGTCAGGCCTGAAAGGTAAAGCAGAGACAGCAGCAAGAGTAACCTACACACATTTTTCTCTTCCTTGTGCCTCAGCTCAGGTGAAAAGACAAAAAAACAAAAAAGCTTTCAAAGCAGTGAGAATCCCAAGGGAGTCAGTGTAGCCAGTGGAGTCTGGCACACAAGGCCAACCTGACATCTCCCCAGCCCAGCAGAGACACAGCTCCACATCAAAGCAGCTTCCCCATTTCTGAGCCCAAACCAGCTCCCAGAAGGACAGGAGCTGGATCACATATCCCAAGCCTAAGGGATCTGGGAGTAGGATGCAAGGAGCCAGCTCCCTGTGTCTGTGCTGGGGGCATGGGGATGTGTTTTATCTTTGTGTCCACTCCAGACTCAGGCTCTCCGTGCAGACCATGATAAGGGTGACAGGTACAGTGACAGATCTTTAGCCGTGGACATGTGCCCATCAGGAGGCAGTCTGAGGTCACCAGGATCACTGCACAGAGCCTGCATGGAGAGTTCCTGTCGGCAACAACTTCCAGGCATCAACTTCAAGGCTCTGAAATGGTGACACAAAGCCCTGGCAATGCTGTCAAGTCTGACGTGTTCAATCCCATGTCTTTGAAATATAAACTTGAGTTTAAACTTGCAGCTGAAGTCTGGTGCATTGCAGAGAGGCAAGTGCAAAAATAAAATCAGGAAACCAATGTAAAATCCCAAGATGCAAATGGAAACAAATGAACATGAGGCTGCCCAATGACTCACAAAAGCAGGTCTGAAATGAAGAAACCTTTAAATATTGCAAGAGTCTCAGATACCACTAGTGCATGCATGTAAGTATGTGTATGCTTATACACATATCCTGCTGATATGAATAAGAATTAAATGTGAGTTACAGTTTGTCACCTTAGCTGACAGTCCAAGAAGTCCTACACAAATTGCCATAGTTAAACCAAAGACTTGTATTTTATGGAAAGTAGATTCATATTGGATTAAGAGTGGGCTTTTCAATATGTAACTTACACCAAATAAACAACAAAACTGATTTTCTCTGATATTGCTGGCCATCCTCTGTGCAACCTGTTAGCTCATTTTGCTTTCTAAGTTCTCATCTGCATCAAGATGCAGACAAATGCTCTGCCAGCAGTCGGTGGCAGCACAGGGGTGCTGGCCGGCCATGTGTCACCTCCCAGGGCAGGCTGTCCCTATTCTCCATGCACACGTGGTCCATCTGCTCACTCCTGAGTCCCACACCACCACAGAACCTCCACAGGCACCCAGCACAGGAATGCTGTGAATGGAAAATATTTACATCCAGCCCACTTTTAGGAAGGTACAGATGTTCAATGAGTGTGAGCTGGCATTGCTTTTCACAAGGGTTAAAGAGTTAATTTCAGATAAAGCCCTGTCACCAAACTTGTGTTTTTCCAAGGGAACAAGCCATTTACAAGAAATGTTCCAATATTCCAGGATATCCAGTTCCCTGCAGTAATTCCACTATTTCCAAGGCACTTACAACAAGCTGGATGTAAAGCCATTCGACATAAAAAGTCCTTGCAGGTGCCATTATTAAAAATGTGACCTTGGAATGGGAAAACACTGGCTGTGACCCCTACAGACCTGAACGTAAAAGTATTAAAGATTAATTAATTTTCACCAATTCCTGATTTGTTTTCATAAATACTGCAAACAGATTGTGTCATTCATCACTCAAAAGTATTCAATGTTTTGTTTTATATTGTTCCTACAATACAGAGTCTAATCACTCAAATAGCCAGGATATCATGTAACATCTTTCTCCCTATGAAGGGACTACACAGAATATTTGAGGCTGAAGCTGCTTTAAATAGTTTCCATTGCCCTGTGTACACAGCGTATGGTTTTTCCCTCCCATCCTCCAGCACTTTTCCATTGCAGCCTTCAAACGTCACACAGTGCCTTATGCACCTATCAACTCTCATATAGTGTGGGGGAAATTCTAGTTTCACTTCTGTTGGCATAATCCCACTAAAGCCAGAAGGATTGCCTGGGTTTATCTGAGATCACAAGGCAGCCTCAAGTTGGGCTGAGCTACATAAGTGTTTGGAAGCAGCAATTATGCTCTGCAGGGAAAGACGAAGGTTTCAGAGTTTAGACTGACATGGGAGTTAATATTCCCCACACAAGGACACACAAACTACTGTCGCTTCTTGGCCTTGAGAGATATTTTTGCTGAGAATGTAAATTTTTTTTGCATTGGAGAAAGCCAAATTGCTGATCATTTAGAGTTTTCAATAAATAAAATCAACAGTGCATCTTTTATCATAAACAGTAAAGAAAGCGGTCTTTCTGAATAATAGCAATATATTCCAGCAGAATATCCAGATGCTACAAGAAATGTCAGACTACATAGATTAAAAGAGAGGAAAGAAATGAAATCCAACTCAAGCTCTGACTGCAGCAGCAATGAACTAAAATTCTTATTCTCTTGTCCCAATTGGCATGGCTTGGGCTCTCAAACAACTGTCATATTTCACACCAGAAATGGTGCATTCCAGTTTAAGTTTGTGTTTTAAATTCAGTTTTGTAAAGCATTGTGGGATTTTCCAGACTGAAAGGCATCATATATAAATTTAAAATATTATTATTATTTCAGCATTATTTATGGATACCATCTGTTCCTAACTCTGTTACTGTCTCTTCTTTTTAATGTTCTTATCACAGACTGCCTTGCTTATTGCTTGCTAAGTTGGTCAGAACTCAGTTCAAGCTATCTTTGAGTTATATGTTCACCTCAATGAGTGCCTGCCAAGAATGATGTTTATGGCATATCTTGCATTGATTTTAGAATTTCTGAAAGTAATAAAGCACTGAATGAGGTTCCTTTCTTCTCACAAATTAGAATCTGTCATATTAATAGAGCAATATAATCCTGTCATTGCTTTCATTTGTTTCTTTCATCAAACTGAGAGGAAAGAGAGGTTATCTTCATGCTCCTTGAGGCTGCTTGTTTAGAAGGCCTGGAGGAAGCTGTTGGTTTGTTCTTAAAGTCTTCAGGAATGATCATTCCAAACCTGAGTCTCCTGCTCCTGGGTGTAAAACCACGAGGTTGGCACCCTGAGGCTCCTCCAGGGCTGGGAGCACAAGGACAGGACCGAGCTCTTCATCACTCCCAGGGACAATGCTGAGGATGAAACGTGGCCATGGGAAGAGCCTGGTCCCCACTGCCTTTGTGCCCTTACCCTGCTCCAAGGTGGCAGGGTGGGATATCCTCCATGGCTTCCTGGATCCAACATCTGGCATGTGGGTGGATCATGCACATCACCCTTCTGCTCTTCCCCAACACTCTCCACAGCTGAGCTCGGTGGGTTGGGGTTACACCTGAGCACGGGTTGATGAGATGGAAAGAACAGAGAGTTGCCCTCCCTCCTGGGAGGGTCACACCTGCACAGCCCCACAGTTCTGCCCACAGCCACTCTTTACTCCACGCTTACTCTTTTAGAACCTGCCCAATGAATAAACCTTTACACCAGCTGTTGTCTTGTCAGGTTTCACAAGCTTCATGCAAACAAAAATGACCAATTCAGGGGGAAAAAAATCTCCAAATATAATTTGTGAGGTTTTATTAGCAGAAGCACTGAATAAACTATTACCCCCAGCAGCAGTCACTGCCACACTAGAGCTGCCTGCAATTTTTATTTTCTTGGGTTTAACTTCATAGCTCTACTTTCGTCTTCCTTCTTGCTTCCTCTTGGCTGTCATATTATATAGCTGGTGAAATGATCTCTAGCCAGGAATGCTGGATGAGCAGCTGCCTGGGGATTGGTGCCAGCACTGCACTGGAAACTGGAAAAAGCACAGGCTGGCTTGCCCCTGTGTCTCCTTCCAGACACAGATAAAAACCCAGAGCTCCCCTTTGGAAAATTCTGATCTGGGAGCCCAAGCTTTGCTTCCACCTGCCCTGTGGACACCTCAGCATTTTTGGAGGCCATACACCAACCGTACATGATGCCAAGTTGAGCTTCCTCCTCCTCTTGCTGGGTTTGGAGGATGCCAGGCTGAGATCTGTGAAGCATCAATTATAATCCAGAATGCATCTCTCAAAATAAATGTTTTGTGCATTTTCGTAGCAGATCATCCAATAATAGCACACAGCTCAAGCAACTAATGGAGCACAAGTCTGCTTCCAACGTGTCAGATAATAATTGTGCTGTAACACCATAGTGCATACATGAATAAATACAATTCTGAATTCAATGAGATATTTTCCTTCTGCTGCTCCTCCTGCTGCAAATGAATACACCAGCAATTAATTACCATGCTCACCAACTCCCTGCAGCAATTGTGTAATAGATCCATTTCAGTCCCTTGTCTCATAACCTTTGAGATAAGTTTCATGGGTCTGGAATGGCAAACATAAAAATATATGGGTTTGTTCATTTAGTGTTTGTAAATGTTACAGCTCTCAGATACCAGCCGTAACTTTCTCCAAGTTCTGCTCCACTGCTTCTAAATCCTGCAGTATATTTGAATATTAGGAGCATTTGTGCTCACAGCCAAGAGGAAGGGATATTTCTCAATCAGAGATATTTGCATGTTACTTTTTATGGTAAAACTTATTTATACTTACATTACTACCATTTGAAAAATAGTATTATATTACTTCTTGCTGGATGTCAACCATTTAGATGGTTAGGACTAGAGCAGGGTATCCTGGCCTCGTTAAAGTCACTGGAAGTTCTGCCACTGACTTCAGAAAAGCCAAGATTTCACCCAAGTCACAGTGTGTATCACTAAAAAAATAATTAAGAACTGAAACTAATATCCTGTCACCACACCTCTGCTTCTTTGAACAATTCTTTTTAGAATGCACAACTGAAAGTTGCTGAGCATTTCAAACACTGTGAAAAGGAATCCCACATTAAGAAAACCACTGAGCTATTTCCTGATAATATTTTGCAAGCATTCAAAGTCCAGTGAGGTCACGTGGCTGGGGCTGACAGCACAGCACAGGACGAACACTGAGCAGACACTGCCTGGGTGATGAAATGCAGTGCAATACTACAAGTGTCCTGATGACAGTATTATCTACTGTTGCACAGATGGCTCAGGAAAAGCCAACTTTCTATGGTTCTCCTGGGCAAATGTGAGTCCAAGAGGGGAAAGCACAGGAACTGGGAAAAATAGGAAGGGGGAACAATCTGAAATCCAAGCTTTCTGAATCTGAAATGATCCTAAGATCCCAGGGGAAATGCCTTCCAGGCTGAATGAGCAGGAAGAGTCGACGGACAAAGCTGGAAAATGAGCCTCCTGAATCTTACAGACAAGGTTTCAACCCAGAGTAGTACCACATATGGAATATACCAAGAATAATTAATTAAAATAAAGAAGTCTGAGCTTTCTGACTGGAAACACAGCATGGCCTTGTGCTTAGAGTGATGGATTGGGACTCAATTCTGTTTCTGCTGCTATTGGGCTGTACAACCAGTGCTGTCTTCAATGTCATCCTTGACTCTCTCCTACAGCCAGATGTGCAGTGCCCAGAAAATAAGGGCTTTGTAAAAAAAACTATTCAAAAATAATTCATACCAAAAGTTCTAAGGTGGCCCTAAAGCCAAGACATCAAGAATAGTGTTACTATTCATCGAGCTAAAACTAGTCATAAAATATTTTTAAAATTCAAATGCTAATGAAAAATAGAGTAAAAATTTTTAATTACATTTTTAAATTTATAAAACCAAAATTAGTAAATGTTTCCCAAGTTCAGTTTAGCTTTGCTCCTCATCTCTGCTCAGTGAATACACATAAAGCTCTGACTATGAAAGCTGAGTTCAAGACTACACAGGACACATACTGAACTTTGGTGTCCCTTCTCCAAGAAGTCTTTTATTTGGTTATTTCCATCTGTTAGGTATCCCAAAAATGGAAGAAAAACTGAACTTCCCTCCTGCTGAAGAGCGTTTGGCTTCATCTTCTTTTAATATAACTGCTGGCAGTGGACTGGGTTTAGATCCAACCCCATCTTTAAACTGGAGATGCTTCTGGACATGGCACTGTTCCTGCAGGCTGAGGAATGGCCATGAGCCCTCCATCCCCTGCACTGCTTTCCTGATGTGTCTGCAGTGGCAACTCGAGTTGGTGTTTCACAGTTTCACGAGTTTCTCCACGGTCTTGCTCCCTGCAGGTGCCAGGGGCTGCCCTCTGCCTTGGAGGCACCTGGGCTTTATCAGTCCTGACTCCAGGTTGTGCAGGGCTTTGCCAGCTGCCTGGGCAGAGCAGGGTGACAGGCAGTACTGAGTGACCTCACTGACGGTGCCTGCATATCATCCTCTGCACTTAATCTTTGTGTTCATTGATCTTTGATTACAAACTTTCCAGAGAGGCCTTATCACCCACTCTCAAGGCATGGGGTTCCCACGGGCCAGTGCAGCCACTCCCCAGAGGGCTTGGATAAAGTCATGGTTATTGTTTATCTCCAGTCTTTCTCCAAAACCAGCAGGCTGCAGCACACCAGGGCTACGCTGCCCATCTGATACACAGAGGCTCAAACCTTCTTTCCAGCTGGCATCTGTCTAATCTCCCCTCCACTTTAAAAAACCTGGCATGAAACTGCTGCTCCTCTCTTTGTACCTAAATCCTCAAACTTACATTCTTATTGTAGAGATTTACTCAATGGAGTCAGGCAAATTAAAAAAAAAAAAAAAAAAAAAAGGTTTTTGCACATCACATCAAAAAGCAATTGTTCAAAGACACATGGTTTGTGAAAGACTTTGTCCGATGTTAGTGCATTACTAACCACTTTTCCATGCTGCCTGAGCCTCTGGAAACAATTGAAACCTAAGAAAACACAAGGGATATGTCCTCATTTTCTATTATATTTTCTTAATAGGATGGCAGGTGAGTCAGAGTTGAGACTTCATTTGTGCAGGAAGTCTATGGATCCAATTTTAATCATCTACAAATAACAGTAAGGCAGAATAGCAGGAAGGAAATAACTGTAGGGTTGATTATCAAGAGATCCCATATTTCTGTACATCTCCAACCTTAATTCCTTCACTTTGGTCTCCTTGTCCATATAGATGGTAACAGATCACAGAAGCGTTGTGGGGATTAATTACTTAATGTCCTTACTTTGCCTTTGAAAATGTAAAGCTCTCTGTGCCTAACAGTTTAGGTGGATGTCCAAGGGGATTTACAAAAGTACTTAAGCAGGTTAAATGCCTATGCCCCACTGACTCTCAAAGACTTTCCATAAACCTGACACTATAAATGGAGTAGCAATAAGGGAGGATGCTGTCACCCCATCGTTCCAGTGCTCAGGACACTGGAACAGTTTATGTTCTAGTGACTGCAGTTTAGTCACAGGCAGCCTATTTGCCCCGGCTGTCACACTGAAGTAGGTACCTATCTGGTTCAGCATCTTCCATGTCTCAAACCAACCCCTAAAATCAACAGGAAGCTCAAATCCTTAAGGTGCTCCTGTCCAGGCAGGGTTTATTATCTGAGTGAGGACAGGTGGCAATCCCAGTGCTGGACACTCACAATGGACATACACAGTGACAATCAGGTGCTGCAGAGGAACAGTGTGCCAGGTGTTCCTCTGTAGGTACCAATGGTTTGAACCTTCTTGGATTTCCCTGTGTTACTCTCACACAGCTGGTACATAAAGGCTCCAAAAAGCAGGACTCCTCCCAAGGCAGGGGCAGCAGTAAACTGACCATAGAGGTTTCCTTGTTGTATAAAGCTGCTGTTGTAATTGGTGTCATTTCTCCTGTCTATTAAATGCTAGTTAAGTCATTGCTTCTGAGTTGCTTTCACCAGCAGCTCAGAGATCTTGTAAGAAGGATTCAGAGACAACAAAACTACCCAGGTTTTCCTGGCCAATACAGCAGCCCAGCCCAGTGACCCAGTCTAAAATGACCATCGGAGGTGTTTGGGAAGGTTGAACAGATCCAGCTATAACCAAATCCCCCGAGTACAAATCTAAGTCAAGGTCTGAGCTGCCCACAGGTATCTCTGTGTCTCAGGTAAGTTTTGCAGCCTGCATTGAACTGCCCCCAGTGTGGGGATTTGGGGCTCCCTGCACCAAGTGAAATGGGTTCATATAAATCTTGCCCTGGATCAGACAGGGGATGTACCCTCTCAGAAGCTGGGAGTTAGGAAACTGGTTTTGTCATCAGAGAGGCATAGTGAAGGATAAAAAAAATGAGGCTTAAATTACACTTTAAAATGAGCTAGAGAATTTGGCTAGTGCAGAATGCAGCAAATGCTTTGCTCTCTGGTAGGCAGTGCATCTTACCAGGAGAAGAAAACAGCAGAGCTCAAGGTTGGGTCCATTGATGATCACCTGTGTCCAGGTGGAATTTCAATTTTTTTATGTCTTCAAGTCAAATTGTCTGAGGAGTTTTCTGGTTAAAAGAACATATTTCTCTGTGCACATTTTGGTCAGCACTGCAATCAAGGGAGCCACACATGCTGGATCCTATTCAACTTAATAGATAGAAATTTGGCAGTGGAGTGTTCTCCATATGGGGTTTTCAGCTGTAGAAAAGCTTCTGCCTTTGCTATAAAATAGACTGGGACTGTTCCTTTCCAGAGTAAGCTGCCTCTTCGTCTAGGTGGTTGAGAACTGGATTCAAATGCAAGCTGGCTCTTTATGTGGAATTAAGCACTGGTTGAAAAAAGAACCCACCAAACATGCTGCTTTTCAGAGGGTGTTCTTGATGTTCCCCTGAAATCCTGAGGAGTTATTGCCCATTTTGTCTTGACTGTATTTTTGGTTTAAATTTTATCAAGAGCGCCCAGGGAAATAGATTGTCACATCCATCAAATATAACTTGTAATGAATAAATGTGTCTTTCCAGTCACTGATCAAACTGTGAAGGTGCAGAGTAGTGTTGGAAGGTTCGACAGTCTCATAAAAAAATAACTGAAGTTATTTCACCAAGCGAAATTACACTGGGATAAACGTACAAATATATCTTCTCAATATGGTGCAGGTATAATGGCTTATTGTACATCAAAACAAAGAAGTTTAGCCTGAAATAATTAGACTGTAGACTGTAGGCAAAGCCCAACATTTCCATAGTTGCCAAAGGGAAAGCAAAGAACAATTGTAAGGATGGGAAAAAAACTCACAATGAGATTGCTGGGAATAATTCCAATAGCATGAAATTAATGTAAATCACAAATAGCTCCTGTGAAGCTAAAGTAAGAATCTGTGAGAAACCAGAATCAAGTCCAATAACCTAAATATGAATCGCTGACAAAAGTAAAACAAATGCATGACCACAACAGAGACATTTAATAATACAATAAATTAATATTAACACTGAAGGATCACTAAAGGAATAAATGCTTTCCTAATAATATTCAAGTCATATGGTGGGAGTTTCTTGCAGGAATGGTATAAATCACAATTATTATCTTGTCTCAGCAAATCTTATGGAAACTACACAACCCAAATGGATCCTGCTAGAGCTTTCAGAAGATGCATTTGCAAGCTGGGTTACCTGGAATAACAGATTGCAACAGGAATGTTATCAGGTAAAGCAGCCATATAGAAACTTGCCCAGACTGTTTAACTCTTCTGCTCCATCACTCTAAACATGAGCAAGTCTCTTTTCCTTAGATGGTTGTTTTGTGGCAGCTCCTCAAGGAATAGCCAGGGGCTTGCACAGTGCAAGTAATTACAATTCTGTCTCTGCTGTTTTTATAGAATTGATCTAATTTATGGTTTTAGGTTCCAAATTCATAAAAACCACATGCAGCTCATTGGAGGATTTGTTCTTCAAGATTTGGGCTCACTAAAAGAACCGAAAACACTACCCTTCACTAGTTGATTTCAGACACTGGTTCACGCTCTGAAGGTGTCTGTGTCTTTGCAGCCGGGGTTGGGATGAATTAGAATATGTAGTGTATTCTGAGATGGTGCTTGTGTTTTCTCCAGACTGCCCTGCTTTGGTGAGGTATTGGCTTTTGTTGTCTAAATGGGCTCAGATATGTCATTCTTATTACCAAGGCTTATTTAATTCATTTACTAGGTCATCGCTTGGGATAATATATGCAAATTGTACATATTAAGAGTGATATGAATTACATCAAGCTTTGCCATTTATGTGGAAAATTCATCAAATGTTAATGTAAAATCTATAAATAGAAAGAATAAAATAATAATAAAACATGAATGTGCAGCAAGCATAAAAAATGAAGACCCTTAACTGCCCATTCATTAAGCAAATAAGGACAGCAGATCCTCAGCCAGAGAGAAAAAAGGCAAGAGAAAATGCCTATGTGTTACAGTGCCACTGATAACCATTTAAATCAAGCCCCAGATTGTGACTGGGGATGTGCTTGTGAATGGGGAAATGAAAATTCATGTCAGAAAGGAATTCCAACAACTGTGCTGGTTACAAAGTGGTAGGAGAGATTTAAAAAATAAGCCCACGGATTTAGTCTTTATGACAAAGCTAATCACAGATTGCTTGGGCACTCCACCAAACAGTTGGGAAAGACTATAAACCCAAGAAGAGTGTTTTATATCATTTTGAGTCTGTATTTCATATTCCTGTGATTTAAATGTTCATGCTTGCAGGTACAGCCAGGGATGTTACTGGCTGGTCATAAAGTGCTCTGAATCTGTAACAATTCATTTTTCTCATCCTGTAAGGACAAACAGTCACTTATCATTCCAGTATCTGGTGAAGAAACATCCACAGAATCTCATATATCCCTACATAATTTGGCATAACTGGCAGGCTTTTCTAAAACAGAATAACTGAATAATAATGAAGGCCATTAACGATGATTAGAAACATTTCAAAGAGTGAAAAATTAGCAATATACTTTCTTATATTCATAGGCTGCTTATGAGAATAGAATTTTTGTAGGAATCATGCACAATTATTACTCAAGGGGAGGATATCAGAGGTAAGTTATTTGAATTTTCACTCTTTTAAAGAAGTTCCCATTATGTAGCCTGAATTGCTACACTTCATAAATAAAGCTAACTTCTCCCTTTTTTTCCTAGTGATTCATATACTGTGTCCCTACTCAATTGTTTTAAATCAAGTTCTCCTTTTCCCATACATTGATAACCATTTACAACACCATCCATGCGTCCTTTCAGGAATCAACCACCGATGTTAATTTTGCTCTTAGGGCTGCTACTTTAAATAAAGCCATTTTTACTTTTCTTTAAAATTCCAGATGTCATTAATTTCTTTTATCAGCCTGTAACAGAAAACATACCTAAAGACTTTTCAATCCATACTGCTAGCCTTTATAAATCTTAATCATAAAATAGTGAGGCGACGCTCAACATCTGCTCATCCTTGTAACAGAGAGGGAAAAAAGGCCCCACTCCTCCAATGGCAGTTGTGCAGCTTTCCCAGCCATGTATTCCTGTGCTCTCCGTTGTACAAGAAGAATAAACCGTTGGCACTTAATTCCCCCAACAAACAAGTTTATATGAGCACAATCTTCTCAAATACGATCTGCTCGTCCTGGTTTGTACTCGCCCGTTTTGAGATGCACCATTTGTGTCACTGCAGAGGGTCAAATCCTGCAGTGCTGGTTTATTCCTGATAAATACCATTTCACTTTTGCAAAATCTAACTTAGATCTGTGTTAGTGAATTAGCAGCTTTTGACTCAAACTGATATTCTCTGGATAAGGGAATTAAATAGCAGGTAGCCTGCCTCCTTCTCAGCCAGACTTACAGACTTGCCCACATCACGAAGTGTGATACAAAATATATTTAGCATATTTATAGGTCAAGAAAGACCACATTCCTTTGGTTAGGTTGATTACATTTGGCAGCTCCAATAGGAAAGAGAACTTATTTCTATTTTACTGATGCTTGGGCAAACCCTAAAGCACAGAACAAAAAAATCCTATTCCTGCACTTAAATGTGACAGGATATATGATCATGCTTTATATGGAAATTCCATTTTTAAATACTTCATAAAGAGAAATAATTATTAATATGTCCATTAAAACTTTAATAACGTGTTACAAACTGCAACTGCTTAATAGACTGCTAATAAGGGTGGCTTCTACTGCCTCTTCCCCTACACTTCACTTCCTTCCCTACAATTCCTGTTGCTGCCGCTCAGTTTATTAACCCCATGTAAACAAAACATCAATGCAAAATGTTACCAGATGTTTCAAAGAATCTATGAAAACCCTCCCTTAGGTTCTTCAGGCTTGAGTCATTAATCTATAAATTCTTTGGTTTCTTTTCTACTTAAACATTATAGGATTTTTCCAGAAGGATTTGGTGCTCTCAAAGGTAAAATCTCGCTTGCCTATTAATGCATGAAATCTCACTGAAGTCACTGAAACTACTCGTGTGAAAAGACATCCTCAAGTTCATTATGGAAAGATTAGCCATTTGGGCTTAAGGAAACTGTACACAAAGTGCCACGGCGAAGAGAAGTACTTTCAGCCTTTCTCATTTACATGCAAAGCAAATTCTTCCACCATTTGCTTCCAATTTGATAACTGAGCAAAAGCATAATAATAAATAACTCACAAGAAAAAAAGAAAGTAAAAAAATAAAGTAATTTACTTTAATAAAGCACAGCTTCAGGCTATGGGCACCCGAGGAACTGTTTCTTCTGTCACCCTGCAGGAAAGGGAGGAGCTGCCATGGAGAATTCCATCTCCTCCATCTTCCTCCAGGCACTACACGGCCACTTTCTGCATCTGTGGATGCCCAGACTGTGCAGAACAGCTTAAGAATCTGAGGAAAATTTAAACAAGGGCAAAAGAACAGCCCAAAACACAACAGAAGCCTACACATCCCAATACAGATATTCTTAAAGGGGCTCAACACAGTTCTGTGCAGCTCCCAGCAGCATTTCCCAAGGAGGAAAATCCAGACCAAGACCCCAGGGCCTCTCCTCCTGTGACTGCCTGGAAGAAGGACGGTGCCTCCCAGAAAGATGGCTGGGATGGCTGGGAATTGCTGAGCCTTCCCCAAAAACGTAAGCTGCTTCCTCTTGGCAGCCTCCCAGGAGAAGAGAGTGGCAGTCATGTTCCCTTTCCGTCCCCTTCCCTGCAGGCTCAGGAAGCAGAGCAGCTCTGGCTGCACAAGGAGGCTCTCCCTGCTCGGATGGCCAGAGGTCTGTAAGGGTTTGGGTATGGCTGTGTTAACCCTTAGTGCAGAGCTCTGCTGCCAGGCACCAGGGAACACACCCTTCTGACACTCTGCCCACAAATTACAGCCATGAATAACTCCTTGGGTGTGTGAAGCAACACTCCACCTGCTTTATTCCCTCTGCCTGTGCTACACTACACCAGGATCCCCTTACAGCGAGCAGAGCAGCCCCTGGGGTGACACCCAGCTGCTGGCTCAGGTGGCACACAGGGGAAACCTGCAAAACCTGGCTGTGGGAATTATTTCGATCCTTTTGGAGCCCCCACCTGCACAGGAAACCTGCTGTGGTGCTGGGGCAACAGGGATGCCATAATTTGGGGCTGGAAAGTGGAAGGGCTCCCCCAAGGGAAGGGCCACACACCCCTCCGGAGCTCTGAACGTCAGACAACCTCCCAAGAAAGGAGCAGTGCCCAAGAGAAGTGCACAGAACAAAAACCAAACTGCTCAGAGAAAAAGCCAGTTCCCACATGGAGAAAACCTCACAGAAATTAACAGGAAGAACACCAAGAGCCTGCCACAGCTGACTCCACACAAGGCACTCTAAAAACCTGGTCCTTTAATAAGAAATGGTCTCCTTTTTATTCACGTGTGGGGGTTTTAACATCTCATAGCAAAAGTAACTTGGAAAGATTTTGGTAAAATTCCAGAAGAAAGTTAAATAATTGCAGAAAAAAGATACCAACTTTTCTGGAAAAATCAGTAATTATTTTTCTTAAAGTGCCTCTACCAATAAATATTTATATCTCTTTTGAAATCCAAATATTTACTATATTTATTAGTATTTACAGTTGCCAGGCTTTGTCCTGATTAATGCAGAGCCTCCCACAGAATATTCCTACCTTTTTCCTACAAAAAATCTGTGCTCTGGGAATCCTCCAAACACCCATGTATGAACACCCATGATCGACCCAAGTATGGGGAGGTTTAAATTTTGATTTGCATGACAAGTAGAACAAAAACACTGAAAAAAGAGGAAATAGCTTGTCTTAGTAACAGTAGAGAGCAAACCAGTAATATGGCAATATATATATTGCTTATTACATTAATTCATTATTATTTATTAGTGGTCTTATAGTAAGCAACAAGAAATGGAAAATTCCTGGTGAGGTTAAGGAATCAGTAAGTTGCTTGGTGCAGCAGAGCAGGCTTTGCCCATCCAGAGTGTCTGTGATGGCCTGGCAGAGTCTCAGCCCAGGCTTTAAGATAAGAACCCCCCAGAAGTGGCCACAGCAGTGCCATTCTCCATGACAAGTCAGCAGCAATGAAACCACACGAAACCTGGCACAGGGCCCAGACCTGACTGAGGTTATTGCAGACCAGTCTGACACTGAGAGATCCTCTGCTCTCCTCAGAAGTTTTCATGCCTGCAGCAAAAGCCCCCCAGTTCTGTGCTCTGCTCTAAAAAGGGCTGAGTAACAGCAAAGGGAGGTGGCGCAGCCAAGAGATGAGCACGACCCAGAAGGGGCAGAAAGGACTCAGGATCACTTCACTACTGATATGGTGATTTTTGGTCAAGTGTGTGGCTCCACAGACCAAGAGGGGGCTCAGGACACACTCTGGAGATAAACTAGTTTTCTGTGCAATGATAACAACCAAAGTCCAGGGGATGGGCAGCAATGTGTATTTAGAGTATGAAAAAGCACTGTTAAATAATGTGCCGAGATGTTTGTTATCATAGTTTTTCTTTCAAAAAAAAGAGACGTAGGAAAGCAATTATAAGCTATTTTGATGGGCTCATAATCATCATTTTCCATAGAAACTTCAGAGCCTGTCAATGGAATATACAGAAATATCTGAAATGCTAATTGTCACTACATAATTGCTACAAGGCTGAAACATGTTAACTAGGAACTATCTGGGCATTCAAACAACTATATCTTTGAAAATAACACAAAGAAGGCACTCCACTCCCCTTCTGCAAACCTAATCAAGTCCTATGTGAACAAAAACAGTGCACAGAAGTCAGATGAACACAGCAGCTCTGTAGGTTCACAGTGCAGAACACAATTTATCTAGGCAATGGTACAATTCTGGCTTTAAGGAAAAAAAATTATTTCACATTCATAAAAAACCCTGCTCAGATGGATGGGGCATCTAATGATCCATCTTAAGAATTTTTATAAGTATATTTAAAGACTGGGATTTCTTTGACTCAAAAACAAAGGCTGAGAAGATGGAGCAACTGTTTCCAGATATACATATGAGACATAAGAAGAAGAGATGCTTATGCAAAAAGACAGTTTGATCATTAATCATAAATATCTGAAGGACATTTCTAATTTCTATTTCAGTGAAATTTTGAAACGAACATCTGGTAAAAGAAATGGATATTCTATGGAGTTTTAGCAGTCAAGAGGAGCACAAATAAAACACTATTCTTGTAAATAAAAATACTTGCTATTTAATCAAAATGAATGTCAATGTATTGTTAATTTTAACACAGGCATAAGGTAAAAAATTTGCAACAATTTGAAAATTAAAAAAAAGAAATCTTTTATCCAAGTACCTAGGTATAGAAATTACTCCCAAACAGAACAATTTGCTGGCTAACCTGAGCTGGTGGGTCTCTTCAGCTAATCACATCACACTTTATGACTTAGAAATGTTAAAAGCAATGTATTCTCAAGAAAAGTACAATACTTGCTATTTAAAGTTCTAGATGTTGGTTTAAAGGGAATATCTTCATAATTGAAAAGAAGTTTTGTGAGGATATCAACCTACAGTTCTAACCACAGAAAACCATAAAGTCTTCATTTCATTAGAAATTACCAACTTCCTGCAAAAATCACAAGTCTGCCTTGCAATGCGTTACTAAAAATCTTTGCTATTTTGCTTGGTTTTAGTAGTTATTCTTCAGATCTCTGTAATATGCTATGGAGCGTCGAAATGTCAGTGTGTTCCACCCCCTCTTTGTCTCCTGGGCTTGCATTGCCCGCTGTGTTGCTCCTCCACGGACATGGCAGACAGGCTGAGTGAATCCAGAGATTCCATTAGTGTGGCAGCAAAACAGACAGAGCAAAGAATGGTCCAGCCATTGATTTCCCATTACATTCTTATCTGATAGAAAGATTACACTTGGCTACTACCACCAAAGAGAACTTGTTTTATTCTGGGCAACTCATATTTAGATTGATTTGAACTAAAACAGAATTTTTAGAATTGCTCTTTCCTAAGTATTTCTTTAAGGAAGAATTCCCAGCATGGGAGGAGGAATATCCATCATTCCTGTGATGAGAAGTTGCAGCTGAAGAGTTCAAATCCCACCCCAGAAAGGGACATAGGCACCAAACTCCCATAAATGTGCTGCATTCCCAGGGAAGGAGCATCTGCATTATTTTAAAATAGGTGCTAGGTTAAAATACCAACAATGAACCAACAACAGCTACTGACTTTTCAAACATAGCCATTGGTAGAAGGCAAGCCCAGAACTCAGCATGGATAGAAATATCCTTCTAATTTTGTTCTGTTCCATTTATTTTTGGTAGTTTCTTTGCTCTTATTTGGCAGTACTGGCCAGAAGCATCAGACATCCACACTCACTATAATTTTGGTAGCACTGCAAAACTAGAAAACTGACCACACTATAATTAGAAAGGAATCGAGCGCTCTGGTTTCATCACCAAAACTGGGTGAAACACATGAAATAGCCAAACTGCAGGAACCAAGAAAACTAAATTCAGTTCTTCTTTCAGTTTTAATATCCTAAGACGTGGATTCCGATGCAGTGTGTCACCAGCTGCATGCAACAAGCACAGCAACAACTAACCACTGCCTGCTCCCTGTTCCCTGGAGGGCACTGACCAGTGACAGATGCAGAAAGAAAAGACTCAAAGAGCATTCCCCCAGTAACTTTCACAGCTCCTGGCAATCTGCAGTCTGGGGACTTCCTGAGCTGGAGGTTACATCAGCATCTTCCTGTTTAGTAGCCCTCAATGGACCTTTCTTTCATGAATTGTCTAATCATTTTTTAAACCTATATATATTTTGGCATACAAAACATCCTGTAGCAGTGGATCCCATGACTTAATTGTGTGCTGTGTAAAATGAGTACTTCCTCTTGTTTGCTCTCAATGTGCAGCACAACCAGGTTATCTGGCGCCTTGGAGGTGCTGTGTTCAGAGAAATTAATATTTCCATTGCTGCCTGGCCACTTGAAACCTCTGTTCCACGATTTCTGAGCAGCCTCTTTCCCTGCTGAAGGGTCTTAGAGTGTTAGTGTTTCTCCCATGGCCATTCATACTTGACTGTTCCCAGTATCCTCTCTACCTTTCCTCATCAATTAGGATTGTTTTCAGGAGGCTGATAGAACTGCACAACTGGACAGGCTGGCTGGATGGGCTCAGGCCAAAGGGATGAGGTTCAACGAGGCAAAATGCCGGGTCCTGCCCTTGGGTCACAACACCCCCCTGCAGTGCTACAGGCTGGGGACACAGGGGCTGGAGAGTGGCTCAGGGGGAAAGGACCTGGGAGTGCTGGTTGTCCAAGCACTTTTCTCAGCTTTAACCTGGACTAACATCTTCAAAAATAATTTAACACCGGAAAACCTGATCAACTTACTGCTCCTGGTCACTTCTTTAGCTCAGCTATGAATGTATTAAATAGCAGAGATTCCCAGCCCGGATGTCTGGAGTAAAGCACCAGTTCTCCCTCTAATGAAAAATGAGAACATTTATTTCACCTCTGTTTTATCTGCTTCAGCTTTCTATTTATTCTAATATCTCTCCTACCAGCACCTGAACACAAGACAGGTCTTCAGCCTTGGCCAAGTAAAGAAAAATCAAACTTTCCTCTGAGTGAACCCCAGTGCAAAGAACTAGTTCAGCTTTTTGCCATGTCATTTCTCATGCATGTGTATTTTACACATCTACAGGCTGTGCAGCTTCTTTGGCAGAATCTCTCCTCTGGAGAAAAGGATTTTTATTTCAATGCTTTATGGCTTCAGCAAGTTGTTCTTCAAAATCTTCTTAGGTCTGCCTCATGGTTTTATATTTATATATGGTCTGGTTTTATATTTAACCAGTCAAGGTTATGCTCTTTTTCCACCTCCTGTTTTGAGCCAGATGCTTTCTTATTTATAAAAGCCTCTTTTTGCTCTACTATTTAACTTTGCTGCTCCTTCTTGATAGTGGCATATATTTACTCAAAGCTTCTAAAACAGCATAAGAAATATTTACAAGCAATATTACTAACTCATTCTATAATACAGTTATATATATATACACACATTACTTTGAAACACTGTTTTTAAATGCAATGAAGCTATAAACAAGGCATTCTATTGCTTGTACTAGAAAAATAGCATTGTCTTTAATTTTGAGGAGGGGTTTTAATGTTGACATTGAAACACTTGCAACTACCTAACAAGAGGATTAGAGACCTGAGACATACATCACCAAGAATGGAAACTCTCACATCCAGCGTATTGATTCCCCCAGACTCTGCAAATGAAAAAAAGGTGCCTTCCCTCACCTTCTTTGGTGAATTATTGATCAGCTCTGCCTTAAAAGCACCCATTTCTCTCCAGCGCTTGCAGGGGGAGCTTGGCTAATGAGCTCTTACATTGACATCTATGTTGTAGATATTTAAAATTGGGCAACATAAATCCTGCCAGAAGGAAACTCAGTTGTGACACTTTTCCACTCACTGTATGC
This sequence comes from Xenops minutus, assembly GCA_035221455.1. NCBI lineage: Eukaryota > Metazoa > Chordata > Aves > Passeriformes > Furnariidae > Xenops > Xenops minutus. The sequence continues at coordinate 15,599,633 of JAWWEE010000018.1, forward strand.
TGGCAAGGAAGATGACATGGTGTGGGAGAAGTGACATTGTGTCACTACTATTAGAAGACACTTCTCTACTGGAGGGATGCTCTGTACCTTTTTGCAGATTTAAACCACGCCGAGTGCTCCTGTCACACCTGTATTTAACAAGGTGATGTACAAACACTGTGACCAGATTTAAGTCACTCGACTGCTGGGCAGCCACCTGAAAGAATGGTGTGTTGTTGCAGTGAACCCAGACAATGCCCTGGCAGTGACTTCCAATAATGGAGGGGTTTTCAGCCTGTGTTAGGTAGAAACATGGTAGTGCTTATTTATTTTGGAATTGTAGAGCCTTGACTCCTCGATCCTCATGATTTCCAGGTATACAGGCAGGGCAGGAGACTTAATTTACTGCCACTGATGTGGAATTTATATTAGCACCTGTAGGCAAAGCATTTATTCTTGCCATTGTGCTGGGAAGTGATCCTTGATCATTCCCAGCTTCTCAGCTAAGCAGTGTGAAACTACAGTCAGCATATTCTCTGCCAGTTTTTTCCAGCTGTAACTCTAACTCGAGCTGCTTTTGGCACTGACCTTTTCCATTACTTGCAAACAAGGTCAGCATTCTTTGTGGGCCTTTTACATTACTCTCCTGTAGATCAGTGTGCCTGTGGTTTTGCCTCCTGATGTCTGTCATGTCGGCAATAACTGTGCTTTTGGAGCCTAGGAATGGAAGTTCTGCAAGTGGTGAAATTGAGGAATATATCTTTTTTTTATGGCCACTTTCCAGATACACTCCAAAGCCAGGTCTCCCCAGGCTTCCACCATCAGAGACTCTGTGCACCCATGGAGATTAATAGAAGCTGAATGTTGCTATAGAAATTGCTATATTAACAACTGTCCCATAGATTGCTTCCTCTGTTGGATCCCAATTCTCCTCAAATTGAAAGCAGTGGCAGAACTCCAGCATTATTTATTTGTGAGGAAGGGTAAGATTCACAGGAAACTCTCTGGACAAGCTTATAAATAACTTGTCTGAGATAAATGAAATATGTCATTTGTCCCTAATGATCATCCCTGCTAGCACAGAAAGACAGAAAAACAAAGCACTTTGTAACATATCGCCTGAAGTGAAGATATTTTCTTGTCATCCTCAACAGCATCCACAAAATACAACAGAATTGTTCCAGGTGTTAGCAGGTTTCAGTTGTCATGGAAAGTTTAAGGAGTTTCCCATGACCTGGAAGGCTTGGGAGAAACATGTACATGCAGGATTGGAGACATTTAAATATTGTAATTATTTGAATCCTTTTACCTCCGTGGATCAACTCTGTAATTTTTAATTTAGATGATTCCATGGAAACATCACAATTTGTGTCTTGTGCATTTCTCATTGTTCTGCTTTTGCAGCATACCTGGTTCAGACTCTTTTAACAGCCTGTTCTCTACACACCCACTAAAAAACTAAGCCCAGTATCCAGTGCATACAGTTCCTGCTTTTCTCTCACAGCGTCATTCACATCAAACACAGGCAGGGAAGCAGGAGACCCAGGCACACCAAACAGCTCAGGAAAGGAATGAAGAAGACCTCAGAAGGCTGTAAAATGCCCAATACTATGCTGCTAGTCCAAAAGCTAGAAATTGCCTCAGATCCACATGTGCAACATTAAATAATATTGTGGTATTCATTGCAACAGTTTGATGTGTTTGAACAACAATTTGGGCAAGAAGCTTTGTGCAAGTGTATTTTGAAGTACTTAACAACATCTAGCAAATTCTGTTATTGCAATTACAGTGAGGACACTGAGTCAGTCTTTGTGTCTTTGACAGATCAATTTCAAATTTCTGATAAGACAATTATTTTCCACACCATTTCAGATCATTTCAGGATTTCTACACCATTCCTTAAACATACACACATGTCACTGGTATCATACAGCCTTCCCAAAGGGGTCCATGAACTTTCTGTTACTATCATTTGCTAATGTAATTTAAAAAATAGATGAGGCATTAAAAGAAATAAAGAACAACGAGCCAGTGTTTGTCAAACCTTATAGCACATCAGTCACACAACAGAGGCACTTAAGACACAGTATTTCTAAGCTTCCCCTGTGTCCAACAAAGCCAGTTCCAGCCAAGACAAACTTGCCACTGGCCAAGATGGCCAGTGGTGGTGGCAATGCCTCTGAGATAATGTTTTTAGGAAGGAGGAAAAAACCCCTGTGCAACAGCAGTTGCAGCAAGGGAAAAGCAGAGTGAGAATATGTGAGAGGAGCAACTCTGCAGACACCCAGGTCAGTGAAAAACGAGGAGGACAAGGTGTTCCAGGTGCCGGAGCAGAGACTTTCCTGCAGCCCATGGTGAGGCAGCTGTGCCCCTGCAGCCCAAGGAGGGCTGCCTGGGAGAAGAGATCCCCCTGCAGACCCTGGAGGAACCCAGTGCAGAGCAGGTACGTGCCAGAGCAGCTGCGACTTTGTGGGAAGCTCATGCTGAAGCAGCCACATGGCAAGACCTGTGAACCAACAGAGAGAGGAGCCCACGCTGGAGATGGTTTGCCAGAAGCACTTGTGACCCTGCAGGGAACGCACACTGGGTCAGTGCATAAAGAAGGGGTTTTGGTTACTGGGGTAGTGGTACATGGGGGTGGTGGTTTGTAGGTTTAGTGCTTTTTCGAGTTAGGGATAGGGCCATGGTTAGGATAAGGTTTATGTTTAGTGTTAGGGGCAGGGATAATATGTGGTTGTGTTAATTAGGGGTAGTGGTTTTAAGCGGCAGAGTTAATTATGGGTAGTGTTTTTTGGGGTAGTGGGAATGAGGGGTGATGTTTTTTAGGGCTAATGGTTTGGGCTTGGGTTCGGGTTTTGTTTATGGTTAGTGTTAGGAGCAGGGATACGATGGTGTTTTGTTCATTAGTGTTAGTACTTATTAGCAGTAGTGTTAATTATGCATTGTGGTTATTGGTGTAGTAGTACATAGGGTGTTGGTTTGTAGGTTTAGTGGTTTTTAGGGTTAGGGTTCGGGCTAGGGTTACGATTAGGTTTATGTTTGCTGTTAGGGGCAAGGATAATATGTAGGTTTGTTAATTAGGGGTAGTGCTTTTTAGCGGTAGTGTTAATTAGGGGTAGTGTTTATTGGGGTAGTGGTAATGACGGGGTGATGTTTTTTAGGGTTAGAGTTCGGGCTAGGGTTACGATTGAGGTTATGGTTTGTGTTAGGGGCAAGGATAATATGTGGTTTTGTTAATTAGGGGTAGTGCTTTTTAGCAGCAGAGTTAATTATGGGTAGTGTTTATTGGGGTAGTGGGAATGAGGGGTGATGGTTTTTAGTGCTAATGGTTTTTTGGTTTGGGTTAGGGTTCTGGTGTCGTTTATGGTTAGTGTTAGTAGCAGGGATAATATGGTGTTTTGTTAATGAGTGATAGTAGTTATTAGTCGTAGTATTAATTATTAGTCCTAAGGGTTTACCATTGTAGAAGTTTGTGGAGAACTGTTTCCCATGGGAAGGGCCGCACCCTGGAGCAAGGGAACAGAGTGAGGAGTCCTTCCTCCGCAGACGATGGAGTGGCAGAGACAACGTGTGATCAGTCAACCTCAGCCGCCATTCCCCGTCCTCCTGTGCTGCACAGGGGAAGGAGGGAGAGAAAATCAGGAGTAAAATCAAACCTAAAGGGAAAGGGGGTTGGGCACTTGTTAGTGCAGCATTTGTCTTCTGGAGTAACCACTACATACACTGAAGTCCCATTTCCCAGGAAGTGGCTGGACATCACCTCCTTTGTTTTCCTTTGCTTCCACACATGGCTTTTGCTTTTGCTTTATTAAACTGCCTTTACCTGGACCCATGAGGGTTTAGCCATCTTATTTTCTCACCACACACCCAGCTGAGGAGGGCAGTGACAGAGGAGCTTGGTGGCCACATGGCATCCAGCCAAGGTCAACCCACCACAGAATTTTACCATGGGGCAAATTATTGCTGGTCCTCTCTGCAAGCAAGCAAGCTAAGCTCAGAGACTGGATGAAGTCCAGATTTTTCCAGTTTTAAATACATTTCTCTGTTTTGCCCTGTTATTCAATGAAATGTTCCCAAAACAATGGTTTTGCAAGCTATAAACAAGTCAGGCATTTAAATAATTGAGTCTGAATGGAAGAACAGTGAATATGCTAAAGGTTTGTGTCAAACTAACAATAATTTTGAGTTCTAGTGCTCAAGGAAACTCCCAGCTCCCAAATAAGATCAAGGTCCACTTATGCTCAATGATCTGCAGGGTCCCTGCCCATTACACTTCACAGTTCTATAATGGGGAGAAGTACAAGAATAAACAAACTAAAATCTTATGCATTGGCTGATCTTAAAGACCAAAAGATTTACACAATTTAGTAGCAATTTTTTCTTTTGTTCTTTTCCCACCCTCCTCTTTGATCCAATAGAGAAAGCTAAGGGTTGCTGGATGTACCCAGAGCTGAAGAATATCCCTGACCGCCCTTTTTATCCCCACAGGTACTTCCACTGGACTTTGACCAGTGTCAAAGAAGCCACAGAGCTATTCAGATCTTTTCTGAGTAATAATCCATTAGTTTAGAGTTTGTATTGTAGAAAGAAGCCTCTCCCAAGAGCCTCATCCCTCCATCCCATCAGACTGCCTGTCATCAAAACCTGGAGCCTGGCAGTGCCAAGCCACAGCCGTGTCTTCAATTCAATGCAGAAACAATGGCAGTGAAGATAAGATGGCATTAGAATTTTATGAACTATAAAAGGAGTGTGTGATGTAGCATTTCTTAAGCATGACTTGCAATTGCACTGGCAATGGAATTTGAATCTTTTCTGTTTGCAAATAAAGAAAATTTACCCCAGTGGAACAATCTACATAAATTCTTATGCACAACAGAAGAACCACATTAAGGACCTAAAATTGGCCTTACACAACAAAAAGTGCTGTGCTGGCAGTTTGCACTGGGATGAGCATCACTGCAGGGCAAATTTCAGCTATGGTATGTATTTGCCTATCTTGCATCTGAAGATCTGGGCAAAGCATCCTGCACACAAATATATAGCTCAGGAAGGAGAAGAGAGAGAAAAGCCCCAGCTCCTCTTAATCCATGTAGCAGTCATTTGGGAAATCCCCCCAAGGACTTTGCTCTGAAAATTATTGGGCAAATGTGTCTGAGAATGTGTATTTCAAGAGTGCCATTAGAAGTGAAACTGCATCCATCAAAAGGAACTGGTTTCCTGTTTCTCTTCTTCTTGCCTTTCATTTTTCAGATATGTAAGCCAGATAATGAAAAGCCATTCCAGACCATTTTAGGTATTGCTGGGATGGGGTAAGGTTGTTTTCTATTTGAAGGAGAATCATTTTTCCTTGTTTGCTGGTATAAACGGGTAGAGACTTTTTTGCTTTCCCCTCACATCCAACTGATATAAAAATCTTAACATTCTCCAAAGAGCAGTATGGAATTTAACCATTCCATTTGCTTCAGCCCACAAGGAAAGCAATAGGACTGGTGACTATAGCTATGCTTTTCCTTGAAAAGTTCGAGTGTACAAATTTCATGTTTAGTTGGTTTTGTGTGGCTTCATATTTTTATTCAGTTTTGCAATGCCCGTGGAGCATAAACTAAAGCCCACAACCTTATCTCGACTGTTGACTGTTCTTACAACAGCAGATTGATATAATTGAGACCAGGATCTTAATTTCATATCATGTTTAAAGATGGTTCTCAGAATACATGTGCCACCCACCACATTATAAGACTGGATCTACTCCTCTCAGGGTATCACCTACATTTTCTGCACCTTTTACAGTGTCACCCAGAGAGCTGTTGAGCCAACTGAGCACTAGCTGACAGCATTATTTCTCAGGGGGTGTTAGCTAATGACATTGGCAGCTCAAGGCAATCCAATCCTGAATTATGTAAAATTACTTGAGAGAAAAGTCAATGAAAAAGCACACTTCATGGTCTTTGTACATTTCTTAATTCTCTGGGCCGTCCTTTAATCAGTCTTTTTACCCCACAAATCTTTCAGAATCCAGACTGAGCCAGCCCACTGCTTCTGCATCTTGAAAATAAATATCTCTTCCAGTCAACAGACAGCCAAACCAATTTCATCTTGTGGGATGTACAAAATCCTCATTCTGGAATATCAAGAACCATTATGCAAGCTAAATTCCCACTCATTTCACAGATGAAAATTCTTGTATATGAAGCAACATGACTGCTAATTTTCATGAAAAATCCAACCACCACTGTAATTTATTAATATAGAAACCCCCTCTTCTCTGAGGAATGACAACTCACCTCATTCCTCAAACTATTCATGTGAATTTCTCAAACTGTTCAGGCTGTTTTCAGAGCTGAATTGTACTTTTGAGTTCTAAAATTTACATAGACTCATTTTTCAGGGAAAATGTATTTGTGGATTAATGAGCCCAGGGCTGGCTGCATTGGGCTTTGAGTGAAATGGATATGCCATGTGCAATCTACTGCTTCTCATTCCAGGATGAGGCCACTGGATTTAACCACACTCACATCATGCAACTTTATGGGGAAAACAGTTTTTGTCAAATCACCAGTTTTTAACTCATCTCAAAAGCTCTGGGGGATTTTGCAGTTAATATAATAGTTGATACAAGAACAAAGATGAAGCTTATTAAAATAAAACCTTGTGTAAATATTTCTAAAACACAAGTTTCAATTGGGCAGATTGCCAGAAGTACTTGCTGACTGCAATGGGAAAGACAAATCTTGATTTCCTTGAAAACACTCCATTTGTTTAAGTAGCCCCGTTCTGGGATTCTCTTTGGACTTCTGAAAGTGTCTTGTATTCTTTCACACTCCAAGACCAGGGGGGAAAGTTTTGGTCAGCTCCTAACCCAGTTAGCATGAATTCACCCAGTGAGTTCTACATCTTACCTAAAAATTCGTCAGTGATGTGGGGAACTGCTCGAGCACAGCGCAGAAACCAGGCATGGATTTCCAGCATGTGGCTACACACCAATCCTGCCCTTCCCTTTGATAGTCAACATCACAAAATGCCCTTCAATCCAAGTCCTAGGTTTGCAACTGACCATGTCCCAGTACAGACTGCCTGAAAACAGCGTGACACGGCAACAAGCTCCAGAGCTATCCCTTAGCAAGTGCAAAAATAATAAAAATGACACTTGGCAGGATTTTCAGTAAACTCTCCTTGGCCTCAGCTCTGCCTCAGGACTGGTACAGATCTTTGCACCTGCATCCAGTCAACTCCCAGCACTGCAGACCTGGCACGGCACAGTTTTGCTAAGTCAAGCTTTGTTAAGTGACACAACATCCATTTCTTTGATTCTCTTTGCCATTACAGCAATGGCCACCTTTTGGAGCAGCATTTGCAGCATGACTCCCCTGTCTCAGAGATTTTCTCAGGACAAAACAGTAAAAATAATACGTCCTCTGCAGCCTTTGCACAGGGATTTGCTTTGGCATGGCACTTCCTTCCCCTGTCCCTGCCAAATGTCAGGACATTTGGAGAGAGAACATTTCATTCTGTGCCATAAAAACAAAGCAAGACAGAAATAAAGGAGCAGTTAAGGGAGGATCCTGACATCTTCTCACCTCCAGCACACTGTGATGAGCAGCACTTGCCTGCAGCACAGCCCCCCCAAATGTGGGACAGCCTTCCCAACACAAATATGTAACCCTAAAGAGACTGTCACAGGAGTAAGCCATGGTGGGTTTATTATTATTTGTTTTCTATTTTACTAAGATGCTCTGCTCTTTTTGAGTTCACATGGCATCACCTGGAAAAAAAAGTATCTTAGAAACAATCACTGGGTTTATGTTTCCTCTTCTTTTCAAAGAAACTGATGTAAAGAACAGCATCCCTCTGGCCTGCAGGCACCTCTCCAGCCAGCAATTACAATTGAAGAGAATTACAGCTGCAATCTAGCTGAAGAAATTGTCTTATCTGCTCCATGAATGCACCCTTGGGAGGATTCTTAAATGCTATTTTATATCCCTGGAGAAGAGTAACGCAGAGACAATGATGAAAAAGGCATCTGGTTGAGATGTGTGTAGTTCCAACCACTACCGAGGGCTGTGTGATCTATGCCTGTGGATAGTATGACTACTGCTCATTAAAATTTTATCATAGGTTGCTCCAGATCTTATTAACTGGGTGGAAGCTCAAATGAGACCCAAACTCGGTCAGTCCGGAACCTCCAGAATAGGTGTTTTAAAACTGTGGAAGGATGGCCATAAAATTTGTCCCATTTATGAAAAAAGAGGAAAGTCTTCAGATTTATCTGAGTGCTCCCAGCTATGTCTTCATGTATGGAAGTAGCACAGGTAGTATTTCAACCATATGGACTCTCCCAATGACAAGTAAGACAGGAGATACATTCTCAAAATAAGTTTCAAAGAAATCGATCTAGAAAATGTTCACAAGAATTTTTCACTAACAACTCCCTTTTCAAAATACATCTCTATTTTTGCAAGGCAAGGTACAACAGAACCAGTCTGGAAGGAGTGGACATTTTCAGCCTTCTCTCTGGAATGGCACAGGTTAAATGAACTCTTCTGACAGAGCAATCTTCCAGCATCTCTGCTCCTTACTGCTGGGTTCTTGCTCCTTGTGCTTCTACATCAGCATAAGGCACATGAGACCTCACTGCCCTTAAAGAAATTACCCCAATCAGCCCCATCTGAAGTATCAACTCCACATCTTTACAAATTAGCATTCTTGGGTTAGTCCACCCAGTTCTAATAAATCCTAAAGCCAATTTAGCTGACTTAATCCCAAAACCAGAGAGAAAACTATTAGACACACTTTAAATGAATATTTACTCAAAAGAGGTTCTAAAAAATCATAGTGAGGTCATTAAAGCAAGGTGGCACTTTCTGTTCAATTTGTCACGGACTTGGGCATAGAGATGGAAATCATTTGTTCTTCAAACAACCCCCCAGTGCATGCAGAGAGACCAGTTTTACACACATCACCTTCCAAAATACAGGGTTCTAAATCATGTTTCATCCCAGCCCCCAAAAGGCACAGAGAAACAACAGCGCTCTCATTACATCCCCACCTCTAATCCCACACATCTAGGCAGTGCTGTTAATGATCTTCAAAGGCGTGGAGTGTGAATAAGTCTAGACATGCCACAAAGGCAGTCCTGGGAAGCTGAGTGCTAAAAATTGGCAAGAACTGATTCAATGAATGAACTGTCTTGAGGGGCACTGAGCACCTGCGTCATTATTGTCTCCAGCTGAAGACAGAAGTGCCCACACCTCTTCAAAACCAGGAGAGGCACAATAATTTGAGACTAAGCTTACTGAAAACTGGGCCTGGCCTGGGGCCTCTCAGAGGACACTGGTCTCTGTCACCCACCCGAGGCATGGGCTGAGAATCCCCGTGCCAAGAGGCACAGAGCAGAGATGTCCTCGCTGGCACCAGCCCCTGCTGGATGTTGCTGTGGAAGCTATTTTTGTTCCAAATAACCAGAGACTGTTGGTTTGAGCCCCTGTGCTGTAATTCAGGACTTACCATACTACTTTCAAACTCCACAACATATTTTTTGCATGACCCAGAAGAATCCAAAATCTCTTTGTCTTTCCATCCATAAAAGAATGGAAATAATATTCCTTTGTCTTCTCTGTGTTGCCTTTTTTGGAAGGATTATACAGCACCTATTGTAACAGGTCTCAGGTGCTGTAGGTAGGGTTTGTCTAGTGGATAACAGCCACACAAAACACAAATGAAATCCTTCCAAATGGCTTCTCATAGGTATTTTTCTGTATGATATTATGAAAAAAATATAGAGCAAGTCAATGCTTTAGGTTTTCCTAAAGTAAACTGACAACCCTGAAACTCACTCATTAAAATGACATGCAGTTATTTTGGAATACTCACCCAAAACTATATTATAAAAACATTCTGCATTGTAAATACTTGTCAAGACTGAATTCGCTGTCCAGTTCCACAAAGACAGCAGATAAGACACAGCAGATAAGAAAACTGAAATTGTGGATAGAATATTGATTTTGAAACACAGGAAGAAACAAGAGAAAATGTGATATACTACCTTAGCAAGAAAGCAAAGACACAGGTATCTCTACATCTTCCAACAAGAGAGCAGAATTTTGTTTGCATGGATTCATTTAGTCTTGCCAATATCCTGTTCAGAAGTGTTTCCCACTGGCTACATATTCCAGCACCCAACTCCTTACACTTGGCATATGGCATCCAGTCCTCAAGGTGACATCCATTTGTGTACACATAAAGAAATGCATTAAATCATTCCATCTGCACTGAAAATAGTCCATTTTCAATGTCTTTGGGACACAAACAGTCCAATTACACTCTTGTACAAGCAATTACAGTCCTACGGATCATTCACACAAAACACCTTGGTCATTCGAACAAGCCCCTTCAATTTATAGTGACAGCTTAGAGGGATGTGCTTCTACAGCTGCACCCAGACACAGACCTCTGCTTTTAACTTACTCAGGGATTTTACCAAATCACTGAAGCCCAACTGTCTCGCTTTTCTCTCATTCAGAAAGAATTTAAAAATAACAAACCCCAGCTATGTCATCACCTAAAGCAGAGTCTACAGATTGAACTAGTTCAAATGATGTGATACTTCCACTTAATTTAGCTCCCATTCTATTTTTGGGTAAACCACTTCATACAATATTCAAAACATAAAAACATGATCAAATTGAAAAGTTAAGCACACCATGTGGGAAGCCAGAAAACATGAGTTACATTCCCAGGTGAAGTTTATTTCTGTCTCCTTTCCTATTCAGTCATTCCTACTGTCTTCTGCTGTGCTGCATTCTGCAAAGGACATGCTCACTAACCAACACACGTGATGGAGAAAGGGCAAGTGAACAAAAGGAATAATGAAAATTAGTGTCGTTATTATCAAATTAATTAAGCGTAGAGTTGGACAGAGGGATCTAATCAGAACATACAGTTCCATCAGATTTAAGGCAGTTGCAAAATTTGACTGATTTTATTAAGATCCTATCAGAATGCTTTGGTTTGAAACATTTGCCTTTTGACTGGGCTTGTGTTGCAGGACACAGTAACACAATCCTGTGAACTCCTCAGGGTCTCTGCCCCTTTTTTCATCTTTGCTCAGCACACCAATGCTAACTCAGGGCCTGTCTTATACTTGTAAATACAGAAATCCTGGCTCATCTTGACTCCTTCCTGTCAGCCTTTCTTACTCTTCACCCCTCTAAACAGAGCTCTGCTGGCCAAGGTGAACTTGAATCCAAAAGAGACATCAGATTTTTCCTATTCCTTCTTTGTATGGTCAGCATCTCTGCAGCTCTATTCATGTCTTCCTAAGCTTTTCTTTTGTCTGTCTGCCCCACTTCTCCACACTTCCTGGGACAAACATCAGCTCTACCCTGCTCTTTGTCAACAACCAAAAGCAGTAGGTAAAGCTCTTGATCCCTAAGGTCTCTTTTAAGAACAGATCAGGAAAAAGTAGGGGGGAAAAGGATGCTTTCTGTAACTGACCTTGCTCAGTCTGGAAACAAAACCCAAAGGCAAGAGAGGAGCATGAGAGGCAGAATTGGAGGATATTCACAGGCTCTGGGGAGGAAGAGTCTAGAGGAAAACCTTCCTGACCTGCAGAGAGAAAGTGGAGTGTGGCTGAGGATGTGGGGGTTAGAAAGGTGACACTAGAACAGACTGAAGGGCACAGCTGAGGAAGGCGCTTGGATAGAATTAATAGGGCCAAACTGTCCCGGAGTCGTGGAGCTGTGCACATGGAATGTATTGCCCAGGGGAAAAGGTCCAGTTCAGGCTCTGGAGAGTAGCATCATTCAGATGAGGAGATGTAAGAGATGAGCCCAGCTGCAGCACCCCAGGACCACCTCACAAAGTATCTCAAAATATCAACAGTATGTCCCTGATACACCACAAGAAGCGGCAGAAATCTGAAACTTGAAAGCAAGGAATAAGAACTTGGTGCCTTTTCAGAAAAACAGATGATTGTTTTCGAACATGCAACGTGAGATTTCCAATTTCTGAGGCTGGCAATACCATGAATTTCCAGAATTTGCATTACCAAGAACTGCAATACCCTTTTAAGCTTGTATCAAGTACCTACTGCTTAGTATTGTCCCAGCTTTGTAGTTTCTGCATGCCTTCTTCTCTACTGGACTTCCCTCATTGCATCAATATTGGCATTTTCAAGCCCAGCTGGGGAATTCTGATCCTCTGCTATGTCCCTGCAAGTGATCACTCACTCCATGAAGAGATCAAGCATTTTTCTTCCTGAAGAAGTCACAGCCAAAGTGGGAGAAGGGAAAGAGAATTTGCCTTAAAATGCAACTAACTTGAACTGAAAACCTCAGAATGGGAATTTCCTGCTGTCACACAACCCTAAGAAGCACCAGACCTGAGAAGAGGCTGCTGTAAGGAGGAGAGACAGGAGGCTGCCACCAGGAGCAAACAGACCTTTCAGCTGGCAGTGGAAAGCACCAAAAGAATGACACTCAGAGCCTGCTGAAATCAGTCTTTCCAACAACTATCAGCTTTGGACTCAGCACACCCAGACGTTTTGCCAAAGAGAATTATGCTGCAGTGTTTTACAAAATCATGAAAAACAAGTAGACACTGCTGATTGTAAGAGATGAAGAAAAGATAATGGCAATTAACCACACAGAAGAGATCAGCTTCTGTGGACAAAACAGACACTGGATTGGCAGCCACTTGCTCAGAAATGTGCTACAGATGTACTTCAGCATCAGGCTACTGACATTCTGTCACAATGGGCTTTTTGGAAATAAAACAAATTCAATAACTAAGAAATTACACTCCACATCAGGTTTAGGGGAATTCCTCTCCCTGCATGGAGGAAGAGTATACAATCATCTCATGCTGATTTGGGATTTCTAAACACAGAATGAAATGCCACTCATACCATTATATTCACAGAGTGGAATTACTGTTTAGTGTCATTTTAGAGCACATGACAATGGTATTAACAAGACAGCCATTACAACTGGCTAAATTCCATTTGAAGTCTTTCTTTTTAACTGCCTAACAGTGGCATGTTATTTCATATTAATTAGCAGCATTAAGCAAATGACATTCTGTGGAACAGGTTCAGGATAGGTGGGGGTCTGACAATAAACAGCTTTATGTGTAACCAGCAATCATTATTTACATAAGATCACCCCCCTCCCCCAAACCATAATAACTAAATTTTCCAAAGAAAAAAGTAGAGATGTAATTGTCACTTATGGATAAAAGTGTTTTGGTTTTAAAAGAGCCTGAATGACTGTAAGGGATTATGTCAAATCACATTGCAGCTGTAAATTTTAAAAAGCTCTAGCTGCAGTGTTCTAGATTATAAATCACATTTGATTTCATTTTTATCATTCTGAATGGATTATGATTGAAATGAGTATGTAAAGTAATTGCCCATGTACGCCATGCACCACCCTCCTCCGCCCCTGAAGCTCTTGTAAACAAAACAAGGTAACTCAAGGGAATATTCAGGGAAGAAAAGTTAGTAAATGAAAAATACACCCTTTTGTCAGTGTCTGTAATTTTTCTGTATTCTTTTGCAGCCGCTATCTGCAGCATCTTTCATTAGCAGAACTGCCAGTTGTCTGCAGCTATGGGTTGTGGAAACTAATTATTATGTTTCTCCAATAAAAACTTCTGTTCTAAAGAAATTCATTCAATTGCCACCTATTTTGTACTGATTTACTCTCATCATCATTTTTAGAGAAGTCTGCCATGCCCAGTGAATGCACATATATATTCATGAAATCCACCTGCTGTTTTTATTTCACAATAGAACTGATTTGGCATGTGGTTTCTGTTCTATTTGAAGGTGTCACCATGCTTCATACATTTCATGATAAACACTTTCAAAACCCCTGGCTTTCTGTTTGCTTTGTTTGAGGAGGAAGAGGGGAGAGGGCTCAGCACTCAGATGAGAGCCAGGCTACCGGCTGATTGACAGTCTAATAAAATATCCCAATCTTCCTTTGTAATCTCACACAAAATAATGTAAGTTGGCATCGCTTCCCCAAAATGAAAGCTGTGGCTCTTGACACAGCAGCCACACTGCTGCATGCACACAGTGTGCTTCGGCTCTGGGAGGTCTGGCACTCACCGGCATGTTTGCTAAAATAGCATTCCTATAGGTACTGATATTGATGCAAATATTTACTAACAACATCAGAGAGAAAGCACAGAAGAGAATGCTCAGTCATGAGGCTGCAGCCCAGTTGTTACACCCACAGTGTGACACCCACGGGACAATCTCAGGGAGGGCAGAGGGTGAGTGGTGGCTTTTACCAGCGGGAAGAACAAGTTTAAAGGGATGGCAGGAAGCTCTTCAGCAGATGCTTAGGTTGCTCGTCTGAGTGATCACCCCTCTATCCTTGAGGCCCAGCTCAAAGCACTGCCCTCACAGGGCTCACAGCTGGGCTGCATCTGGCTCTGTCTTCTCCAAGTCAGCAAAGCCAAGGAAAGGTGCTTGGAGGGTGAAGGCACCATCATGTTCTCCTGCAGTCAGAGAGCAAATGGAGCATCTCTGCCCCTGGGAGGGGGTCGAAACAGGGAGTACAAAGGGGAGTTGGCTCATGGGGCACTCTGTCGAGGGATGGTCTGCAATTTTAAAAAGACCTGAAAAGCTGTGGGCTGGGTGATCTAGCATCCAGTTTTCTTGAAAAAGGAATAAACATATTAAGGTCCCTCAAGCTTGATAATAAGGAAAGAATAACCTTTTCACACTTGCCTTTTTCTGTATCAAGCATGGGAATCCTACATATGGCTAAAGCACTGGCAACTTCATTGGAAGTACCAGTATTGCCCACATGGACTGCAAAGCAAGAAGCTTTTCTGACCTCAAGAAGACTTTCTTGGCTGTCCACAAGTTACTGATCTGAAATCCTTGGCAGAACATACATGAACAATATGCTCGTTCTGGTAAAGCAAGTAACAATTCAATAATTCAATAGCCAAAAGACATTTTTAAATGTAAAATTGCTGTTGTGTACATTTGTTACCTGCTGAATAGGTTTGTTTTCATGACTCATGGTTGTTTTGATGCCACACTTTGACTTACTGTTTTGATCATATCTCAACCCCTGCTATCCCACATGTGTATAGTGATTAACCAAAAGAGCCTTGAGAAGGAACAGGTATGAACATGCTAACAGAGCACATGGAATGATTTATGGCTGCATGAGAAAGTTATGATTTACATGATACAAGAGCTATTTTCTCAGGCTCAGCAATTTTCAGAAGGA
>JAWWEE010000018.1:15614962-15675803 GCA_035221455.1 Xenops minutus
ATTTATGGCTGCATGAGAAAGTTATGATTTACATGATACAAGAGCTATTTTCTCAGGCTCAGCAATTTTCAGAAGGAAACATAACTAAAATTGTCATGGTCCTTTTTGTTTTCTAGTTGCTAAGAGACTTCTTTTGAGATCTTCTCCACTCTTACCCCTATATGAGTTGATTTAATTGATAATCATAACTCTCCCCACAAAGTTCCTGCTAAGTAAAATATGACTCAAACTATGGAAAACAGAAATTATTATTTTCTACTAATGCTATAAATAGCAAAAGAGAGTTCAGCTGTATATAGCAACGAAACACATACAAGCGGGGTAACAAGAGTCCTGTCAAGGTCATTTACCTAAATTCCATTTAAACCATACCAGTTTTTGCAGATTCTCAAAAAATTCCTTTCAAGAACCTGAAATATCCCATCTAATTATTGTGATAGACAAATTTGCCTTCCAAGAGTGGCTTCAAAGAGAGGGCAGGGATGTTCATGTTCAAAGAGCAGGATGCTGAGGGAGACATATTCAAACTCTCTGTACAGCAGCAGACAAGTCAATAGGGGCACAACCTGAATTGACAAATGTCCTTCCATGGACTTCAAACATGTTTTGAACTAGTCACTAAATCTCTCCAAGCTCCAATTCTCTCCCCATGAAAGATGTATATAAGAAACTCCCACCATACACGTTAAGTTCATGTAGGAATCAGACTTGTAGACGGACAACCTTGGCTGAACATCAGGCCTTGCTTTTCACAAGCCACTGAGTAAGAAGTGGTAAATGACACATATTTTTTAGGTCATTTGTGTTAATATCACTTTAAGCTGGTATTAAAAAGACTCTTACTTTTTTATTTCCCCCTGTATTTTTTGCTGTGACTGTCCACCTAAACACCAACTAAATGCAGAGTTCCACTTCCTCACTATGGCTTTACTCTCACTGAGCCTGGTCTTGGTGTCAAGTGGCTTATGCTGTGAGAGTGCAGCTCCTGCTCTGCCACTGCACCCCACAACAAGGCAGTGGAGCAAGGCAGCCCGGGGAGGCAGAGGCAGCGAGCCAGTGCTCTGTAAAATTAGGAGTGCAATGGTGTGAGAAACCTCCTGATTGGGAAACCACCATGTCAGTTCTTCGGGTAAAACAACCAGTTCTATATCCTACAGCACAAAGTGGAAGCCACCCATTTTTTGTGCAAAATTACCCGCTTTCGTGATTGCTAAAATCAACTGTTAGGAGTTTGCTATCATTGAATTACTTTCCTTAGCAATAGGCTTAATTTTTGGCTATTACGTTCCCTACTGTGCTCAGTTTGGATGTTGTGTGACTGCTGATTTATCTCTTAATAAGTCTCTGTATCAGTGTTTCTCATCAATAGGTTTCAATGTCAGGGGCTGCCACAGGAGACAATGGGAGTGAGGGGAGGGAGAATGGGAGGCATGTCCACTTTTGTCAGAATTCAAATTAAAGAAAACTTTACTCTCTTACGTCCTCCCACAGCTTCATCCTTCAAACTGCAACCGCTTTGCAAATCCACACCAATAAAAATACAGATTGAGTGCAGTGTTGATGATTTAAAGACACTTGAAGAAGAAAGTAAAGGGGAGGCAGAAGATGCATCATTCACTTCACAGTCCTGTGCACAGCCTGAGCAGGCTGTTCTCTGCTGAAGCTGCTGCTGAGGAGCAGTAACACATCTGTCTCCTTTCCACACTTTTGCAGCCCCCACGCCACAGTATCCAAGTGTATGACATGCTTACAGTGTGCCTGTGAGACAGGAACATCCTGCTCTCCTCATTTTCCACACAGAAGCAAGAGAGAAAGTGATTTGTTCAAAGTCACATGGGAAATCTGTGAGAAACAAGGAATTAAACCCAAAGCTGTTCAATCTTAGTTCATCTCCGACTGCACTCATGTAAGTGTAGAGCTGAGCACACGTGGGGTAATAGCACGTTGACTTGCACTGCCTCTGGTCTTCAATGAAAAGTGTTTTAGCAAAGTTACTCACTGCAGGCTCAACATAAAATGACACCAGACTTATCTGGTTCCCTAATAATTTAATAAGAGGAATATTATTAGTTACCAATGCCATGAGTTTTGTGTCATTTACAGAGCAAACTGCGTTGGAAATCGTGTGGAGTTTCAGCAATATCATAATCACAAATTTCAACTTTGATTTGCCTTTGAACCAAAGAGGAAAACCAAGATCAAATGTAACAGAGATGTGAGTTTAAAGATCTTTGGAATGCCACTAACACATGTCAGCATTTCTGCTTCGACTGCAACAGCTCTGTTAGGGAAGATGCCTGCCTTCTGTTGCCAACGATGTTGTCTGAATACTAAAAATGCAGACCCAGAAGATGGTCTGATAGAGCCCCACTCTTGTGACATTCACATTTCATCCAGATAATACTGCTCCGTCCATTGATGTGGGAGCTTCTAAGAGAGATGGCAAGGAGAGGTACACAATACCAGCTCAAGAGGTGAGTCAGATAACTGCCATTTCAGTGGTACAAAAGGCTGCCTTGAACATGAATCTGGGAAGCACAAAAGCAGCACATCACAGGCTCCACTTCCACACGCTGGTGAGGCCGGGCTGCAAGGCCAGCAACAGCATCACTGAAACTCACTAAACTTTTTAAAAGTCTTGATAAAAACAGTTGCATGATGTTATTTTAAAAAAAAAACAAAAATCATAGTCTTTGATAAACAAGATACAAATATCCCTGCAGTACAAGCCAAAATTAACCACAGGAGCATTACAGTTAATAAAGAGAAGTTATTATTCATTGATATTGATTAAATACAAAATGTATCTATTACAGCTCTATTAGGCAGGCTGTGACCACCATAAACACACTGTTATCTGCTAAATATAAACCTTATTAGAAGACTTTCCTACAAACAGTCCTAAGGGTAAATTTAATTTTCCTTCAATTATCCTAGGCATGAAGTTGAGAGTTCAGAGAGGACTTCAATAGGAAATATTGCTTTAAATTCTCCAGCAGTTCTACATGGGTATTCCTTTTAGAACTGCCATTTTCACTGTCCCTTCCTTTAAATTATTTTATCCTCTTATGACTAACTTTTCACGAGGGTTGTTTTTGATTTAGAACTCTATTTCTAAAAGTATTTCTTTTAAACTATAGGTGGTTTTCATGAGTTTATTGTCCTATACTTAGTAAGACTGTAAATTGTAGTGGTATGTTTACATATTACTACTACTAACACTACTGTTTTACACCCAGGATATCATGTAGTTAGTTACAATAATAAATGTTAAAAATTACATTAAGAAATAAGGAATACATATCTATGTGTGTTCCCTTTTGACAAGGTGTGTTTGTTTCTCCACTTTTTAGGTGTGATTACTGTGTGTTTGTGGTATCAAAGGCAAGCCAAATAAGCATGCACAGGGCTTTATGGTAAAAAGAGGAGGATAACAAAGAACCAAGTGGTCAAGCTGAAGCTGTACAAGGTCTGAATAGAAATACGGTCCACGCTATGAACAGTGAGGTTAAATAACCATGGGAGTAACTTATCCATGTTGTGGTGGATTTCCCAACAATGAGTAATTTAAAAACCAACATGCACCATTTTTCTGAAGCATAAGATCTTTTCCAACAAGAAGCCAAGTTAGTGGATATGAAGCAAAACAGAAGCATGACCCATGTTAGGCAGGAAACTAAACTTGCTGATCCAAACAGCCATTCTTAATTTAAGCTTTTGTGGGAAAGGGGATCCTTTCACAATGTGCAATTAATCAGCATCTATTTACTGAACTGACATAAAACCTTTCTATATGAGAAGCCATAAAATAATGTTACTGCATTAGGCTCATTGTTTTCCATAAGGGAAGTTTCTTTTTCTTGAAATGTATTGGATTTTTTGTCATGAAACTTCAAAGAAACTGTAGAAAGTTCACAAAACAAGAAAATTCTCCATCAAGTAAGAGGTAAATTTTCAGCACAACAATACAAGACATTTAAAAGATGAGATAATTTCTTTCATAAATGAAGTTATATTTTACCAGGGGAAAATATGAATGAATAATGGAGCAATACTTGATTAAAACCAGAAGACTAAAGAAGCAAAAGCATGGGCAGCATAATATATGCAGGACAAGAGCATGTGTATGCCATCTTGTAATAAATATAGCAGGAATAAACCATTAAGTGGGCAGTGGAAGTGGGTGAGGAAGTGTGAAAGACAATCAGGGATAGATTTTTTTTTTAAAGAGTTATAGTATGTACAAAACATCAGCTCTCCAGGAGGACAGAAGGGCCTCAGACTGAAGTTATGTGCAGATGGAAATTATTAAAGGCAGGAAAGGCTGCAGCCTAAGTGCTTAAGACAGGTGAGAAGCTTTCGAGCAGATAAAGCACAAGAGATGGGGGACAGGCATGACAAGACACCTGAGAGGGTGACAGCACTGTTTGCTGCAAGGCTTGTGACAGATGAGAGGAGGCAGCAGGGCTACCCCTGCATTACTGTATACTAATTTCACTATGTTTGTTTGGTTTGTGAGCAAAAGAAAATGGGTGTTTAACGATTAACTTTGCATTGTATCAGTCAAATTGCAAAGTCCATGTAGAGGCAATTTGATAGATCTTTTGGTAAGGCAGGGAGTACCTTCCCACAGGAGCATCCACACTGGGTTTCACACAACACCAGAGCAGGATGACAACACCAGTCCCCAGTTTTGATCAGCTCTACTCAGCCAGTAACCACAACTGTGGAGGGAGAGGAGAGGAGAGGAGAGGACACGCACCAAAGAGTGTCCTGCTGCCACTTACTCTGCAATGTGGAAAGCACGGTTTCCACTCATGGTCTAAGCTACTTGCCCAGAAGAAAATCCACTGCTTCATGGAGAAGGGATGAAGTATTTTACCTCTTCCCTGGGAGAGGGGAAGGTGTCAGGAC
Source organism: Xenops minutus (assembly GCA_035221455.1). Lineage (NCBI taxonomy): Eukaryota > Metazoa > Chordata > Aves > Passeriformes > Furnariidae > Xenops > Xenops minutus. Next base: position 15,619,877 of record JAWWEE010000018.1, read on the forward strand.
TCAATCCTGTCCCTAGAACAGCACTTGTACTGGGACAGACTGTAAAGTTATAGTCCTACCCAGTGGTAAAAGAAATTTGTTTTTCATTTAAAAAAAAGAGATTCTTGTTAAATGTTTTTACCTTCTTATTAAGTACAGCCCACTTGTCAGAACAATGAAATTTAGTAAGTTGCCACTACCCATGTTATCTGGACATTTTAATTTTATGCCACAGGAAATACTTGCATCTGCTGATGAAGATCTGCAATTTCCACTTAGCACCTCATGACAGAATTTACCTGGAGCTAGAAGAGAAGCAAAGAATTTCTTCTAATAAAATATTAATATGAATTAATTCAGTGGTAGTAGTAGTTGTTACTGAGTTCATTCTTCAAAATTCCAATTTCAATTCACCATCCCAGTGCTTTATTACTGACTTTTTGCAGGGCTTGTGCAATGAATTATTGCAAAACTTCCACAGGAAAAAAATGTGCTGTGTGAATTACTCCTCACTGTAAAAATCTGAGCTGCTCTGTTTACAAAACTGTACCTGATGTTTCCATGTGTCATCTCAAAGCCAAGTAAATCTGTGCTGTAGTTTGCAATAAGATTTCCTGGTTTAATGTAAGCTGGAGTAGTGATCAGTAAACACTGCAGTTTGGGATCATTAAAAGAACTAAAGAAAGTGTGGAGTTCAGGGGGGTTTAAGTATGTTGGCACTGATGTCCTTCACAGGCTTGTCCTTGACACTCATTCCCTCCTACACCTTGTCCCTTCTCCCACCATCCAGCTGGGCAGGCGTTTATGATGCAGGAGTTTAAGGACAGAGAGGTGACTCCAGGACTCCTGGATCGCAGTTCCAAGGGCTGCAGGGCCCATGGGCAGGAGCAGGGGTCAGATGTGGCTGAGCAGCAGCTTCTGCCCCACCAATGAGTGCCAGCTGAAGCTGCTGGAGAAGGGTGAGCAGCCTCACACACTGGAGTCACCTCCATCTGTGCCGGGCTTGTGTTATGTCTGTGAAAGTCCTGAGCCACAGCTTTGCTCCGTCTGTCTCACCAGCACTGGTGGTTTCTTTTATCAGCTCCTGACTCATTGTCTGACTGTGGGAATTAATTTAGTTTAGTCTGTCCTTCATTTTTCTCCGTTGAAAAATACCAATAAACTGCTTTATATACATGTGGACACCAAACACTGCACACTTTTACCACTCAAAAAGGGGGTTTTTAGCGTGCTTTGTATGTTGAGATCCCAGTGCCAGAATTTTACTATGAATGCAATATTTTCAACTTCTTGGCACACTTTTCCACACACTGAAAAGTTGTCCAATAGCAGCAGTGTGACCTTCAAAAGCAGCATCAGAGTCCAAGCCAAAAGATGGCGGTTTTAAACATTAATTCAAATGCAAAAGTGACTAAGAGATGGGGCATGCTCAGCTCTAACTGATCGTACATGTAACATTTTTGTTAAATAGAACACCACACTATGTAGGCATCTCCAGGCACTCTGAAGGCAGAGCACCACATTTAGTCTTCCAGCTTCACATAAATAGAAACTTAATGCAAAGTATTCAGTGAGAGAATTATGATTAACACTGGCTATTTCTTTCTTTAAAAAAAAAAAAAAAGCAATTAACCCCTCTTTCAGGCTAAATGTTTTATTCATTGGTGATGCTGTTTTCCAACTTGTAGAAGAGGTTAGAGAACAGATGCTGCACTAAACTCTCACTTGTTCTTAAGAAAAGATATGGGAATAATTAGAGGCCGTGTTTCAAAACTAACTGGTCTAATCACAGTTTCTCAATTTTTACTTCATATTTTTTGCATGTCAGATCTGAGGGTGATTACACATGGTTTTGGTGGAAAGAAACTTGATAAGTGATTCACAAAATTCTAGACATACCTTGATAATGTGAATTTAAAGTCAATTAGAAACAACTTTTGAAAAGTCAATAATTCATGATCTTGACAAATCCAGATAGCCAGGCAAACACTCAGATAATACTTGCCTAATGTATTTTATTTATTTGGGTATTTATGTGGCCATGATTAAGCCTGACATCATTAAACTTGAATGAGCAAGGAAATGTTTAATTTTCATTATTTTGCTTTCAGTATTTGCTTCTGCTTCTACAAACATCTCAAGACATTTAGCATCTTGCAAATGCTTTGGAAAATAATTTGTTGCTAATGACTCAGATTTTTTTTTGCTCTGTCTCCATTAGCAAACATGAAGTCAGGAAACAAGGGCAGCTCTTCAGTGTCATGGGCAGTGCTATGAGACCTAAAGCACCTTCCAGTTCAGGTCACATTTGGAGAACTCATCACACCCAGGCATTCCTGAGGACACACTGCAGTCCCACAGGGACTCTGTGAAGTGCTCCCAGCCCAGCCAGACAGGCTTTTCCTCGTGTCACCACCGCCTTTATCAGCTACACGGTACCTCAGCAACCTTGGAGCCTTTCATGGCAGATGATTCCAGTTGGCCTTTGGCTCCAGTCAAGCACTTTTTCCTGATGATCATTACTTTGTGTATTACAAAGCTTGCTGTCTGAAGTGGGTGTTTTGTACAGTATTCTCAACTGACTTGATGAAAATCCCACTGAAGCCAATGAAGAAATTCCCATTGACTCTGTACTGGAGGGAGGCCAGGAAAACTGCTCTGTGTTGTTATTTTTGGTTACTATCCATGTTGCTTCACCTTTTATAAATTGCATATTATTCATTCACCCAGGAACTTTAACTACAGAATTCAGCCTCACAAACAACTCCAGGTGTCCAAGAAACTCAAAGACAAGAACTGACACCCTGAGTTTTCACAGGAACTTGTACAAGATACTAAACTACTTAAAATAAAATAAAACACAGATGCAGCAAACTTTCAGCTCTGCAGTTTTCATGAGAGCCAGTTGTTGACATGTGTATCCCTAACTGCACTGGGACTCACCTTTCTAGTGTCATAAGGAAAAGAAAATCCTGTTAAATAAGGAATGCAGCTTGCAGAAATACTTCCTCATGGGACAGGAGTATAAAGGAGAAGCTGGAGTCTATGCATACACAAAGGAAGGGGAAACCAGAAAAAGAGGAATAAGAAAGAGCAAAACTGGAATAGGCAGGCTGGAAGTGATGAACAGACAAATTTGAGAGAGAAGGTAGGGACTGAACAAGTAAACCTCCAAGAATAAATGGTGTATTATTCTGTTTGACCCCCATCCAAATGTCTTTTCGTCTTCCCTAAGAGGACTCAGCTTTGTGAACCCAACCTTGTTATTCTGTGCAGGTTGACAACTCTGGGATTAGTTCAATTGTTACATCTTCCTGGTAGAGCTCACACACAGCTGTGTTTGGGTCCCAACTGCATTGGCTCCAGGCGTGTTCAGCAGACCTGCCAGCTCTCCCAGCGTGGACACTGGCCTGCTGCTTTCAGCAGGAAATCTGCTGCTCTGAGCAGCGACTGAAGAGATTTGTCCAAATGCTGGATGTCTGGATATCCTGAGCAAGTGGCCGTTTCACAAGAATGATGAATCACAGATGTAGGGAAACCACAGCTTCACCTTCATGGCCGGTACGTTACCGAGCCCGTGTGGGATGTGTGGGATGTGTGGGTTGTGTGGGATGTGTCAGATTGGATCCCACACATCCCCCAGCAGTGCAACAGCCATCACTGAGCCCAATGCTTGTGGCCTACCAGCCTTGGCACATACAGCTCAGCTCTGCTTGGCCCAAGGGGGCTCCAGCACTGCTTTTACCTCAGCCTTTCTGTAGCACATGACTCTCCTCTCCCTGGATCCCCAATTCACAAACCCTCTCTTTCTTTTGCTGTCCTTTCTAGGCAAGTCTTTGCCTTTTTTCTTCAGCTAAAAACTTCCCTCCTATCAACACAGTAAAGCCCTCAATGTCTTCTCCCTTTCTCAGAGGTTATTTGCACTCCTACCTAGCAGGCATTTGTGGTACTGAAGACCAAGTCTCAACACACAGTCCTGTAATCCAGTTTCCAGGTAAATTACCAAATACCAAATAGCTGTGGACAAACCTGGAAGTTATGTTTATATAACAATCAGCTCTTTTACTGTCCATGGCTCAGACTGCAATAGGTTCTAATGTTTACTGACCCTCCAATATCACCAGGCTGTAAAATGAGCAGGCTGTGGATGATCACACATCCACAGGGGAAAATATCATCAGAGAGCAGTTTCAGAACCTCAGACAGAACTTGTAGGTAAATACAATCCTGAACATACCATGCCATCATTACATAAAGCACCAGATGCCAGATTGTCATTACCCTATTATAATAATTCCTCCTGGCATGGGAACTGATCTTGTCCCACTTAAGCCAACTTGAGTTTTGCTACTGAATTCAATGAGTGGAAGATAAAACCCAGAGAGGAAGCACAATAAAGGAAGGAAGAGGAAAACAATCTACCATTGAACACAAAGTGAACTCTTAGTTTTTCCTTTGTTCATGTGTAATCATTCAGGATGGAAATTCAGAGAACCTCTATGACCTCCATGAACTTCCAGACTCTCTGGGCACCAGAAGGATCCTCCTGGTGACCAACTGGAACATCCCGCCTGCTCCGTGGGCATTTGCAGCAGTTCTGTTCCAGCCTTCTTGCGCTCCCCTCGAGACTCATCTGTCTCTGACACGAGCAACAAGGGAGGTAGAGCAGCTGGGGAATCAATAGGGACAAGCTGAAAGTTATTTGCAGATGTTAGAAGAGAAAAAGGGAAAGCCACAGAGCAGGGCAGAGTGTGCAGCTCTGTCTGAGGGAGTGTTCTCCTGTAATTAGAACCGGGAAGGTTTGAGAATAATTTTCAGCTTTTGCTGTGAGCAACAGCATCTAATCTCAGCAACTGCTGTCCACATATTCTTATATTCCTGACATGGAGACTCTAAACTCTCAGCCCAAATGAAAGGAAAAAGCATGATGGCACCGTTCCAAGTGTCTGCAGGGACCAAACCTACAGCGTTTTGTGCACGTCAGTTTGCCACTGCACCACAACAATGGTTTCAGGCGAGCACAGGATGTTTATGGAGACTGGCTGAAGGCAACTGAGTTACATCAGCCCTAATGCTGGACTGAGTAACCTCAGCTAAGTCCTGAAGCTATTTTTAAATCTACTGATGACTCTGTCCACATCTCTCCTTGCTTCACCCATTGCACCGGCCTCCAGCCAGTCTGTGATCATTTAACCTCTCACAAATAAACAAGCAGAACTGAATCATAATTATGCCAACCATCATTCCCACCACCCCAACCTGCATGTCAGTTTGGGGAGTATGACATCAATACTGCCCACAGGTGTCTATTTGTTTCTAATCGTGTAATTTAAATTGATCACTTGAGTAAAATTACACAACAACATGTTGTATGAGCAGGATCTATGGGTACTATACCCTCAACCCAATCCTATCAATTAGATTTGTAACATCACACTTCTTACTACAGCCCATAACTGAATTCACACTTTGGACAAACAGTCCTTGTTATCCAGTTCACAAAACCTATTGTAATTTCTATTTTAATGGTTCTTTTCCTGCTCATGGAAAACAATTAACTCAAAAAATTAGGACTCCTTACTTCAGATAAGTTGAAACAGAACAGCTTTTAAATTTATCGCCCAGCAATTGGTGTTATATTCCAAATACAGTTTGTTCATATAGGCCATAAATCCACATTAGTTTCATAATGACCATTCTGAACAATAATTTTGACTAGAGGAGACAGTAAAAATATGAAATATGTCAGAAAAATAAAACTGAACTGAACATTTCCATAGAAACAGACCTCATTTTTAAAATAGTTGTGTATGAAAGCAGTACGATTACCTGTGCACACAGAACTGTCCCCAGAAAGTAAAATTCAAGTGTGCCCCTGGCACACACCTTTCCTTTATCTGTGTGGTTGCATAACTCCGTGCTTATTTTCTTCACCAGCATTTTCACGTCATTCAAAAAAATAAGTTTTAGTCAAGTGTTCTGTTTCCAAGACTGGCCTTAATCAGCCCTGTAATGCCTTCGCAGTAGGCTCTTGCTCTCAGCCTTCTATTAAGGCTATAATTAATTCTACAGTTCTAAATGTTCCATAGCTATAATTTATTTATGGGTCCAACATTTTCCTCACATCTGAAATTAGATTTGCAGCTCTTTAGTTTTTCCTAAATCTTCCCTTGATCCTCCTCAGTATATATGGCTACTACATTTAGTATTCTTATCTCCCTGACATCTTCAGAAAAGGCCTGTGGTACAGAACTTTTCTGGTCGAGTGCATTGTGATTGTTTCTTCCAGAGTAAAGGTCTGTACTAGTTATTTCCTCTGAAAGGCTGACTCACTGCTATCATTTGCCTTTCCCTGTTTTAACTTGTCTTGAATGACACACTCTTTGTATTATCACCAGATGTCACTCGTTTTCATTAGTCTTTTCCATAAAATTAAAAAAAAAAAAAATTGAAAAAATTTCTAAAAAATTAGAAGAGTGTCAGAAATGCACATTATGCCTCCTTGAACTTTCTAAGCAAGGAAATATCAGGACCACAATATTGGGAAAAAAGTAAACAATCACTGTGGTGTAATAGATTTATTTGTTTTAGACAGTACTTAAACAAACCAATTATGGTAAGTGGTTTAGGACTTTGTCCACTCACAAAAAGCCAATATATCCCAAGCAAGCTGCCCAGGCAGCATATACACACATCCCAACACAGCTCGAAGGCACTGCTGCAGCCCTCACTGCCAGCCAGGATACTCACAGGGGAACAATCCCCCCAGATCCTCCACCAGCAGGAGTCTTAACTGTTTCTTTCTTAAGATTAATTGTGTGTGTGTCTACTAGGACTCAAACCCACTTATTTTGCAAACAGTCCTACAGACACAGGCATGGGAAGCCCCTGCTTTTCAGACATTAATTTCTGCAGCCACTCTTTACACAAAGTGTGGTTCAGGAGTGAACAGTCTACTTGGTCTCTGCAGTTGTGTCAAGACTAAAGCTAAGACTGTCCAGCTGAAGAGACAGAGCAAGAAACGTTATGACTTTTTTCCCAATAATAGGTATTATGCAAGTCCAATGGAAGCCTTGCCTTGGAAATCTCTCGGTTGCATCCTCTCTGTTTCAGCATCTCCTCCAGAATTCTGCCCTTCCTGAAAACTACCCACACTCTTACAAGTGCAGCTTCTTCTATTTCAGGGGTGGAGGAAAGAGCTCAGCAATGCCAGAGCCTGGCTGTCAGAACACCTCTCATCCTCACCCGCTTACATCTACTGAAGAAATGATCCTCTGTGTCTTTACACATTATGGCAGGGCACAACTGACAATATTATGGGAATTAGGTATGTAGTGTAACAAGAGCTATGTTTGCTGATCATGTGTTAAGAAAACAGGAAAGTCACTTGGTTCAGTTTCAAGTGTGTAGGCAAACCAAGAACTTATTCCTGACTGTCAAGCAGCCATACCAGGAGCAGTCTGCCACACTAAGGAAACCAGGCAATGCCACAGGGATCCAGAGTCTCCTTTCCAGATTTATGTCACATTTATTCCCTCAGCACAGAAATACATTTGGTTTGCAGAAGTTAAAAAAAAAAAAAAAAAAAAGGAATGGCTTTAAATGACTCATCTATACTTCACCCAAATTGTGATGCTCTGCAATGCTTCTTTTTCCTAAAAGCAGCCACTCCATTCAGCTCAGAGCCTGTTGTGTTCACAGTCCTGCCACAGCTCTTTTCTTCCATGAGAGGAGAGTACATTTGCAAGTCCAATCTGACCAGACATTCCCATGATAAGGGAACCACAGTGAAGGACTGGGATAGTAGGTGGTGTCAAAGGAAAGCAAAGAGGTCTCCTGGATGGGCAGTGGGACAGGAGATGGAGTTGGTTGTTCCTCAGCTGAGAGACCCCGTTCTTGACACAGCGGTGAGAAGAAAAGTAAATGAGAGTCTCAGAAGGAAAGAAACATGGCACGGCGACCCCAAATTAAATGACATTATTGGAAATTCCACTAAGTGAAATCATCCTGATGAGGGCAGAGGAGCCTCTGAGGAATCAAGGCAGAGCTGATTTAGCAAGCAAGACAGGAAAAAAAAGCTCTAAGATAAATGCAAAAGGAAACAGGCAGAGTGGTAAGAGTTCTAGATGCCTGGATGTAGCACATGCAATGGTACCAGTGAAAACATGGAGTTTTTTGAAATGCTGAATCACTTGTAATGGTCAAGGTAAGAGTTCATTCTACATATTTAAAAAGGAAATGGAAAAGGAACAAATAATTTTTAAAAATAGAACTAGACTATGGGGAAATACTGGCTTCAAATAAATACATCTATTCATTGCGTTAGAGAGGAAAGCACATCTAGAGATAAAAACACCCTTGAGTTCAGCCTTGGTTTAGGAAGCTTTAGGCAACCACACTATGATTTCTAGATACTTATCAGGTCTGTACCTGAATGTCCTGCCAGGATCTCCCAACCAAACTCTCTGCAACTCCAGCACTCGAGGCAGGTGAGTTCCTACAGAACAGAATAAATCTTTCCTTTTTATTCATTTATTTCAACCTTAGTCAGTTCTTTAAACACCTGTGATTGAAACTCCTCATAATCAATTAAATTCAAGTAGCAAGAAAATGGTACTTCCGATTAGAAAAGTAAATTGAAATACAATTAAAATAATTAAGTGTGAAAACATGTATTAACTTCCATTATTCTTTACATGGGAAAAATCAGCGCCACCTGAGAACTAGTGTATCCAGCATTCAAAATGCATCATTTATCCAAGCCAGGAATGTCAAAAATAATCTCCCCACATATTCAGCTACAGAGACTTTTACATAAATCACTGAAGATATCACCCTAAGGGAACTGGGGATGAGTTGCCAATTTCATTCTGTAGGCTTGCAACAAAACTCTCTCAAAATGAATTTTGTCAAATCATAAGATCAAGGGATGTTTGGAAAAAACTCAGCATTTTGCTGTGTTCTTGTCTTCCCACTTGTGCCAGAAGAGATTTCCAGAGCATAAAGTTAAATAAGCAGTTGCACCTGAATTCAGTGCTAATGTCAGAGCCCATTTATCCAACCCATTTATCCATGAATTTATCCAATCCGTGACAACTCAATCAAGGAATTCTGTCATCCACAGAGTGAAGGTGCATGGGCTGAATCAGGAACAAGACGAGCAGGGCAATGCTGTGCTGTGAAACCAAGGCAAACAGGTTTTATTACAGGCACCACAAGAAAAGCCCAACCACTTCAGCTAACCAGGTTTGAAGGCCTGATTTTCAGGATGCTGAGTAACTCCACGAGCCAAAGAGCATCAGAACAGGGGAGTTTACCCCAGAGCATCCCAGGGTGAGGAACAGGCACTCAGCAAAGGCTCCCAAACAAATGCCACTGAACTTCCAAACAAATCTGCTCTGACTGCATTGCAACCTTCTGTGATTACCATCCATGAATATTGTATCAAATGAAGATTGCTCACTGGAACATTGAATTTTAAAGGAGTGTGGCACAGTAGCTGAGGAAAGTGAACTATGAATTTTTAATTGAAGCATTCACATCAAAAACAAGCCTCTAAAAGTTTTGGGGTTTCCAATCAGATAGACATTTTGTTTGACCTGTGAGTGCAAGTCCTACAGTTTTCATTTCAAATAAGAACAATGAATCCTGAGAAACATCAGACCGAGAATTAATGAGACACGGCTTGTATTTTTCCTGACACTAAAATATCTGCATTTTAATGGCATAGCATTTTTTAATCTTTTTGTTTAATTTTTAGTAGAAAAAAATTACAAAAAGAATTCAAATTCTATCCTCCACTGTCATCCAATGTAGCAATTTATGCAACTCCAACCCACTCTAACTCCCACTTCCACCAAAAGAGTTGATCCAGCTGATTCAAGCCAGCTGACTGAAGAGGAGTTGGATCCAGCTGATATCATTCCTGGGAAATAACAGAACGGCAGCTCCTCAGCTCAACCCGGTAACAGGGAATTTTTTCATTCCATTGAGCCACAAATGGTGTCCAAACTTCACCAAGCCTTAATAAATCTGACTGAGTCATAAACTTACATGATAGCAAATGTATCAGTCTTTCCCCAGTTGGGACTCTGTGGGTTATTTTTGCAACATAAAATTATTGTGTATCATACACAACAAAAAATAAATCTATTAACCAAAAAATCCATGTTTCAGGTTACATCACACTGAGGTTTCAGCTGAAGAGGAATTCAATAAAGAGAGCTAAGCATTTAAATTTAGGGGAGCTATTACAAAAGCATCAATGAGAGACACTGAAGACAGTAATTATTAATTAAGAAAATAATTAAGAGAACATGTGTGCAGAACATAATGGTAATCCCATACATTGTCTAATTGATCCAAGATCATGTTAGAAGCCTGATACCACTCCTGGTAATAATAACAGCTTACTATTTTGTCATGTACAGCCAAGACCATTAACTCTGTGCATGGCTCGTGGGAAGAGCTCTCCTCCAAAGTCAGGATGAGAGGAAAAAGAGCAAGAGGTGAAGAAGACAGAGAAGGAAAAAATAATTCCTTTTTGATTGTTATTATTTTTATTAATTCTTTTTTCTCTCTAGTTTTAACTACAGAGTAGATTTCCCTGTAATGGGAGAGGAGCAGGAATCCTGTGAGAGCCACCGGGAACCATCGATGATCTCCAGGTAATGGCAGTCCCGTCATGCATTGATATCACTGTGGCAGCTAATTAAGGGCAGCTAACGAGGATGGGAACAGGCACACAGGAGCAAACACCACCTTTGCTCTAAACAGCTCAAACACCCACCCACTTCCACAGGGCAGCCAGGGAGCTGCTCTGGAGGAGCATCTACCAACCAAGCTGGAAAGACCTGCGCCATGTCACTCTGGAGAAGGGATTCTTGTGCCCCGGGGAGGCAGAACAGCACATTGTGAGTGAAGTGTGGGGAACAGGTAAGTTTCTGTTGGCTTTTTGCAGCTGTCCCTCCAAAATAACACTCTCTGCAGGCAACAGCACCATGGCAAGGGCAGGAGGAAGGGCTGACAACAGCTCCAGCCAGGCAGAACTGTAGCCAGAAATCTGTAGAAAGGTAATCGAGTATCAGCTGGGAAACTAAAAAAACCCATTGTGACAAAATGTGTGGAATATCTAGGCCAGAATGAATTATCCATGTGGCAATCCTCATAAGCTCAGCCCATTCTTCAAGTCTGGGCTCCTAAAGGCACTAGTGAGTTGGACAGCAGCTTTTACATGTTTTAGTGATTAAAAAATTAGATGGACTGCCAGTGCCTGGACAGGTATGAATCAGTCTGTAAACATCAAGAAAGAGTCCTTGTGAACATCTCATCTTCTACCAGACTTGAAGATTATTTAACATGCCAAGACATATGTCACAGGCTTCCAGAGTAAAGCTTTCCTGACCTTTGCTAAATATCAGCTTTCGTTCTCCTCCTTTATTCATGTGGTGACCCATGAAAACATCAAACCTTGCTTTCATAAACAGCAAGTGCATAATACCTGCTTTCCTTTGTCACATATCTTCTGTCACTGTCACTCAAGTAAATATATGAAACATCTTTCTCTTCCTCAATCCCTTACAATAAATACCCTGAAAAATACTTGCTAAGAGCTACAATAGTCAGAGTAATTTCATGCTAATATTTCATGCTCTGATTATCTCTTTTTCCAATGCATTACCTTTAAAAAAAAATAACTTGTTTGAAAGTACTATATACAGTTCATTTCTGTCCTGTGACTGTTTTGTGCTTATTCATTATACTGTTCTTTATTTCTTTGGTTGATGACACTGTCATCTGTCACCTCATCTGTCATTTACATCTCATTAATATCAATTGTGCCCTCAGGGATCAGTTTTGTCATCAGAAAATGGCACAGAGGGTCTGCAAATGGAAGAAATACCAACCATCAGTGCCAAAAATAGTAGCGAGACATCTCATCTCTGTTTCTCAGACCCCACAGATGCTCCTGTGTGTAATCACATCACATTGACATCATTCTGGTCACAAAGGTATAGGGAAGTCGTATTTAATAATCACACCGGTTTATTGGGAAATTAACCAGCAGGACAGCAAGCTGGTACTGACTGCAACCCGCAGCCTCCTACTGCCCAGGACCTTCCCACACGGACACAGTGGCTCCTAAAGACAAGGCTGGATGATTCAGAGTGAGAGAGGAGCACTAAGACACAACTACAGAGGCTGCTTTCCAGGTCTTCATTGCCCAAGAAAAGCCAGGTGGGATGTGATGCAGGTAAATCTTCTCAGGCCAGTAAGGGTAGGCACAAACACCATTTCTCTGAATACCCAACACGCCCCTTCCATTTGTGCAACCTGTGAAAGTCTCTACATTGTTATCCACCAAAGCTTTTTGGAAAGAAACTAAAAAGTACTCTTCCAACCACACCATTACAGCAGTGCTGCCAATCCCACCCTCTGGAAAAAGCATAAAACAGGTTGTCAGGATCATTGGACTGGCTTAAATCTCATGGCAGATACCTGATGGATTGAACACTGGAAGTTTTTCTACAGGAGAACTTTGTGAGGTTTCCTGTAGATGAAAGCTTTGGAGTTTCTATATCTGTATGGCTTGGGAAGATGCATGTTCAAGAAAACACTGCAAAACACCTGATAAAACTTTGCAGTCTGCTGGGCTGTCATACTCCCATGCTCTGCAGTGTATTCTGCTGTGCAGCAGTAGGTCTAGGAGCATGTTCAGCTTCTTCTTTCTGCTGATTTCTATTGTGGAAACATAGATCAGAGATGATTTTCTCTTGATAAAATCATTCCCTAATGCATAAATGTGGCACTTAAAGGCCTCTGTGAAAATCACAGCTGTAACAGCAGAATTTTATGTTCTATCAAAGCTACAGTAATGTCACTCTCATTTCAAGTTGGACAGAGCTGCACTCACTGCAGCCACACAATAAACCAACATTTCAACTCTGTACATGCTTGGTTCATTTGCTGGCAGTTATATTTAGTGAAAATATCTCATAGTGTTGGCTGCTCAGTCACTTGCCTCTGCACCTTATTAGCCTGAGCACTGGGGGAATCCTCCACTGAGCCTCAAAGAATGCAGAGCAGCAGCATGTACAGACATCTGCCTAACTGCAGAAAAATGAACTCGCATCCTATTTGAGTGCAAATAATGCCTACCAGGTTTTCCAGGAGCTATGCATTTCATACATCCTCCACTACACTTACCTACATCCCCCAAACCTTTATCCTAATTTCACTCGCCAACCTCTGATGTCTCTATAGATCACATTAGCATCTGGTCTGTCTCATCTTTTCCACTCCAGCAGCCCTCTATGTCATTGTACTGTTGCAGCTTAGCCATGAGGCCCACACCTTCCATGCTGCAGCATCAAGATGACCGCTCATCCAGATAATCCTGGTCAGCACTGTCACAGCTTTGACAACAGACGACTGTACCTGTCACATTAGATAAGCCATCCCATTTGCTTCACATTAAACAGCAGGGCAATACATAGATATCATCTGTCACACAAGAAGCCTTGGTGAAGAGACAGCTCTATCACACACAAAACCCATGAAAAACAGAAAAAGCCCAGAAGCTGGAGGAACTGTACTTTAATATTTCAAAGATTCCCCTTCTAAAGGAAAATTAATTACAGAGCAAAATCCCACATGTGCATACAGGCAAAGTCACTTTTCTAAGAGATGGCCTGTTCATACCCTCCGTGTCTATCAGCCATCTTGTTCCCATCAGAAGTGCTCTCAATATTATAAGAAGTTCAAACAACACAAGGAATTAGAGGCAAATCTTCAACCAAGTGACAGGCTGTGCTCCTTACATCACTTTGGACTGAAAATGGAATGATAAGAGTTTGAGAGTCTGTAAGCAGAGCCAGGGGAAAGATGCACTAGGAACAATCTCTGAAATATGAATGCATTAAATCTCTCCTTATTCACCTTTGCAGGAAATACCTGGTATGAAAGTCACACCATTTATGGTGTTTTATCCAAAGAGACGGATGTGAATGGCCTATATGTAAATTGTCATCAGGTTTCAGCTTTTCATTACCTACACAGACAGGATCCTATTACCCCAGGCTCTGGAAACACAGGAGCTGTTCCAGCAAAAGTCATTGCACAAAACACCTGATAGGAACAGGCCAAGACAACCAGGTGGGGCTGTGGACACCTGACCAAACCAGGAGCATCTGTACTGCAGTAACAACTCCCCTATGTAACTTCACTGATGTAACTTTGGTTTGCTATTTTAACACTGATTTATGGCATTATTACCAAATTCCAAATGAGGTGTTAAAAGCACTCCTTGTGTGCAAGCAGCAGTGAATTTGGGATATTTATTCTACACTTAGGAGACCTTCCTGTATAAACTCACCTCCTCTACTACGTGTTCTGTTCTTGTGAAAGGTCAGATAAGGGAAGTTTACAGCAATTAGTAAGGACAGTGATGATTGAGGCCTGATGGCACTGTCCTCTTGGTTGAAAATCTAAAAATCAAGTTCCTTTTAGAAAGCAAAGCCTGTCTCAACATTACCATGCATTTTTCTTAAACTCTTTTGGTGAATTTGGGCTGCAATCCAGAGCTGACACCTCCAGCTCTCTGACCCAGGACTGCAGGATCAGATCAGGATCTCAGATTTTATGCCTGGACACTGATCGTTAAAAAGACCAACACCCAAAATCAGTTTCCATGGTTGGTGGAAGAGGAGTTAGAACATATCATAATTCCTGTCTTCTCTCTCTCTACCCTGATCACTGAAAATGCAAATTTTGGTAAAGGAAAATTAGAACTCTCAAGTTATTTCATTAATATTCTGTATTCTGATAATTTTTATTGCAGTTATTTCAGTGTATGAAATACTGAAATGTTTCACTTCGTAAAAAATTCAATTTTATATTTATAAAACTGTTATACAAAATTATTAAGAAGCTCTTCCAAGGTTAAGTTTATATATTCCTTTGTTAATGAGGATAAAACAACCAAAAAGTGCCAGGAGAATGACAGCCTAAATTCAAACGAAAAGTGGAATCTATAACCCAGATTGCAGCCACTTCGCCCCAACCCAGTGTGAGTTGCTCACTGAAGTGATGTTCTGCATTACCACATCTGAAATGCTTTTCCATTCATGCTCCACAGATTATTAGCAATCATATATTTGACTGGAGTGTGTACATACACAAAGCCACTTAGCTTTTAACCCAAGCAATAATATCATCTCAGCAGGAAGCTGGAAGGATAGAAACATTCGAGATCCTGCAGCATCCATGTATTAGAGCAGCAAGACTAATACAAGAATCTTAATAGAATTTTCTGCCTACCACTAACAGATTTGCCCATTAACTCTGGCAACACAGGGAACCTCACAGGTACAGGCAAACATTTTCAAAACCCTCAAAGTGGTTTAGGAATTCCCACAGGATTTGGGCTGAGTCACTAAGGAGTGTTAAAAATGGCATACAAAAACCCTGAGCCCAGGAGCTCATTTCCCACACGAAGGACTTACAACTGGGTCCCAGCCCGGAAAGGACAGAGACAGACAGGAGCCTGTCGCTGGGAGGGAAGTGGGGACTCTCGGAAGAGAAGGGCTTAAATTAACTGGAAGGTGCTTTTTCCTGGAGCCCAACTCCAGGCTGGAGGATCCAGCTGCATTGTCCTGCTTGGCTAACGCAGCTCCTGCTGCAGTGGCCTCAGTGCCCATGGCTTTTCCATGCCTGGCAGCAAGGTGAGCTGGTGTTGCTGCTCCTCCAGCAGAGCTTTGAAACAGGTCTGATATTCTGTCTGTGCAAACACCAAACCCAAGCACATACACCAGGACTCCGAGTGTGCTGAAGACCAGACCATGACCAGTCACAGATGGAGCAGAAAACTACATCTAGGTGGTGGAATTCACAGATAAATTGATGTCTGAACAAGGTTTTGCTTTGACTTGATATTTTGCTTAATCTTAACATCCCCTTCTGTGAATTGGGGATGCTCTGGGCCGCATCTGGGGTGGTAGTTACTCCCTGCTCTACAGGAGAACTGCCAGCTTTAATCAGTTTATACTTGAATGTTCTAGAGATGAAGATTCTATGTCAGAGCAGGTGCAGCATTTCAAATCTCAGGTGACTAGAAAAGAGCACTGCATAAAGGATAATACAAACATTTCATGGCTGGAGCTGCTGTTGCTACATTGCTGTTATTATTTTCTTTCATTATTTAAATTCAGTGCTAACAAACAGTCAGATCATACTGGAAATTGCTGCTTAATATTTCAGGAACTCCACAGGTTTTTCTCCTTTTTTCTCCTTTGTTTATGTACTTGGAGTAACTGATTCTTTCTAAAAGGATCGATTCATTTTTAAATATGAATCAGACAGAAATATTATAAGGCAGAAGAGGAATTAGTCACAAAAACAATTGTGTATTTAAGCTGAGAAGAGTGTGTAGAGCAGGATGGGGGGTGGGAGGCTGAGACAGACACAAAACTGCCATAGCTATTTTAATCAGCAAAAATAATACTGTCGTGGTGAAAGGAAGGGGAGGGGGAAAAAAAAAAAAAAAAAAAGGCACGCTAAACCAGCTCCATAACCAGGAGAGGGAGCCAGGAAAAGCCCTTCACATCCACAGTTAGGGAATCAAGACAAATTGAAACAGATGCATCTTTTCACACATCTTTCTTCCATGTTCCTCTCTCTGGTGAAAGTGTCACACTCCCAGATCCTTAATCCAGATTACCCAATTCCACTAGTGCAGAGGCATATTAAACACAATGAAGGATCTTCAAATGTTTCAGACTTACCATCTATCAGAGACCAACAGGATTTATTTAGTGTATAGAGGAAATGGGGAGCTCTGCATGGACTTGCATGACTTGCCTGCCATGCACTTCGATCCTGGTATCAGAGCCAACAGCTCTTGTGCAGGGTTCTGCAGAGCTGAGCCCCTGAATCAAGGAACTGAGAAACCGATCCTGCTCCTGAGCAGAGACATTCCAAGCACTGGATTAGCCCTGGACTCAGACATTGCTGTTATTCATCATATTGGACAGCAGGTGATTTGAAGCCTTATTCAGCCAGCAACAAAAATGACTGAAGAACTTACTGGATAGATTGATAATATCACATAAATCAACTCTTTTCCTAAGTGAACAGGCTAGATCACTGCGAGTTGTAGGAAAACCCAGCTGCACTCCTTTCCTTGCAAGTTGTCTTGTTTACACAGCTCTGAAGATCTGACCCAGAGCTGGGCAAATGCTCCTTTACATTAAAATCCAAAAAACTTCCTTTGGGAGGGTCCCTGTGTTGCAGCACTTCAGCATTTCTTGGGTGCTCATTTTGGGCCCTGGTCTTCAGCTACAGAATCACATCAGTAACTATTTGAGTCACCCAGAATCAGAACGGTCTGGTCTGTCAAACAGGTGCATCTGAACCTTCTCTAAGTAGAAACCAGGACTGACTTTGGGCAAATTGTTTGTAACTCCCTTTTTTTCCCCATAAGCAAAAGAATTGTTCCACAAAACCTTAATTTTCATTTAGACCATCAGAGTATCTCCACTAGTTCCAGTTTCACTGCTGGTGTACCTTGGCTGGTCAGACACAGGGTTTTGCAGGGATCAAGGGGCAGGTATTCTTCGAATAAAGTTTTGAGCGTTTCTGAAAAGAGATCTTGGTCTAATGCTGACAGAAAGCTATGTTCATATCCATAAGCCTACAGGTTCACCAAAAACATTTGAAACATGCCATAATATTCAGCACAGCATCACTTCACTTATCCCATTTGAAAGACTGATCAACATCAGGCACTCCCAATGCAAAGGCTACAGTGAGCCAGGGACCAGGGTCTTTTTGGAAACTGTTATTTTGTAAACAATTCTGAAGTGTAAGGAAATGTTAGTCTGTTCATGAACGGGATGTTAACAGAAAAATTTGAAATCTGATTAATAAAGCCCAGCTCTTCTTCAGTATTCTTCCGTGCCCTTTGGACTGCCAGAGCAAAAAGTGGGAACAGGCATTTAACAAGTCAGTAAGTTGGTTATGAGTGCACTCAGGACACAAATGATTTACTGAGGCTTACGTCATGTGCTATTATTTTCCACTCTGACACAGAATCACAGTTGTTCAGCCCAGAGCACTGATATGCAAACATCTTCAGTCCCGAGCATTTGCTCTGTGGCAAGGAATACAGAGCACATTATGTTCCCACTCTCAGAGCAAGGATAGGGCAGGATTCTACTGGCTGATCAGAAAAGAAAGGAAGAAAACTATCATCCATAGCTTGTATTTATGTCGAGCCTCCCGTAATGGGATAAATGTTGTGTGTTTGGCTGCACACTTTGGATTGCAAATGTTGTTTGATCTACCAGGCTTACCCTGAGCACAAACATATTTCACTGAGCCCTTGCTGTTGCATATTATTATTTCCCTTTGGGTTTTTTTCCAGGAATATTACTTATAAGTCTTGTCAGAAGACTTTACAATGTTGTAAAAAGGGTGATAAAATTCAGTTATAAGGTAATGCTTAGTGAACAGGTCTGAACTTCTTTTTTTTTTACAAATCCAGTGACTTTAATAGTTCTGGTGTTTTTCCCCTTTGCAAAGTGTGTACATGTTCCTAAGAGATACTGATATGTGTGCCTTTCCAATGTCCTTTGTCTTAAAAATAGCATTAGTTACACACAATATAACAGTTGCTTTGGTAACTGATTTTTCCCCTTTTAAAGGCTGAATAAATAATTGCGTAATACACTTGTAAGTTATCAGTATATGTGATTGCATTGAGTTTGAAGCAACTTCTATACCATTATTTTTTCTGTGTTTCCATGAATATGCATAAATGTTGAGGTATGACATGCCTACTAAGTAAGTAAGTCTGTCAACATGGCATACCTTGATTAAAGGAAAGTATTTGGACAGTGATGATTTTTAGTAGAAAGTGCAAAATTAACAAGTGTTGTGGGAAATAAAACCTCGAGTATTTTCACTCTACTGGTAATCTCATCTTAATGAGAGTCCCAACTGTGCAGGACCTTGGGAACGAAATAATTACGTCATATGTATTTTGAGCTGATTTCAGTAGCAGAATCTAAGTCTGTTGCTTCGGGATTCTGGGCAAAGCAACAAAAGGAGCCAAACTTAAACTGCACAAAGTATTCATGCCTGGCCTGGAGTCCCCTTTCAGTGCAGACTTCTCATCTTTGAGAGCAGCCACAGGTCCCAGCAGTGCAGTCCTGCACAGGACATTTACAGTGTGAAAGCAGGTGAATCTGCCCCCAGTCATTACACCCTGTACAAACACAGGCAGCAACTAACCAAGGGTCAAGTAACTCTGACTGATTTCACTACCAAAGTCCCACTGACCTTGGGAGAGGAAGGAAGACACCGTGTGTCTCCTGGCAAAATGAAACAGCACCACTTTCACTGAGCAAGAACTTGTGACTAACCTAGAAATGCAAATTTTTTCACATATGTATGGGCATAGTGGGACACAGTAGAGAAAAACTGATAAGTCATGCCACTGTGTTATACCTGGAAACAAGATCGCTTCTCCCCCTAGAATGAGAGCAAATATATTTGATCTCAATATTAAAACAACTTTCTAGTGACTTACTTAAAATAAAATACTATTTTATTACCAAGAGCATTAAAATGTCATGTTTATATAGTAAAGATTTAATTAAAATTCAGATTATAATAATAATAATTTAACACTGAGGCATAGAACTAGATTTTTTTTGCTATAAATTCCAAAGGGTACATTAGCACAGACACACGTGTCAGGAACATGCCACACTATCACATTTGGGAATTCAGTGCAGGTGGAGCAGATGAGCATATTCTCATCTGTGCTGCTGAATGCCCAAGTCCATCACCCAAACCCAGGGAATGCTGCCCAGCAGCACCAGAGAATGAGTGAGGGGAAATACTCCCTAAGATGGACTCAGCAGACAGAATGGGTCTCAAACTACACACGAGGGCTACTCGTCCTTGCGTGGAATGCAGAAGTCACCTGAAGTCAGCTGAAGAATTCCTATTAATTTTGCCATTAGGCCCAGATTAAAGAAGCTGCCTTGGAAAAGTGGTGGCCCTGCCTTGAGCTTTCTAGGAATATAAGGATGGTGGGTTAAGCAGCAGCTTCAGTCTTGAAAGTCTCAGGGGTCCTTCAGGGGTGATGATGTAGTCAAAAACCCCCATGAAACAGGCACAACATCAAATATAAAGAGGTTATAAAAATACATTAGTGTATCAAAGTAATTCATAAATTGGACACAAGGAGTAGCTGATACAGCTGACAGGAGTGACTTTGTCAGCTGTCAAATTTTCAATCCTTCTGCACTATTTAATACTAAGAATTTACTTTTTTTCCTCAGCTTCTGAAAAAGATTGCCCCACTGCCACCAGAAATGGCAATACTTCAGCATTAGAAGTATCCTGGTTTACTGTCTCCAAGTCCATAATTAGGTGTCCTCAAACATCATCCTGACCATGGCCACTTCAGAGGCAATATGTAAATTGGTTTTCAAGGTGCTTAATTTCTCCACTTACAGGTGCACACCTACACTGTGGCCTGCACAGGAATTCAGGAATAATTTTACTCACTGTCATCAATTATTTCCCTGTGCGTGACAGTGCAGAGATCTATAACATCCCTTTCTAATTGGTTTCACACTCCCAGGCACCTCTGATAAGGGTTCCGATGTTTTCAAACAGCCCTTTCACGTAATCTGATGTCTGGTGGGACCTGCGTTCCTTTAATGCTTGTTCCATGTGATTGTCATGTCTTCCCTACTCCTGTTTCGACCATTCCAACCCAATTTAAAGCACAGTGTCACTAAACTGCTCTGCTGCCTCACATTAACTACCAGTCCCACCAAGTGAAGTACTTCCCTTTTATCACTATAGGCAGTGAGTTTCATGTGATCTTATTTTCAACAGCAAATTACTTCCTGTTGTGAGTTCAACTGTTTGAAACACTCTGCAAAGAATCCTACGCTGCAGGAAATAGTCCTGTTCTATTTAAATATTTGCTAGTTATACAAATTACTTCCTTTCCAAATTACTTTGCTTTTTATTACTTTTTTAAATTATTCTGATTAATTATCAAACTGTTTTCAAGTACAGGGTATCTTGGGGAGTTTTTTTCAGCACACTAATAGTTTTAAGTTATTTCTGTAGCTAATGCATGTTTTTCTTACATGCATTTCGACTGCCACAAAAGTAATCTGCAAATGACTACGGCATCAGAAAAAGTAACAATGGGATATTTAAAGTTTAAAGGGTAAAATTTAAGTGACAACTAAACAGTGATTTTTCCATTCTGATGACCACAGACTTCATCAATTCAACCCTTAATAACCAAAACAGCTAAATACTGGGTTGTTTGGGGTTTTTTGTGCCAAAGGCAGAACATGTTATGGTTTTATTTCAAATGTAAAAATTAGGACCATTAAATGAGTACTTGGAGTACTTGATGAAATGTTTTGGAGGCAAATGCAGAGTGACATGAGCCTAATGAACTCGCAGCAGCTCTGATTTGATCCCAGTGACACCACTTCCAGGTTGTTTAGAAAGGTCACTGTAAAAATAACCATGCATTTTTAGGATTAGCTCGGATACCTGCTCACTCAGTAGCCCAGCACGCATCAAGCAATGACAAAAGCAGTTTTATGAAAGTTGAGCAGTAAAGGCTTAACTCCTGGTTTACATCAGGAGCTAATTATAGAGCCTGGGTCACAGCGCCGGCTTCCTCCGCAGCACCAGCCCTGGCTGAGCCCAGCAGGAGCAGGGAGGGGAATCTCCACTGGGACAGGCTCTTCTCCACCTGGCACCTCCTCAGAAAAGGATGGACATCGAGGTTTCTAGCACAGAAATGCTCTCAAGGAAAAAAGAAAGGGCGGATGGGAAGTGCAGTGGTGATTCTGCATTACTTTAATCTCCACTTATTCAAAGCCCCAAAGGCAGACTGTGCCCACCAATACCTTTAAAGAAATGCAATTTAATGTGTGAAAGAAACTATTTCAGCATTTAGTTGATTGTCTCATTGACAAATTAAGGAAAAGTCCACAGACAATTTTTCTGCAAAAAGTCAAATCATCAGAGGGGCTGAAAGTTCAGACTTCAAGGCTGCTTTCTAAATGACACCAAAGACCTGCATTATTTGTCAATTTACAGGAAATGTGGTTTCTGTGCAATACAATTGTGAAACAACTAAATTCTGTAGGAGGAGGACAGCATCTTGTAAAAGAGGTCAATGTCTCTGAAAATTAATATCGAAACCTGCACTTAAAAATGCAGGAAAGTCCTTAAGTTTCTCATGCAAAAACTGAAATATTAAATTGTAGCTGATATAGCAGCCAGTGCCCAAAATGGCACTGTTAAGTGTCAATACAATCCACCTTTTATTTTTTATTTGCTATGCTTAAAATATTTAGTCTACTCCTGTTAGCTCATCTTTTAACTTCAGTCCATTTACCACGTTTTAATCTCACAGGACAACAGAGAGAAAGGGCTGGTTATATGAATTTTCTGCAAAAAGGTTGGTAATTATTGATAAAAGAAGTGCCATGCAGTCTGGGGATATTTTTCTGTAGGCATCACCACCAACCTTGCCCAAGACTATTTGTTGCTGACTTTTGGCATCCTGGGACTTTTACAATGATGTTAAATGTTACCTTTTGTACAGCTGTCGGTTACAAATTGCAACTGAAATAGTTTCTACAAATCGAATTTCTAGCTAAGTTTTTATTAAAAGTAAGTCTGCAATCATGTCTAGAGGAAAGAAGCATAATGAATTTATAAAATCCATGTTTACTGATGAGCGTGCCCTAATTCCAACTGTGGTGAATAATTCCAGTCTGAAGGAATGGGAAAGGCCACTAAACAGAATATATTGCAGCGTGAAAGAAAGTGCAGTATCTTCATTCAACAGGCCAAGGAACAAGAGGATCTTGAAATTTAAGCTCAAGGCCAAGTGCTTACGGTTTTCCTTTCAATTAAGGTGATAATTTTTTATGACTGTATTAAAAACAAAAGAAGATGCCTAGTCATTGCTGAGAAAACACTGTTTGAAGGTCAAATTCTTCTGCAGCTGCAGAGGTCATCTGCATTTCACACAAAGGACAGAACTGGTCCTGTGGTAGGAAAAAAAATACCTCTAACATCTAACCTGATTTTTTATCAGCTTCTGGATACTTAGTGCATGATTATACTGAAGTTATCCCATAAATTTATAAACCTGAAGGGCCCAGTCTTTGAAGTCTCTTCCAGAAGAACTAATCTATAATCAACAGAAAGGGCAGGCACTTAGAAACCTTAGCAAGCTTTGTCCATCCAGACATTTTCTGGCAAGTAAAATGATTTCATTATCTTAAAGGCTGATGAAGTTAAAGGATGGCAAAAGCAAAAATGAGATACCTCATATACACAATGGTTCTCTATATGCTGAGTGCAAGATATCAGTCCTGCATCAATCAGCTGAACAATCTCTTTGTGCTGCCAAAGTCTTGTAGGTTAATATTTAGATCAGGGAACAGCCCTGCTGGTATAAAGAATGAGAGTGACTCCAGAGGAGCCACTCCTTCAGATGGAGTCATCTCACTCTGTTGACACTAGGCTGAAATGACCTCTGATATTTTGTTCTAATAAAGGATATTACAGTAAGCTTTCCCTCTCCAAATACAGCTTAATAATGGAGTCAGAAATTATAAAGCATGTTGTTTAACTGGAGAAACTGATAGCTGGACACAGGTTGGAAGATTCACATTAATGGTGCTGTCCACAAAATAAGTTGCAGAGAACTTGGGTGAACATCATTATACCAGTGAAGGAAGGAATGTTTAAATACAGTAACCGAGTATTTGATAACTAATGGGGACAATGACTCTTTAGTTCTATGAGCTTCTAGATATCTGTCAGGAATATTTTGAAAACCATCCAACCTTGTTGTGTACAGTTAACTACAATCTAAGAGACCCTCCCAAAAATACCATGTTGCTTCAGCTTACCAGGAGAGAGACAGACAAGAGGTGCTTGTCCCGCTCTGCTCTGTGCCAGGGTGGCCTCACCTCGAGCCCTGCATGTAGTTTGGGCACCACAATATAAGATATAAAGCCCTTAGAGACAGTCCAAAGGAGGCTGCGAAGATGGTGAAGGGTCTAGAGGGGAAGCCACATGAGGAGTGGCTGAGGGCACTTGGCTCATTCCTGAAGGAGAGGAGACTGAGGGCAGAGCTCATTTCAGGCTGCAGCTTCTCAAACAAGGGGCAACTCCAATCTCTGCTTGCTGTGACCTGTGACAGGACCTGAGGAAAGGGCTGGAGCTGTGCCAGGGGAGATTTAGGTTGGATATTAGAAGAAGGTTCTTCACCCAGAGGGTGGTTGGGCAAAGGAAAAGGCTTCCCAGGGCAGTGGGCATGGCACCAACCCTGAGAGAGCCCAAGGAGCATTTGGACAAAGCTTTGAAGGACATGGTGGGACTGCTGAGGTTGTTCTGTGCAGGGCCACATTCAATCCTTGTGGGTCCCTTCCAGCTCAGGATATCCTACCATTCTATGATACTAAGTTGACTGCACGTCAGTATCGTTACCAAACAATACAATTTAGCATTCACTCTGATTGTTCCAGAAAGCTGCTAAAATAAAATATTTAGAGAAACATTTCCATCAGTGATACAAACAGCAGAAAGTAGTCTTGTTACAATATTTTTAGACATCAGTTTTCATGCACTGAATATAAAGTTCACCTTTGAGGGCTTTGTCTCGTGCTTCCTTGTTGCAGGTCAATGTCCCTGCTCCTTTCTTGTCCCTGGATCCCATCCCTCAGCCACAAATGGCTGGATCCTTATAGAACTGTGAGCTGGGTGAGTGGGGCTGTGGGGCAGCAGGGTGGCCATGGCACTGCACCAGGCAGGGAGTTGGTGCAGACCTTCCCTGCCACGGCACTGGCACAGCCAGGTTGGCCATGGTGGGAGGAAGAGCTGCTGCCACATAACCTGGGGGGCTGAAACCCTGGGATCCACGACTGCTCCACGCTCTGGCATGTGAATTGTCATCATTCCAGCAGGGACACTGAATTCTGGTTCCTTAACAGATCTGGGCTTCATGCCAAGTTTTTAATAAATCATAATTAGGAGCTCAGATGGCAGGGATTGGTATGATGATCAGACCCAAGCAGGGAATTCTGTTCTAGTTCCTTCACTTTGCCATGAAACTCAAAGAATGACCACCCAGCACTGAGAAAGCTCAATTTAGCAATGCATATCGCTCAGTTTAACCAAGTGAATTGCACTTTATAATCCTCCGCTCTTGGAGCAATCCATCTCCTGAACAATTCTACTTCATCATCGAGAACTAGTCCAACAAGACATTATTTTAACCCTGGCATCAGAATTCTGGATAAGATATTTAATGCTCAGAACTGGACAAAAGGAAAAAGTTGTAGGAGACATACTGTCCTGAACCTCATTTTTCCTTTTTTATAGCTTTTTAATCATGTTGGAGACCTAAGAGCACAGCAAGGAAACTGCTAGTCAGAAGCAGATCCTCTCTTGGTCAGAGCCCCCCTTGGTGCAGAAGGCAGAGCAGATACTGGTAAGGACAGAGCTCCTGGGCTGAGGTCCAGCTTTGCAGCCCCAGCAGGGATCCTCCTACTGCAATGGATTTCTCTCCCCATTCCCTTTGTATAATGGAACATACAGGCCAGCATGTCAGAACCCATTCCAAGAATTGTGCCAGATATCAGTTAACAAGGAGACTCATTTTTTCATATTTTATAAATGCTGATGGCTTTTATATGAAGGCTTTGGGCTTTGCTGGAGAATAAGTATGAAAGAGTCTGCTTTATTTCCTCCACTGAGGTTGCTCCTCTAGTTGCAGGCAGCAGGACTGCAACAGAGTCAAGATAAAAGAGCAGGTCATGCATAATTAAATATTAATTTCTACCAAGTTTTTAGAAATGCCAGTATCATTCTCAGTACATGTGAGAACTTGAGTATTTCACCACTTTTCTCAAATGTTTTACTTACCCTAACCTGTTAGTGATATTTTCAGTAATTTAGATTTATTTTCACCTTTTATAATTAATAATTATCTACTTATTTTTCTTATGCTGCCTAATTTTCCTCAAAAAGTTAGTCTAATATTAAAAGCAATTTTAGACTGGCTGCATATTTTTGGGAAGTTAACATTTTCTCTTAGTAACTTTGTAAGGGAATTCCATGTTTGGATACATTCTACTAACACACAAGTACTCTGTCCTCCACCACTGACTTACATGGGGTAAATGAAATTAAAAACAATATATTTGGCAGATGCCATCCCCTACACTCGGTTTTGAGCAGGCACCTCATTTTTTTATGGGTTATAAATAGATGTCATATCTCACAGAATCACATTCCTGGTTGTTAGTCAGCACTTTAATACCAAAATACTTGACCACTGCAACATTTTTCTACTGGAGCAGTTAATGGAAACCTCAGTACAGTTCCTATTATGTATTCAAAGTATTTGCCAATTTGCTCTCAGCATGAGAAAACCCTTATTTGTGAGCACTGTGCTTCCTACCCTGGGAGTATCCCAAGGAAGGCAATTCCTCATAAACCGTGGTGATGGTGTAAGGTTCTCCAAAGGAGAAAAGCATTAGGCAGAACAGATGACGATGGGTTTTATTGCCACCAGAGCCTTCAAGGGAAGAGATACCCTTTAAACCAGCTGTACCCAAGGCTGACCTTTCTTAAAGTAACTCATTCACATTCCAGCTGGCAACACAGTGATTTTATCAAAACACCTTCTGTTTTCATAATGCAATTCATCAGCTTTTGCTGAATTTGCTATAAGTTAAATTTTAAGATCGGGTATAGCTTTTCTTTCAGGAAATACAGAACATTGAATCATTTGATCTTTCAGATACAAAAGTAAAGAAACAGATTTGCACACATCAGTGACGCCTCTCTAAGTTTTATGGACATCTACTTTCCTTTAAAGTACCTAGCAGATGGCTCGCAAGTTTCCAAAAACAATCACAAAAGTCAAACTTATAGGTCAAACCATCTTCTCTGAATATTAACAATAGAAGTAGCTGTAATTTAAGAACCAAAAAATCACAGCCCTGTTGAAATACTCCAATACAAAAATAACATGAGCAAATTAAAATGCTCTAACACCTCCTCAGAATTCAAACTGTTCACAGGGAAGAGTGGAAAAATAAAAAAAAATCATACCAAGGGAAAGAAAAAGGTGATTAGGGATATACAAAAAGAAGTTCAGGAACAGTTGTTCGAAGACTTTTCAAAGTAGGGATATGGAACTAAGAGGGAAATAAAATTCATGTCCTAGAACAGAGTGTAATCACCTTACAAGCTAAAAATATGAGAGCAAAATTCATCTCATCTGAGCAACGTTTGTTTGCAAAACTGAGATGATGCTAAAAAAATCATGGCATTCATGACTCCTGTAATACCCAAAGTACACCTGGAATCAGAACCCAAAACACATTAGCAATCATTCCCATCAAACTCATGGACAGATTTCTTCCCTCCCCTCTCTTAACTGGTCCTTTATCTAAGATCCCTCTGCACCTTTCCTGCCTTCATATTTTTTAATTATCTTGGTGTCTTTGTTGTCTCATAGGAGGACCAAGTCTTCTTATGTGCTTAGAAGGAACCTTGTTGATGGTTTTGTGAATGTATAAGCAACATGTCATGCAAGGGAAGTGCTCAGGGTGGCGGGGACTGGATCCAGTTACCCCCTGAGTCTGGTGGTACGTTTAACTCTGAAAGCACCGTGAGCTCAGGAGTCACAATGCCTTTCCACCAGTGCAGAATGGACTGCAAAGTAGATCCACAAACTACAAAAGTTCAGGTACTTTAAGGGAATACATAAATACTTAGCTTCCATTTATTAACTTTGATAGTGATTACCCCTAAATTCCCAGCAATGATGCTTCACTGCAAACTGCGATTTTGCCACTTTTCCTGAGGTCAGAGGCAGTTTTCCACACCCGGCCGGGTGATTCATCCCGGCTCTGACAGGCAATAGGAAGATTTTTGTTCTGCTGTCTCACTCATGTCTGCAGTGCTGCTCATATCTCAGCCAAGGGGTGGAACGCTGGGTCTCCAGGACCAAACCCCACCGCCCTGGTGCAGCCTCTGCTGCCCCACAAAACAGGTTCACACGTTCTTCCACCTTCCTTTGGAGGTGACCCTACAAGGGAAGTGCTTTCTCACAGTGCGGCTCTTTCTGTTTCTATTGAAACCTTCCTACTCCTCGAAGAATTCCTAAATTAACTCTCCCGATCCTATGTAAAGGATGGGCTGGGTAATGGAATCTCGCACACACAGGAAACGGCTCCAACAGGAGTGATAAGCATCACATTTTTTTCTGAGGGCTCAGCTGAAGCCAGAGCTTAGTTCCACGGTCGGAGCTGGCCACAAGGTGTGGCCCCGTTCTCAACGAGGTGGCAATGCCTGGAATGTGAAAATAACTGACGCAGACTGTGCTCTACCTGGGGTTTTTCCACTGGAGATCTGATAGCTTAATGATAGGTTGGACTCAAATATTCCTGTATGGAAACATTCTTTTGGAAATTAAAGAATTATAGTCTCCTGATGCTTTGAGAGTATTTTTCCTCAAAAATCCTACATAGTTTTCTAGGAAGTTGTATCACTACTACACAATTTTATGAGCTATTGCAGAAGTCATTCTAAGTATCACTTACTGTGTAGTTCCAGGGGTAATCTTAAAAGTTTTAGTGGGACTTTATTTAATTCTTGCAGAATCCTACTATTCTTGTTCCTATTAAATTTCCTACCCTTTTTCCACAGGGGTTTGCACAGTCTGTTAAAGCAAAAGCCTGGAGTCAATATAATCTAATTTGGACATTCTGATAAATTAATTTAAAGGGGAAAATTGAGTCATCATTAATTTGTAACACATTGCCAGACTTAACAGCAAATACTATCATCATAGTTATGGAAATATCTATCACAAAGCTTATGCTCTAAGTCCTTTACTAACTGGTTGGCTCCCACAAACAAGCAATCTCAACAATTCCATGCTTTATCTAGACAGCTGGGTATTTGCAATGGATCCTAAACCCTTATCCTTGAAAATCTAAATTTAAAAGTCAAAACAATTTCACTTCTTCCTTCAAATATTCTTATAGTGAAAAAAAGCATGCAAACAGAAAATGGTTTACTGTTATCTAATTGGAAAGCAGAGGCTTTAGTCTGCAACAAACACATTTTATGACTATCCAGGATGAACAAATTGGGGCAGAGAGCTAATAATTTATACCAGCATTGCTCCATGCATCAAGGATCTTTTATGCTCCTGGGAGGGCATTACAAAAA
This sequence comes from Xenops minutus, assembly GCA_035221455.1. Taxonomy (NCBI): domain Eukaryota; kingdom Metazoa; phylum Chordata; class Aves; order Passeriformes; family Furnariidae; genus Xenops; species Xenops minutus. The sequence continues at coordinate 15,649,178 of JAWWEE010000018.1, forward strand.
TTAGACTAATGTAGCAGAAAGAATGAGTTTGATCTTCCGTTACAGCATTATTTTATCACCATTGCTCTGCTTTTCAGGCAACTTCACAAGGAACATTCAAAGACTGGGAGAAGGGTTGCTGCTGGTTGGAATTCACTGGGCTTATCTTGGACTGTGAGACTTGTGAGAAATATGTAGCAGATGAGAAAAGTGGCATTTCCTCTGTGCTCCCTCCCTTTCATGCAGATAGCTGTATATTTGATGAGAGTGTTTAAAATATTCTCCAGTCTCTTTGCTCATGTTATTAATTTTGTTTAATGGGCTCCATCTCTGCCTCAAGAGCAGGGAATTTATAGGATTCTCCTTCCTGGCATATGAGCCCCATAAGGGGACTGCCCCAATGAGTTTCAAATGGCAGGTAGGAAGACACTGAAAATCCTGTGACAAGCAGCAGGGAGTTATGAACGTGAACTCAGCCCACATCTCCAGCTGCAAATAAGACCCTCTGCACAAGTCCACCAGACTACGGAACAGAGGTGTTTTGTAGATGTTGCAGTAGAAACTTTCCTGCAAAATCTCACCCCTTACAACACAAAATTAGGAAAGACTTCAAGAAACTGTTTGTTGAAATCAACAGAAAGTCTCTTTATGACCCTCAGTTTCCATCATTATCTTGTAACACAGCTGAAAACAAACATATTTACTGCAAAATAATAAGCAAGGGCAATGGAGGAAGTTCTGTTACTGAAAAATTCCCCATCGATTCTGTGTTCCATTTCACAAGGAAAGTCCACTGGCTGAATAGGCACATCACAATAGTTTTCTTAATTTTACATATATATATATATTATAAAAGCAATTTTTCACATACATGATACAGAAGTGTATATGTGACATACTTCATACATTTTGCCTGTTCAGTGTATATTTTGTGAACAAACCTCTCAGACACAAACCCCAGGAACTCATTAACATAACACCAGTATATTACTAGCATCAGAGGTATAATAAAACAATAATAGCTTAAGTAACACCAACATTTTGTCACCCATGTATCTCCCATGAAAAAGAATGCTAATATAAATGCCACTGATAAAAGCATGACTTCATTCTTCCATCACACACAAAATATCACAACCATATAATTAATGCCACTAAACTCCCAGGCTGTACTTGTGCATTGCTTTTATCCCCCTTGGAAGAAAATAATTCCAATGGTTTTCATCATACACAAGTCAGTTTTGCTATGACTCTTTTCCATCCAAAAGGAAAAGCATTGTTTAAAAATTCATTAAATGCTGTAATTTCAGTCCAGACTCCTGTGCACCAAAGGAAGGAGATTCACAGGAAGGGAAGGAGAACTCCTGCATTGGAGGGATCCTTTTCTGGGAATGGTTTGCCATCATTCCATGAGGGGCTGAATCTACACTATCACTTGCTCTGGCTGATGAGTTTCTTCTGCTTACCAAGGCCCCAAAAAACATCTTCCAGCAACATCAATTGTTGCAAGTGAAAGTGTTTACTGCAAAGAAATAAGGAATTACAAAAGTACCAAAGGCACTAATGATATGGAGCCCCCCAGGGTCTGAGCCTGGTTTTGGGACAGCACTGACAGGTTTTGTTACTGACTATCCCACTGCTGTGGCTACAACTGGGCCAATTTCTGTTACTGACCAGCATCACAATATCTGGATCCAGCACATCCAGTGTCACAATGCCAGCAGAGAGGTGACAACTGAGGTGAGTCCCTGCCCTGAGATGAGACACACAGGGGCACTGACGGAACAGCAGGGGGGTGTCCTCTTTTAAATCATTGCTGCAGCCCTCAGTCCTGTGAGACTTAGTAAAGAAGACTCAAAGATAAGACCATCTCACTCCTGTTGTCTGAGCAATCACAGAGATCTGGTGCTTCTCCATGTTACTTCTGAGTGCAAGGTCAGGCATTTAAAAGCTCTGGCCTTGCACTGAAGCAGATGTTTATTAAGATATCTTCTGCCACTCATTATCGATTCTGGAACACAATTCTGTTTGCTGAACAGAACAGCATCATTATTCATTGCTTTTCACTTGCAAACATCTTGCTGCTATTTGCATATGAGTGGAGTCCTGCTTCTTAAAACAAAGGAAAGAAGGAAAAGAAGTGTGTAATATTATTCCTTATGATCACCAGCTCCAATCTTCATTGCTGGGTAAGAACTCATGAAAGAGATCCTGCAAAGCTGAGCTGTTCTTTGTGTTCTTCTACACAGCAAAGACCACGCATCAAAAGAATGTCTTCTGCTGGAAGAAAAAATTCTTTTCCATAAAGAAAAGAATATGGGAAACGGAAAACTCCATGATGAATGTGAAAAATCTTCAAGACCAAAGAAGAATTAAATGCAAGCTGCTGCAGCCTCTGAACTCTGCAGCAGAGCTCTGTTCTAACAGCTTGAAAGGAAGAGCTGGAGTAGACAAATGATGGCAAATTGAATGAAGTAGGAGGTTAAAAGGGAAGAAAAAAGGTAGTATGTCTTCTGGAACTGAAATTGCAGGAAAACACCAGAAATTTGGAAACTGCAAACAGAAGTGGAATGAAACCTTTCTATGCTGTGTGAATCACTGCTTGGCTGCAAACCAGGAAATAATTGCTGGAACAGGCAAACAGGGAAAAGCCATTCTAAGACCCTCAGTAGGAAACAAGCAAGATGGCTTGGGAGAAGCTGCTGGATGGCTCCAGACAATTCCCACTGATGGTGCAGGTTCCCAGAAAGCGAGGAAAGCAGGAATTAAGGAACAGCCCCCTGTCACTGTGAGATGCAATAATGGCCTGATCTGATAAGCTACAGGAAACACAGACCCAAAGAACCACAAATTAACTTGGTAAGAATGAATCTGCCTTAGTCAAAGGGTGACATTACAATATCGAGAACAGAAGCAAAATATTTCTTTCCTCCACCCTTCCATAAAGTGGATGTCTCCATCTGGTTTTAAAGGGAGTTGTTTTTTCTCTAAAAAAAAAAAAAAAAAAATTTTTCCACAAAGGGTTGGCTTTCCTTGGAAAAATGCTGATTCATTTAAAAGAAATTATCATTGAGAAATACACAGAGGGCTTTAAATTGTATGAAGGTTCTGGATCAGAGCTATAGTTTGAGTCTTGTACTTATACAAGAGGAAAACTGAAACATAACTCTAAGAAGGCAATAGCAGAAAAAAGATACCCTGGAAGCTTTTCCAAATTTAAAACTTGAGGTCTTAGAACAAAACCTTTTGATTGAACATTTTTGTGTTTTCACTGTTTGCCTTTTAATTCTTTTTTACAAAACATAATTAGCTTTAAAGGCAAACTTTCAGAACAGTTATCTTTAAACAGAAGTAGATATTTACTCAGCTTGATAATTGTGAGTACAGTTGAGTGGGACATCTCTTGGAGAAAGGGCAAGAGCATCAGATTGGAGTAACTGGGTTTAGGCCAAAAAATGTTCTTCTCTCCCACAAGATTACCAAGAAGCTGAAGACATTACTCCACTATATTTCCAAAAGTATAAGCATAAACATTTGCTGAAAATATCCCTCCTGTGGGGTTACATATGCAGTTATTAGCAGGAGAATGGCTGTGTTGAGGAGCTGCTGCTCCTGTCCCATCTCACAGTGTCATCAGAGGGAACAATCCTTTGAAGAGTCTGGGTGACCAGGGGTGTCTCCGACCACTTGTGCAATTAATAAAAATATTCCATCCTCACTCGTGGCAAGTCTGACTCCTGGGTGGTCATTAAATATTACAATATTCAGCCTTTGTAACACCCAAGAAGACACACTCGAGTGAAGGAGAATTTAGCCCTTGGCCATCAACATAATTAGCTTTAATTCTGATTTTTTTCAGGCCAGCTCAGAGCACTCCAGCATGTACAATTTTCCTATTTCTTATGGATGACACAGACCTGAGCAAACTGAAGCATCTCAGAAAACATGTATAGAAATATATATTTCTTGTGCCTACTGATGTCTTTATAATTTCACTCTCTTAAAAAAGTGATCTCTATTCTCCCCAATGTGAATTAGAAGTACCCTTATTAACTCAATAAAATAACAATGGTGAAAGAGAACAAGTATCAGGCCCATTATACTCTCGCATTGCACAAAACTGATATTCTTTGATAGAACTTCTCATTGTGAGGGGTCTCCAGAAATTAGAGCTCTAAGGAGAACTAATATTTACACAGGATTTCAAGATTTTTGAATTTAACTTCCTGCTAAATTAAAAACAAAAGCTTTTAAAAGCTGTGCACACTATCACACACAGATTGCAAAGGACAAGGCTTGTAGGGAATATTTCCCTAGAATACTCTTTCGGACTTCTAAGCCAAAGATTGTGTCTCTTATTTAATAGCTTCTAATTAATTTTTCTTTCATAAAATTTGTCCAGTTGCTTTTAAACTTATGAAAACTTTCGGTTTCCACAACCCCCTGTGGCAGAGAGTTCCACAGCTGAATCCCAGAGCTCTAAAGGAGCATCTTCCTTGGCTGTTCGGAACCTGCTGCTGTTTTCATTTCTTGCCCCACATCCCCTTGGAAGACACAGTGAGCAATCTCCTCCTCTCTATTTCCATGGCACTCTGATTTTAAGGTTGTCTATCATATCCTTCATTTACAGGCTCAAAATACTACTCTTCATTTTCTGCCCCTCAGGATGCAGCTTCCTTCCTTGGATTTGGCATGCCTCTTCCATGATTTTCCACCTTCTGGAGTTCTACTGCATTTCTTTGAGGCACAGAACTAAAATTTTATATACAGTGTTATGGATTAAGGTGTGCAACATGCAGTGACTATGATGCTTTCTGGATTGTTTGTATTTTTCCTGATTTTTCTCAATATCCATTTTTTTGGACCACTACTGAGTATTAAACTGACATCCTGAAAGGGGTGACACACTGAGTGATACCCTGGCCCTACTTTGAGCAGGGGGATTCGAGGATAATTTCCTCAGATGTCTCTTCCAATCTCAACAATCCTGTGAGGCCATGATCCAGGTTTAGGGGACAGCAGATGAAGGATTTCTATTTTGCCGCTGTCCCAGACATTGGAATCATTCGTGTCCCAGTGTTACGAGCAGCCTCAACAACCCCCGTTGGAGAAAAATGAACATAAACTGGATCAAGCACAGAAAATCACTACTAAGATGAATGGGAAAAGCAGAGCTTATCTTCCACAAGAAAACTAAATGAACTTAGGCTCAGTCTAGCAGACTGAAGCCTGAAAAGGTTTATGATGGATGTCTGAAGCACATTAGAGATATAAACACAGTGAATGTCTATTTAAGCTATATGACAGCATTGTACTAACAACAAATTGTCCAGGTGTATGAACCATTCTTGAAAAAACTCAAGCTAGAAAATATTCTATGAAGGTTTTAAACAATATTTTCATCTGCCAGTAATTCTGGCAGTACCAAAGCCAAAAGCTCATTATATTTAATATGGAGTTTACTGGGGTTTGACATTTCTGTGAGCTCTTTCTTTCCTGAAACTAAATGATGGGGAAGACAATGCAATTTTAGAATATGCTTTAGCTTTCATGGAATTTCACACTGCAATGGAATATGACACTTGAAATTTCTCCATCCACGTGTATCTCAAATGCAATACATGCAGTTTGAAACTATTAGCTATAGCAACAAGTAAGAGAGGCTTTCCACCAACTCTGGATAAAATTCTCAACAATATAATGAGGAAAAACTTCAAAAGTCTCAGATCTGTCTGTATGGAAAAAGAAAGACAAGCCCAGAGAAATACAGCTCTTGGAAAGGCAATTAATGACAGAAATTACAGTTGCTCTCTTTCTAAGGAGATGTGACAATTGCCTATAGAGTTAAAGCAGTGTTTGTTCTATTACCTCAAATGAAGTCTCTTATTATTGACGGGATACACCAGCAGATTCCTTGAACATTAGGTCAGAAAAACCAAGAAAACAGCCTGTGTTTTGCCTATTAAAACAGAAGAAGAAGGTCTGATTGAATTAACCAAACTGAAGAGGCTTCTAAACTTGCTTTGAAAACCTCGTGTTCCCCAAGCCCCCATTCATGAAGCATTTAAGCTGCGCAGAGGTGGAGCAGAGTTTGGAAACACACTGGTCTCAGCCTCTGAGAGCTGTTTATGTGCTGATGTGTCAGAAGGCCCAGCATGTCAGATTTTATTTGAGCTGCAAAAGTCAATCTGGTAGTTAGGAAGTACAGAGCATGAGACATTATACACCTCATAAACTCCTTTAGTCAGAGCATTCTACACAAAAGATTTTTAGTCACTGGCTTTTTCAGGACTTGTTAAGTACATAAAAGCATGTCCAGTGCGTTGGTGCTGTGATGAAAGGTCTGCCATGCCATGGAGATGGTTTATGCCTACTCATAAGCAGCTTGTGTGAGAACTCCTGGTCTTCCCAGGCACAGTGTCCGTCCAGACACACATGTCCATCATGTTTTGGGGAACATCACATACAGAGGCAGGTCAACTAAGATGAGAGACTTGTTTGTTTTCTGAAGAAAAAGCAACAGAGTCTCTCTAACACTTCACGACTGAAAAAAAAAGTTCTTTAATTTTAAACTGGAGACAAAAAATTGTTACTTCCAGTTTTTAGACAAATATTGGCATCTCTGAGGATCCTTTCACAGAGCAACCTCACTACGTTATCTCTGGAAGGCACACAAGTCCCCCTACAATTCACATTTTGATTCTCATTCTAATCACTCTCTTACCAAATCTTGACCCCACTAAGGGAATGGCACATACATCACTGGCCTCAGGAGAGCCAGTCTGAGACACTTTTTTGCACATAAATTATTCCTAGAGTATGTATGTAAGACACATAAAAGTGTGTAACACTTAAATCTTTAATTACTGTTATTGCAGATTACAGGAATCTCCCTCTTATTAAAACACTGAACTTCTGGCAGGTTTTAAACAAATTACTCTTGTGTGGTGGAAGAGATCCCATGGAGCAGCAGCCAGGGCAGTCAATCACCATCCTGCCTCAGGAGCCACAGCGATGGGAGCTGCCCTGCAACTCTCCTCTGGAGAGCTCAGGGAACAGAACATGGGGCAACAGGCTCAAGGTAGCCTCAGTTGTGGGTGTTTGCCCAGGGATCTTTTTTAATGTTTGAATTTTATTGCTTAGCAGGTTTTGTTTCAGAATCTTTTGGACACCTGAGCTGACTTAACAGGATAATTAATTCATTTAGATTTTAGTTTTCTGACCAAAAATTTAATTTGAAGGTGAAAACACTTATCTGCCCAAGTATATTCTCATGCTTTTTTTTTCTATGTAATTCTGCTGTCATTTATTGCAATTTACTGCTCGAAGAACATACTTAAATATTTCAGCCAAAAGATCTGGCTGAATCCCATCTCATTTGCTGGGAAGCCTTTGAAAGACTTGGCTGGGAGTGGATGTGTTCCTAATGGTTCCCTGAAGGAACACCAGGTCTAGGGGGCAGCTGACTGGCTGTCACTGCACTTTTCACAAACATTTAGCCAAGTACCACTACGTGCTTTATATTTTTCCTCAGGGTCAACAAGTCCTGAACATTAAATGATTTCTAGAAACCAATACAAGTTCAAGAAAACCTCCTTGGAGTTTCCTGGAATTCTGGATAGAGCACAACTGAAGACTTCAGCTCCAGCTTCACTACGCTGCCATTTTAGCCTTCCATTTTCTTTAGCTCAAAGATCTATGATGATCAGAAACCATTCAAAGACCACAGATATGATGCACATGGAATCATCAGTAACATATATGTAATAATATGAATATGATGGATCTTAATTAACTTAAATTCTACAATTTTAATATTTTGTGGCCCAGATTTACTGACATCTTGCAACCATTCCTTAGTTATTCTGGTACGAGTCTGTGTAGAACTGCTAAGAGAAATCACATATTAGCCTTGTCTCTGTAACTTACAATAACTTCCCATTAGACATAAATGGAATCATCTGGGACTGCATCATCCTAAATACTGAAATAAATGTGGAACAAATACCACCATCTACATGTAACTACATTTAGCTCTATCAATATGTGCCATATTCTACTTAGAATAAATAGCTCTTTGCTTTTCATAAATGTCTATAAAATTCTGGTCTTAGATGAAACAAGCTTATTCCAAATTACCAGTTATAGAATATTCCTTTATAAAGTTAGATTTTCAGCTTTTCTGTAAATTCCCAAGTTCACTGAAGCAGTAATGCATTAATGTGGTGATGGTCAGATAATTCATTTAAACCTACTTTAGCTAAAGATTACCCTCATATTAACACACAATTTTAATGGAGTTGTCATTCAAATATCAAAAGTCACAAGACTAGAGCTGATGCTGCATCCACCCTGTATTTTACCATCAATATTTCAGTTTATACCCTCAGTCACATCCCACAAGGTCAAACTGTGTTAAACACGACAGAGGATCCATTCTGCACAATGCAGATCTCTGTAACATAATTTAGACTTACTCTGATGCAATATTGTAAATTACTTTTGGTTTATAAGTTCAAATAATAAAATTCATGTAGCTTATAATAGGGTTTGATATTATTATTCCTATGTTAATATAATATTGAACACATTAAAACGCCACAGGATGCAAAGACTCCAGCTTGTACCACTTCAGTGGAATTAAGATCTTTGTAACCAAGAGGCAGATCAAACCCAAAACATAAATTTTACTATCTACATAGTTTAGAAACGTGAGAGGGAACAAGTTCAGTAGGGCAAATAGTATAAAGTAAATTTAGTACTGAAATACATTTTCCATAGAACAGACTGACATTTCTTTGAAGGTTTGCAAAAGACACTTTATGACCCATTAGGAATCAAATGCAATATTTGTGGCATGAGTGCATATACTGTAACATTTATTGAGTCTATTTATCTGAGATAAAACACATAGGATACAAAATGTGAAAGCTATTATCATGTTTTGTCCCCATTTATTTACCTGGCCAGGATACACTATTGAATTTCACAACTCGTTTATGACGGAGTCATGGGAATATGGCAATTGCATAAATAATACCCCAAGTCAAAAGGCAAAGCTGTAACCATTGGAAAAAGTACAATTGCCTTTTATAGCAGTTCTTAATCTACTCTTTCCTCAGCAAGGAAATATAACACATTAACCATTTATTGATCTTTGATGTCATCACATGACCTTTACAATGAAAAGGCGTGGACTTAAACAAAAAGCTCAGTTCTGCAGCAGATTAATGCAGCTGGCCTTTGCTGGGACATTGTTAGAGCTTCCTGAGCCAGTGTCTGTGGTGCTGGATGCCATCATAATCACAGCCAGTGCAAAAGGCCAGAGAGGCACCACGGACCAGCAGCACTGCTTTAGCCAGAGTAAGGAGAAGTAATCCTGAGCAGAAAATCCTAGGGCACACCTGAAATAAAGTCCACCCTTGTTGGGAACAGCATTGAAGTACATGAAATCAGTAATGAAACTAGTTCTCAGCTTCCAACTAGGCCATCCCCAGACTGCACACATGACATACAAACATCTTCCACCACACACACACCTCCAGCTGGCAGTGCTGGAACCTCCACACACAAGTGATGGCCATGGAATCCATTCGGGTGCCTGGATCTTCCCACCCCCTGCTGGCAAAGGAACAATCACGCTCACCGGCACATGGCAATACCTGCTTGTGAGAAATGGTGTGTACAGAGCAGGCTGAGCTGGTGGGCAGCAATCAGTGCTGCAGGAAGAGGCACATGGCAATCCAAGCAGGGTGAGATCCGAGGTGGAAACATCCAAACACCTGACTCCTTTCATTTTTTAGTGAATGCAGGGAATGTAACAACCTAGGGATGACGTTCTGCCTGCACTGAGGAAATGAGTGCTAATGACGGAGTCATATACTTTAATTTCTGCTGCCTTTTCTTTTTAATTGCACCATTTTTGCTCGAGTACCCCAATCAGATAAACTGCTGAGTCATGCAGGGTGCACTGCTGACTCATGTCTGCTTCGGTTGAGTTGTACGAAAGCAATGCCTGTGAGAAATTGTTTTGGTTAAGCAGCTGCAGCGGTATTAAAATTGTCTATCCTGGTTCTACTCACATAAAAATAATTACCATATTTAAGTGCATAATAATTACCATATTTAAGTGCATAACTACCTTCTTGCCTGCCTGAAAGCTCAATGAGAGATTTACGTGCTCGGAAAAGTATTCAGCATACTCTCAAGCAACAGACTTGTAAACAGAAAGGTGAGATAAATCTCTCTGTCAGGAAGTGTAAAGTTCTGTATCAGTGAACAACCAATGCCTACCATGTATTTGGGGTCAGAATTTTACCATCATTTGGAAAGCCAGAGTAAGCAATGTGAAGGGCTCTTCTTCAGGTTCCAGCATTTATTCCAGAGGCTGCCCCCGCCTTCACACTCTCCATGAACAACTGTAGTTGACATTCGACATTTTACTTGATATTTCCACAACAGAAGTAATGGGACATATGTTTTCCAGTTAAAATAAGAACAATGTGTGGAGACGAGACTCTCAGACGGTGCAGTGCCAAATACTTCTCTGTTGCAATGATGTGGCCCCACTGATTTCAAGATGTGGCTTTAGGGATAAAAGAAAGAATGGGAACGCAACTACATCACAGCGCAGCTTTTGAATGAAGAGCCAGAATACAGTGGAGTAGAAGCAACATTATGAGCAACATACAATTATGTTTTAAAGCAGAACTAGGAATCAAAATACTCATTAATGTAAGCCCTGAATTTATTAATTTTGCTAAAGAGGTAAGCCACTAAACTGTCTTCGAAGTGGTGTTAATAGAAAGGTCAGTCAGTCATTAGCAGAATAAAGGATCCTCCTGCACTTTGGAGAATTCAGATGCTTAGTAATGGATGCTAAACGACAAGCCAGAGTTCTTTCAGTGTATTTTAGCTGAACATTGGAATATTCTTCACATAGAAACATAACACACACACAAAAAAAAAAAACAAAACAAAACAAAAAAAAACAACAGGTAACCTTTTCACTGTAGGAAATGTCAGTGCCACACTACAGAACAACAGAAACATTACATTTCTAATGGGGTTTTCTGAAACGCGACCGTGTAAGCGCTGGCTAATGGTGAGCAAGGAGAGACACTCAGCAAATGGTACAAGTACTTTTTACCCTATTTATTGCAGACGTAAGGGATTCAAAATTCTCACAGACAAAATCCACCTGTGAAAACCCAAACAGTACAGAGGAGAAGCAGCTCAGAAGCCATACCTTTTTGTTTCATGGAAAGTTTTAATCAGCAACAAAAAAACTTTCATAAATTTGGGGAAGGCGTCTTTATATGTTCTTGATTATCAAAACTGAGAACATTTGTATGTTTTCAGATTTTAAATAAAGAAATAGATGTACCAACAAAAGATCTTCTTCCATCCCAAAAGTGTTATTTAATTGAAAAGCCATTTTCTTTCCAGAAAAAGAAAAGAAAAAGTTTTGATGAAAAATGTCCTACTTGCAACTACTGGTTTTAATGCTCAGCCTAAGAGTCTGGAAACCATTGACACTGATAAATTTGCTTGCAGCAGCAAAGCAATGCTGCAAGCTTCCTGCAATCCCCACCTCCCTTCAGGGACCCAGAAATAGCTGCTCAAGTCCCACAGTGGGTTTAGCTGATTCATGAGAAATGCAATTAGGCCAGGAAGAAAATGCACTGACTAGTTATTTCTCAGATAGGTTTTTGCAGGTGAGAGTTGCAGTCTTGGAGAGGCTTTTGGCTCATGAAGACTCAGCCAAACTGAAGAGGCAATACCAACTGTCCTCATTAACTGACTCTTAATCCACAAGTATAAAGTAATTTGTGTTCTGCTTTTAGGGATTAATCTAGGCCAAAGCAAGAGTTTCTAGGGAGCCTAATGCACAAGCAAATTCCAAATACTGAAAGAAAAGGCTTGCAGAAAAGAACATTGCTTGATACACATCTTATCACCTCCCAGTTTTTTCAGTCTTGCTATGGAGTTCTACAGCATTTCCAATCAGGAACAAGATGTATGTGTCGATAAAGGAACTTTGTGTAATGGGCATGGAGAATTTCATTACAGAACCAGTGCTTCAGATTTGGTAAACATAACAAAATTTGTGTGTAAAATATATGTAGTATTTTACCAGTAAATTAATAAAGGAGAATGTTTCTTACAACTTCTTGTCTTGTGTGTCTCCAACATTTACATGTGATTACTACAGACCAGTCCTGGGCCACGGCTAATCCACATTAGCACAATAATTTTCCCTTGGAAGGATTTTACCAATCCTTCCCTCTACCCATGATGGAAATGGAGCTTCTTCCTCCTCCCATAGATTAGGGGGAAGGATTTAGTAAAGTCCTAATAGGGACATTAAACATTATTGTTATTGGCAGGTCCCAGATTTACAATGTCTAAACCTTTGTATTGTAAAAGATTCTTACAACCATTTTGACAAGCCACCATGGTTGCCACAGGCCTTTGAAATGCAGAAGGGCAGAATGCCCTTAAGCTAAAAAAGTGCCTCTTCTTTAACCTATTTAATGGTACTTGGGCTGAATAGAGTTATAAATTGTTTGAAATTGGCATTTTCTTCTTATACTTGAATTACTCAGGAAAATTTAGGAACGTAGGACTGGAAGGGATCTCCTGAGTCACCACATACAGTCTGTAGGCACCATGTTATATAATCCTTTTCATAGAAGTATTGAGCTCCACCTTAAAAGCAGCTGTTCTTTTTCTGAACCCACCACTTAATTTGCAGGCTGTTCCAGAATCTCATAAAATTGAAAAAAGCCCCCTTCTGATTTGCAGTCAGAAAATATTCATGGCCAGTTTAGACCAATTTTTTTCATAAGCAAATACTGCCCTTTAGCTCAATAGCCCTTTTCCATGCCTTGTATTTATTCCCTAGGTATTCATTTTGTCTCTCAGTTTTTCTCCTCCTAAGCTGAACAAGCCAAGCCTTTTTTCAGTTCCTTATCCTAAATTATGTCTTTCACTCACCGAATGAACTTCAGGAGCACAACAAAAATTAACTGTCCATGAGCATCCTAAAGGGCCAGGTTTGCATCTCTGCAAAAATAAAGGCATGTAACACACTGGGAACTTTTGAAATCTCCTGGGGACCATTGACTAACTCAGAGCTGCCACACCAACCCAAACCGTTCCGGGTAAGAAAAGGACTAATCAAAAGTCCTGCAATGCACCCATTTTTGGAGCTCAGCACCACCAGAGAACAGGAGGAGGACAGCACTCACTGTGAGCTTGGGGTTTTTTTCTCAGGTACTTTTGGAATTGATAACTTGAAGTATCTATCTAAGAACAAAACCAGAAAACATCAAGAAGGGTTCCTTTTACTGGACATCAGTCTTAATTTTCCAGAAGTTCTCAAAAGCCTTCTAACCAAGTCCAGTGAGAGGGTAGGTTATGAAGGTTTAGTGACAGCCTAGACAACAAAAGGAATGGGACACAGATCTAAGCAACAACACATTACACAAAGATTGTAGTAATTACACAGCCCATGGACATCATGAGGGATACAATAAACATAGTTCTAGGATGTGGGAAAATTCAACATCAACATTGGAAAAGAAAAAACCAGAGAGTATATAATCACATTTGGTGAGTCAGTGTTGATTTGGATGGAGAAAAAAAAAAGAATCACACAGAAAATTAACTTGCACATTAGAAAATGCTCATGATTTCCTAGAGCCTGGAAACTGCAAAACACTGAATGTTTGAAACACAAAGCACTGGGTAAACAAACTAGTGTTGATCTGAAAGAAGGCATTTTAATGCTCTATATTTTCCCCTCTTCTATTTCTCAGGGTTTGGGATGGTCATTGTTTGCTGGGTTTTGTTGGGGGTTTTTTGTATTCTACTCAATAAATTTCCTTACAAATTGTACCCTGACTTTCTCTCTGCAAAGGAATCTCAGGATGATAGATCAGAAAGGAGCCACATCTCCTTTCATACAGGGAACACACCTGATGCCCTGGACAGGAAGAGGAGCCTCAGTGCTGTCCCACCATTCCTTTGGTGTAAGTCCATTGCTGACAAGAGCAAGGGAACTGCACATTTTCCAGCCTGAAAGGTGAACACTCATCGATGGCACTTATGAATGATTTAGTATTCAGAGTGCACTTGGGACACTCCTGTCATGTCCATCTATCATGGACACACACAAAGAAAGACACATAAACTAGAAAATTAATCCTTTATTTCTAGTTTTAGCAAGTACAATGTGTCACTGCTGTGGTTCAGTTCAACCTGATTTACAAAACACATTCTGAAGAGACAACAGCAGAACAACTGCAATACATTTAACCAAGAAGGAGACTTGTTGTTTAAATATTATGTTCCAAAGACTAATGTAGATGAAGGATATGGTTGGTACATCTCTTCAACATATCATCATTTTTCTTCCCTCCTTGGGTAGCTCTGAAATCTGCAGCACTGGCCTACTTAATAAAAAACTAGAAGAGTAATTTCTACTGAAAAGAGAGGTGAGAATATATAGCAAGAGCATTTAAGGCCATCAGGTCTTGCATGGCTTTCAAGACCAACCACAGGTCAAAGGAGCTAACATAACTGATAGTCATTCGATTTAGAAGTCCTCCTGAGTAAGAAGTTCTATCTGTTATTGCTCAATTTTGCTGCAGACCCTAACAGTGACTATTCAGTGGCTCCTGATATCTGTAGTCTCTGTCTTCTAATAAAAATAGTTTCTTTTTGTAACTTTACATATTGTCGGTCCGTATATGAAATCTCCCCTGTGTCTGCCTTCACTCAAGAGACACCATTGAGAGAAAGGAATATTATTTGATCTGAAGGGAGATAGCTCAATATATCCACTACATTTGAAATTAGTCTTCCTCATTACATTTCTGTAGGAATAAGTTTTCTAACTGTCAAGTGGAAATACTGCTTTTTAGGGTTGTGCCTTCCAACTCAGTTAACATCAGTAGCGCACTCTCAGTGCTCTCTTAAAGACAGCTCATGAACGCAGTTAGTTCTATCCTATTAATCATGTGAAAGCAGAGACAAGATTTGCCCTGTAAGGACTTTTACTACCCAAAGAAGGTGACAGTTAACAACCATAAAGACTGAGGCATATTCATGGATGTCTCAGGAGCAGACAGCTGATACAGAACCTCTGGGCTAAGCAGACCCCCACGGAAGATGACAGAGAGGTTCTGGCTTTATACCCACCAGCATCAGTCTTTTGAGGCTGACAGAAAGTGACTGGTTTTGTGACATGCATAACAGTTCATCTACAGCTGAAACTCCAGACTCCAAACATATTTCACAGACATATCTCCTTTTCTAGTTGGGAGTAGACCACTGTTATTATGGCCCTTCCTCCACGTTAACTGCTTTTTCAGTCTTTGGATTACACCGATGGAGTCAGCAAGGAGGCAGCAGCTGAACACGACTGGCTGCACCACAAGGAGACAAGGGCAGTCCTGTCTCTGCTGCTGTCACCACCATGTGACAGCAGAGCCACTGAAGCAATCACATAAATTAAGCAGAGTCCACAGCCCAGCTCGTCCATGACCTCTGAGAAGTCCCTGACAGCCATCAGCACCACACCCACACACACACCTGGCCATGGTGAGATGCCTTGGGAGGGTCAGGAAGGATTCACAAACAGGCAGCAAGGGAATGAGCCCTTTGGACAGAAGAGGAGGGGTTTCTGGGCAGATGGCATGTGCAGGAAGAGATGATTTGGCCACTGCTGACAGACACTGTGCACAGCCATGTTCCTGACCCAGAAGCAAAGCATCTTTGCTACAGGTATGGCTCAATCAGTCCAGGCCCTTGGCAGCTGACTGCAACCCAGCCCTTGTGCAGATACATGGCAAGGTGGCAAATGGTGTGGGACTGGTGGTATGGGACTGTAAGTGCAGCTCTCAGTGCAAGCACCATCTCTGAGAAGCCAAGGAAACACCCCTGGAACAGCCCTGCTGAGCACTGAACCCTCCAAGGAACTCTTGCTCAGGCTGCAGTCACTGCTCACCAAACAGCAGCCAGGCACAAATAGTGACCAGGCACATCAGCCAACTACCCCTTTCTGAACGGTCAGCTATTGGCAGGTACACACAGGAACCATCCAGCAGCCATCAGTGACCGTGTCCTTGGGTTACATCACCCAGCTACACACTGGGCCTGCTAACATCCTGGAAAAGTTCAAGAGCCAGACTCTGAAACCTAAACACAAAGGTATATGGATGAACACAAAGATGTAGAAAACACTGCCCTCTTAGCCATGCAAAATGCCCAGCTGCAGGTGTGTTTTACTAGCCTGTTGTTGCTGTTTTACTACACTTCTGAGCATCAGTGTCATAACAACTTCAGACAGACCATGACTGTCTCACATGTTCACTTGTCTCCTGCCTTCCTTCAGCTGAAGCTGTGCTGGTTCCTCGGACACAAGGCAGTGCAGAACAAGCTCCCAGCAATGCAGAGAGCAGGAGCTCTAGCACAGGATACATTCTGCTACCACCCTATTTAATTACTATTTGCAGTTCAAGGCTGCACAGATTACCTCCACCCACACAAGGTAATTTGAACACTTTTATTTCGTCTAACTATGTACTGACATGATGTTAACAGTTGCAATTTCAAGGAGTAAAATCCTTAGAACTGAAGTTACAGATCAAGGGGGAAAATCTCAGATCTCTCCCTCTGGTTTCATAGAATTACAGAATAGCTGAGCACGAAAAGGGTCTCTGGAGGTCAGCCAGCCCAGCTTCTTTCTCAAAGAAGGGCTAATTTGAAAGTTAGACAAGGCAGCCCAGGGCCTCAGCCAGTTGAGTCTTGAAAATCTCTAAAGATGGAGAATCTGCAATCTCTCCAAGCATCTCTTCCAGCACCAAACCTCTACCACTATGATTTTTTTTTCCTTCTGTCCAGTCATATTTTGCCTCTGGCAACTTGTGACCATTGCCCTGCATCCTTTTATCCCATCTCTCAGAAAAGTCTGGCACATCCTCCCTACACTATTAGAGTCACCTTAGGCTTCTTTTCCATGGACTAAACCAACCTTTGTCCCTCAGCCCCTTCTTCCCTGAGGTTCTCAGTCCCCCAACCACCTTCATGGCCTGACTGCTCCACAGCACAGCCCTGAGCACACACACACTTTGCACTGTTTTGCATCAACAAGATTGGAAAGTTATTAATTGAAGATTATCCCTACCCAGGACAGTGACACCAAGTGTGAGGTCCAGGTCTCCACATCAATTTAAAGTGAAGCCAAGCGCTCACCTGCGACATCAGCCCTTACTGCCAGATCAGAACTAAAATTCCATTCACGAGAATAAGGAGATGGAGAGCATGTATCAAAGATTTCGGCATCAGAGAGGACAACTGAACCAAAACAGTGATAAGGAATTGGGTAGCCATTTTCACAAGGATACTTAGTTGACACATGCTCTGAAACTATGTTATTAAAACTAGAACAGAAAATTATATGTTTCCTTATCCAGAATTAGAATGAAAATGGACTGGTTGCTGCACAAAAAAAGTGTAACTGAGAGGCTGTTCAAGATAACAAAAAACAAAGCAAGATTGTTATCTGATGCTATCAGCACCAATATTCTGCGCTGTTTTGTATGAAAAGTTATCTGTATCATGTACTTGCAAACAGTGCATTGCATGAACTCACAAATAAACAAAACTCAGCTCTTATTTCCAGACAGTAAGTTTAAATAAGCTAATTTGGTTTGGTCTAACTGGTTAACAACAGAGAGAACACACAGTAATACAAGTCAATGAGAAGTGCACCTACAACTGACCAAAATGGCAAACTGAAACAAAGTCACAACTTCTGCTTTTGGGAACTCTGAACCAGAAGTAACATGTTGCCAAGAGAGTACATGAAGAAGCAAAATCAATGCACTATTGTAGAACTAAAATAGCACCAAGTAAGTGTTGAGAGTTGGGAGCAAGTCCTTGGTCGCTCCCTTCATGGGATTTATCTCCATTTAAAGACTCCAGGCCAGAATTTAAGGGAAGGAGAGTTGCTGTTGCTACACTGAGATCTTTATTTTAAATTCTCTGAAAGTTCAGCTTCCAGACTGTGGTTTTTAATATGCTTCAACTTGCTTTGTTCCAACCAGACCGTGTAGGAAATGTGGGGTTGAGTGTAAAGGTACAGACCTGATTCTGGTTTTACATTCCTTGGTTTTTCAAGAATTACATTCAATTCACACTGATAAATGAACAAGCCTTTCAAATTAAAACTAGGCTTTTTCATTGAGTTCTCTCACTCTAAATCAGTCCATTTTGGTTTAAGAGAGCCCCATTATGGAGGCTGTGGGCCAGTCCCTGCCTCCCACAAGTGGGCTGGCTGCCATCTCATCTGTACTGATACACTCGGGTAGAGACACTAACGAAAAGCTTCATGGTTCATTATTTGGAAATCAGTATTGCAAATGGATTCAAAACTTATAAAAATCATTCTGATGAAAAAAACTAACCAGAGTCAAATTCTTGACAATTCCAAAGTCTAAAAATATAAAAGATAATATTAAAAACTTAGAATAATGTCTAAGAACAAGATACTGCCAGTTTGCAAGTTCTTGATCAAAAATCGTATAAGTAATGCTGTGGAAGGGTGCTTTTCCTGCAATTAAATGCCATGCAAATCCTAGGTCCCATAAGACCTAGTTTATAAACCTTACCCTAAAAAGTAGTCCTGATGATTAGCATAGCTAAGTATGCACTGTAACACAGAGCCTGTTGCATATTCATTCAAAGTGGGCATAATTCTCCTCTTAGAGACAATACCAAACCCAGCTACAGCCCTTGTACAGAAATGGACACTTCCACTAGCTTATACTTAAAGGCATCTAGAATAAAAACTAATGAACATGCATAATATATTTACATCTTTTTAAAATGCAGACTGTATGATAAGGCACCATTAAACATGTATTATTTCAATTCATAAAACATCCTAGGAAAATGAAAAAAAAAAAAAAAGAAAAAGAAAAAAGAAAAAAAAATTAGTCCTTTAAAATTTACTTTCTGTTCTCCCAAGCAAACCCCCTGTGAATGCACACATCTTTCAAAAAGTGTGCCATGAGCAACTCCAGCTAGCCAGGCACAGAAAGAAGTGGTGAATGACCACCAGACAAAATTAATGCTATTTCTCCCTGCACTACATTAGGTTTTCCCATTTTGCCAAGGTCTAAAAGCCCTTTATTTTAACTTTCCAAGCAAAGAGTAGCTAATCCCTGACTAGCTCATAATAATATTTAGAGCTGTGTTACAACACCCAAATACAATCCATATTCATTTTCTCGAGTGAATTCTAACATAATGTACCTGAGCCCAAGAATCCTATAACCACAAAAAGAACTCTCTCCCTGAAGAATGTCATTGGAAACAATGCCACAGATATGCCAACTAATTGATGGAGCAAAGGCCTCAGAGTTGGGATATGGATTTCATCCCTGATTATGCAACTTGCCATGACCTTGAGAATCGTGATACATTTCAGTTTTCAGATCATCATGTTCAAGATACTAATACATCTCTAGTATGTATTTTGGAAAATCATGTAAAAATTAAACTGATTAAATGTAGCTTAACTAATTCTTCTTTAAATATCCATTTATACAGAAAAAAAAACCTTTTTTTCACTCTGTGAATGGTTGAGCACTGGAACAGAGAGGTGGTGGAATCCCCATCTTTGGAGACACTCAAAACCCATCTGGAGACAGTCATGAGCAAATGTGCTCAAGATGACTCAGGGCTGAGCTTCAGGGTTGGACTGGCTGAACTACAGAGATCTTCTCCAGTCACCACTATTCTGGCTTCTCTTATAATGGTATGTATTTTTTAAACATTTTCAGTGTATCATGGGGTTTTTGCTTGTAAGCTCAGAAAAACAGACTTGAAGGCACCTCATGGCTTCAGGCTCCCCATCCTCACAAGCACTGACATTATGTAATCCTTTTCATGGATAGATCCAGCTCCATAGTATTTCTCATCAGTAAGGAATAATTCTTTTAATTTTCTGAAATGTTCTGTGCCCTTGCATAGTTTCGGAGTTATTATTCCTTTTCTTGGGCAGCCCTCATGAGCAGCCCAGCTGTACACAGGGGGTTTGTGGGTGTGAATACAGAGATACGGGTTGAGTCCATGATTAAAAACACAGGATTGCTTAACACATACAATTTGTACACCTAAAACCCTGCATATTTGTGTGTTAGATACCATTAGTTCAGTGCAATTTTTATAGAGCAAAGTTTTCAGAAAGAAAAAATCAGCTTAAAAAATTAGTTTCCTAATACACTGTGATCACCCCAAATATCACATGTAAACCATCCTGAATGTGTCAGATGTCTTCTCTTAAGAGAACAGATAAATCTAACACTATTTTCTTTCACCTTGCTATTTATAGATTCTTTATAATAATTCTTATACATCTGGTCCAGATAATACTAATAAAACATATCCACTCTTCTTCTAATTGGCACTTTCAAGTTGGCAAGTTTCAAATCTCATGTTCCATTACAACTTACAACATTCTTAGGTGTTCAGACACCATCACTCATTGCTTAACAGAAGAAACCACTTGAGCTCCACTTCCCACTTCTATTTCTACCCACATAAAAAATAAGGCCATAAACCAAAGTCTTTAATACTGGACTCTCCCTTGATGTTCAGGACATATAGGAATATAGGGAAACAATGCATGCCATTTGGTCCTGCTTGAGGTACACCATGATTTCCTAAATCTGTTGAAATTCCTCTGTGGAGCCAGCAATTTTCAAAGCTCTGAACACACAAGAGTTCCCATTTGAGACTGACTTCCACATGATCTGCACTTTCCCATATTTTCTGCCTTAGTTGGAAAGTTAGCAAATCATCCAACAGCAAGGCTTTGGCACCTTCCTATTATCTATTACAACATGTCAGGTGGGGAAAATGGCATTTGCAAACAAGACAGAGAAGAATGTGGAAAGGTGTTATTTTTGGAGTCATTGGGAGGTCCTCAGTGTGTTCAGAGAAAGATAAAGCTATCTTTATTTTATCCTTGGTCAAAGTTTCTTTTTTCCCCCTTCCCAAAATAAGGTGAAATTATAATGGCCATACTTATTAGAACAGAACAGACTCATATAGTCATAAGAAGTAAATCTAGTTTTCAGAACAGCAGCCAATAACATTCACTGTCAACCCTAGAAAAGTTCTGTTCCATGGCATAATCTGTACCACAACTAATAAACATCACTTTGTTTTCTATATATTACAGTTTGTTTCATTATACTGTGATATTTCAAATGCTTCCTCTTGATGATAAGTAATTAATTGCATGTTATAAGATCCAAAGAAGGGTTTGGAGTAAGACAATTAATTTAGCACCAGAATCAAGTGATCACAACTACTTGTTTGCTTTCAAAGACAGCATGGCACAGGGCAAAGTACATTGGGCTTTTCCCAAATGCACTTTTTGTTATAAAATTATTTTAAAAAAACCCACGGTGCCTTCCTATTTTCCTCACTTTCTCCTTATCTCTAATTTTCATATTCTCTCTGTCTGTCAAGGACATCCTCCTCTGGTTTTGCAGCTCCTATTGGACTTTGCCTCATGGATAATTTTTGTGACAACCTTGTTGGGGTATCCTTGCACTCCCTCAGACCTACCAGGTGAGTATGGAGCCATCATGGTACCAAGCCCTAGGAAATCCCTGATCCTGCCTATTTCCCAGCCAGAACATAAGTTGTAAGTCAGAGCATGACATCATAAGTGACTCTCCTCTTCCTGCTGCAGCTACTCCCCATTTCCTGTCATCTCTTCTCCTATGAACTCACTAAAACTCTTTCTTCCATTTTCAACCTCACTGACCTTTGCCATGTTCTGATCATCCTCCCTTCTTAAGTTAACAACAGACACTTTGTTACCTCATTCCCTGCTTTTGTTTCAGTTGGTGCTGCTGCTGAAATATTCCCTTTGCCTGCCCCATTTTTTCACCCAGCCAAAGCTTTGTACAGCTTTCTCCTTGCATTCACCTTTGGTTCCCTGTCCTTCACTCGTGCCTTGTTTTCATCTTTCTCTCACTTAATTTTCATACCTTAGCACAGGAAGTCTCTCAGTTTCTTCATTTACCAGATTATTCTCACCCATCATTCTGCTGCCTCTTCAAGGGACACCACAATCCCTTAGGGGGACGTTTCAGAAACCGTGTTGCCAAATGCAAATGCCCTCCTTGGGGGATCTGTATCATTGACTGTACAGTGCCCACACTATTTGTACAGCCCTGGACTGATTGACTAAACAATCAATAACAAATCAATGGCCCAGCTATGCCAACAGCTTTTGTGCTTTCTGAAATAGAATACTTCTGCTTTTAAGTTTATTCAGACTGAGAGATAATTTCTGTAATTAAAGTAGTGGAAACCAGAGCATCCACCAAATCCAAAGAAGTGTTTGAGTGTGACGTATCACGCTTGGAATGCCTCCCTTGCCTGCACTGCTCTCTTGGGATGGGAAATAGGAGAAGGCAGTGAAACAATAAGAGTAATGAATAATCACATATTTAGCAAAAACATTCAGTTTAGAGTTTGCAATTTGATCAACAATCTGGATTTTGTTGCAATTTCATTTCAGAGTACAGATATTTCCATTTAAAGGCAAATAAAATTGGGAAATATGTATTTCCAGAAAACCTATTATCAGAAACCCTAATAAAATGATAATAAGTTTAAGTATGTCTATTTTTTCCACAAGACTCAGAGGGATACCACATGATCTGTCTAGAAAACAATAAAGACCTGCTGAGCAAATGAAGGTCACTTGAATTTTTTTAAACCTAAAATTTTGTTTTCTGCTAAATGACAGAGAAACACACTGAAACCACAATCAACTCTTTCTGGGTCTGACAATCACAAAAGTCCTCTTTCTGCTCCTCACTATTGACTCACACACCACCAAATCCCAAGGGACTGTGCACTCTAAAATGAGGAGTGAGTAATCAGGAAAAAGATGTTTCCCCTCTTCAAAGTATTCACTAAAGCATTCTTCCTTTCAAAACTTCCAAGCTACTATTTGTTTGGGTTGTAAATCTTACAGCAACAAAATTGACAATGTTACTGTGATCCAGACACTGTACAATATAAATGAAATTGCTTAAAAGATAGACCATGTCATGGAGGTTTCTTCCAATACGATGCAGGGTGAGTTGGTCTCATTTCGTCTGCCTGGGAGCAGAGGAACAGCAAAGCCCAGAAAGAACAGTCTGATTATTAGACCTGTCTCAAAGTAAAAGACATACATTCTTCTACAGCTTGGGAAGGGACTTCTTTTAATTCATTCAAGACACCTTTGATATTATGAAGGCAGCCAACAGTTTCAGAGAAGGAATATTTTAGGATGCATCTGA
Source organism: Xenops minutus (assembly GCA_035221455.1). Classification (NCBI taxonomy): domain Eukaryota; kingdom Metazoa; phylum Chordata; class Aves; order Passeriformes; family Furnariidae; genus Xenops; species Xenops minutus. The sequence goes on from JAWWEE010000018.1 coordinate 15,672,544, forward strand.
AAAATGACTCACTGGCTCTGACTGCCATTTTGTTTACTGCTGTGGAAAGCAGCAAAATGTAGTTGTAATAAAGCAGTCTTTGAAGAGAAATGTATTAAAATATCTACTTATGGATGGATATATTCTTATGTTCTGCTCAGTGAGCTGATTCAGTACTGTAAACAATAAAAGTCACTTTACAATAAGACAAAATAATTGATTTATCAAGAAGAAACCATGGAGTGTGATTATTAAGTAATGCATTACTTGGCAATTAAGAAGTATTTGCTGCACTAATTATTGGAATTACTAGGCATGGGTAGTTTACAGTATTTCCTAATCTTTTCAACATTTTACTCTTCGAATGTCAAATCCCAACAATCCAAATATTGCTGGCAAATTGGAAAGCAGAGAACAACCCTCCAGTTACTACAGTCAAGACAAAAAACTAGTTATGTTTTATGTAAGCGGCATGGTTTGTCCTTAGGAGTTCAACATTATCAGATCCCCCCGCAGACCACACAAACCATAAACATCTTTGAGCTCCAAACTACCATTAGATGGTTTTTATTGAGCTCTGAGTCAATACTAAGCTGGTTAGCTGGCAAGTTCATAATCACCAGAGGTAATATTCACAGTTCAGGAGATGGGGTCAACCAAGAGCTGGATGTGCATGTGTGATTCCCTACTTTCATGATAAAAAGTGACAACATTCTAAAATACCCACTATTGATATTTTAAACAGGAAACCTCTAAGCCTAAAAAGTCTTTGGCTTCACCCCACTAAAACCACACCAGGATTTTGGGTGATCAATGAAATTTCAGGAATAATTCAGCAGTCAATACCAGAGACATTTGTTAGCCATGTTGAGACTTACCTTATCAGACTCGTCAACCATCTCCAACACGTGCTCAGGTAACAGTCCGGGCAGTGCCAGTTCACACGCAGTGCAGCATCACACGAAGGGCTGAAATCCAGGGATGAAGAATTCCAGCAGAAGGAGGACGAACAAAAGCCGTGACTGTGGCTGTGGAGCTTGCACCTCTGCTGCCAGGCTCCGTGGAATGGCTGCCACAGGCACACAAGGACATGGAGTCCGAGATCCGGTACCAACTGGATCAGGCTGGCTGCGGAGCCAAGGTGCGAAGAGCTGCCTGGAGCCCACCCTGATGGTGCGCTTTGCGGGCAATAAATAAAATATCGAGGCGGTGCTCAGCAGTTTACCCGAGAAACACATCCACAGTGTGAAACTGAAGGAACACGCCCTGTTCCTCCCCAGGGAACAGCCCTTGCCTTCACGGTGCCCACGGCGTGCTGCTCGGTGGGTTGATGCCACGCTGGGGCTCCTGCCCCCTCAGGACACCATTGCTGGTGAAAAGCAGGGTTCCCCCTCACCAGGAGCTCCTTCCTCTGACAGAATCACACTCGGGCAGGTTGAAAGGGACCGCAATGAATCTTTTGGTCCAGCTTCCCTGCTCGAGCACAGGATTGCATCCAGGTGGCTGTGGAATTGTCACTCGTGGGGTCGGTGCGACACTCGCTCCGAGCGCCGCCTTGCCCCTCTGCCCCTCTCGGGGGCATCTCCTCACGGCTCGGCTCGGTGTCCGTGGGGCGGCATTCCCCATTCCCCATTCCTCCTTCCCTTCCCTCCCCGGGCGGCGCGAAGCCTTCGACGGGCGATGCCTTCGCGGCTCCCGCGGTGCCGCAGCCGCTCCCAGCGCCGCACGTGTGGGGCAGGTGGTGCGGGGGCTCCGCGTGGGGGCCGGGCCGGCTGCGGGGCGCGAGGGGCGGAGCGGGGCGCGAGAGGGGCTGCCCGCACCCCCGCGCCCTGCCTGCAGCCCCGCGCTGCCTGTACCGCCACGCGCTGCCCGCACCCCGCGCTGCCCGCACTCTGCCTGCGGCGCCGGGGCCCGGGCGGTGCGGGCAGGGCCGGGGAGGTGCGGGCAGCGCCGGGAGGTGCGGGCAGGGCCGCCCGAGGCCCCGCGGCCGGCTCTCCCCGTGGTGACCTTGGGCGGGCGGCGCGGCCCTCCCCGACCAGCGCCCGCTCCGGGTAGCGTCCCCTTCCCCTGCCTCCTCCGCCCCTCTGCTTTTATTTTTATTTTTAATAATTTTTTATTTATCTATTTCGGCCGCGGAAAGAGTTGGATTTTTTTTTTTTGGGGGGGTGTGGGGGGGTGGAGGCCGCCGTCAGAGCGGGCCGGGGACTTTGGCTGTGCGAGGGAGGGAGGGGACCCGTCCCGGCCCCGGACCGGCCCCGGTGCCGCCCGGGGCGGGGTGCGAGGCGAGGGCGGGGGGCGCCGGGGCTGCGGGGCTGTGTGCCCGAGCTGCTGCTGCCGCTGCTGCTGCTGGAGCTGCTGGTTACGCCAGCCCCGCCGCCTGCCTCTCCGCTCTCCTCGCCTCTGATTCTGCGCACAGCCAGCCCCAAAGCCTGTCATTCTGCAAAACACAGTTTACTCAACAGAGAGAGCGAGTGGGGGAGCGGGAGAGGTGGAGAGAGGGAGACGGCGCGGAGGAGCCCAGTCCCGCACCCCAGCATGGCTTCGGGGGACCTTTACGAGGTAGCGGGGGCCGCGGGGCCGGGGGGCGCCGGCCGGGGGGCAGCGGGGGCGCGATCGGAGCCGCTCCGCCGAGCCCTCGTAGTTGCCGAAGAGCGGAGGAAATCGGCGAGGGAAGGGCTGGGGTGGGGGGAGAAAGGGCTGGCGTGTGTGCCCGGCGGGGGGGGCAGGGAGGGATGGAGCGGCTCCCCTCCCTTCCCGCTGCCTCTCTCTTTCTCTTTCTCTCTGTACTTTCCATCGGGCTTGATCTTAGCAGGCCTTGCAAGAGGGAAGGAGGAAGGAGTGAAGGAGAGCGAGAGTTAGCGGTAGGATGGGGAGGCGATCGCGGTGTGATGAGCCCGGAGAGTGGAGAAAGTCCAGGTAAAGTCATAGGCGCTCTGGACGTGCTGAATGTGCAGATTAGTGCGAAAAAATGCGCCTTAGCGCTGCCGGGAGGCGCAGGGATGGAGGCGGCTCTGCGCCCGCTGTGCAAAGTGCAGGAGCCGGCGCCAGGTTGCTTCACCTCCTGCCCGGGGTGCTGCGGGGGCGCAGGCCTTCGGAGGGACCGTCCCCGAGCACAGAGAGCACAGACCTACCTGCGCTCCCCGCACGGCGGCGGGGACGGGGGGCTGCGGGGCTGGGGGGCTGGGGGGATGGGGGGGCTGCGGGGATGGGGGGCTGCGGGGATGGGGGGGCTGCGGGGAGGGGGGGCTGTGGGGAGGGGGGGATGGGGGGCGGTGGGGCTG
>JAWWEE010000018.1:15675903-15767706 GCA_035221455.1 Xenops minutus
GGCCGGGCCGGGCTCCCCGCGGGCCGCAAAGTTTGGCGGGGGCCCCGCTCCGGGGTGCGGGAGGGGCGGGCGGCGGCCCCGGGCCCCGCAGCCCCCCGGGCCCCGCAGCCCCCCGGGCCGGGCAGCATCGGGGACCGCCCGCCCGGCCGCGGGGCCGGGGCACGGAGGGGAGAAGCAGCCGGGGGGCACAGCCGAATTTTGACCTCCCGCACCCGGTTCTGGTGCCCCAACTGAGAACGGGTCCAGCCACTCTTGTCATGCCAGGGAAGAAGGGAGAAAGCTGAAATTAAAAATAAGACGGGCTGGACTCAGTTGTTTGAAATATCCGGTTCCAGTGAGTGGAAGCAGGGTGGAAGTGTAGCATCCAAAAGCCCCAAACGTGACTGGATGTCCTACTCTTCTTGGTCTGGAGCACCTCCTCAGGCTCCGTGTTTCCTGGTGAAATGGCCGTTTGTGCTGTGGTTCTCTGGAGTGCACAGTTTGAGGGCTAGGACAGAAACCATCACCTTCCCGTTGGCGCTGTGTGCCCACGATAGGCACTGCTCAACCATCAGGGTGTGCTTGGGTGTGGAAATGCTGCTGTGGTTGGGTGGACATGGCTGGACTTACTCGCCGTTTGATGATCTTGATGATCAGCTGTTGGGTCTCAAGAGCAAGAAGTAGAGGATCTGACAGGTTTCACGTAGACAGTTTTTACTTTGTCATTGTCTTTCAAAGTCTTTAACAGAGGTCATAGTTAAGGGATGACATTGCTCTATTAGGACTGTATTTTGCTGTGTGTGACACGGACCTCCTTTGAAGGGAACAGCACTTAAGCTCTCCTCCATGGTGTTAAATTATTGGAAGTACATGATGTTCTGAACAGTACCATTGGCATTTTTCACCCCATTTTGCATTATCTGTCATTTAACTTCTTAATTTTACGAATATTGCCTGTCAGCTGTATTGCTGTTGTGACTCTGGAATAGCCAGTGGGACTTCAGTGAAGAACAACTTTGACCCAAAAAAGTTAGCAGTACAATTTTACTGTCAGGAGTTTCTGAGATGCATGGAGGATCTTTGCCTGGTGTTGTCTGAGTTTTCTTTAGGTGTTTGGATTAGTTCTAGAAAGAAATAAAACTAGTATGTCGTAGGCTAATGGTAGCCATGCTGTTCTAGCTCTGACTCGTTGTTAAAAATTTCTGCTGTTTATGATCTTTGTGTCATAAGACGGTGACGTTTGGCAGCTGGATGTGGGCTGTGCATCGAGTACCCCTGTGTGGCATCTGAGTGAGGTCGCTCAAGCAGTAACCTGGCTTGTAGGTGTCCTGTGAAAGAGCGGACTTACAGCCCAGTCTGCACTCAGTTTGGCCCAGTCCCTTTGCAGGCATTTGCAAGGATGAATGTGAATTGTTGGGACTGTGGTTCAAAGCCTCTGAATCACTTCCTCTCTTTGTTACTCCACTGGAACTGCTTTTGCTTATCATCGTACAATGTGGAAGAATTGTCTCCACCAGAACAGGTATGTGGAAGAAGAGTGGCTGTTCATTTGTTGCTGTGTGAGGTGTTTGGAATATGACCTTCTCAACTGATCATGGTGTAAAATCTTCATCTGCATGTCGGACATGTGGGAAAAAGTATATGCAGGGCTTTGGTTGTCAGTCTGTCTGCATTTTGCGTCTTCAGTGTGGAGTTCTCCGTGACAGAGGTCAGGAGAAGTGCCTAAAAAAAGAAGTGCCAAAGCTGAAGAGTTTGTATGTCTGATAGGTAGCAATGGGTAGTGGCTTCATTTAAAAAATGACTCAGCTTTGCCTGTGCATCTTCCCTTCCCAAAAAACCAACTGCATCAAGGGGACTCATTAAAAAGAAGCTCTTAGAGCTGGGATGTCCCACACTAGTTTGCACATGAGATGAAGCACTTTATGCTTTCAGAGCAGTCCAAGTTCTTCCTTGGATATATAATTCTTTTCTGCTCTCCTGAACTAGTAAAACATTATATGGATCACAGGATGGCCATTAAACAGTTTCAGGATTTTACCTTGAAATAATTTGGGGCTGTGGGTGTAAATAAACAATTTGGGACTTATGGTAACATTCTAAAGATATACTGCTCTCCTGATTCTCCTTTGACTCCTTAGTAGTATCTGAGTCTTTCAAGGATTCTTACTGAGCTTCAGCAAATAAGACAATAATTAACTCTGCAATTTGGAATATTTAATACTGGCTGCAAAATTATTTTTGTGCAAGCCAATCATGATCTAGGAGACATGATAAAGCACATGAAGGAATACAATGTGTATATTACCTATACAAAGTTCTCTTATTTCGGTGACACTCAAGAAACTTTTATAAGTTTTTAAGTTTGGGAAATAGATGTGCATATTTATCCTGTCAGTTAATTCATTTTCTACTGTCATGTTATTTTAAAAGGCTTTTCAACCTTTTAAACTTAGAGATAAATTCAATTACTGCCTTTATATTGAAGCAAAATAAGATCACAGGCAAAATAACCTCTGTGTTGGTTAACTAGCTGCCTTTTTCTATTTAGAAATGGCATCTAATCATCTGAAATACCTCCTGTTACATTGGGGTTAGGACTGTGAAACAGGTACCAATTTATTCTAGAAGCAAAAGAACACCCGTTGGGAGTTCTGTGTTTGCTGGTAGTCAGTTCTAGACCTGTGTATTAGAATCAAGACACTTCACAGCAAAAGCAAGTTATTGCATTATATGGGAGAATGTAGGTGTTAGTTTTGACGTTTTGGAAGTACATTTTTTCCCTTTAACAGTAAGGAATGCTGTGTATGCTTTAGTGTAATTCTCAGGCTCTAGGAAATACTAGTTTGGCTTTGCTTGACTTCCATGTGCTTATGACTTCAAGCTTTTATGAGTGGGTGAAAGTGTCATAGAATATTCTTTTTTTTTTTCCTTGCTTTTCCTTGTAAGAGGTGACCCCTTAAATATTAAAGACCTATGGTGCATGTTCCTTAGAAATAATAATCTGAAAATAAAGGACTGACAAAAGAGTATTCATGGTGGCCTTCAGCAAGGCAGCTCTGGTTCGCCTTGTGATTCACATCCACTGTTGGATGCATTGATAGGAAATCCTCATTCATTTGGCAACAAACACAAAGGGAAATGTATTTACTCTTAAATACCAAGTTTGTTGATTCACATTAAAGTTTTCAGTAACTTGAAATAACATTTTGTATTTTCCACATGCAATTTAGTTTTCACATTATCTAAACCCAGACAGTTGTCTCACAGAGACTCTGGTATTGCAAGTCCACAAGATGGCTTTAGAGGGGGAAAAATTCCATATGAACAGTGCACCCAGCTTTATTTTTCCTAGCCCAGAGCATCCTATTAACTGCAATAAAACCCCCCTTTACTGACAAATATGTGAATCAGTTCACAGAGATGCTCTTGAAGCTGACTTTGATGCTTTTTTAGTTAATATTTTGGGGAGGTGCATACAACAAACACAATTAGACTTTCAGGGATGATGATATTGAAATCTAAAGTTGTATTTTACCGTTGTGCCAGATTGTGTTACACCAACTTTGCTAGGTGATCTATAGATTATCGCTACATCTGTGAAGGGGGCTGTGTTTCTGGATCACAATAATAAACCCAGTCTTTAAAACTCAGTAGTTTTTGCATTAAAGTGAAAAAGTGACAATTTAAAAAATGGTATTCTCTCGCTGAAATGACACAACGCCTATGGACAGGAGCTTGTCCACCACAGTGACAGGTTTCAATCCAACCTTAGTCTGTTTATGCTGCAGTGTGAGAATGAGCTGCAGTTTATTTCAGCTCATGTGATCCCCCAGAAAGATAATGTACTTCCAGATAATTGCAACATCTCCATTTATACCTGCACTCAGGTACCAGCAAAGTCAAAACCTGAAGATAATAATGGCACTGTTTGGGCTGCTGAATCCTCATGACATGTGGAGACATGCAAAAGGGAGAGAACAGGGTTGAGCTTTTGGATGCAAGGATTGGTTTGCAGATGCAGGGTTTAGAAAACCAAAGTGAGGAAATGCAAGTTTTTAAGCATTGGGGCTTTCCACCTTGCATCTCTTCCCATGGAGTCGCTTTTTAGCAGAGATACAGACTTAGACCTGCTAATTGAACTGAAAAGCAGAAATCTATTTTTTAATTATTTCAAGTGTGTATTTTCTAAGACAGAGGTGTCTTGCAAGAAGATGGTGTATTTAAGTAAGCATTATTAATATTTCTCAAATCAACCTCTTTATTGATATAACTGCTCTGTGGTGAAGGAAAAAGACCCATTTCCCAAGCAGAGAATAGTAGCTTGAAGTAGGATGTGGGGAATACAGAACGGTTAAGCACCTACTCCTGAACATTGGCAAGCTGTGGGTGCAGTGCTGATTTCAGTAATACTGCTCTGGGGCTCACCAGCTCTAAGCAGCTGTAAGTAATAACACCTTATTTTTTTGTAGTGGAAAAGCTTTACTAACAACTTTTTTGATGAATCAGCTATTTATCTCTACAGTGCAATCGATCTATTCTCAAAATCAGTATTTAGAAGACAACTTTCCTCAAAATGAGGTAACCTCTGAACAGCACCACCCTTAGTTGGTGGAAGTCTAGAGAGTTTGCTGCCTGATGGAAGTTTTCAGGACTCTATTCCCAATTAGGTGTGATTTGCAGGGCAGGCCATGTTCTTCAGTGCTAAACTGGGCAGTCATCTGGACAAGTGAGGTATAAATTGAGCTTCAAAGCCAGTAACAAAGAGTTAACCTGAGGTCCTTGTGCTCAGGTCCTGCAGTTCTCTAAATGAAAGACCCTGAGTGAGGTTCCAAAGCATAGCTGGATAACTCTGGCAATATTCATTATCTTAGTAAGAAATTCCAGTGCCGAGCCGCATATGGAACATTACAATGCACATAATGACTGTCTTGTTTACCTACAGCGTCACTCTGTTACCACGAGTCCAACTTCCTCATTACATTGTAAACTGCTGGGCATATTTTGGGACACTGAAAACCAATTGACTTCTTGTTACAATTTTGATAAAGTGTTTTTTTCTGGATCAAGTGTAGTTTACTTCAAAGCACATGGCATAAGTGTAGTCCTGCTTGGGAGGGACACTGAAAATACACCCTGTCACTCCTGAAATCCTCACCATTTGCAGTGAAGACACCACCAAAGCCACTAAACCAAACATGCTTCCCTTCAGTGTCCAGCTTCAGTGCTGAGAACTATTCAAAGGTTAAAATGACATCATTTTTTTGGTAGTACTTTCTGAATGACAAATACAATGCTTTACTTTGGGTCAGTACTTGATTCAAAATTAAAACCCAGCAACAAACTCATTGTTTAGTAATTGCTTATGAAAGTTAAAATATTTAGAGAGAGTCATTTCAAATAATGGCAGAATTTAAATGTGGTCTAATATTGAAAGAAATGGGCTAATTATTTTTTTTAAATCAATGGAGTAATTGTAGTGGCCAGCTATGTTGTAAATAGCATTTCTTTGTCCATTCATTTGACTTTTAGCAGTATTACAGTTTCTTGGCTCTGGACGTTTCATCAGTGCAATCCCTTTTTGCTGTTTCTTCTTACCTATATATTTTTCCAACACTTTCTGCAGCACATTTTATGGCATGGGCATCCAGACATTGTGAAAAAAAAAATGAAATAGTTAAATGTTCCACTCATTCAAACTATTAGAACAATAAAGTGAAAGGTATGTGTTGAAGGGCAACTAGTAATGGGGTATGTGAATTCTGGCTTTCTTTACATTCATGCAAATACAAGTATTCTCATTTTGACAAAAGGAAATTCATCTTTTTGGCCTCTTGAATAATTATGTCCCATTATTTGTTTATTTTCAAAACTTTGCATTGGTAATATTGCAAAGCTGAAGGGAAATACTCTTCAGTCTCTTTTCTTGTATTACACAGAGAAAACATATATTATAATACTCTTTCGATATTATCTCCTTATGAGTTCTGATATAAAATATTGTTGCAAATCTATTAGGTTTCTAAAAACTTCCACAAGAAGTTGATATGATTGACCTGTGTAGGAAAGAATGGTTCCTCTGGTAGCTCACCAAGGAAGAGGAAATAGGTTGACTCTTACAACATGGTAAAGGGGGGCAATATGAACAGTAGACTACAACAAAACACTGAACCAAAACCAGCATTGAAAACACCTGTTAGAAAGGCACTTCTCTTTGAAAACAGCAGCTGCCCCACTTGGGCTATGCTAGATTTGTCACAGACTATCCCCAAAATTTGCAGCCCGTTCCTTAAGAGGAGCAAAACAGGAACAATGAGGCTATTTCCTTCCATAAGGCTCTTCACTGCATTTGTTTAGATTCTGTGGGTGTTTTGTGAAAATCATAGTAAAGTAAATCACCTAAATGTGCTCATCACCCAGTGGCTTCAGAAGGGGTACGAGGGACTGCACTGCACTGCCTGAGCTCCACTGCAAATTAGTAGCACCTGTCAAAAGACATAGACCCAGCAGATACTTGTGAACATGTATCAAGTGGTTTGGATAAGAGTTAACCTTTTTAGAGGAAAGGCACATCTCTCAGAACTCTTGGTTAATATCTACATAAGAATGGCTCTGGCCAATGTGTTTTTTCAAAAAACCTTATTGTAAGACCCCACAGGAGCAGCTGATACTGACACCAAGGTGTGGTCCAGAAAAGTCAGTCACCTCTTAGACTACCTGGTTCACAGAGAGGGTGTGTGTGTATAAAGTTTCCAAACACCAGTTTTGGGACCTGTGTTGTACAACAGAATCATCAATTATTTGAAAATAATCACAATTACTTGATAATTGATAGATTATTATTATTATAATTGTCAATACAAACGTTGACAGTGAAGAGTTGGATGACAGCAGCTGAAATTCAGTGTTTCTAAATGATCAAAGGAAAAATAATCCTGACTATACATGCATAAAAATGAGCCCTGAAGAAGCTGTTACTATTCCGGAGAAATCTTGGAATCATCGGGGAAAGTTTCTGGGTGTGTCCACATTAGTATTTTAGTTTGGATCAGGTGCATGCTTTTGAAGTGAATCTCCCTGTGATCCCCAGGTACCACACCTCTGTTTGCAGCACAGCATTGTCCTGGGGAGCAGTGACCACACTCCCTTCCCAGCAAACTCAGCCAGAAAAGATGCTCCTGCTCCTAATGGGTGTCTGGTGCATGGGACCAGAATGCTGCTTATCAGAGCAAAACCTCAGGCCAACTGAAGGTTACATGTTATTAGGAAAGCATTTGAGAATGAAAGAGAAGATGGTCATCCTCATGTTCCTGGGGAATATTGTGCTTCCACCTCTGCAGTACTGCAGCCACTGCAGGGAGAAGGGTGCTAAATGGAAATGAGTGGCTGTCAGTGAAGGTACCTTATGGCAGCTTTCTGGATGGGAAAAGAAGTGATTGAGGAGGATATGAATGGTATGGAAAAGATGGGGGGTGTTTAGTTAAGTCAGAAATGAAGGCTATTTCTCATTGCACAAGAAAAGATACGCAGCAAAGGAAATAATTAGGCAAGTGATGGAGACAAAGAAAAAACTTCACAGTATTTAAATCTTGGAACTCATTGCCATAGGGTGTTGTGGAAATCAGAACTGTAAATGGTTTCAAAGAATGGTAAAACAGTGTCTTGGAGGATTGATCCCTTTACACCTTTCGGCACAAGCCAATCTTTAAGCTGCTAATCACCAGAAGCTGGGGGAGCAGAGCAAGGGCAGCACTTCCTCTGCAGATGTTGTTTTCTAAGCATCCAGTACTAATTTCTATTGGAATATATAACACATTGAGCTAAGTAGACCTTTAGTCTGACCTCATATGGCAGTTCTTAGTTTTGTACTTACTACAGTCATTAAACAAACATAGTTATTGACTAAGGTGTTGATACGGTCTGCAGAGATCACAAACACACTCACCTTACAAGTTGTATTCTGCTATTCTAATTCCTAATCCTTGTCAATTAATGCCTTTGCAAATTAAAGAACAAATCAGAATAGTGGGTTTTGTTTCCAACACAGAAAACAGCAGTTTCTGGTTTAGAGCCCTCACACTTCAGATTTAGAATCACAGAATTGGTAAGGCTGGAAAAGACTTGTAAGATTATCAAGTCCAACCATTAACCAACACCATTGTGTTCACCCCTAAACCATGTCCCCAAGTGCCACATCCACACACCTTTGGGACACTTCCAGGGATGGGGATTCCACCACGCCCTGGGCAGCCTGTTACAGGCTTCTTACAAGGTGCAACGTGTGGTAGGAGCAAAAAAAACCAGAAGGGAGGAGGTGATAAAGTAACATTGAATCAAACATATGTAATAAAAACTGAGTTACAGGGTAAAGGTAAACTAGAAAACATTCCAGTAAATGCATAGAATGAGGCAAATGATCGAGTCAATGTTACTAGAAAGTTACATTAACAGAATAAGAAGTTTCTGATGAACAAAACCAACTTTCTCCTACAAGTAAAGCATTTCAGCATGTAAAAGGTTTCCTCCACAACTTTCCTGTATTTATGTTTTCAGATGGTTTTCATAGGCTGCACAGGATTGTCAATCTGCCTTACCTGAATATACATCAAAAAGCCACTAACTCTTAACAAACCCATCAACTTGCTATTGTATTGGGTTGGAGGTGGTTTTGGGTTTTGGTTTTTTGTTGTTTTTTTTTTTTTTTTTCCAGTAATGATGATTACTAACTAATATACTGAAATATAAACAGTCTAATTCCTAACTGACCAACTCAACCTGTCAAATTCTTTCACATGCACAATGAATTTTTTTGTGACATCACTTGTCAGTCACTGAAACAAAGGAGAGAGTGTTGCTCATGGATCTTATTATTCTTAGTAATAAGAGAGATCTTACAAAATAAAGTGTGACATTACATAGTTTTTAAAAAGACTACTTGGTAAAATTTGACTATACAAATAGACTTTCCTTTAAATATTACGCAATTGAAATTTGCTCTGATAATACTTTTGAAATCATTAAATCATTCCCTTTTTGGGAAAGGGACTGCTTTGCAAAATATGAAATCACACTAATACCCCTGAAGAAGTTGTCTTTGAGAATTTTTTGTGATAGGTTTCAGGGGTTTCAGCCCAGGAAACGGGACAGGAAAGGTGCTGGAGAAATGCGGAGCAGCACGGCTCACATGGAAGGCAAATATACAGTAGTGCTCACAGGGCTTGTAAATGTGTTCTGAGAGAAACTGCAAAGATGTTGGTCACAAAGTGTTTTGGTGATTAATGTAAGGGAGAAATAGCAGACTGCAGTGCAAAGGGGAATGCCTGAACTTGGGATGACACAGCATGAGAAGACCTTCTTTGATGAGAAGTGACTGAACTTATCTCTGCCTAAGCAGAGGAAGCAGCAAACTTTTAGGTTTATCAATGGTAGAACATAACAGCAAACCTTCAAATTAAATAGGAATATGACTCACATATCAAAATCTATACAGGGAGGAGGATGGAAACTTTGGATCCCAAATTAAGTACTAGGAATTAGAGGGAAAACTACATTTATGTACTAAAATGCCTTCACTTGAATCCAGGAGAAATAACCTGGAAGTTCTTGAAGGAATAAATACTGGCTGATGAGGGGCAATTAAAACTTTGTGATTTGACTGCAGTAACTGGAAACAAGAGTCTGTAATAGAGTCCGGGTGCACACACTCGAGCTTTTCACAAGCCAAAATTGGGAAAAGTTGAAAAGCAGCTTCCACTCTCATGTAATTAAACATTAGCTCTGGTTCATCATCTTCTACTGTGCTGAAATACCAGAAACGGAGATGGTAGAGAACATGAAGAACTTGACAGTGTTTTCTATCCAAGTGGTCACTATTACAGAGCTAATGTTACTTTGTGCTGCAGTACACACAGTATCACAGTAATCTGTGATAGTATTCAGTGTTTGTGGAGTCAGCAAAATACATCATAGTGTGGAAATAGTGATAAAAGTAACAGGAAACTGAAAGAAGCAATGAAAAAGAGATGATCTTTTGGTTAGTTGGTTTTGGGGTTTTTGTTTTTACAGTAGAAATGCAAAATGACCACTTTTCTGTCTTTAAATATAAAAACAAAGTGTGAGTCAGGCGATTAAATCGACAGTTCAGGCAGCAGAATTTAGTAAGACTGAATGTTCCTGTAACTTCCCTTTATGATCTGATAATGTCTTATGTGTAGTAGAAGGCCTAACCTTCTGTGCTCTGATGATACACAGAAGATGCAACAGAAACACTGGTGAAAGCTGTGTTTGATAATGTTTTTACATGTACCAGGGAAATAGCATCTCTTTTACCTTACACCCACAGAAACACTCATGTTTCTTAAGAAAATAAAAAGGGTGAAGCCCCTGGCCAGCTTTTATGGCTTTCCCAATGCTGCATTTTATTTGTCTCTTGGTGTCAAGAATGGTGATCATGAATTAACTGTGGGAATTGTGGGTCTTTCAGAGCAAAACTGTTGGGCACCGCAGGGCTGAGCAATGCTCCAGAGCCTGGGTGACTTGGATCAGCTCCTTCCTCTGCCTTTGCTGTGGTTGAGGACCTGCTGCAGTGTTTTGTACATAACAGTGATGTGTTAGTGCTTTTAGGGCAGCTGGAGTATAAATACACCATTGGAATACACAGCGAGCAGACTGCCTGTGTGGCCTGACAGCGGCTCAGGAGGATCGGAGAGCTCTGCTCCTCCCATGTCCTCACTCAGCAAAGACCATTCGGAGGCCATTGGAAGGACACTCATGCCCTGCCTTTCCACCAGCAGCAAATGACTTCCAGTACCTTTTCCATGCACTTCCGTCAGGTGACGGATGAAAGCAGGAGTGCTGAGGTGGCCTTGTCATCCCTCCCTGCTGACTAAAGCCTGTGCAAACAGGATATTGTATGATCTTTATCAAGTGGATCAAGACAATAAAAATTCCAAGCTCTAAGGAAGGCACCTTACTTTTTTTTTCATCGTATACATCAGAAGCTTCAGATTATTATTCTCATTATTCTCATCAATCTTTTGTTAAACACACTTTCATTGAAGAACACAGGGAGTGCTGGTTGTAGTTCATAATCTTCCATGAACTGCCTCTTGCTGCCTCGGGAAGCATTAAGGAACTGCTAGAATTGATGGAAGAGTGTTCTTTCTCCCAGCTGAATGGCATGTCCCCAACTTTGTCCTGGGCACCACAAAGATGGTGGATCTTTTTCGTGCATAGTTTGACGATCCTGTGCTTTGCCTTCCTGACATGACACCACTTGCAGTATTTGCAGTGAGTGCCAGTGATCCCGTTTTGCCCCTCGGAAGCAGCATCAGGTACCGCACCGTGCACAGGGTGACCACTTCTGACACACTGCTCTGGGCTGGCATTTGAATTGTTGTGCTGCTGTTATTTGCTGTGCTTCATCCACTCATGTCAAATACCAATGACAACCTGCTCTCTTTAGAAGACAGAGGCAAGTCTCCTTTTAATGTGAACTGAACCTTCTATTTGTGCCATGAGTGATGTGGTTTTCCTCCCCTGCTCTCAACTGCTGCTCTTGTAGCCTATTTAGCATAAAGGGGGAAAAAGTCTTCCTTACTGATCAATGAGGATATGTAAACTACTGTTTTATTTTGGACATGCAGTCAGCATTGCTGGTGTATTTTAAGTTACACAACCCTTGATTTCATTCAGTCTGTTTCAAGATATGTGTCCAAAGGACAGTTGACAAGCCAAGGACTGTAATTTTTAATGCTTTTTTATCCCCGAGCCACGAGGCAGAATCCCTTTAGGTAACTGAAATAAATTCTGCCTTAAGATAACATTTCTGTAAAACATCTAAGTTCCCTTATTAATTCTAGGATTTCCTGCAGCTCAGAACAGCTTTAAGAGAACTTTTTCTAAACATCTTTCTTACTTCACGCCCAGCTGCTGTTGCTGCTGTTGCCAGCAAAAGGCAGCCATCCCAAGATGACAAACATCTTAAGGGGTGCAGTGGAATGGCAGTTGCTCTTTCCAAGTGGTGGGTTAGACACTGAGGGTGGTGTTCAGTACTGAGAATCACCAAGGTATGTTTTGGATGCGTGTTTAAATACGTACACTTTCACAGGCATTGAGGGGATATCTGGGGATTGCCTAGAGATATTTAGTATTTGATATATCACTTACTCAAGATTTGGAAAGTACTTGAGTAGTAAGCCTGAGGGTTAGCAGAGGAGCTCTGTGATAAGCCTTAGATCTCACAGAAGAACTGATAGCAAGACCTACCTTTTCATTCCCACTCTGATTATACTGCAGTGCAATAGGGCTTTGCAGTGACAGATACTGCCTAACTGAGGGAGGCAGAGGATGAACCAAGGCTGGTTTAGAGTCAGTTTTGAGGGTGTTTTTTCTTTCAAAGTGATTAGTCTTTAGCTCTGTTTCTCAGATGGCTACTTGAGCCTATGACTCAAACAGAGACCTCTCTGGATGGGGTAAACCAGTAGCTGCAGTGGGACAGAAACTGCCGACCTTTCAGAGCCCGTTCCCCCTGCAAACGTGGTGGCAGCTGCTTTCGATCTGTGGCTTCTCACTGCTATTGTGTGAGGCGATCACACTCGGGGCTTCGAGAGCCACAACAGAGACTAAGTAAAGCTGTGGCTCACTTAGGACTGGGTGTTATTTTAATGAGCTTAATAAATCCTATATAGGACTGAAAGTTTCTTTGGAGTTCTCAGTCCTGCAAAGCAGCGCTCTCGGGCTGACCTTTGAGCCTTGTACACTGTGGAGCTGTGAAAAACTGCACCAGTTCTACACTGCACCAATTTCAGCAGCATCAGCAAGCCCAGTGTAAGTAGCTCACCCTCTTTGGCAGCCGCTTTCAGCATCAGGTTGATCAGACCTTGTAGTGCAAAGGGCTCCCACTGCCACAGGTCACTGTGCTCAGACATTCACACAACTCCAGAAGGTCCTTACTCATGTGGGAACAAACTGATTTGCTTTATGAAGTGAGTACCCAAAGAAGATGTGAGGAGCTGGAATTTTTGTTACCCAAACTCATCACATGATGAAAGCTGAAATGTTCATGAATGTTAATACTGTTCTTGTAAAGCATGAATGGCAAAGATTAATTTTGTGTGCAGTATGGACACTGACCTTCAAAGGGAAAAACTCATTGCAGCTCCATTTATCTCACTTTTGGCAAAGCAGGGTGAGGAATTGGTTTTTTGGTTTTGTTTTGGTTTGGGGTTTTTTTTAAGTGTATCACAGCTGTTTTCTGGCTAAATTACAATTTTATGAATGGACGTATATTGTAAGTTATCCATTCTTGGACAGTCTACTTTGGAACATTCAGACTGAAAAATTGCTTTGATAAAATTGTTTTAGTGTGCTTTAGCACCAAATTCTGACAAATATGGGAGGTATACCAAGAAAATTAAAAGTCCTAGGGCTAAATTGTTTTATAGGAATGCTTAAAAGACAGAGCTTCCACTAACCAAGTTGACCTTGCTTGTTGCAATGCTGGAGAGCTTTGGTTGTGCATAGCTATGAGTACAGCACTGTTTGAATAACATATCAGAACATACCAGAATCTGCCGGTGGTGTCAGACTTTGTGACTTCTACTAAGACAAAATGTACAGCTTGTGATTCGGGTGATTAGGGAAATGTGCAGCGTGCCATTGAAAAGATATTGGGTATCTGAAACCAAAAGATACCTGAGGGTCTGGCCCTTAAGTGAGAACTTCCCAACATTCCAGAATGCTCCTGGTGCATGCAGAAGGCTGTGGCTCTCCTTCAGGAGAAGGAAGGCATCCCAGAATACAACTGGGTTGCTGCACCTTTGCTTGTGGTAGATGGTGCTGCAGCTTTTGTGTGAGTGTAGCTCATTCACAGCAGTAAATCTCCCCTGGGGGATGCTGGGCCTGATGTCCCCAGCACAGGGCTGGCCCTCCTGGCTCCAGGGCACTGCTGACTGGTGGCCAACTTCCCATTGACCAGGACCCCCAGGGCCTTTCCCAGCACTGCTTTCCAGCATCTCATTCCCATACATCTCTGTCCATACATCTGGAGTTGCCCCATTCCAGGTGCAGAACCCAAAAGGTAAATTTGAACATTTTTACAGCATGTGCAGCTTTTATAGATGACTTCTTTTTAAGGTTTTGCACTTAGGTAGTGTTATGAGTCTAAATAAATTCAAATAAATATTTAGCACTTCAACCTTTTACAGATGAACAAAGCTATTGTTGTCCTGTTTCCAAAAGGGTCCAGATCTATGTGGATGTAAAGCAGTTTGTAGACAGATGTGTGTAATTATTTAGTGTTTTAAAATGATCCAGTATAGCATAGGGAGAACTGCTCTCTTTGGCCATGTGACTGAGCATATGGGTACAGATTTAAGACAATAAGTAATAAACTTTTTCCACAGCAGGAATAGAACTGGGTCACAGAAGTGAACACTGCACATCTTCCTTGCATTTAATTTGTCCATTTTCTTTAGTCAAAACTGTGCCTTTTTAAGAGGAGGTGCATTGTTTTTCTAAACAGTCAAACACAGAAATGACTTGTATTGATTTGGGGAATGCAGCTTTTATAGTCCCACATATCATAAAAATGTTCTCCCTCAAAATGACATGAAATAACATGAATTACAACTTTAAACACAAGTGATGGACCCTAACACTTAGGGTGAAGTTTTAGAATATGGCTCCAAAGCAGCTACAAAATTTTAGACAGAGCCATCCCATTAGCTCCCAATTCTTACAAAATGTAAAGAACCATGGAGGCCATCTGTTCATTTAGCTGCAAACTACTTTGCAGGATTTAAGGTTTGGAAAATGAACTTAATTAAAATATATAAAAGGCAGCAGTGGCTGGAAGTTTAGCCATCACAAATTAGAGTTGAGATGCACTTTTGAACATTAAGGTTATAGCATTTTATTTATAGGACTTTGATTCCCTGCCAGCAATGCTGTACTTTCTGTGAATCACTTCAAATTAAGATGCAATGATTTTCTAATATTGTGGTTTAAGTGAATCAGAATTCGGGACCTGGTGCAGGAGGGCTGAATGAAGAATGTTCTTGTGCAACCCAAGATGGGGTTGTTGGGTATAATTGTCCCTTCTGGCCTTCAAATCTGTGGCTCTGTGAGCCTGTAAAAAATGTCATGACAGACAAATAAGCAAGTCAGGCCCTCACACTGAAAAGGACCATGTGTTCCTCTTCAACAGAAGGATATTGGTGCTTCTTCAGTGCCCCAGGAGGCAAAACTTACTCTATATCTGTATTCTAGTTTTATTCTATGCTTGCTTTTAATGTTATCAAGACACTGCATCCCCAAAGTTTTGTAGCCACAGAACAAGCAATTGTCAAAAAAAGGAAAACTTTGGTGACATTGAAACAAAATGTTATGCTATCATATGTCATTCACTCCAGAAGGCCACTGTTATGTCAGTAGTTTAGTGGTTTTCATTTTCAGATGGTACTTCACGCTAGACACCTAAAATGCTGGAAACCTCCAGCTCAAACATGCAGAGTCTGTTTCACCATTATTTTTAGAACATCTGATGAACAGGATATTATCAGCTTTTTATGTTAAATGGTGGTTAAAAATCTATAGTTTGAAGAAAGGCATGGGGACCAACTATCTGAGAATGAGTTCTGGTGTGTGAATAAACTGTTAAGTGCATATCATTGTAATGGAGCAGAAATTTTCAGTGCTTTATGCTGTTACAAATAACAAGCAATTTCAGATTCTCTTTAGAATTATATGTTTTTTCACTGTACACATGGCATATTTAGATTATCACAGGATGCCCTTCATTGCACAATGGCCACAATTACTTACATAATTAGATTTCATGTTGCTGACTTAGGAGTCTGTAACTAGACAGACATTAGAGAAGGAAACAAATCAAAATCCTAAAATACAGACTGTGGGGTAAAGAGAACCTGAAAAATATCCTTGCTTTCTACATATCTACCATTTAAAAAACCCTAGCCAACAACGTGAGGCCACTTTTTTTTTGTTGAATATAAATTGCAATTCTGCTCTTTAGAGAAAATTGAAGTGGCTTTTTGATTACCTTGGACAGGACTGCCCATTGTTGATATGGATGGTATTATGAAGGGTCTGAAACACGAGAAAGCACATCACCAAACAACGGCAAGTTGAAATATTTCAGACATTCTGATTATCTGGAATAAAAATTATTTGAAGTTCTATGGACATCAGAGGAATATAAACACCTCAGAGTGCTTGTCTGAGTAAGGAACATTTCCAGCAAACTGCAGGAGATGCACAGGTGATGCAGACACTCTGCTCTTCCTTACTGTTACCTTCAGAAAACTTTCCAGCCACTTAGAGAGAAACTGGAGACTGTTCCATCCATTTTTCCCCAGTGTCACCTCACTGCCATTCGTCCTTCTGTTGCAAAACATCTCCAATTCCCTTTAGAAGTAATTCACAGGTGCAAACCTCCCTTTTAAAACCTGCACTGACTGTGATTGTTGGATTAGTGGAATCACCAAGGCAAGAGCTGGAAAGGTCCTGGAGCACGAGGAGCTGCCTTTGCCCTGCCCTGCACGGGGCATGTTCTGCACACCCATGTGATGTTCAGCAGCCAAGGGCAAGGTCTTTTCCAGAATAACACTGAATTTTTCTACAGCAAGCAAAGCCAACATTTCTGTCTTTGGGGCACTCTGAGCAATCATTAGCACTTGTCTGACAGGCACTCTGTACTGGATGTTGTGATTAACATATTCTGACCATTTAATTTTAAGAACAGGTCAAACGTGATGACACACTACATATTAAAGGAGAGTGCTCACTGCTCTAAGCTCCACCTGTTCTGCTGCTAAACAATAGTAATGATCATTAGTAGCCAAATGGTGGGATAGGTTTACATGGTGCTTTGTAACTATGAAAATAACATTTCAGAGAGGTAATTGGGTAAATACTCTGTGGGGAAATCCTCTGATTATCTAAAGACAAACTGTCACTTTGTTTAAATCCTCCTTCCATGACCACATGAAGTTTCTTGTTTCCTTGGAATTAACTATGTGCATATCACCTTGAAATCTTCAAAACATAAAATATTTTCTTGTTATTATTATCTAGAAGACAGTTCAGTTGTGTTCTAGATACATTAGATTAGTTATTATCCCTCAAAATATTCCAGAAGGATGAGGTTTATGTTGCTTCATTAGACTGCAGCTGACAAGCATAATCAAAGCAATACTTTCCCCAATATTTACCAGTATTTCTGCTGAAGAAGTAAGAACCCAGCACTCCTCCATCATGGGTGTTACTGTTTATTTCTGCAATATTTTTCTATGTGTGCCTTTGTACACAACTGCTCTTTGGAGAAAAAGAACAGGTGAAGTGTGATCAGCAATTCCTTTTGTTACTCCAGAGCTATGTAATCCAGGTGTAGTCTTTCCCCCATATATTCATTTTAGGAGTCTCTCACCCTCCCAAGTATGCCAGGAACCTCTTGGCCTTGTCAGGACATTATACTGCATAATCTACTCCCAAATTATGAGATAGAAGCAATAGCAAGTGCCAGTGCTAAATGCAAATATAAAGCACAAGCTTTATAACCTTGGGGGTTTTTCCTATTTTTTATTGCTCACTAGGCTTCAAAAATACTTGCTTCATCAAAATTTTCATTCTGGAGATTGCTGTACATAGAAACTATTTCAATGCACCTTTCCCATTTTCAACACGAGGTCTGAAGTTCCAGAGAGGGTGTTCTTTTTGGATATGGCACATAACAAGTAAGGGAATGGCTGAGCAGTGAGGAGGACTAGAGACACAAACTCAGACTGGGAAGCCCCATTAAAGCATTCCATCCCACAGAGCACTCTTACTATCTTAGCACAAATCTCCAGGATAGATACAGGAACTACAAGTATATTTTTATTAGCCTATTTCCTCTTATCTTTGTGGTAAATGTATGACAACTTATCCCTCTTATCCCTGTCTTTAATTCCTTCCTATTGGAAGAAGAGCAAATATACAGCTGTTACCCTGGAGTACATTGTATGTTCACAGCCCAGCTTAGCACACTCCTTGTTCTGCTTGCACCATGAATTGTGAATGTTCATACAAACACTGAAAATACTCTGAATAATGACTTCACAATGTATCTCAGTATTGAAAAATGTCCATTTCATGACAAAGAAAATCTTTTTAACCTTGTGAGCAACTGAGTTTGGTCCTCCAAGCCATCACTCCTTTGTACATCACAGGGAGTAGATGGGTCTTGCTGTATGACCTGGAGGTGAACAAACTCTGAAGGCACCAGGTCAAAGAAAGTTGGAAGTTCAGAGCTGCTGCTGGGAAGCTCTTCCAGCTGCCTGGTGAGCCTAAACTCAGCTTAACTGAGTCAATTCACACACACACACTTCCAGGTTGCATAGAACTCAGTTTTCCAAATGGAACTCCTTTTCCAAGTGGAAAAGAATTAATAAAGAATTAGTAAATAATTAGTAAATATTTTAGGCAAAATGTATTTTAGAATCATAGAATAATATAGATTGGAATGGACTTTTTGAGATGCTCTGATCCAACCCCTTAATTAGGTTACTTGGGGTCTTATTGAGTGAAGTTCTGAATATCTCCAAGGGTGGATATTCTACAGCCTCTCTAGACATCTGCCCCAGCATTTGCCTACATGTATGGTTAGAGCTGGGGATGACAGCGAGGACAGCAGAAGATTATTACTGACTCATTAGAATTAGATTAATTAGGTGTGAGATTCACAAGAGTCCTAGGAGTTAAAACGCCTTTTTGTAATTTTGTAAACCATTTGCAAGTGGGATCTTAGTATTAAATGTGACTCAGAGGTTTGTTACACTAAAGTGGGAATTTAGGCTTCCATTCATGAAGTATCTGGAAAACAGTTTGGGTGTTGGAGCACCAACGTGCGTTGGTCCTGCACTAACCCTCGGTTAATAACACACAGACAGCTGCAGCCTTCCACAGCTCCAGTTTGGGACTGGCACAGTGCCACGGAAACAACATACACCACCCTAATCCCAGGGAGACAAATGGAGGGAATAAATCTCCGAAACCCTACGTTTATAAAAATATAGTGCCCCATTCCACGGAGGGCCATGGAACAAAGCCCTTTGCCACATCATTGCTGCAAATGCATCCAGGAGCAGCTGAGGTATTAACACAACCGCCAAGTGAGGAATCTGACTAACAAATACATGGAAAATTTCCTCAGTAATATATTCACTACTTACATATTCAATACTGCTTCGAGCACAGACATTTCCAAATGGTTCCTCAGCTTCATCAGGGTTCCAGTCTCACCCTGGCTCTTGATAGGTCTGCCTCATCTCTGAACAGAGAGAAGGTACCCACAGCATGGAGATGTGCACGTGCCTCCAGAGTAACCCTTGGAGTGATCTGGCAGGTGTTTGGAGCAGGATGGCAAGACCTGTACCTCTCCATCACAGAAAGCCCAGAGTTGTTCCTTAGGTCCTCCCTGAAAGGAGAAATGGATTCCAGTTTATAGCAACCCCTGCAGCTGGAAGTACTGCCAACACTTGGCTGAAACCTTATCATCAGGAATAATGATGATCTGAAGGAACTCGGGACTCATCAGTTAACACATCCTTAGCTTGTGGGAATGACCAGGGCTGACACAGGACTCACTGAGACCAAGGAATGGGGGCCATCTGTTGCCAAAGTCAGCTTTCAAGAGGACACAGGGCTTGAGGACAGCACAGGCTCTGGTGGAACTCCTGGGGACTCTGGGAGTGTCCCAGCAGCGTGGCCAGAGCCTGTCCCCAGTGTGGTGTAGCCAGCCTGGCTCCCTGCACACTCTGCAACAGGCACAGTGTTGGTGCCTCCCACCCACGCTGTGAGCAAAGGGTCCTGCTGGAGCCCAGCTTGCTGCTCCAAAACACACTCAGATTAAATCCATGAATTTGCTTCCACTCCTCCCCTCTCCATGTTTAGGGCACTGTCCCCCCTTGTTAAATGCAGATTTCCAACCAGCTGCACTCTCAGATGATTTAGGATGCATCTGTCTGGTGAACACTGACAGCTTTCCTAAGTGCCCTCGGCCTGTAAGATGGTTTGTTCCTTCCAGGCACCAGTAGGAAGTTGGTTTTACACTGGGCAGAATTCAGATCTCAAACACAAATTAAATCTGCAGTGAAAACCAATGCAATAATTGAGGCCAGAACTTGGCCTATTGACCCTGCTCATCTGAATGCTATTTCTGAGAGGATAATGATGTATGTATTATTCTTCCTTTTTGACAATTACTCCTTCACAGATAATTTTTGAAATTTTTTGTGCCATTTCTCTGTGATGTTGCTCTGGTATCCTGGATACTTAGTTGTAAAATTCTGTGCTCCTGTCATGCCATTATAGTTGCCCAAAGCATGTTTCTTTATTCCTTTTTTCTGCTCTACCTTTCTTTTTGGCTCTTCCCTGTATTCTGCCACCACATTAAATTCATTTGTGTAACCAAGAAAATGAAGAATTCTACTGAATTCTGAAAGAAACCTTTGTGTATCATGAGTTTTTTTCTCTTATTATCCCATACTTTACAAACTGCTACTTCAGTTTTTTACTGAAAGGATCACCCCTCAGCCTTCTATGTTGTACAAAGTTATCTATTTTTAGCCCTTTCCTTTAAAAACCTATCCCTGCATGGTACTATTCACAAACTTGACTGTTACTACCTTTGCTCTATGGATGGTCCAATCTATTCTAGTCTGGATAGAAAGTATGAAGTCACTAATACAACACAGACAGAGTTCTGCATTGTCATGTCCCTTCAGTGTCAGTGATGGGCAGAGCGGGTAGTGCAGAGGGATGGGGAAACACCATGTATGGCTCAAGGGGATTGGATTTTGGGGAGAGATCAGTCTGTAGTGTTGAATTGTATAATACTGGTTGCTGAATGACACTGCTGCTGTGTGCCATAAGCACCACGGGCAATCAGGATGGACTGCTCCAGATGCAGCAGTCAGGAGCTCTTGATGCAGCTTCTGAATATCTGAAATCCTAAATCCTCAGCACCTTTGGAAACACTGAGTGACGAATCGCTCTCCAAAACCAAGACTTTCACTCCTTTGTGCTCAAGTTCACCACTTTGCTGTAAAAGGGCTAAGAAAATATTTTTCTACCTACCCCACAAGAACATGTGGTTTATTTTATGACAGTTGTAGCAGTAGCGTTTGTAAAGCAATGAGTCACTGAGTGGTAGTACAACAAGTGGTTCAAATATTTATTTATACCGTATTATAGCTAAACCTTTATATTATTTTAATGTGGAATCTTCACTTCTGACTAAGCTTTGGGATGTAAAAGTGTTGAACTTTTACAAGTCCTGGCCTTGAGCTGAATCTCAATGAAGCCCATATGGAGGAAAGGGCTGGGTGAACTGTACAGCAGAGCACTAAAACAAGCCAGAGCTGAACAAGGTAGAGGAGAACAAACTGCCAATGAACATAAAAGATAACGGCATTAATTTTTTTTCTAATTATTCCATGTGCAGGTTTTAGGTAACATAATAGTTGCTTCCTGCATTTCTGGATTTGCCTTTATATTGAAGAACACCTTTAGTGATAGTTGTATTTTTATTTTTCAACTATTGCTTACACGTTTCTACATCTGTTTGGAAACATGATATTTTTAACAAGTTCCAGGCAGTTTTACTGAGAGAACTGTGATCTGTTCACATAAACACTGATTTGCTTAGAAGTCTCTTCAAGTCCTGCTCCTGTTCCTATAAACTACTTTTAAAATAAAAACTAAGAACTTCATGGTTTAAATCCCAGGAATTCCTACTTTCATTTTACTTCCCTCTAAGTGAAAAGGGAATAACTGCTGATTTGTAGTAAAGGAAGCATAGGCAGAATCAGAATCTTACGAGGTTGTGCTGAACTCTTTGCTGATAAACACATTTTCCACACACATACTCTTGGATAGTGTAAAACTGGAGAATCCCATTGAGTTTGGCAGAGAAACTTGAGGAAAGAGTCCTCAGTATTAGAAAGCTGAGAGCCATACATGTGTCCAAACCAGCCAGTTCTTTGTAGAGCTTAGAAAAATATTTTGCCTCCTTGAATTGAGATTTCTCACTCATCTTTTAGTCATCTGTGATTGTCACAGAAATAGGCTGTGCAGGAACAGTTCTGCCTAAAGCAAAGCCCACCAGTGCCTCAGTTCTCTGAGACCAGCAGCACACACTGACTGTGGAGAGCTCTTACCAGAGCAAATAGGAACAGCATTCATTTTTCACTTTGTTGGTCTACAAACCAGAAAAGTATCTGTTGTGCCTAAATTTAAAGTGTGCGCTATAATGTACAAAACAAATGCAGCAGTACAGTAAAAACTACCAGCTGTACTTTGGTACCGAAATCAAGGCAGGCATTTATCATCAACTTCAACTGTTCTAGACAGCACTCACACAGATCCCCTCTGGAATGGATTGTGCCAGCCAGTCTGTCGAGGGTGTGTTCAGCACGGATCACTTCTTAGCATAAAGGGCACCCAGAATTTGGTGTGCCCTGCTGCTTGCTTTCCTTTCCTCAACAACTATGAACACGGAAATACAATAATGAATGATTTATTGTACAAAAGAAAACGGGGATTTGATAAATTGAATGCGCCATTGTGCTTTAAAATAAACAGAAGCCCCCGTGTTCTTTGGATTTCTGTGTGTGTTGTATGTGTTGATGTTTGTAAGTCAAAGTGATTTGAAGCATTCATGGAGGAACAGACCCAAAGAGGTCTCCCCCACATTGCACAAAAGTTCTGTGATGACACAGGTGCACTCCTGCATTGCAAAGGGAAAAACTCTGCTCTTCCTCCCTATAAAGAACATTCTCAAGATTACCTTAACCTGGTGCTAAAGAGGCTCTTTTATTTTTTTGTGCACTTCTCTTGCACCATTAAAAACCATCGTGCTTTCCAAATGAAAACAAAAAATATTTTTTATGAAATGATTGTATTTAGGAATTAACAGTTTTTTGCTGTTCAACCTGTGAGCAATAAGCCTGCACAGAAATACAACCTATGTCATGAACATGTCCAATAGGAAAGGGTTTGTATGCTGTAATTGCCTACAGTGACAGGGACTACACAAGGTGGCCAAAAAGTTCCTTCCCAATCCCTGTGTCATCAGTCAATTTTCCTTTCCAAGGGACAGTATCAGTCTGTACAAAAATGTCCTTCCTCCAGTGCAAGATTCTTGTGTATATTATTATTCCTTTTTGCCCCAAACCCCACAATGGTTGTGGCCCTTCCACCACAGGTATTGTCTATACACATACACTTAAATATCCTAACAGAGGAAAATTATGTAGATTACATCCTTAAATTTAGAGTGGCAGAGGGAAATAGCTTTAATTGACTGGGAGATTTGATCGCTCCAAGTTCTGACTGGGAGGAAGCTTCTGTAAAGAGACAGATGAGAGGGTCATGGAAATGGGTTCTGTGAGAAGAGTCAGCAACAGGAGCAAATGGGGAAGTGTGGAACTGCAGATGTGGCACTGGGGCAGTTTTGAAGAGTCAGAAAAGAACAACTGAGAGACCAGAGCAGAATTTCTATTTCAGTGAGACTGAATTTCGGAGAAAGGTGGGACTTCCAGGAAAACGCGCGTACGGTCACTGGAGATATGAGTGTGCACAGCAGCTGGGGGTGGCTCTGTCTCTGCAGGCCCTCAGCCAGGGCTTCTTCTGCTCCCCATGGGTCCTGCAGGCAGCTCCCCCTGCCAGGAGACCCTTTGCACAAAGGAGGTCGTGTTGCTCACATACACACAGAGTGAGGCTCATCCTTAGGTGGGTTTAAATGCCTGGATGGCAGGGAAGGTAACTCAGGGTCCACTTACACAGGCAAAAATGCTAGGGCCAGAAAAATTAGGAATGTGAAAACACAACTTTTAGCAGTAATTTCTAAGGGCTGCGTCACTGCTGTAAAATCCAAGTGATGGCAGTGCCCTCCTGGTTTGCCATCTAAACCTGGGCCCTGGAATCCCACAGCAGGAAGTCTCTGCAGCGTTATGGTCTCTCAGGAGAGGCAGATCAAAGGGGCAGGTTTGCACACAGGGAGCAGCAGGAGATTTTACAGCATTTATTTGTTCTCTGTTAAGTCTTGGTACATCTGCTTTGGAGGACACATGCACCCAAAGCAGTGGCTTCCAGCCAGCTTTAATACCAGGCTCATAGGCTTTTCCCAGTGGAAATGCAGAAGATTCACAATTCCCCTAATAAGTTTAACACCTCTTCTGATTTTAAGACAATTGTAAACCAGAAAATTAAAAGCCCATCTTCTTAAAAAGAGAAAAAAAGGAACTGCATAAACAGTGTCTTCTTGGCATTAAGAGGGGGATCACTGGTCTTCCTGGGAAGATGTCATTTGATGTTTTGCCCGTGAGGAATTCAGATGAGCAATGTCTTTCTTCCCTTGCATTTTTGTGACTATCTGGCCCTTTCACTTTCATTTTGACTTTCCAGGTAACTACACATATTTACTGCTGGGGGGATTCCATAGCTGACACATGGATTGGACCTACTCTGTGGGGCAGATTCTGAAGAGAGACCCAGCATCCATTCCACTGTTAATTTTCTAACATGAATTCTGGCTGTTTCAGATGATACATTGCCATAATTTTTGTACACCTGGAACAAATACTCCAATTACCAGATTTTGAGAAATTGAATACAAACAAGAGAAACAAAAATAACTTACAAATACAAGCAGGCAAGAGATTTACAGCTAGTGAAATACTTAATTTCTCAAAGTGAAGATAACAAAAAGAGGGAAGTTAGGGCAATACTGAATTTTTAAAAGCCAAACATGTTGAATCAGATGGCCTTTATCTCTCTCAGAAATCTTACTGCCTTTCTTTCCCTGGCACTTTCTTCAAATACCCTTCCAACACCCTGAGGCACAACATGGGACAAAGACCTCCAATGCAAAAAACACATAAAACAGTACAAGTCCTGTAATGGCAGTAATGAAAAGCAGTTTCTCTGGTGTCTGTCGTGCAGTCGCTGCTGCTCTGAGGAGTTCACCAACAGAGCCCATCTGAACGTCACAGATTACAGTTTAATGCTGACATGGAGATGCATGGCAGGAAGAGATGACACGTCCTTATTTTGGAAATCACTAAGTAGAGGCACAATCTGCCAAGCCTTTCGGGAAGTTTACTGATCTCCTGGAAGGTGTTTTCTGGGAATGCAAGGATTGTTATTTATGCTCTTCAGAGCTGGGAACTGTGAGATGAGTATACTCTGCTGTGACTTCACAGCTACATCTGTAGCAATAATTCCATAGGAATTACCCTTTTTTAACTTAGCCTGGATTTAATGTTTTTGATAAGCAAGCAATAACACTGAGCTGTTAAAGGATTTTGACCCTGAATCTTTTGTGGATGTTGAATGTGTGTGTGTGTTGTACTCTCCATATATAAGCACAACACTGAAGTTTACCGAGTTCTAATATTTGTATTGTAATTGATTAGCTTTTTTTTATTTCACATGAAGTTTAGAATACAGATATATTTTTAAAGCCTTTTTATTTATGACTTTCATCCTAATTTGTGCATAGAGCGAGATTTAAGGCTAGTTGGAAGCAAAAGCCCTCTGTTGCAAATGCATTTGCACAGATGCCATGGTCTCATTCTATTTGTTCTCTTTAAAAGTATTTATATGGTAACATATCAGCACCTCAGTTCCTCCAGAATTAGCCTGGAGGGCCAGGGAGGGACAGAATCCAGGGAAGTGATGGTACATGTCAGTTCTAGCACTCTCCTAAGTGTGATACCTCTACAAAGTTTGTTTGCAATCATTTCATTTTATTAAATTTAAGTCCTTAGTTTTCCAAAGCAAATATAGTGAGTTGAGCGATTTGGCAACTGTAACTACCAAGGTCACTTTTGGGAAGATGTCATTCAGTTCTGATTAAAGAGAGAACTGAGAGGGGGAATGGAAAATCAGACACTGAAGCCCTAGATATTTTCTGCATATTGTCAGAACTGTGTATTGCTTATTCTGGGAGAGGAATTAGAGTATTATTTCTATTAATCACTAGCTGCCACTGACTTATTTCTCATTAAGAAAACTCATATGATTTGTGCAACCTTAAGTAATGCAGAAAGATTATTACTTTATATACTACCTGTTAAAACAAGTATACACCATTGAAAAACAAAGTAGTGATGTTTGTTATTACTGTGGAGTGTGGATAGAAGGAAAATGGGACAGACAGGACCAGGTGTGGGGAAACCCCTGATGTTTGTGCCTCCACTGAAGCATCTCACAGTGGGGATAAATATTACTGAAGGACTTAAAGCTCCAAGAAAGAACAGGGACCATGTTGAGAGGTCAAGTATGTTCGATGCTACCCTGAGATGCATTCAGTGATGAACAATGAGGCAGTAATGAGGATGAGAAAATATCTACTCAGACTTTTTATGCATCATTAGTCAAGCCAGTGGGTATTATGGTTGAACTAAAAAAATCAAGGAAAACAAACTAATTTTGGATCAACCCACATTTTTTTCATTTTCTCCCCAGCAAAACAATAAACTGAAAAGAGTGTTGACCAGAAACAAAACATTTTGTCTTCAGTTTGTTTTGTCCCTCTTTATTTTAGTTAGTTAAATTTGAAGGGGAACATTGATAGTTTTGTTCTGAAAATGCCATAATGAAATGCTTAGTCTTTCCCAAATATATTTGTTTTCTGAATGTTTTTTTGGAAACCATTTATTAAATTTGACCCAATTTCATAAATACTTTTATTCTCCCTTCATGATGTGTTGAACTGGTTAATCACATTCTCCATTGCCAGTATTTTGTTTCCCAGGAACAAAGACCACTCATATTTTCTCTTTTTATCCTCTTAATTGAAATGCAGGATGCCTCATCACCAAAATACTTGAGTGTTTTCCATATTAAAAAATGCCCTCCACAAAACCTCTTCCCTCTAATTTTCCTCCTTGCAGTAGAGCAACATTGTGAAAATGAGAAATCAGTGTAGTTAAAGAGACGTGAATGCAGTGATATATAATGATAGAGTGCAAAAAAGTGAGCGTGAAGGGTTGGGGTTTGTGTGTAACCCTGAAAAAGGTGAGCTGTTTATCTGTCCTTCCTGAGGCTCTGCTGAGGGTGGCAGCAATTTGATTTTTTTTCCCCAGGACATACCTATATGTATTTTGCCTCTTGGTATAGTGAGCTGCAGTAATTAAAGTAACAAATCCATGGGCAGCCCACACAGAGATCCACGGTTCAATGTACAGTTTTTTGGCCAGTCCCAGACAGGAGGATGAGAAGTATTCTAAAGCCAAGGATAATTTGGACAGCTGCTCTCTATAAAGTCAACAAGATCATAATAAGTCTACTATTAGTTTGACAATTGAAAGCCACACATCCCACATGAGGACAAAAAAAAAAAGCCAGTTCATTTATTTCATGAGGCCTTTTCCCTCTTTTCAGACAAATGATCTCAAACTTGCCCAGGCTGAGCTTCAGTAATTGTTTTGCTACCCTGAGCAGTCCTGATGAGGACTCTGCTAAATTCAGAGTAAAGAGGATGCCTTGCCTTGCTGCTGAGCTGGT
This sequence comes from Xenops minutus, assembly GCA_035221455.1. NCBI lineage: Eukaryota > Metazoa > Chordata > Aves > Passeriformes > Furnariidae > Xenops > Xenops minutus. Next base: position 15,703,453 of record JAWWEE010000018.1, read on the forward strand.
TCCATGCAGATATTTGATAAGCCAGAGCCCAGGACAGAGCTGTGTGGGCTGGTGCAGTGAGTCCCTGCAGAGGGAGGAAGGCTGTCCACTCTCACTCACACACAGATATCTCAGCACAGTCCCTATGTCAATGAACTGAGATAGAAGTGTAATGTTTAGTTGCTAATTACATTTAGCCTCCCTTGGGGAACCACCAAGATTTCTATGAATGTACAGTTCCAGGCAGTGAACAGACAGAATTAATCCATTGGTTTGCTCTAACAGGGGACCTAGAAAGAACAATTACTTACACTGCTGTGATTGCCCTTCTTCAAGGTTAAATTCTCCATACAAATTCTGTTGTTCTTCACGTGAGATGATTTTTCTTTGAAGAGCAGTGAAAGCTATTATTTGAGCTATCCACTTATTTATTTTCCTAAATTAGCAATACTGGTTTTAGTTAATGATTTTTTTTTTCATTAGTGACATCTTCATCCTTCATAAACCACACACTAAAAAATCCCTACAAAATTAAAGAACCAAAAAATAAAACTTAGAAGAACCTTTGAAGGCTTCTTTATCATAACTGGTTTCCCAGCATTGACATTTCATGGCATATGTATGTAACAAAAACTGTGTGTTCTAAAAACCCTCCCTACCTTCCCCATGTTCCCTTTTCTAATGCCTAATTCCTACTACCATTACCACATTTTCCCTAATGAGTGGATCTGAGTTTCACTTGGTGCAGTTTAACCCCCTGCCTTGCTGTGCACTGGTTGTGTTTGGGTTTTCCTGTGCACTCTCCCCTTGCTGAGGCAGCACAAAGATTTCTGCAGTTGTTCAGTCCACGTTCCACACCAGCACGATGCTTTCATTCACATTCCATGTGCAGTCCCAACACAGTCCCTTAGCCCTTGGTGCAGAAATGTTCCTGCACTGACATTCTCCAGCACAGGCTGGTCAAAGTCCTTGCTTCCATTAAGAATCCTGCCTTTAGGCCTTTTGCTTGTTTGGGTTCTTTTATTGATGCATTCACAAATTTTGTGTATTTACTCAAATCTTGCATTCCTAAAAAGACAAATTTTTGTAGGTTGGAAGTAGCAAAGTGGATGTACAGTACTGCAAATAAGATCTTTGCTGGAAAACACTGCAATTTGTTATGATCAGTTCTCTGTTCAAAGTAGTTTCAAGACACAAAGAAGACTGGGGAAGTTTACAGGAGCATGATGCACATGTGGATTCAGAGAATGATCAGTAACTAACAATACAGCAAAGGATGCTTTATTTAGCTCTTTCAAACAAGAAGTAGCTGAGGAATGTAACAGTAATTGTCTCATTTTACAACCAGATTTTCAAAGAAATTGTGCCTTCATTAATGATCTCAGACTCTCTCTTGTTTCCTCACATTGGGGCTGTTGAAGGGCCCAGATCAGATATAAGCAGATGTTTATGTCTCTTAATGTATTAAGAAGGGACAGTGGCCTTGCTGTCAAAATACCACTGTGGCTCTTCATTCCTCTCCTGAGCTACCAGGTCTGCCTCATGGGAATTCTTTTTAATATATTTTTGGTTTTTTTTCCTTTAGGTAGAGAGGATTGTAGACAAAAGGAAGAACAAAAAGGGCAAATGGGAATATCTCATCAGGTGGAAAGGCTATGGAAGCAATGAAGACACCTGGGAACCTGAGCATCACCTCCTGCATTGTGAGGAATTTATTGATGAGTTCAATAGACTACATGTTACCAGGGAAAAGAGATCCAGGCACGGGAAACAGGCGAGCGCGGCAAAACTACTGCGGGAGAGCCGAGGGTCGTCTGTTGAGAAAATATCCCACAGACCTTCTGAATCTGGGAAGTCTAAAGGATCAACCCACAAAAGGAAGAGAATTAATCCATCTCATCAAAAACAGAAACGAGGATACGCAGCAAAGCCGGGATCTGCTAATGACAGGGCTGCTAAAACTGTCACTTACCGAACTACTCCCAGCGGGTTACAGATCATGCCACTGAAAAAGCCACACAATGGTCTGCAGAATGGAGATGGCAGTCATGAGAAAGACTCCAGACATTTTGGGAATGGCTCACAGCAGCAAAGTGTGGATTTAAACGATCACGAAGGAGAACAAAATTTGCCCAGTGTGTTGGAAGTTAGTAACGACCCACCTGTTGTGAATGGAATTGGTATGTGGTTTAAACAACTCGCTTGGGGGTGGTAAGTGCAGCAACTGCAAGGAGAGCCCACTCGTGGAAACACTGGTGTCACACAAGTGGTATGGTGAGAACCACACAAACAAGTTCCACGCTCTTTCCCTATGTATTACACACTTGTTTTTATCAGTTGGCTTCTCCCTTTGCTTTTCCCACAGAGTGACACGAAGCAGTGTGGGCTCTGCTCGTGCCTCTGCAGTGTAAATCTCTGTGGGGAAAGGAGGACAGGGCATGGAGTGGGAATGACAGCTGAGGTGTGTGCGAGGCTGCAGCTTGGGCTTTGCGTATCACCAAGCACCAAATTGCTCCTCAGTTAGGTGTGCTCAAACCCAATGAGCTGGAAAAATCAGAATTGTTTTAGAAACAGAATTAAGAGCACTCCTGCTAGAGTATCCTGGCAAGTAGGGCTGAATGAGACTCAGGCTCTCAGTATGAATGCTTGTCATACTCAGGAGTACCCAGAACAGCCAGCTCCCTGTCCCTAACAATGACTGGACACATCAGAAGTCGCCAGACAGACTTTACAGGAAGGTACGAACAGCCTTGAAGTGAAGCAGAAGGAACAGGAGAGATTTCTTTCTAATCCTCATAGTTACTGACTGGCTTAGTTCTCAGAGAATAAGGTTTACGTTCTCTATAAATACTACTCAGCTTAATGCAAATGAAGTAGCTTCTCATTATCTATATGTGTCCAATCTTTTTGGTTTGTTTATTTTTAATCTTACCAAATTTAAAGCCTCAATGGTGTTTTGTGACAGCAATTTCCAGGAATTAACAATGAGATGTATATTTTATTTGATCAGATTTTGGCCTTTGGGGTCTTCTGTGTTTTTTTTAACCTTTACTTTGATCAAACCTCTTGTCCTTCTAAGAAGGGATGGAGTGGAGGACAGCCTGTCGCTCAGGAGGCAGCCCCAGCCTCTTTAGCCTTCCTACCACCTGGAAGTCTTTCCAGATTCCTGGTAGTTTTGAGTATCCTCTTGTGCCTTCGGTGTGTGGGGGTTTTTTAATACCTTTTAAAAACAGCAGGAGCTGTTCCAAATGGTTTCCTACTGCTTACTGATACAGTGATGGTAGAACCTTTGGAGAATTATTTTTTGTGCTGTTACACACTGCATAAAGGTTTTCATTGAGTGATCCACAGTTGCTCTTGGGCTGGTTTTTTTTTTCCTTGCTTGTTACAGTTAATTTAGAACACAGTTATATGTATGATCCCTTTCATTATGCATTTAATCTGCTTTACTGTTGCCAATTCACCTTTTTCTTATGACTCAGTGAAGCTCTTCAAAATCTTTCCTAGTTTTCACTCTACTTATTTTGTATTGCCTTCAAATTTTCCTCTCATACTTCTCTTCCCAGTTCATTAATACATACATTAAACAAACTAATCCTTCTGCAGGTCCTTGGGACAGCCAACACTAATCACTTGACATGATGAAAAGTAACCATTTGTTCCAATTATTTATTTTTATTAGCCACTTTCTATAGCCCATGATAGCACTCATTTCCTTAACAGCTTCTTGTGAATTGCCCTGCCAAAAACTTTTCAGAAGTCAACATAAATTATATCTCCCTGTTTTCCATTTTCCACCCTACTGGCAACCTGGCAAATGCTCCTTGATTTGGGAAGCAGAACTGACCATGTCTAGTCTTACTGGCTATATCCAATAGCTACTGGGATCTTTCAATCCAGGCATCAAATATGCTATTCAAAGACTCCCAAACCAGCAAACCTAGCTTTAAATGCATAAATACCCTTGAGATGTCAATGAAATTTAAAGCTGAAGCACTTAAAAGTGTATCTTGGCTTTTGTATTTTGTGCAGTTTGCGCTCAGCTTAACAAGTTACCTGTTTCTCTAAGATCACTTGCCTGTCTAATTACAGATGTGTATAACGTTATTTTTTTCTTACTGTTTCTAGTGAAGTTTTTTTAAATATTTTTTTATGTTATTAATGGAGAAGTTCTGACACAAACCAGATCTTTAAAATGCATTACTTCCCATATTTTATAATATTTTTTTAAAATGAAGAACTAAAGGAGCACAAAAAATTGTAAGGTCAAATGAGCCTTTCCCTTGTCCCCACCAGAGCTAAGCAATGGCCTCCACCAGCCCTGACTGAATAATCCCTGTCAGGGAGCTGTGTGTCAGTGGAAAGCTGCTTTCCCTGAGCCCCAGGTGTTGTGCTGAGTCCAGAGGGCTCCTGGCCCAGCAGCTGATGCCTGCAGCTCCTTTCACACCCTTCTTCAGGATGGGTTTTACATTCTCCAAATCCTGCACTTTTGTTCTGTTTTTTGCTCCCCTTGCATTCTGTAGGCAAATGTAAGAGATCTTTAAATCTCTGCCTGGTTGTCCTCTGAAAAGCCCCCAGTCAGCAGCAGTGCCAAGGTCAGAAATGCCTGCAGTCAGTCCTGCTGTGTGACACCAGCACATGCAGAGAGGGGAAACTGCAGAGGAGAGAGGAGACTGCCAAAGGGAGGGCAGACACCGACTGGGGAAGAGGGGTCAAAATCAAGTTGCCAGCTTTTTTCCTAGTATTGTCCTACAGGCTTGAGAGAAGCCACATTTCCTAATAGAGGGGTTTGTATCATTTGAAATGTCAAGTGGAAGAAACTTGCTCTTCACCAAGTGGAGCAGTTTCCTTAACTCCCTCACAGTCACACACAGAAGGTACCACAGGGACTCTGCCATGTGTCCCATCCTTCCCACAGACTCTCCTTCTCTGCAATTGATGTCACACTAAGACTCAGCTGAAATTTTACAAATTACAAATGAAGAAAGTTTCAGAGAAAAATGCCAGTTTGTTGGATAACAGAAATTTTGTTCCAAACATCTTGGGTTTCAAAACTTTCTCCAAATCTGAGCCAAGGTCCCAAGGCTGTGTCCCTTGGGACGGGAGCAGTGTGGCAGCCTGCTTGGCAGGACTCCCACATTTAGCTTGGAGGCAGCCAGCTCTGCCAGAGGTTTCAGGCAGTCTGCCACAGAGTCTGGAAGTTGAAAGCCTGGCGTGCTCCCTCAACGCTTGCAGGGCTCCCAGGCACTAGATGTGGAACAAAGAGGGAGCCTGGAGGACCTGGGTTGGCTCCCAGGAGCTGTGGCTCCCAGGCAGCCCCATTCCCAATCACATTTGTGTCAGTTTTGAGATTGCCTGCATGGAAACCAAATGAATGTCAAGCTCATTTCACAGCAAAATGTAACAGTGCACAGAACGTGTGTATAGAAATTCTATGTTTGTCTTGAGATGAAATTGAGATTTGGAAAACTCAGGAATTCCCCATGATTTGAAAACCAAGCTGTTGGCCCAGCTCTGCTACCAGTGTGGGCCTCTGATTGAAGGGCTCCAAAACCCACCAGTATTCTTTCATAAAAACAATAACAATAATAATGTTTAACCACCAGTATATTGAACCAAGCAATATAGATAGTAATTTCTAAACTAGAAGTAATCAAATAACAGCTAATTTGTTTGTCTGTCCATGCCAGTTCTGTTGAAACAAATAATAGCTGTTTGAAAACCATCTTCTGGTGACTCTTTGAATGAGCTTCCACCAGCGTGTTTGGTTTTGTCTATACATCTACTTGGCTACAAGTGTTTCCTCTTCAACCTATAGACAGAGTTCCCAGCAGGCAGCTCCTTACCCCAGAAGGGCGACTGTATCCCTACAGAGTGTGCACAAAAGGATCAATGCACCCCACTGGAGGCCTGGAGCCTTCCCTAAGTTGGGATGGATCCTTCTTACCAAACCTGGCTTCTGCCTTCTACACATCCTGCCATAAGGAGAGCAGAGTCATCTTTACTGACAGTTATTTAATGGTCTACAAATTGGAAAATGTTGAGGCATCCACTGATGCTCCCAGGAGCTAACAATACTGTTCTTTCTGATGATATTTGTTGTCTTCTGTTATCACATTTCTGTTTCCCTCCAGATATTGTAATTGAGAGTGATTGTTTTGTCAAGTTTCTTGACAGCATCAAAAAACGACCCCTTTTAATTTTCTCTTTCCTTTTTCTGCATCGCTCTATTTCTGTACCATCTGCTGAAGAATTTTTGCCTGTCATGTATCACTAACCACTGTTTTTCTCCATTACAAAAAATCTTTGTCATCTGATGGTGCCCTTAATTTAAATATTCTGTGACTTAGTCACTGCTTCCTCTTGTCTTTGTAACTTACTCTGTTTTATTTATTCTGAAAGAAAACTGGCAGTAAAAGACAAACAAACATTTTTGCTCTCTCAGTTTGGATGAAAATTCATTGCTTTTAGGTATCTTACAGATGCTCCCTTAGCTGGAAAAGTCTGAAATTATTAGTAAATTATCAACAGAACACATCTTTTAGGTATGTACAGTATTAACCATTACCCACGAGCAAGACAGAAAAGAAACAGAGAAAGGCTTCTGGGAAGCCTGAGGAATGCCAAGCTGCTTTGCCAGGGAGAGTGAGGGAATATGGTTTATCTCACCTAGAAAAATCAAAGCCCCAGCCCCACAACCCTTTTCCATTCAGCATAAATTGTGCTGCCACCAAAAGCAACAGTCCACCTCCCCTTCCCATGGCATCCTGATCGTTATTCCCATCCCTCCCTCTGCACCAGTTTTTGTAGTTTTGAGGCTACGAGGTGAACCTGATCTGTTTGAAAATTAACCCCAGTTTTGCAGGGTGAGTTTTGAGCCAGAGCAGATCCCCAGGCCAGCTCAGGGGGTGGCTGCTCTGTGGGGTGGTGGCAGAGACTGCACCTTAAACTGATTGCGATGGAACACTCCGAAAAGATGTGTTTGAAAATAGCAGAGCTTGAGGTGTCCTCTACTAGTGGGCAGAAGCAGTGGAAGGGGAGGTGGAGTTCCAGGTGCCCTAAAGCACTGAGGGTCATTGAGATCTCTTCTCTCTCCTCTCCCACTCTTTGTAGACTTTTTAGACCATAAATTTTGAATGTGTTTACTGCAATGCCTGGTCTAATGGAGCCCCCGTGTCAGAGTCTTTGGCAGTGGTGGAGCACTGTGGAAGATGCAGGGACAGGCAGCTAAAATGAAGAGGATTACAGGAATAAAAGAGGCTTTAGTCAGGAGAGGGGGTGGCTGAGGGGGAGCATGATCAAAGTTTACAGAACCATCAAGGACTCAGATACAGTAAATGCAGAACTGTTGCCCATGAAATCCCTCGACAGCAGAATTAGGGACCACTCACTGCAACTGGTGGAACATCAGATAAAAGCACAGATGAAAGAAAATTCTTCTCTGTGTAGTGGCTACACAACTTCTCAAACTCATACCACAGGAAGCTGTGGAGCCAGAGAGCTCAAAAGGGGATTAGAGAAGCACATGAAAAGGTCCACAAGCAAATACTGAAGGAAACAGGAAGGATGAACCCTCTCATGTTCCTACACAACACTTAGGGATGATGCTGTGGGAAAGGACTGCACAAAGTGACCAAGCTTGCATTTTTTCCTTAAATAGCATCCTTTACTGCCATCCTTTACTGCCATTCTTGGAGAAGGATTGCTGCACCCACCAGTGGTCTGGGAATAACTTAGGTTCCCTTAAAAAATATTGAAACGTCTTGTGAGTATCACTACTGGTTTGGGTATTCCACAAGTTCTACTGCTGATTAAACACAAGGTAATAATTAGATTAAACTCTGACTGAAGGAAGGAATATTTTCTCCCATTCTGTTTTCTTTTTGTACTTGGAGTATCAAATACTCACTACTAAGCCAGTAAACCACATCTAGAGGTTCTCAAAGCTTCCTTAGTTAATTTGTGCCATCATTAATTTGTTTCACATACAGTCAGGGTTGCTTTGAGATGTCTCTATTTGCCTATCAGGGTGGGTTTCCACCTTGACATACGCAGGTCCTGCTACCCTTGTGTGCATTAAGCAGGAGCTGACAATGAACCCTCATGCAGGGACAGTCCTCAGGATGGTTTAGTGGCTCCAGAGCAGACCTTCAGTAGCTCTACCACCTCCATGCAACAGACACTAAATTGGCCTGCTTTCATATCACTGTTGTCTTTAGATCGTGCTGATCATTTTCCCCAGTTTATCAGATTAAACAAGATTACAGGCCTGCAGTGTAGGCACAGAACTAACACTATACTCACTATATATTGTTCTGTTAATCACCCACTCTAGGAAATGACACTTTTCCATTTATGTTTCTCTCATATTTAATTTAGATCTTTCGTCTGGTTAAATTTCTTTCAGCTGGCATGCAGATAGTTAAAATATCATGATAAGATCTGTAGTTTTTTATATCATATAGTAATTTACAAACAGAATGCCTAAAGAAGAATAAAACAAAATATTAAAATAATTACTGTGAGGCTTTTTGTTGAGCTGGATTATCTTCTACTATTATTATGAATTAATCTTCTACTATTCTCTTACCATCTGTATTTAAAATAGATGTGCCATAATCTTCCACACTAGATAGATAATCAGTATAGTTAGTCTGACACGCCTCCCATTCAACGGGCATTTGTGCCTGATTTTATAAGCCCTTTACTCTTTTGGGGAGATTTAACTCATCACACCTTAGTAGCTTGTTGTAGGGTCAAGCAACATGGTAAGGATTGAATAGATAATGCAGTATATAACAGCCTGCCTCAGACAAATATTTAATTACTTTCAGTATACTATTCCAAATGACATTAGTGTTCCATTAGTAGTTCTGCAAGTTGAGTTTTGTTTGTAAGAATACATGTCAAAATACATGCAGTAGCAAAACCTTGTCAAAAAGAAGAAACATACCACAAGAAATTATCCATACTTTTTAAAGCTGAACGGTGATTTCTACACTTGTAGATACTTTTTGACAAGAAAACAAATTTCAAATTCTTCCACTTTCAAGTGATTTCTTTAAAGTGATGGTCTAATGGAACTTGGCAATGTTTGCATTGCACCAGGTAAATCCCCTGTTCAGGATAATCCTGGCAATGCTTTAGGTGGTGTGTCTTAATTTAACAGGGAAGAAGAGTTTTATGGTTGACTGAACTAACAGACTTTTGGCCAAAGGTGGATCCCTGTGTGAGATGTGTGTGTGCACATCCCAGGAGACACCAGTTCCACACTGTGTGGCCCCATATGGTGACTGCAGTGCCCAGACAGGACTGCCCACACTGACCAATTCCACAGGCCCTGCCAGCCCTGAGCTGTCACACAGAGCAGTTCCCTACGTGAGCATCACGCTCAAACGTGCTAATCCAAAACGAGGGGAAGTGATGTCGGTTTAGAGGGTCATCAGTCATGCATTCACCACGCAGTTCTATTCCAACAGAGCATTTTTAATTGGATGGCAGTCATTTAAACTATAAAATTTAAATCTGTGTTCTGATATTCATGTCATCTGCCCTTTAAATATTCCCAGCTATTTGAAACCAGAAGCTGGAACAGGTCAGCTTTGGCAGGAGTAAAGAACAGAACAAACAAAGGTGTTTTCATTCAGCTCTCTCTTGGCCTTTTTTAAAAATGGAGTATTGTGGGCTGGTGTCTATTTAAACAAAAAGCAGTGACTTTAATCTCTGTCCCTCAACAACCTGTCTCTGCTTTATTTTTAATGGCAATAGTGTGAAACATCTGCAATTAGAAAAGGATTATTGCATACAAATCCTGTAAAGCTCCTTCAGCACCCCGTCCCAGCACTGTGACCAGTTGTCCTCTGTTGCCATTACAGAGGCACTGTAAACATCAGCAAAGGAATAGTTTGCAGTTCATACACTCTGTAAGTCAGAATAAACTGGCTTTTAAAATTGACTTACTGTTACTCTCACTCCTTTTTAAGAAGGAATTATATCTTCTCATAGTTCTCTTTTTTCCTACTGCTGGATACTCTCCAAAATGGCATCAGCATTAATATTTGTTTTCTGCGTACAAAGTCCAATATTAATATCACACTTATTAGTCAGAAGTCATTAATTATTTGTAGTGTAAATTGTGAGGAGCAGAGACTTGGGATCAGAGCAAAAAGGGTGAATGCTACTTGCAATGACAGCCACAAGGATAACTGGAAGAGAATGTTGGTTGGACCAGCTTGGTAAGAACTCCCCAAATTTAGTGTCACACAGAGATGTTCAACAAGTGTGTGCTCAGGGGGTCCTTTGAGACTGGTAATGACTGTTTGGTCAGCATGAAGGGAAGAAAATCTGCCTTTGAAAGATGGGATTTGGACTAAACCTGTCATGTCAAGTTTCCAAAGCTGAAATAGAATCTTCTTGTAAATTCAGGGATCACCCCAAATTCATTTGAAAGACTATGATACAATTGCTTTCATGTTCAAAGCAGAGCTGACTACCACTACAAGTACCAGTCCTGGGTCTAGAGCTTTTCTGATCAGAGAACAAAAAGTTCTGCATGTTGAGACACAGGATAATAAGAATGGTTTGGGGGCATATTTAACTAGCCAGGCACATTTTTATTTATTTTATACTTATACTATTATTTTATATTAATTTATTTTTGTTAAGCTAAGAGAGAGTATCACTCCCTTTCTTTGATGTTATGGAGGTAATTCTGCTTTGATTCTTTCCATCTGAAAGGTTCCTCTCTGGCCAATGGAAACTTGAATCTCCACAGCACTGTGAAAAGGAAACTAGATGGGGAGAAGGATTATGTCTTTGATAAGAGACTGAGATACAGCGTGAGACAAAATGAAAGTAACTGCCGGTTCAGGGACATTGTGGTCCGGAAAGAAGATGGTTTCACACATATTTTGCTGTCAAGTCAGACTTCTGAGAACAATGCACTGACCCCAGAGGTAAGTGTGCAGCCCTGAAAGCCAAAGCCAGCCCAAGTGTGGGTATCTTGGAAACACTGCACTTGAACTCGATTTGATGTGCTTTTTTCCTAATTGATGATCTTAGAAAAAGAAATACGGAGTTCAGACATACCTAAGGTTGTCACACTTGGGATTCCTGTTAAAAAGAATGCACTGGAAATTAAATTATAATTCACATGTCTGAAAACAAAAATTAGAAGTAAAGAAGGGAATGGCAGAGTCAGTATTTCCAGCATGGAGTTGTGTGAAGCAGCTTTTCACACAAAAAGTTGAAGTTACTGACATTTACTGTCCTGAGGAGAAATCTGGTCTCTTCCATTTTTCTAATTTAAACAGTACTCCAGGTGTTGCATACAGAGAATTTCAGGCTATATCCTGAGACAGTTGTTCTAAATTCTACCTTGATCCCTAATTACTTTTTTCCTGAGTCCTTATTGATAAAATCTTAACCAACTGGGGGCTCTGTCCTCAGCTGAATTGCATCAGTTCATACAACATATAAAGGATATTAAAAAATTCCCTTGTTCCAAACATTATACACTTAAGGTCAGAGCGAGACCTGTAGCTTGCACTACCCCAGTACATACACAGATCACTGGAAGGGCTGAGCAGCTTTTCCTTCCATTCCCTGTGACCCCAGAGTAGTGAGCCATGGTGCCCTGGTGTGCCGTTCCCAAGGCAGAAGAAAAGGGGTGTCCATAAATGCCTATGTCAGGGTGCATGTCCTGGAGAGGGGAGAACATGCCTGAGTCCTGTTACACATGAGCAGCAATGAGTAAATGAAATACCATTTTGAGCCCCACCTGAGGGAAGAATAATTTGTAGCTTTGAGGAGTCATTTTATTCAATAAGAAACTGATGGTTCCTAAATTTGACTACCTTCCCAAATACACATGTACAAATGGCCAGTAATACACTGAGTGATACTGTATAGTTAAAGCTGATGGTACATAACACTTACCACTCCTAGTTTTTAAACTACCTAATATTTAGAAGGACTATCTTAGTCATTAACACAAAACACTTGCTTTTAACACTAATTCCTTAAAATGAATTAGATTGCATCAACTCCATCATTGCCCCCCTGTCTTAATTACCACTAATTGACATTGCAGGGCCTAAAAAGGTATGAAATCAAGGACTTGCTGTGTTCAGGCTGAGCAGACCTACCTTTACATTGCTGGCTGTGTTGTTCCACATCAGCAGTGCTCCAATGCTTGAACAAGGGGATTAATTCAGGCTCTTCAGGTCTGCCAAACCAATCCATTTCATCCTTTGAAAGTTTTCAATGTGTTCAGAACCCACCTGTGTGGAAGAATAAATGATAAGCATGTAATAGTCCTGTCCCTGCATCACCACCGTAGACAATTTCTAGACCCTTTATTGAAGCTCACTTGAAAACCAAGAAATGCATTTTAGACAACTGCATTACTGCCCAGGAGCTGGATGGTCAGGAGTTAATCCATGAGTTCTCCACATGAAGGTTGTCTGGTTAAGCCTCATCCAGGCCCAGAGCAATCCCAGGCTCTTGCCCTCCGAAGGTTCACACATGAAACAGTTTCTTTGGCCTCAGCCCAGGCTGCTGCCCATGATCATTCACACCACCAGATCCAGCAGCTCCAGCACTGGCAAACCCCCAGCCTTACTGGCAATTACAGCAAAAATCCAAGGAACTGAGAGCAGAGATATGTTGATGCCTTGTCTCTGTAGTGTCACCCATACCCAGAGATGGGACAGTGTTTTAGGGAGGTTTAGAACATTCTCACTTTTGATGCCTTTTATCACCAGTGAATAAAAAGCACAAACACACAATTTCTACAAAATGAAGAAAGTGTGTCTCATTTTGTGTGAAGAAATGCAAACTTCAAGCTTTATTAGACATTCAGTAAATTATGTTTGCCAAATAGTAAATGAATGATTTACTCAGAGCAGCTCTACTTGACATGGTTAAATAGTGCTGTGGTTATTCTTGGCCACCTCTGCTAAGAAAAAGGAGAGAAGGTGTGCACTGCAAACAATCCTTTCAAAATTAAGCTTACACAGAATCCCTCTCACCCCTCAAGAGCCCTGCTTCCCCTTGGGCTTTATTGTAATCTTCAAGTGAAAAGTAATAGTTATGTTCAACCACTGGCCTCTGCTATGTATGCCAATTTAATTAAAATGACAAATAACTTATTTATACACCAAAAAAAAAAAAAGAAAAATGAAAGCCTAGAGAAGTCTAGCTGAATCTCTTCATCCTGTGTTTTTGGTAACCCCTTTTGTGCAGGTGATATTAGCATGAAATGTGCCAATGCTCCTTCCAGCACCTTTTGCACTGATTGAAGTTGGCTCAGTGCCACTATAGTAATTGAGTTTTTTCTACAAAAAATGGTCAGGGCACTACAGAAATTCTTTCTTATTTTTTACAAGACCTTATAAAACTTCCAAGGCAGTGTCATGAAACAGCACAGCTTGTTTTTATTTCAGTAGCTTAGACTTGCTACTTTTGAAATTCATTTGGAAAATCCATTTTTAAAATACATATGTGAAATATTTCATCATTTTAAATTCCGTTAGGACATTTTCTCTCCTGGGTCCTTTGCTGCTTCTGAAGTTCTTTCTCCAATGCTGCTGCTGCTGTTTTAACTCAACACATCTCAAGGATCCAAATTCTGTTTCAGACTAAACGGACCCATCTGCTGGTTTTCCTTCACACTATTAACAGAGATAGGAGTTAACATTTCCCTGAATTCAAAGCAAACCATTCCCTAAACAGCCAGTGTTTCCACTGAAGACTCACAGAACTCCTTCAAGTACCTTCTCACACACACAAAGCAGGTTTCAGATTTCTAGCCACGGGAATTAAAGAGTGTGAAGTTGTTTGAAGGTATATTTTGGAACACTGGTTTGCCTTCACTTTTCCTTACCTACAACCTTCCCTAACTTGAAAATAATAACAAAAGAGTCAGGTACAAGTTTATTGTTATCTGTGGGTTTGCTCTCATACAAATTGTGGGTTTGGGCCACTACTTGTGCCTGCAGGTTTGGAGGTTCCCAAGTCCTTGAGGTACCAAACAGAAAGGACTCGGAATCTGTTTGCACAGAGTCAGTAACACAAAGTGTATTTAAGTAACAAGGCACAAGTGTAGGAGGTTCTAAAATGGCTTTAAAATTTGGGTTTATTGTGGTATTTACAGAATATTTACCTTTAAGAATATCACAGTGAGTCCTGAGAGATTCAGAGAATTAACTTTTCAAACTAATAACTTCTGTTTATATATACGAACAAGAGATTTCTGTTCAAGATACTTTGTGTAATTATGGTGATAAATTCCAAGCTCTTTGATTTTCCCAATGTAAGCAATATGGAAAGCAAAGAGCACCAAATGCCTTTTGAAATTCCCTATGACCAGTGAAAGGCATTAAAATAAGCTCTTAGAAGTTTAATGAAGTTTTTTACCATTTTATGTTTATTTTGCAATATAAGGTATCCTGTTCAAGAACACACCAGCTTATTTTGTTGACAGAATTAAAAATATAAGCAACTTCTGAAAGGTGATAATTTTATTATGTATTTGAGTTTCAATAAAACAGTATGTGAAGCACTAGGTCTGGTCTAAATTTATAATCCATTTAATTATCATAACCTAAATAACTGGCCCATACTGTTCTGTAAACACTTCTTCAGAAATTTTCATCAAATGCATTCAGATAGAAATACTGTCCCCAGAACTGAAAATTACCTAAATGACCATAAAAAAGCTAATTAATAAAAGCATGGAACTGGAGAATACTGCTAAGGAGCTCTGGAAATAGTAGCATTAGATCTGGTCCACTAGAGAAAATAAAACTTAATTGGACAAATGCCACAGTTATACCAAAATGGATAAAGGTTTAAGGACTATGGAAGGGAGAAAAAAAATATGGAATCTCACAGAGAAATGTAGCTGAAGACACATTGTATTTGAGAACTGAGTTCACCACTGCTTTAAACAGAAATTTGGGCATAAAAACAGAGAGCAGTTCTGGATGAAAATGATATTTACTTTACAATATGGCAGTTTAGTCCCTGATATCACTCACACATCTACCCTAGGAAAGAACAGATTTTGAGAACTTTTGAAATAAATTGAGGACAACCTTGCATTCACATGGAATTGGGAAAATCAAAATACATCTTTTTTATTTTAACGTCTACTGCCTCTTTTAGCTTTGAACAGAAGTTTTAGGGTTTTTTATCCTTTGTTTCCCCATTATATGTGCAGAATTGCTGTGTTTCTCCCAAGTGAGGCCTGAGACAGCCTCTGAGACTCTCAAAATAAACAGTACTCCTAAAATCACTGCTGACATTTTTATACCTGCATAAGAATTTCAAATACACTTCCAAATTCTGCTGCTTTTAATTGCTTCACTTCCACCCACTGTCACACACTCGCTATTACAGGCACTCTGAAGTGCACTTGTAGAAGTGAGGCATCTCTGAGTTCACCACCTGCTCACTCATGGCCCAGACCCAGCAGCCAGCAACACTCACTTTTACACAAAACCAAAGGGAAAGCAGCACAGTCCGCAGGATTTCTAATTAAAGGCTACCCTGGAATGGCAGCAACAAAACACAGGTGTTTAGGGACAGTTCTTAAAATAGGCACTTCAGAGATATGAAGAATTTTGGGAAACACAAAGTAGCAAACAGAAGTAATCACAGGCTAAAAATCTTGGGGTTTTCTCACGTGGAAACTATATTTAAACCTCCACTTGCATTTACCTTTCTCTTACCCAAATTTACACCAACAGCAAATCTTTCAGTGCAAAAGAGAAAAATTTGACTGACCAGGGCCCTGTCTGTAGGAAATACTCTGCCACACGAGTGTGCTTAACAGAGGAGGTGTCACCCGATGAGATCATGGCCCTGGCAGGGAGGAGAAATTAAAGAGAAGAGGGGGCTGAAGTGAGTTACAGTTCACAAACCACACTCAGCTGGGACCAAACAAGAAGTTCCTCACCAAAAATTTTTGAAATAATATTTCCTTTTAAAAAGCATTACAAAACAATTCTCTGCTCAGGTGAAAGGCCATTTTCCTGCAATACCAGCAGCTCAGTTCTATATAGATGTTGATTAGGTTTGATTTATGGTGCAATTTATAACTTGATCCAGTTATAAAACAGAGTCAAAATGTCTCTCTTTTGAGTGACTTTTGTAGACTGTAACAGTGTCACTGACCACAGAAAAAACGCATAATATAATTGTCATGTTGATGTGTATGATGTCCTCTTGTCCTGCTTTGCTCTGATTGAAGTCATATAAACCAAAGTAGTTGTGGAACTGAAAACTGGGGCTTGTAGATTTTGCTTACAACATGTTGAGGTTAATAATAGGTTATTGCTGTGATAATCATGTTCCTGAGGACAGTGATGTACACTGAATGTACGTAATGGAAATAAAAAAGTGATATTGGAAATTATTAAATTGCAATCAAATAGCATAAGCTGGCTAGAATTCCCCATACAACAAGCAAAGGACCGCCAAGTTCCAAAAACTCTTTGAATTAGCAAACATCAACAAAGCACTGCCAAAGAGAAATACTCTGCAAACTTTCAGTGCTGTCATTCTAAGTATATTAAGATGATATATCATTGATGTAAGTATTAGTGGTGCCCAAAATGTAAGTCTCTCACAATCAATAAGGTTTGTACAAGTAGGGGAATGATATTGCCACGGCATGCATGTCGAATTGTTTACTTTTCTTTATCCACAGATCATGAAGGAAGTTCGGAGAGCATTGTGCAATGCATCAGCTGATGACAGTAAACTCTTACTTCTCAGCGCAGTGGGAAGTGTATTCTGTAGTGGCCTAGATTACTCATATTTAATTGGCAGGTTATCCAATGACAGAAGAAAGGAAAGCACTAGGATTGCAGAAGCTATAAGGTGACCCAAGCTTACCTATGATCTCTAAATTATGAAATGCAGTGTGTGATTATAAAGATATTTATCAGGTCCAAAAATGTTGTATATTTAAGTGTTGATTGCATTCTAATTACAGTCCGACAAATTTGTTTAGTAAAAAGAAACTTGGACCTTTCCTTATTAGAACAGAAAGCACATTTATTCCAGTGCTAATATCCACAGGAATTTATTTTATTCAAATTCTCTGTATTTAATATTTCAAATAATTCCTCCAAATTCAAATACAACTTTGTTGTTGTTTTTCCAAATTTGTTATTGATTCATGTTCTAAAGTGGTTCCTGAAGGGCAGATACTTTACTTGTTTTAATGTTCATCATTTTAATGAGTTTCAGTCCAAATGAGAATCCATGGTTTACTCATATTCTGTTGAAATAGGAGTCTGCCACTGTATTTCAGAACCTTATTAGAAGGGTCTCCACTCTTTTTCTTAAAATTTAAATTACTTAATATATATGTAAATGTAGTTTTATTTTGGTAACTAAAATGTGACTTTCCTCACATATATCACATTACCTTAATAGAAACCCAGGGTTTATGACATGCAGTCTGCAAATCAATCTGCACAACACATCACCAAATATTCCATTAGCCACAAGGCAGATCTTCCAGTATAAATCAACATTATTCCACTAGGGCCAATAGTATTTCATGCACTAGGGGAGGGTTTGGTCCCTTTTTTTTCCCCAATTCCTACAAATAAATTTTGTTCTTCTGAGAACTTTAAAACTTTATGCAGCAATACTGTGAAGGAATATTAAAGGATTTGTTTTACAACAGATCTCTATTTTGGAAACATTGGTATAGTAAGATCAGGTTTGGTTATTATATGACAAATTAGTGACCAATTATCTTGGTTACAGCTACTGCAGATCAGTTTAGATTCTTGCTTTAAGTATTTTGAAATTCCCAAAGCAATAATTATTTTGAAAGAATTTAAAATGTACTTCTTAAATGTAATCAATTGTGATGTGTTTTTAAGACCCTAGATATGCTCAAATACCCTGTAGTGATACATTAAAAAAGATAAACTCTTTGAAGAACTCATCTTAATTTTATTTTTTAATGTAAGGGGTTTTTAACAATGTGGAACCAAAAAAAAGTGAGGGAAGAAAATCACTATTCTTGCTTGAAAACACAGGCACACTCACAGTCCACCAGAAGTTGCAAATTTAATATTATTCCTGTAAATATTGTGTAGTTAGGTATTGTTATATGTATATTTACATTTCTCTGCACACATCTCATACACAGGTATACATAGCAATTCATTATTTAAATGAGTTTAAGCCAGACTGTGATACTCAGTTTTTCCATCCTTGGACTCAGAGAACACTCTTGAAATCCTGGTACAATGCACTGCTCCTTGTCAAGAATGTCGGCTTTGGGCCCACTGAAAATAGATTTTTATTGTACTTCTGGAAACAATGCACTACGTTTTCCATTTAGCACTCTCTGTGCTTTCTGTGAACAAAGGACTCAACTCATGGAAAATACACTGTAATAAGAGAAGACAAAAATGTCCACTGCTTTTTCAGTGCTTGGATGTCCTAAAACACATCAACAGATCTCTGCCTCCACTGCTTTGCCTCATGTTAGAGCTGTGTCCAAATGAAACAGAGGTCTCGATGGCCACGTTTCTCCTCTTTCTGAACTGTGGATCTTGCACAGCAGTCACACTCCGTTTAAATCCCCGCCCAGTGTCTCTTCACACGGATGGTTCCTTCGTCCCTCCTGTGTCCTCATCCCGTGCCATCAGGGCTTGCAGCCCATGGCCATGCAGCACTGCAGCTCCTCCCAGGTACAGATCACAGGTCCTCTGAGCTGCCACCACACACATGGGGCTCCTGGAGCAGGGAAAAGGTACATGGACAGTCTGTTCTGCAGCTGGGTATCCATGGCCTGCAGAGCTCCCTGGAATCGACAGACTCCCTGGAAGGCATTCCCAGAATGAGGGTCACACCATCACTGGGCATCACTAGCCAGGACACAACAGCCTGGGGGTGCTCAGAGGAAAGCAAGAAGGACAACGTCACTGGCTCAGCTTCTTGATAGCCCCGGACATACTGAGGAGCCCTGAACCTGCAGCAGAGCCCTGCAAAGTGCAGAGGTCTGAGCATCCATGGTCAGCTTCCTGGATATCCTCTGGCAAAACCAAAAGCCTTCTGTGTGTGACACTTTTTTCTACCTTTCAGCCTCTGACTCTACTCTGCAACAACAGTTACAATTTTAAATCCTCTTCAAAGACTGCTTTGAATTGAAACAAGGATCTTGTAGCCCAGAAACATCATGAGTGAATTTATGGATTGGAGATGTGGAGACATGCCAGGTTCAGGGTAGCAAGTAACATACCAAATGGGGAACAGAGATCAGTGGAGTTCTGGTCACTGCAGCTTCTGTAGAAGAAATGCAGGCATTTGCTCCCCTCATAATCTCCCAGTACTGTAGCCCTTCACTCTATCCCATGTTCCATACCCATGCACTGCACCATCCTCTGTGCTGCCCATCCTTCCCTCATGATCATTGTGCCTTCTCAGTGTTCTGTTCCACTCTCTCCCCATCTGCAGGTCCTCCCTTCCTTGCTCACTCATGAAGTTTGCCTTCAACCCTTGCCCTCCATTAATATGTTCTGCTTTGTTCTTCCTCCCCATTATCTGTTTCCTCTCCACATCCCTAATTGCTTTTCCATATTCACTTCCAGTCCTGTTTTATCACCATGATTCCTGCTTTTCTCCATAACACCGTTTTTATCTGCCTCCACACAGTCCTCAGAATTACTGCCACCATTTATCCTTAGTTTGCTTTCTTTTTACCTGTAATTCCTCACATCCCTATTCCCTTCTGCAGTCCTGCTTGGAAGGCTTACTTGCTTAACTACTGAGGTTCTCAGAATTCTGGAATTAATGAGGTGCAGTGATCCACAGTCATTACTCAACCATAAGCAACTGAAGAAATAACGAGATAAGGGAACAGCATTGTTTCTGCAACAAAATGAACCACAGCTCTCCTTATCCCTGCCATCCTCTAGAAAGAAACAGTCTTGAACAGACAGAAACAATGTTCCTTATTTCACTCTCTTTGTCTTGACACTGATCTCCTGGTTTATTACTCTCTGTGTTAACAGAGCTGCATCAATCAATTCTCTATTTTTTCATGGTCAAAAATAAAGTCCTTACTAGATAGCCTGAAAGACAGAACATATTCATTGAGAATATAACTCTGGATCATCTCAGACTCTTTGTTCTCATCTAACATACAGCCAATGCCCTTGCACTTCAGCCCAATCCCCAAATGGGCTCTCTAACCTGCAAAGCCCACTTGTTCTCAGGTACACAATTTTGGGTCCTTTTTACCTCTGTGAAGACCTGCAACTCATCCAAGGGCACATTTGACAAAATGCCCTTTCCTAAAACCTCAGCAAAGATGCACTCTGGATCTAATAAATGCCCAATGCAGGAACAGAATCTCCTCTTTTGGTTGGAATTTGATTTACCCAGGTCTCTTTTCTAAAGTAACGGAGCATCTCATTTGCCTCCATGTACCTGCTGTGCACTGAGCTGCTGGAGCCCATCATTTGCCCACAATTACACTCCTGCTTTTTCCTAATTGGTGTAAAGGCTGTTCCATTCAACAGATGCCCTTCCACAGTTGCTGGTAGGTAAAGATCTCCTCATTGCACAGAATTTAACATATTCAAGTTCATTCATCCAGATGAATCCAGTGACATTTACTTCCCTGTTGTTTCTCATCACTTCACATTTACTGGTGTAGGCAGGCAAGGGCATCTACTTTGTTACGGCTTTGCTGAAGACATTTGCAATGAGGACTCAACAGATCACTCACCTAATTCTTCCCCTTGTCTCTCTTTGACTCGCCTTTGCACATCTTGTTTTTTTGTCTGGTGTGCCAGAAACATTCACTATCTCCCAACCCATTGATGGGACTGGCAGGAGCCTCTGACACAGAATCTTGAGAGAAGTTCTCAAAAAAAAAAAAAAAAATCTCCAGCCATCCCCCTATGAGTTTCCTGTCTTTCACACTGTAATATTTCATCATTACCAAACCAGTCCAGCAGCCACTGTGGAGCAAACTGAGAAGCGCCGTGTATACAAACTCACGAGTTACTTGTCCAGAAGGGAAACTAAACCCAACCAAACTTTTCTGCAAGAGGTACAAGAGTCAGTGCAGTCCACTTCATCAGTTCATACATCATACACAAAACTGTGCAAATCCCAGGGACTCAGAAAGATTAAATAGCTAAAAATCAGCAAACCTTTCCATGTGCAAACTAGAAAGCATCTTGCAATTCTGACCCCATAAAACTGGGCCATGGCATTTAGTGTGTTCATCTGTGGTTCTAATTTGTTTTCAGATTAAGTACTTTAAACTTGGGTATTTATCTGAGTGTTACTTCTGTATTCAAGATCTTTCTTTTATTTTTTATTTTAGGGATTTTGTAAAAGCTTTTATTCAATTTAAGAAGCCAATTGTGGTTGCTATCAACGGCCCTGCTCTTGGGTTAGGAGCTTCTATTTTGCCACTCTGTGATATCGTTTGGGCAAGTGAGAAGGCTTGGTTTCAGACACCATATGCAACAATCCGACTCACTCCAGCTGGCTGCTCATCATACACATTCCCACAAATTCTGGGTGTTGCACTGGTAAGGTTTTCCACCTCAAATTGCTGCAGAACCTTTCATAAACTCCTGTACTTCTTTCCCCGTTTAAAAAGTAAAACAAAACAACTTTTCTCTTAATTGTCTGGAATGGAAATTAAATCTCTGCAAAGTTTATCTAATCCCTACCAATTTCTTATCACAAAATGACCTCAGAATTCAATATCCTACCCCTGCTGTACACAAGAAAGATTGGACACAAGTTGAAAAAGCAAAGACTGTCAATGTCATGGTAGAAAAGTGAAGAAATAGATTACCAGAATAATCTTTCAGAGTAGTTGCCTATACTGTGTCAGGATTGGGCAGTAACACAGCCAGATACTGCTCTCTAAAGATAACCCAAAATGATTCCAGTAAGACTGCTTAGCTTTCACCACTAGGAGAAGGCAGAATTGGCCCCACAAATAAATATTTCATACTTGGTTCCATGACTCTCAGCACAATCTCACTGACAGTTACTCTTTTAAGATCAGCAATACAGATTCATCATTCATGACAGCACATTTCTCTTAAATGAAACCCATGCTGTGCTCTGGCCACCTGCACAACCCTTAAATAGCTACTGAAACTCCTTTTAAAGTATTTTGCAGTATGGAAAGATAGGGGAGAACATTTGTAAATTTAATCGTGAACATAGCAGGCAAGTATGAAAAAAAAATTTAAATTTAAGGGAATTATAACCCAAGATTACCAGTAATCTTTTGGTTTCACAGGCAAATGAAATGTTGTTCTGTGGGAGAAAGCTGACAGCACAGGAAGCCTGCAGCAGAGGACTGGTGTCACAAGTGTTCTGGCCAACAACATTTAGCCAAGAAGTGATGCTACGAGTGAAAGAAATGGCATCCTGCAGTGCAGTGGTAAGAAATCAAACTCCTTTGTGATTAAATTACAGTTCCCAAAGGTGAGCTGTGCTCCCAAGGCTCACATGGTGGGTCCTCAGTTTCCACAACCATACCTGTCAAAGGCTAACTTCAGAAACCTAGAGAGGGATCATTGAGCTCAGGGGGTTTATTTGATACCCCAGATTTGAAAGGGGATTTTAGCACAGGCTTCCTTCATGAGGTGGAGGAGTCTGAAGCTACACAACTGTACAGGGAAACCTCTGTATGCCCTGTAAGAGAATAGCCTGTCCTGGCCTACTGTGTTTCAGCTGAGTCTGCTTTCTTTTCTGCACCTGCACAGTTCCTGCTGCTGCAGCCCACTCTACACAGCTCACCAGAAGGGTAGGATAGTGCCAGCTGAGCTCTGCTGTGAATGAGAGGTGACATCCAGACAAGAGGGATTTGAACACAGTCTGCTCACAGTGTGCTATAACTTTCCTTTTGTGTATGCAAAAATTGAAAGAAAATCCTTTCTATTTTTACTTCTTTAAGTTCTTTCCCTTCAGGCAGATATACTACTATTCTGGGCATATCCTTGTTTAAAAAACAAGCAGTAAAGAAAGTGATACTGGCTGCAATAAAACTGCACTAATTAGAGTGCAAATTGGTACAGTTTCTCGTTATATTTCCTATGCCTGAAACTGTCTTAGCATCCCTCAGTTTCATTTAAAAGATCTGTTGTAAAAGGCGGTAGAGACACAGGAGATTTTTAATTAAATGAAGTGTAGATTAGATCTCACAGAAGACATTAAGAATGAAACTCTGGAAATGTAGCACAAGTTTATTTGATGATGCTGATACAATGTGTATTATATGAGTTGGGAAAACCTCTGGGCCTTACTGTGAGTTCCTCTTTCCTTTCTTCACTGCCATTGGCTGTTAATGGACAAAGAAAGCCCAGTTCTAACTTGTGGACAAAGATAAGAGTTCAACCTGTCAAAGACTAGATTTACTCTCAGATCCTAAATGCAAATCAGGCTGAAGTCACAAATACAATGAACATGATGAGCTCATCCAAGTTCACTGGGGATAATTGTTCACAAACAGACCAAAAAATACACAAGCCCCTTGATGTGCTATTAACACCAGTCACTTGAGTTAAAGAGAAATACTGCTTTGGAATGGCAGTGTTGTAAGCTACAACAGGTGGGAACTGGGTTTAACATAAAGGTTTTGGTGAAGCTGAGTGAAGAGCATGAATCTTCCTTACCATAAAACACTATTAGTTTACATTAGATGTTCTGTCCTCCAAAAATCAGTAATGTAGGAACTATTAGTGGGTTTGTTTGACTAGCTGAATTTCTTGTGAGATACACAGGGGTGTTTTATATTTCAAAACAAACTTTAAAGGAATCAATCTCAATGTGCTTAAAAATGGGTCTGGGAAAAACTAGCTGAACTATGGGAGCAGCCATGGACCTGCTGTTTGTGCCTTCCACAACTTGCAACAAATACTAAAGCTTTGGGATTGGGCTTTCTGTTGCCAAAACCTTGGGTGATTTGTTCTCACTGCCTGGATCTGCCACATAAATCCTACTCCAGAACACAGTCAGAGGGTGTTTGTTTTGCTCAACACCCATCCTTTATAAAATATTTCACTTTTATAAAAATGTAAATAAATAGACTTAAAAAGGTGTTTGAAGTAAGGGATCTTTCCTATTAATTACTGGTTTGACAAGGAAATATTACTTGAGAGAAAATTGTTAAACATGATGGACATCCACTTTAGGGTTTGTTGAACTAACCTCAAAGGCCCCTTTCCAGCAAACAGCCAGTGTGTCATGCCTTGCACATTTTCATTTCAACATGAGGGAGTTCAGCTCCTTCTAGAGCTTCATGGCAGCCTTCAATAAACTAAGGTACTTCAGAGTCCCTCATTCCTTTAAAAACTTTGGCACAAACCCATCAGCCTCAGACATCCTTAGTATTTAAAGATGCTGACTCTGCAAGTGGAGTTGTGGCTATAAATCAAATCTAATTTCTGTGCCCGAAGGAGTTATTTAGATTGTAAAGCAGAGTCAGTATACCTAAAAATGCTGGTCATGCCATTATCCATAAAAAATTTTTCAGATTCAAAAAAAAAATAAATTACTGAGTCATATTTTGGCTTTAGGTATTGGAAGAGTCCAAATGTCTCGTGCGGAGCTTCCTGAAATCTGGACTTGAAGATGTGAACGAGAAAGAGTGTCAGATGTTAAAGCAGCTGTGGAGTTCTTCCAAAGGACTGGATTCATTATTCAGCTACTTGCAAGACAAAATCTATGAAGTCTGATGTCTTGGCCTAACTTCGAGAAAATGCTCCAGTTGTGAGCAGAGTGCACCATGCCCGTGTTTGAGAAGCAGAGGCGATGCATCCCTGAGGAATTTGTGACAGTGTATCCCAATGCCTGTGCTGGTGTCGGTTTCCTTTGAGCTCCAGCTGCCTGTGGCTGGTTTGATTTTGTGTAACCAAGAGGTAGGCAGGTGTTCAGTGCACATAATCTCTGCAGAGGGCTGCATCTTTCACATTGCTCATCCAGACACAACTATACATTCCATGTGCTCAGAAGCACCACTGGGGCCCCAGAAAGGCTCACCCACCTGTAGGGGTTTATTTTGTCTGTCCTTCTTAACTTATTCTTGCTGTTGCAACACATCTGGGCTGACACAGAGGGCTCAGTCTAAAACCTGGGTCAGCACGATCTTCTGTAGACCCAAACACCATGTTTTAGAAATATGTTAATTATTTTTTGAAAAGTTCTAACAAGTGTAATAGAAAAATCTCATAATTTATATGTATAATATGTAAAGTTAGTTTACAAAAACTACTAGGATTTTTTTTTTTGTTGAATTAATTTAACTTATTTATTTTGTGTTCATATTCAGCTGTTTATCGATTACAGATCTTATTTTCATACTTCCCTTGACTGAATTAATGGCATCACATGAGAATGCAAACACATTTTTAGCAGCAAACTGAGTAGTAAAATAAAGAATATATAGAAAAACCACAGAATGCTGTGGGAAGTAAATGAAACAGCCACGTGCATGCTCCTCTATGTGTAAAATTGTACAAAAAATGTATGAAACAGATTCATTTGCCAGGGTTAAGAGAAAAAAAAGTGGATTCTGAAACAGTGAAGTCTCTCTTCACTTTCTGCCTTCTTGAGGAGCTCTGAAGGACTCACCAACAAGATGCTTTATTTAAGTTTACTATAGTCCTGTTATCCGGTGTCAGTAACAGGGTAAGTGGTGCCGTTACATGGCATCGTACTGTTTTTCAGGTTTAAACATCCCTTTTGGTCTGAAGTCTAAAAGCAAATCCTTATGAGCCTTAGTCTAGTTGCTTGATTCCTCAGGTGTGAGATAATTTCTGCTCTGGAGGCCTTTGGGTGTGGGCCAGCAGTTTATACAAGGTGCTAGGCGTTGAACTAAGTGGAGGGAGAGGTTTGGTTTTGCTTTTCCCAGCTCTCCACATCTGGCCACCCCACCAGCTGTTACAAGAACTTATGGCTCTCCATAAAAAGCAGTCCACAGTAAATGAGGAAAATCCAATCTGCTCTTTTAGAATGTGATCCTAGTACTGTTCAGTGACACTGACTGACTTCTGAACACTGGATCTCTCTCAGTCCTTTCCTGCTAGGGAAGCATTACTAGGGAAAGGACATGAGCCTGCTCTGAGACTTCACCTGCCATTTTAGGATGCCCAAATTAAAACCTCTTGAAGCAGAAGCTTTGCACATTTGTTTGCTTTGTAATTTGTGCACTTGCTCTCCATCTCTGAGCTCAGTGACTTTTTATGGTTTAAACCTCTGCAAATGAGGCTGCTCAGCTTTCTCCCTCTTAGTATTTCCATTAAGAGTTTCAACAAAGCCTTTGTAAAGTTAACAAACAGGTGATTACAGTAAATAGGAGCCTTCAACACATTAAGGTAACATTTCTTTTTCCACAAATAATTAGAAGTGCTGTTTCTATGGCCTAATTGTACCACTGAATTTTAAGGAAATCATTACCCAAAAGGCAGAAGTTCTCAATGGAAATTCTTCATTAAAAAGACAAAATCTGGCTTCTAATTAGCCTGTTTAAAATGTTTTTAAGAAGCAGTTTATCGAAACAAGTAGCTCACTTTTAAATGACTGAAAGAGACCTTTGTTTGAAGTGGTAGATGCACCACTTGTTTTATACCAACATGTGCTTTTGTCCATAACCTGGCAGCAATGCCACGGGGTGCTTTGGATCCAGGCCATGGCAGGTGCCCCTGGGAGTCACCCGGAAAAGAGAGGGATCCCCCAAGTGAAAACCACTCACTCACACACACGTGTTTGCACAATCAGGCCTCCAGCTTCTGACTTCAGCTAAAGAAAGCAATGGAAAGTACCACGATTCCTCAGTTTCCTTTCTTTCCTTTGCTCCCGTCCAGAGAGCCATAACTCCTAGTCATATGTTAATAAGATATTAGGAAGTTAATTTCAATAATAGGTTTTGATTTTGTAGATAAATATAGCAGGACTGCTCAGCAATGTGAAGGAACGCGTTCCGAGTGAGATTTGCAGGGAGGAGACTCTTATGTTGGTTAGATCTTTTAAACTGCACCATTTCATCTGAATTTTCAGATATCTGTATCTTAGCATTTTTTATGACAAAGGAATGGTTGAAATACATTTTCTATAATTATTTTTCCATTAAAGCAAGCGCTAACCATAGTTAACATTTTTAATTATTCATATCTATACAGTTACAATCTAGTTTTCATGGAATCTATTTTCCCTTCAAAAAAAGAGTAATAACAATGTTGAAAACTTCTTTTCCAGTATTTAAATATCAGAATCAGAATTTTCTCTTGTGTTTCTGTCCTTACTAGGTATTCAGATATCTAGATGTACTGTACATATTAGTCTGGGTACCTTTACTAATATTCACAGTATTTAAGATTAAAAATGCAATTTGTTGTTTAAGTATGTTATTTTATTCTTGTGTAAATTGTTTTGTACAATCTTTAAAAATCTACAGTTTTGCATTTGTAGATATTAAAGGTAAGCAATTTATTTTGTGTTGTCCTGCATGTATATTTTTGCTGTAGATAAGTGTTGCTTAGTTTACTATTTCAGTACATTTCTGTTTAAATAAATAAGCTTACAAACTTTAATACAGTATATATTTTCAGAATATAAACTTTTATATTTCTGTGGTAGGTTAGGGTATGCGTTTTAGGCAATCTTTTTCACTACTATGAACTGTTCTTTTAATCTATAATATAATGGTTTTGTGCCAATAGTTTTTAATTAGAATGAAATGCTCTTTTAATGTTAGGGATGAACAGACAATTTTGGTTGGGGTTTGTTTTATTTTGGTTTTTGGGTATTTTTTTATTATTTTGCCAGCCTTTACAGTTTTAAATATAATTTATAAATATATTGCATTTGTGAATAAGCCTTACCATTAGGTACAAGAAATCTTTAAAGCTGCATAATTGCTTATGTAGCACTAAGGACTTCCCCAAATAATTGCTGTAAGAAAGTTAGCAAGTCAGAGTACAGGGCCTTAAGTTTTTCTTGTGAAAAGGATAATACGGGTTGTTTCTCTTGAACAACATAGGTAGACTTGTCAGCATGGGCTTTGTTATATATAAACTGTGCATTTGTGCTCCCAACCATGGTAGTTTAATCTCAGGCTTTGTGTGGCTGGGTCTATAAAAGTCAAATCTGGCTAAAGCCAGCACTCTTTAGGAGACACTAAAGAAGTTTACATAAGAGACTTATAGACAATCTTATCATAGTACATTTGGGTACTCGGTATCCTCGATGTGTTATCTGTGTCTGCCCAATTAACCGTATGTTTTAAGCCATATTAAATCTCTTTACTGCTATTTTAAATACTACACTGAAAGTCATTCACTAGCTTGCTTGCTCACAGACAGGATTTCGATTTTTAGTGAATAAAAATGTTATGCCTTCCATAAAAACCAAGGACCAAAGAATTGCATTATTCTAACAAAGCATTAGTTCCTTCGCCAGTGAACTAGTTTGACATTTGTACTGAAGATCAAATAGTCTCTTTCTGCTACAAACACTGCGTTCTCATCCATGTCAGGTGCAAGGGGGAAAGATGTATCCACTGACCTATTGGGAAAGGAGTGATGTTCAGCTAGGATGGCATGTCTATTGGTAAGGCTTATTACCAAACCTCTGAGATGAAGCAAAGAACCAAAAATTCACAAGTTATGTCAATGTAAATTTATTTTCAGAACTTGCACAAATAATTAAATGTAGAACTTTGCAAATTAGGCCCTTAAGTTATTTTGTCAGAATGCCATGGAACAGACTAAAACAGTTTCTAATATTTGTAACAATGAGTACATATTATAATATTATAAGGGTACAGGCACCCCTATATCACAGTGTTGTAAATATTTTCTGAAACTGGTACAGTACTGAGGGACTTGTATCTTCTGATATATCAAATATTGACTGTCTAGATCAAATTGTACACAATTTATTTGTTGATGGTCCTGTAACTAGTGTATGGACACATTTCTGGGTGCCTTAGAAGTTGTATTTTTCATGTGTGTTAATATGCAGTATTTATACATTGTGAGAAGCTGCTTTGAATAAAAACATTGAAACTTCATTTCAGTGCAGTGATTTTCAGCTTTGCATAATCAGCTTTGAATGTGGTAAGTGGTAGCCATTATATATGATAATGCTATTCATGGGCTTGTGCCTTTTCAAAGAGAGCACACACACAGCGGGCTTTTTAAAAGAGAATTATTTTTCCAAATGGCAAAACCCAGGGCCTCAAAATACACTGCAGTAAGAACTCCCTGAATTCAATAATGATCCCTCTCATTTATCATTTCTTGCTCAAATCCAAGAAGACCTTGCTCAAATCCAAGAAGACTGCCAAGAACTGTCTTATAAATGCACTTCTAAGATACCTCTACCATTACCCCTCCTACTCTTTGAGATGTGCACATCACCTGAAGCACATCTCCCCAAAACCAACTACTAGGAGCAGGATTGTGGCTCCACAGAAGGGAATTTGCTATTGAAGAGGTGTTTCCCAGGGAGGCCAAGACTGAGCCCCGAACCAGGGTGAAGGTGGATCACCCTCTGATCCCTGTGCATGGACACAGACAGGATTCCTGCCACAGGCCTCTTGTGTACCAGGGAACCATTGGGCTGTATCTCCCATGATGAGAAGAGTCACTGGAAATTACTTCTGTCAGGGCCAGAACAGGAACGACATTGGTGCAGGGAGCCAGTGGGAGCCAAACCACATCTACAACAAGGTCTGAAAAAATGACCCTCACCTGATTCAAGGGACAACAATTACGTCCTGCAGTTATATTGGTTGGCTTTAAACTGACAGTCACTGCTAGTAAAAACTAGGCTCAGCTATTTAGAGCAGAGGATTGAGCAATTTAGTCTTGCTTCACTATCAACAAATCCAATTATTTATTACGGTGACTCTTGTCAGGAATTAACTTATCGAAGCTTCCACCATGCACATGATGAACAGGCTGTGACACCTTCCCAGCCCAACAGTTCTATTGATAAGTTTGGGTCTTAACACAGATTGCCAACATAATTTAATTTTAGATAACTCATTTTTAAAAGAAAGCAAAAATTCTTTAAAATTAAAAATTCCATCCAAGTATTTTGGGGGTCAAGGTTTTTTATATGTCAGTCCTTGTTGCAGTAAATTAATATACAAATATATTACATGGAAGAAGAGCCCATTAAGAAGATACAAAGTTGGTGTACAGATTTAAACAGACAAAAGATTAGTCTAGGAATTGCATGTATAAAAGATCAGGCAGGTATTAATCCCACTTAAGATATAAAAAGTACTCAAACAGGTCAAAGCTCCACATAAACTAAGACATGGGATTGAATTCTGCTTGAATAACAGAAACAACATTGCATATGGCAAGAACAAGGAGAGATTCTGAAAGAGATGAACAGCAAATGAAAGCATGTGAGAAAATTAGGACACCATTATACAGACTGAGGGAGTTCAAAGCAAATCGGGTATCTGCATTGGGGAAGGAAAAAGTCAGGGTGAGATTCTCACCTCTCCTTGGTGTCTTATTTTTCATGAACCCTCCTCAGAAGTAAGATTTACTCAAACATAGTACATCTCTTCATGGCTCTGATGTCTGAATTAATCTCAAACCCAATCTCCAGTCATAGCATGGAGACTCTGATTACTAAAAAAGCCAGACTAACAGCACCCTCTGGAATTCAAACCACCATTTTGCTTTAAATTATACTCTTTCCTTGGTTTTACAAATTTCCTCATTACAGATATATAACAAAAATAGAATGTTAAAAACTGTAAAAAGAGAAGTGAAAATGTTCTGCAACTCTAAGTTGTGTCTGAAATGGAGGCTGTGGAATGGCTGCTGCCTCCTAAGATGGGAGATTAAAAGCTGCAGCTAACATTAGAGTTTCTAGAATGAAAAATTATTTCAACAGTAAGCAGCAATCTTGACTTGGTAGGACTGAGTTAATTACTATGATCTAGAAGTAAGTTATTCACAGTCACACAGAAATGTTTCTGATGTGTCTGTAAATAAGTGCTACAATTACTCCAAAAAGATCAGCAGTTTCCTGCTGCTGTCCTTCCAGCCTCCTGGTTGTTCCACACGCCGCCCACCAGGCTCTGGGGTGTTCACTTTCTACAAGAGGTTCATTAAACAGATAAAGGAATTCACAAAAAGCTCTCCCCGTGCCTAATTATTCATGATCTGCATTATCTTAGCCTCTCACTTGTTTATTTGGTATGCAGCTGCAGCAAGTTGTTTGTCAGGGGCTCAGGCTCTGGCAAACAACTCTTCAAGTCCAGTTTTTGCCTACTAGGCTCATAATGAGCAACAACTCCAAACCCCTGCCAGCTGCACTGCCATGGGATGCCCTCCTGTTCCAAGGGCAAAGGCCAGAGGAGCGTGGCTTTGCTGGTTGCAGCAGCATCCCACTGGCTGTAGTGTGGGGTATGGAGCTGGAGACTGCTTGACCCCAATCCTCCCTTTATTTCTGAAAGCAAGCCTTAATAATATCATTTTTCCTGCCGTAATGACCTTTCATCACTCCTCTGCACAGGGCTGCTCCTGGAATGATGTCCAAAGCCATGTCATTTATTAACTACAAAGCAACCTGGAAGTTCCTCCTGCTCATGACCAGGGGATCTGAGAAAAGCACTTCCCACAGTGCTGGTAACACCCACCCCATCCTTGTCCCCATCCCCATCCCCAGGCTGTGCCTGCCCTCACCACACCAGAAAAACAGGACATTTTATTCTTCATGTATTTACATATAACAGGAAGAAACAAGCTTATTTTCCTGGATGCTAATGGGATGCCAGTTAGAAAGGAATATCCCAAAGCACATTAGATCTGGTGGGATTCATCTTCCATACATGTCTGTAACTAGTTGGGACACAAAAGACACTGTCCCTCTCTAAATGATGGGTTTTAAATAAATGCATTTTGTCTAAAAAGATACTGACAGATTAAACTGAGCTTTACATGAGTAGGTCAGGATAGAGCTGATTTGAAAGGCTCCAACTTTTCCCAACTGTTTCAAGTCTGAGAAAATCCACCAGCTCTCCATTTGCGAGTGGAGCCCTTGGTAAACACAGTGCACAACTGTACGGTGGCTGAGTGCCAACCAAATGGTGAGTCAGCAGGCAGGGGAGGGAATCAAGTGTCAAGAATGCATTTCACCCTCACTCAGAGAACACTTTTCTTACCAGCAGAATGAAAACACGCCATAAAAAGCAAAAAATTACTGGAAATTTTTTCTACATTGATACAGGCAACTATTGTAATTTTTGTCCAACTTAACAGAAGCTCTCTGATTTTAAATTAGGACAGATGTTAAAGAAAATACCAAACAGCAAAGTGATGAGAAAGAGGTTCATGAACACGTATCCGTGCAGTCCTATGATCCTCACTCTGACAAAAATTCCAGTGATAATCCTGGGAAGGCTGAGTGCCGAAGGGTTTCAGGAGAGCATTAGAATCAATAACACTAAACACTTGCACAGATATAAAAAGGAGTACATTTTCGTAATGAAAATACAGTTCAGCTCATCTGTCCTATTCCCAAAGGAGTATCTGTGTACCCTACTTTGCTTCACAGTGTTCTTGTGGAGTGTTTGATGAAATCACAAGATTTCCTAAATCATTTTTAAATTAATCCCTCTTAAGAAATTCCCCACTGAAGCATCATTTTGCATGATCACTCTAGACACTTTATTCAGGATGGAAAAAAAAAAGCCATAACAAGATTGAGGACTAAAAAAAAAATAATAATAATAATAAAAGAAATACTTGAAAGAGGGCCCACTCTTCCACCTGAAGACTTGAACACTCATTTACAAGGTTGTTAAACACTGCCAAACCAGAATGACAGCATTTTATACCTACTTTCTTACTCTTCACAGGTGTAAATAACCACATTGGACACCTGTGGAGGAGGGGAAAGGAGCAGGGGGAGACGACTCCAGTTCTTACCTTGTCAGTGTTAGTTAAGGGTAATTACAGAGCAGCTGTAATTTCCAGCTGACCCCCACTGGGGGACAGAGGACAGGCAGCTCTGGTGCCCTCACTGCTGGAGCCCACCAACACCTACACAAAGGAATGACTTTTGAACACTTCTTGCCCCACTGACCTCCATGGCCTGAGCCACCTTCTGCAGGAGTTCAACTCACAGCCAGCACCATCCATTTAGTGTTAGATTGTCCTGCCCTGCTTAAACATGGCTGTCAAACAGCAGAGAAAAGGACTAGTTTGTACACACATCTAATGCATCCAGGGTGGAAATGCTCACAGTAAGTTTCCCTGCACAGGTCTCAGAAAGTCTTTTCTCCCATTTAAAAACCCTCACATAACCTAAGCCCAAAGTTTAGACAAAACCATCATCTACAGCATTAAGAGACAAGCCCTGCTGAGCAAGCCCTGCTGGAGTGCTTGGAAAGACTTTTACCCCAGTCTTCTCCCAGATGCTGGCAGCTGTGGCAGGGGCTGCAGGTCAGACAGACACAGCTGCACCAAAGGAGATACACTGGAGCTGACTTTGAGCTCAAAGGGTCGACAAAAATCCAGGACACTTGAAAGGTGGCAACATCCCACAGAGGAACACAGCAGCAAGGAGATTATTTCTTCCAACAACACCTTCCCTCCACCATGACCTTATGGACTGGAAATACAGTCTGACCAAAGAGTAACTTGATGGAAACTGATGGCACTCACTGTGAAGGATTCTGACATGGCTTGCACTTGGCCTACACAAGTGTGAGGAGAGAACCAAGTCCTGCCAAAATTCAGTTTTGAAAGTAAATTCCCTATGTGTGCTTCTAAATTCCTCCATCTGAGATTCCTAAAGAGAGAGGGATGTAAAAGACTGTCAGGTGCAGTATTAAATTTGCAGCTTATGGAGGAAAATCACAACGCATCTTTCCTGTATGCAGAAAGCTCTAAGTAATCTTCCATCATTATCACAGCACTAATTCCCAGAAACCCTGCAGAGCTCCAGAACACTCTAGAGCTCTATTTTAGGTACCCAGCACTCCTCCATCAAGAGCTGTCTTTAAAAAATAATAAATTCCAGTTACAAACAGAAAATTGTTTTCCCATTCTTGCACTCCCAAACCCAAATACATTTTTGGTTTTCTGTGTGTACATCCCTGACAAATGCAAAATCTACAGGTCATTCCAGTTTACACTGCCTGGAACCTACTGAGCACATCAGAAAAGTAAGAGACCAAATGAAATGACACATGTAGTGGCCCCACAAGACTAACACAATTGTGGATTAAGCAGCAGAAAAATCTGAAGACCTTACAGCTTGGTGGCTTGTTGTATGAAGACTCTTCACCTAAGAATGTGAATTCTTGTTGAGAATTTTATTTATATAGTCTGTTCAATTTTTATGCAGAAAGCATTAGCACAGACTGTTTTAAATAATTTTAGACACTCAGCACTAAGTAAGTGGCTCACTTTCAAGAACCAACCAAGAAAAAACATTCCACAGAATGTCATATATTCCTTCAGAAGGGGAGTTACATTTCATCAGCATGGATGCTTAAGTGGAATAAGTCTCAGTATGGGGACTGTTTTCAGCAATAGTTGTTAATTAAGTAGTAAAGTACTAATATAATGTTTAGGCAGGTTGCATTTAAATAGGCCTATAATGATATCTAATTACTAAAAAAGAGTGCTAAAACCATTCTGCAATAGACTATGTTCAGTTTTCCTGCATTGCCCAAATCCCTTTGAAAACAGAAAGGATTCCAATGTCCACTGTACAGTGGCCAGGGCACAGGCAAGCTGTGAAACTTATGCCTTCAGCCACAGAGGAGGACCTTTTATTTAAAAGCAAACTCTAAGTTTCTCTAACAGAAGCTATTGAAATTAAAAGAAAATATTCTTAACACATACAGGAACAAATAAACACAGAGTAGCAGTGAGGGCCAGGAGCTCTTCTGCACAGTCCTAATGAAAAACCACCAGGAAAACAAGGAAGAGCCTGTGAGGAAGCACAACAGTCACTGAACTCACCACGGGGGACACAGCAGGAACCTGTCCCAGCAGGGCATGTCTAAGAGTGAGGCATTCCATTCAAAAGTAAACTTGGTGGAGAAGGGACCAAAATGCTCTATTGCAGACCTCTGGTGAGAGAGGTGCAATTCTTTGTGGGTGAGCAAAAAGTGCAGTAGGCAAAAGGAACCTGGCACAGCCAGGATGAGTTTCAACCAAAAGAAAATGCAAATATTTAAAACTGAAAAATGTGTCAGTGGAGATAAAGGCTCAGCAGAAAAAAGCATAAGGATAAAGTTGAAATGCACAAAACTGCCATCATCATAGCAGAAATTAAAAGTACTGGGGAGAGAAACGTTTGTATCTTAGATATAATTTGTATTATGATCTCTAGAAGATAAGAACCAGTAACACCAAGTACAGAGACATTTTGATTTTCTAATGGCTCCTTTTACTGGTGACAGTAGTTCTTCATTTGTGGTATAAATGCAGTAAGTAGCTGACAAGTCTAATTAAAGTCCCAAAGTTGCTTGCAGAATCTTTATGTCCTTTATAAATCTTTATATTCCTCAATAATAGCCATTGGTGTCTTTTACTCTAATTAACAACAGGCTGCTGTGAACATGGGCCCCAGTTCCAGAAAAGGTCCTATCTGATCTTAAATAAAATTAAAGTAACACTCTCATCATTACTACGATGACAAACAGTTTATCAATATACATAATAATTTTGAAATTTTTAATTTTACTGTATGTTAAGCTAAAGCTTGGCAGGCCCTTCCAGCTTGAATTATTTTCTGATTTGCAAACTAACACAGTACATCTCTGCACAGTTAAAACCCTCCCATTTCCTGAGGCCACGATTGCACTTGTTTTCCAGATGACGTGTGGAATGACATCGTGGCAGCAACGGGGCTCCTTCCATGTCACAGAACACCTTCTGTGACTTTTTCGAAATCTGCATCAACAGAAATTAGGTACCAAATCTACAAAGCTGCTTTGAGAATCTGCCTTTTGTGCCTTCACTGGCAGCCTTTCAGTGTTTCAGCAAAGCCTTTGTTCACCTGGAATTGTGCCAATAGTCCCTTTGGAAATACCAAATTCCCAGCTTTTGGGAGCACTGCCTGACTCCATGATGTCCATGGAGCTCAGTAGTGCAGCTTTCAAACAGCCACATTCTTCACATGTCCATAAGTTTAAAAACATTCTTTAGTGAAATCAAAGCTTCATATCACCTTTGCAAAAAAGACAGGTAGGCTGAGATACTGGATTTGCAGAGACTTGGATTATTTTTGCCTATGTATTACTTTGCAGATGATCTACAAAAACACTAAATCACAGGTTTAGCTTTTAAATTAAAGCAGCTGACCACAGGTTATACACATGAACATAACTATCTTTTCAAAAGAGGAGGAAGGTCTTGTCCATTTGACAAGAATGGTACATTTTTTGGAGATTCAAACCTCACAACTAGAAAAATAGGTCATCTTCAACTGATGTAAAAAGAATTATAACCAACCAAGGACAAAAATCCAAACCCACATGCTTGGGGTGAGGTTCTCATCCTATAAGTCAATTAATGCTCTAAAATGTTCTCATTTCTATTCTGCAAGACCTCCCAATTTTCACTGTGTAAAACCTGTGCTTTGAACATTAAGGAAGATGACATTTGTATTATGGCAGTAAGATATGCAGTGGGTTAATATCCTACTTTGTGAACAGATTACCAAGAAAGAAGCTTCCCTTGCCATAAAAGGCACTTTTTCCCTTTGGATGCAGAAAGCTGATTTCACCATGGAACTGAGTCATCAGGGAGACTGCTGAGCAGCACCAGCCAAGAAATAAAGATCAGATGGCATCTGCTGCTGCTCCACTCTGCACCTTGCTTTTGTTCAAGCCTGTTTGTGCTCAGTCACCACACTCTCTTCAGGACTCCTGCTGTACAGAATGCACAGGGGTTTGGGCCCCAGATGTGCTGATCCACAAAGTGGATCCACTTGCTGTGGGTCACACAAACCTTAAGATTCAGACATTGCAATGCCAGCCAATACAAGATCTAAATTAACACTGTGTAGAATTAGTGCACAGACTCAGGACATCATTTGATAATAGGAAGTTTTGATTTGCAAGATTTGTTGCCACACAGGCCTCTAGAATCCAGAAGTTTATTTTCTGCAGAATTCTATGTTATATTTTTAGGGGAATGATGTCTTCCTTTATTTCATGTGGTGTTATATACCCACTGCTTAGCTGCAAAGCAGGATGCAACATGCTGTCAACTTAGCAGTGTAAGTTAAATTCAAGGAACCTTCCCAGACTGATTAGTAAATAACATTAAGTCATGTAATTAAAACAAAATCAAAACAGTAGGAGCACTACAACACTGCAAAGGTTTGTGATATTTATACCCACAGTCAGAGGCCAGACATGGTGCTTGTTTGTGTCTAATACAGACAAGCAGAAAGGAAAACTCCTCCCATTCAAGATTTCATAAAACTGAACAGGGTGGGCAAATTCAGCAGTTACAATGTGGCAGCAAAGTGATCAGTCACACCCAAATCCTTTTTCCTTTTTCTCCCCCAGTCTTTCATGTTGGTAGACATGGCACTGAAGAACTGGGCAGTGTTAGATCGGGTGTTATGGCTGGACTCCATGGTCTTAAAGTTCTCTTCCAGACTAAATGATTCTCTGATTCTATTACAATGGAGATGAGATCCTAAACCCACATTTGCCTCAGCTGCCAAGATGCTGTGCTAACACAAAGAGATAGTTCCTGTCCAAGAAGGAGGAAAATTCACCATCAGAAATTCAGTTATAAATACAGATACGTGGAAATTTAATATTGGGCTTGCTGTATTCAAATCAATAAGAGATTTTTCAGCAACTTCAATGGAAATAGGATCAAGTCCAGAGATGGGAGATATGCCAGCTTTGCTCATCAGCCCCTGCCTAGCCTTTGCACAGTCTCATTTATTACAATCATCACATCGGAGGGAGGTCTTTAGGATCAATACAAAGGAGAAAGAGATGCAGTAACTTTGTATGAGCTGTAAAAATGGGTTTTGAAACTGGGGATCGAGAGACAATGAGACAAAAGACAAGCAGGAAGAAGCACAGGTTAGCAGCTGATACAAATCATTACAACTCCAGGAGAACTGTGAAACATCTTCATGAATGCTGTGGCTTAGAAACTACCAGGGGAAAGCACAAGGAATGAAGAGGTTGGAAATGGGGTTTTACTCCAAGGAAAGAGGATGGCTGAGTGCATTGGATTTTTTTTAAATAAAGGTAATTAGTGGAAATAAAACCTTTCTCTCCAAATTGAGACCTGGAATTACTCAATGGATTAGTTGTCAGCCCACACAGTGAAAGGCATTTGGTAAGAAAGCTCTTAGTGATGTGAGGGGAAGTAGGAACCAGCCTGAACACGAGGGACAGAGTAATGCACTGATTAATTTACACAGTGTTGTGAAGTCTGTAAACAACAGTTGTTAAAATAACCACAGAAATTTAGAAATACTGAGAATTGACTGTTCTCAGAGTGCACAATGACATCAATAAGCAAAAGAGGCATTTGTGGGTATCACATGATTGATCTT
This sequence comes from Xenops minutus, assembly GCA_035221455.1. Lineage (NCBI taxonomy): Eukaryota > Metazoa > Chordata > Aves > Passeriformes > Furnariidae > Xenops > Xenops minutus. The sequence continues at coordinate 15,742,030 of JAWWEE010000018.1, forward strand.
CAGGTTCATTTTTATGAATAACATTTGATTCAAAAAATATAAAGATACTTCCACGGTGACCAATAGCAAGACAAATGAATTAGGGGCTGCAAGCCAAAGAGCCTCTTTTATCTAAAGAGAAGGGTTGCTTACTCATCTCTAGTCAACAGCCCCTTTTAAACATACTGAAAGTAATTTTAAAACCCCAAGGAATGATGGAATTTAAATGATTTGTGCGGGTGGAAGACTGAGAGGTTTTTCTACATAATCAGTTATTTACCAGAAAAATATCAGATGCTGCATTGCATTGTTTAGTCATATTTATCAGAAATTCATTTTTTCCCAAATTAAACTCCGGGCAATACAGCTGAACTCAGACACATCACAGTAGATCAAATTTGCTCTCCCTTTCTTTGCAGTGTAAGTTTGTTGCAATTTCCTATTTACTTTTCTCGTGGTCCTAAGTGTATTTCTGAATGAATCAGTACATTCACATCATTCCAGTGAATCAGTTGGTACTTCAAATGAAGTTCAAAGGAACTCAAGTGAATCAGCCAAATTACAGAGAGCAAACAAGTAAGCAGATTCAGGGGGTGGGTTTAGCTGTGTGAAATCCGGGTTCAATCCTGTGCTCTGACATGGGAACTGCTTTAGGTCTCAGTCCACAAAGACATTTAGGCACTTTTCACTGAAATCCCCTAAACCACACGGAATCAATGAAGCATCCAATCCCACCAGCAGTTTCCTCTTCCATCCAAATTACCACACCAAACTCCAAAACTGGGCTCAACTGTTCAAGTCAAGAGAGAGGCAATAAACCCACAAGCTTTTGAAAAAGCTCTGATATCAGAGGGGAATGGAGACACATTTGTGTTGTATACATGCACAACACTCTACACTTGAGATAAATATCTTTTTCTGAGGTACTAAGTTTCCTCTGAAAATCAAAAAACATCCCACAGACTAACCATTCATCCATCCATGAGATAAGCTCAAATTTCCAGCTCCACAGTTAAGCAAATGTAAAATAAAGCGACTAAGAAATTAGTCACTGACCAAGTATATTTATAAATAAATTATAGATATGGCATGAATGGTGTCTACAAATCTCCCCTTGGACTGAGAAGAGCGATACAACCCAGGCTCATTTCCTGGGTCAGGATTAGAGCCTCAGACATTGAACTTGCACTGGAGCAGACCCTCAGCACACAGCAGGCACATCCTCTCCATAGGGAATCTTCCAAGGACATAAAGAAATATTAAAAGAAAAATGAAGTCCCAAATGTCCTTCACTCTAAAGACAGATCCTATTTGTGGTGGTGGGTGAACCTCAGCATTTAGCTCCAGTATAAGGCACAGAGCTGCAAGGGAGCACAAATTTTCATCTGGGCACAACTCCAATTTTGTATTAATAAACTGGCTCTATTTTGTAAACAGAATCAATATCCTGTTTAAAAGTGATTCTCAGAAGGGCAGGAAATTAGAAAATATTAGTATTAAATTAATCAAACTTCTATTCATGAAATATTGTTAAAGTTAATGGATACATTTATTACTTTTTTGATTTTTCAGTGTATGTACACACATACATTGAAAATGTTACCCTAAACACATAAACTATGTGCCCATTTGAGATATAAAAAAGCTCCATATTTTCTTCTTACTAATGGTCATTCCATGAACACCAAATATGTGCAATTTCTACTTTCAGAGATTATGAATTTTAAATATAATTTTTAGGTTGAATCATACAGAGTAAGTTTCTTTTTGCTCTTTAGTATTTCTCAACAATATTGGATGTGCCTCTAAAAGTAAGAGGAGGCAATAAACATGCAGAGAAGCAGAGATTTCCTAAATCATTTTATTTTATTTTATTAGTGGTATACCAAGTCCCCCTTTTCCTGTTCTTGTCAGGAAATTTCGGAGAATCGAATGACATCAGTTACATCATTGGAGGCATTTTAGTCCTTGGCTTGCATTTTCACATAGCTAAGGAATTTCTAAGCTCTCTACAGTTCTTCTTTTCCAGAAGGGTATAAACAGTTCCCAGTTTAGAAGAAATGTATCCAGGACAGAAAGAGGCCTCCCTGGGGAAAGAGCAATGAGAGCAGGGACAAGGAGAAGGCCACAAGAGTGAAAGGGGGTGAGGTTTTGAGGAACAAAATGTCCAAAAAGATCACTAATGTGGTTTGGCTTGCAAACCTGATGAATATTAAAAGCACTCAGAAATTATTATATGGTCTGCATATGGATAAGGAGCATGGGCAGAAGAGAGAAAAAGAAAGATTTTGTAGTCTTTCTCAAAATTTAAAATCAAAATCTTCTACAATGAGATAAAATTCTGCTGAAAAGAAATTAGTTTATAAAACAGGCTGACGGTGCAAGTCTAAATTTATCTATAGCATTTGTTACCAAACACACTTTGAAACACAACACACCCAGGGAAGGTTGGTTATTTACTCCACCCAGACTGTCATTCTAGATCTCAAAACTTTGCTTCCTGGCTGCATCAAGTTATTTTAACTTTTGAGCTGAAGAGCTTCAGGTTTTATTGCTAGGACCTATGAAGGAAGTTACACTTGAGAAGAATTCACCTGAAAATATCAACTGCATAAACCAAACACGGTCTCGAGAATCACTTGCAAGACTTGAAGTGGTGTTTTATTTACTGAGCCTTTTCCCTTTTGTGCCTGCAGATGCATGAACAGTAACTTTTTATGAGGTCTGCTGGAACCCCAGCGGGACAGTTCACTGTGATGCCTTTGAAGCAAAAAGCAAACATTTTTAACTGTGTGTGTGCAAGATTAGCTGTGAACTGCACATGTCCTGCCCTGCAGCTGAGATCACTGCTGCCTGTCCTGGCTGTGGATTCCACAGCCTGGTGAGTGGCACAGAGATGTGACCATTCACTGAATTACTCATTCATCCCAACATACACTTGGTCGTTTATTACAACATACAGAATTCACCCAGGGGAGAGAAAGTCATGCTATTCACAGCCTTCAACATTTCTACCCTTCCACTAACATCTTTCAACAACTTCAAACCATCCCTCTTCTCTCTGTTTAGCTTTGAAATGTTTAGGTGTTCATACCATCAAAACTGGAGATGTATGTCCTCAAAACTGGGCACAGGAATGTCTGAGTTCTAGTTTGCAGCTCCCAACTTACACACACAAGTAAAAATGCCCACAAATTAAAACCTAAGGACTAGAGATGCTCAACTGCACTTGCATATTTAGCAAGTGCACAAGTAAAGGCAACTTGTTCCAGAAAAGTGAAACACAAACTGCAGACTCTCCACTGAATATCCTGCAAATGACACCACAGATCACTGACAAGTTCCTCTACTATTGTGCTCTACCTTTCATAAGTGTTTTAAAATAAACACTAAATAGTAATTGCTTAATGCACATTAAATATGCTTTTGGGATGCTCCATGAACAACTGCAGGAAGTCACTAGTGCCACAATGTACTCAATATATTTGAAATATTAACTTCCATTAAAATACTATTATTTTCTACTGTTACCTCTGCCACCAATAATAGCCAAAGGATATTTGTATTTAAAAAATTCTCTCCTCTCTGTCATTGAGTAAGACTTCAATACATCTCTTCAATCACTGCAATACAATGGCCACAGAGATGCTGTAATTTTTTTTTTTCCTAAAGTCACAATCTACAGAAAACCTCTGAATGGGTAGAGAACTTACTGTTAAATACTAAAACGATAGGACACCTCATTACTCGTGTGCACTGAAGAAAGTAGAGGGATATAAATATAGCCAAAGGTTAAACCAAACTGTCTTATTTTATACAAAAATGTAGGCTCAACATGGCAGCACATTTTCTGTATGAGACTATGTACAACAACATATAGACACACAGACCAGGCAGAGAGGACTGGACTCAGTGGTCTTGTCCCAGGTCCAAGCAGGATCTCCCACAGCAAGCCAGTCTGTCAGAGAGGGTTCAGCACAAAAAGCACTAAGAGGTTACACAAAGTCACTGTGATTGCATTTAGGAATGATCCTCAGGGCAGCTCTCCTTTCAGGGATAATGCCTTTGCCAGACTTTACACATCCATGCCAGTCATCTGTCTAGATGAAGGAGAACAGCAGATAAATAGGGAAAAGGACTAAAACACATTTCACAGGGTAAGACTTCAGTGGGAAGGGAAAGGAGAGAACTTGGGAGGTGCTATGCAAGGTGCCAGCAGAAGTAGTATTTGGAGAAACATCCCATACATTATGTAGTATCATATGGCCCTAGATTATGCAATTCCATAATACTCTTTTCCACATTGCCTGTTGCTCAGGACAGATTCATGCAGGGCTTGGTTTGTTTAGAGCAAAAGGCTCCCACCTTATTGCTGAAGGTCAGGAGCACATTTGAAACAATTTCTTTGGAATCAAATCTGTTCCTCCTTCTGACTGGAGGTCCTGGGGTACAACGTTTCTGAATACTGAGTAGCTGCACTGGAAGCTGATCCCTGACCGTGGAGTGCATATACCACACAGTGGGTGCAAAAAAGATAACTTGGGTCCCAGGTGCCACAATTTAGGCCCCCAGAATTAGTATAAACTCTCATTCCTACACTTTATTACCTGTAAAATGGGGATAGTACTCACATCTCTCAGACTGTTTTGAAATAAATTGATAATTAGAGAACAAACATACAAGAAAGCCTATAAAGAAATTAATCTTCCTGTCTACGTGGCTGAGTGGAAATGTGTGTAAGTCACCTGAAAAATCAGAGAAGAAAAAAATACCAAGTTGCTGACCATTTCCATGTCCAGGAAGTTCATTTACAAATGTCTCTCTTGAAATTACTCCCTTTCCAGCAAATCTGACACTGTGCTTTCAGAAATTTGCAGAAAACACTTACAGAAGGAATACCTCTCACCATTAGACTCAGCTGCCATATAAACCCAAAATAAACTGGAAACCAGCAATCAAAGGCTCAGTTTTTTGATGGAGGCATGAACATACCAAAATTCATTTATTTTCTGAGCACAGCAAATTAAGCTGCAGAGTATTTTACGTGGCAGATCTTCCTCAATGACACCATTCTTCCTGACAGAGTTTATTTCACTATAGCTCTCACTCCATGAGGAGCAAGAAGTATAGATGAATTCTGGCTGTTGCAGAGAAGAAATTAATCATGAAGCAACACTAAAACCTCCACAAATAACTTGCTCCTTTTGAACTCTAAGTACTTCAGTACTAAGAAGACACACACACTCCTGGAGAACCATGTGTTTATGACTGGAAGCTGTGGCTTCCTTACACAGTCTTTGTATATGGGTATTATCAGCCTCTGCAAGAACAGTTTTCACTGCAGCTGAAAGGAGGAGGAAGAGGCACAAGGTGGAACAGAAAAAGTATGTGCAGTGCTTATTACATTAAAAACCAGCTGTGGATGGATGCATTCATGTGCAAGGATTGCTGCAGCAAAGCTGCAACCACAGACAAAATTAAACTGATTTTTTTTCAGCCTCCATAGTCCTCATGTAATGTAAGATTTTTCCTTTCCCTTTTTGACATGCCCTAAAGCTTCCTGTATTCCGATCTCATGGCCTTTTCAGCAGGACTCAGGATGATCCCAAAGCCTCTTGTTACACCCACTTGCACTTCACCAGACCTACCAGGAGGCACCAATACTCAGACTGGGGAGACGCTGGGCTGTTTGCAGCGTTTTCAAAGGCAGCTCAGTTTACATATTTCCCTTATTTTGTTCTTTAAGTCTTACTTCAGAATTTGAAAGATGGGGTAGATGAGAATGACAACAGAGAAGATTTGGGTTGATTGGGGGTAATCACAGTACTTTGTCATAACACTTTTGTACAAGGAAAGCCAAAGCACATCATATAAAAAAATAAAATAAAATCCCTAACCCAATTTCTTGTTTCTTACTGATCTGTAGGAAACAATACCAGATTTTTACCAGTCTGTATCATCTGCCAAAACCAACACTAATCTATCCAAGCACATCAACACTCAATATCCTCTCAGAGGTGTGAGTGAACACAGCAGGAAGCTGAGAACACATCAATTTCCCAAACTAGGTTTCTCAGTTTTAAAATCAACACATGATGCCAGCTCAGACTTTTGTCATTTTCCCAGCCCGAGCAAAGATGAAGCTCAAAGGCAGTGCTTGAACTGGCTCTTCCGCCTCTCAAACTGTTCAAATAACATTTTTCTGGCTGGATTTGTTTTTAGCATGGATATTTGCAAGTCATTTAGTTTATAATAGCTGCAAGAAAGATAAACATAAATAAACATGGCATCAAATATTGTAAGGAAAATTCTTCAGAACCAGATCCCCAGGTTGCACATTAAATACCATGATCTACTAAAATCTATGGAGCTGTGATAATTTACATCCATGGAGAATTTTACTCATTATATAATTCTACTAAAATATTTTTCCCTTGGTCATGTTACAAATATCAAATCTAGGATGCTTGAATTTGGAAGGTCCTCTCGTGTGTACAACACTGCAGAAGGTATTGAACCCTATGAAAAACGAAACAAGCAGATGAAATAGTGTCACTAATTTCAGAATGTGCAGCTGATTTTTATCACATTTCAATAATGCTTCTAATCTCCCATCATAAAATATAAACCAGCTCTCTGAAAGGCTAAATAACCAACTTCAGCTGCTATGATCTGCACAAAGACTCTCCTTTAATAAATGTGCTTCCATAATTTTTAATACATCACTTTATGCTGTACAAGATAATAATTTATCCAAGTTTTAATTTCCAAGCTCTGTGCTGTTGACATTTAACAGTATTTTCTGAAAAAGAAAATCAAGAACAAAAAAATTACAACAAAGAGAATGGTGAAGACAAAGATCTAAGAAAATCATCGTCAATTTTTTTACCTGCCTTAAGCGTGTTTTATGTTGTGTGCACTGAACTCCTGCAATGACAGTTCATATTAATTAATGATCATATTATTTTTGTAATAATAGTGTTCATGACAACTGCTGCTCCAGAGCTTCACTGAGCTGCTGGTGGAACAGTTCAGCACTGTGGAGAGACCCAGCATTCACTCATACCTAGGTTTCCTCCGAAATTTTGGCTGGAGAGAAGAAATAAGAGCTCACTCTTTTTCATAATTTGAATTCATCTTTTCTGTTAAAACCATGCCATGGGTTCCTAATCAGTGTTTCATTAAGACTCAAGGTGACCAAATTGGCAATACCATAAAACACAACTTCTGCCACCAGCTCCTCTCTGCTCTGTCTTACTCCAGATCCTTGATCAAAAGATGGGAAGAGAAGGAAGATGGGGCTGTTAATTCCTGAAGAAATGTTATTCAACCAATGGGAAAAAAAGTAAATAAAGAACAATGTATTCTCAACATTTTCCTGCAAATCAAAGACCTCTGCCAATCCTTAACTCACAGTATATCCAAGTGTATTTTCTGAGACATATCACAGCAAAACTGCCTTGTGCTCTGTATTGCAATAAGCAATGAACATGTAGAGCTTTCCACAGCCAATGGATACCCAAGGGGTTTGCAGGCAGCCCTCTAGATGCTAGTTCAGCACTGCAGACAAGGACTGAGGGTGTGCACAAACATCCACCTGGTGAATAGCCGTGTTGGTAGAGAAGGTTTATCCCCAGATGTTCATCACCATCATCTGCAGACGTTACTGCCCCTTCAGAGCAGCTCCCACCTCTTCATTTTAACTGGTACCAAAACCACTCCAAATAAAACAAACCAGATTAGCACAGACCTGCCTCTTGACACTGTGAGAGAAATTCAGCCCAATGAAAGCATCCCCTGCCCTTCCCCCTCCAAACCACTCATCCTCTCCCTCATGCAAGAAACAGCACTTAACTGACCCCTTCAGGCATCACAGGATGCTAAACAGACAAATAATGATTTTTTTATTGAACAAGGGAAAAAAGGGGGGAAGGGAGAAAGCAGGAAGGCCTTCTTCAGCTGCAATCCGGGTGTATCTATCCTGAGTTAAAGTAACCATGGTTTTATCTGTAGTATACAAATGGGAGAAGGAAGGTTAATTTATTTCACCTGATGAGAAATATTATGTCTCCTCTCCAACAGATAAAATGCAGAATGGGCCAGAAAAGAGTAAGCTAAGTATATGGCAAGACAGCTCTAAACTCTCTCAGGTCTTCCTCTCCTTTAAGATCAAGATCTCCTATCCTTCTCATGACAAGAAAATCTTTCACTGTGCAACCATTTAAAAAGACTATTCAGATTGTTTTACTTTCCATTTTTCAAACCTGAAACACCAGAATGAATAATTACAAGAGTGTTCACCCTTGCTATTAGTTTTAGGGCCCTCTAGGGCAAGCTGTTTAATTCTTGTCTTCCAGGCTAAAAACTACTTTTCCTTCTTGAGAAGCAGCTCAGAGAATGGCATCAGTTTGATCAAGAAAGATTTGAAATAGAGAATAAAAAGAATCCTTCATTATGGGCAGATGTTAGGAATCTCTTCCCCCCATCTCTTTTTTTCTGTCTTTCAGGAAGACAAATCACTAGAAGTTTAGACATATAAAAAATAACAGCAGCATCAATTTTGAAGCAATGTGTATTTCAGCAGACAGCACATCAGTCAGTTTGGTTTATAGAACCCGAGAAATTATGTTTTAACTTTTACTACTTCTTCTGTCACTGTAGAAAATATGTAGTTTCTCTGCTTTGGAGTACAACAGATAATATTGTCATATTCAAAATTATACTTATGGCTTATGCATATAATAACTACAACATTTGTCCTGCATTTAATTTTATGTCTGTGTTCCAGAGTTTACTTGGCTAAAAGAAAAAAAAAGGAAGAAGACAGTGAATGTGTGTTCTGGATTAAGTGCATTTCTTAACGTGCAGTGTTTAATTTGTGGAAACAAGGCAAAACAAAAGGTAAAACTGCTGTGTATTTTAGGAAAGGTAATCCAAAAGCCTCATAATATTCACCTAAAAGCTAATTACACCTTAGCTATGGCAAATAAATTTCTGCAAGACAATGGCAACAAGCTCAGACCAAAACTTTCTTAGCCTTTCAATTTCCCCTGCCCACTTCATAAATAACTGTCTTATGAAGGGTGATGGTCTTTTTTAATATAACCAATATTTTTTAATGTGTTCTGGGTAAATCTTGAAGTGACAAATTTAACCCATCCACTAAATTGCTCTACACAGAACACTGATATTTTCTTTTCTTACAGAAGATAAAGTCTGAGCAATTATCTTTGTAACAATCCACAGTGGCAGAAACACCATTCCCATCACCCCTCATATGGCTGAGGTGATTTAAGCCAGCAAATAAAGCATTGTGTGAGTCTGTTATGTGGGTTACCTACAGTGTAAGACAGTCCTTTCCCTCCCTCTGTACCTGCAGTCCAAGCTCTTCTCATTCCATCACAAACATTAACCTTTTTTTCTGGGACCACACAACCAGAATAGCTTAACTCTATGTCCTAACTCCCAGTACATCATTCCAGAAACATCATTTCATTCTCCCTCCTTGAAAGCTGGCTAACAAATAAAATATTTTAAGTGCCAAAATATTAGTATTAAGCCAGAAATGCATTTTTCAGCCAGTCAAAAAATACCTTGAAAGAACATGTACAAGCAGCATTGCAGCAGGATCGATAGCATCCAAAGGACAAGAGGAGAACAGAACCCTGAAGGTCAGTCTGTTTGAGCTCACAACAATCAACAAGGACTAGATACAACATGTATTCCCGAAGTCAAGCCACTGTTGGAAGTAACTCCTTTAAACAGCACTCACTCCCCAAAAAATCCCTACTGTAGACAGTCTTGCAAATTATTGATATTGTTTCACGTGTTTGAAAAATTACAATAAATACTCATCGTTTCACACACCTCCTTATTCCTCTGCCTTGCCTACTTTCCTACTTTATTGTAAATTCTTCACAGCAGAAGCTGGGGGGGTTGGGGGGGGTGTCTTTTAATGCTCTAATGAAAAGTACTAAGCCAAATATGACTTTGAGCATTTCTGTATTTTCAAAACAACAAAAGGCTTCTTCATGCAAACATTGCTTGCTTGGTCAAGAAAAAAAGCACTGTCTAGAACCTCTTCCTTTTCTGCTTCTTTGTTGTAAGGTGAGTAAACCTTTCACTGGGTTCTTCACTAAAATGTATTCGACTCATAAAGGCCTCCTCACAAGACTTCCTAAAGATGCTGCTCTTCCCGACACTCCCTGACGTGCTGCTGCTGACTCTGCCTTGCTGTGCCAGCTCTCCTGATTTCCTCGTGTGTGACGTGTCCGTGTGCGCATTTCCTCCCCTGCCCTCGAGTTCTTCCAAGCTGCTGCTGCTACACCCGAGCAAGAGCCGCTCCCGGTCGGCACACGGGGCAGAAGGGGGAGTGGGGAAGGCAGTGTGACCCACGCTGGCTGGGAGCAGAGAAGGAGCCCCGGCACTGCCGCTCCTGGGTCTGCCAGCAGCGTGTCCTCTGGCCTGCGGAATGAATCAGCCCCTTCGCTCGCTGGAAGAAATTCCTCCCTGCCCTCCAGCTGCCAGATGGAAGTGACAGCCAAGGGTCAGACCTTCCTTTGTTACCAATGTTCGTGCATTGATCGATCTCTCTTCCCACAAAGGACAGAGCTCAGCCCACCTGTTTTAGGTCCTGGGGCAAACAAAACATCTGAGACCACAGTGCACAACATTCCCTTCCTCTTTATTGCCCGAGCCAGTTTCTTACATTTACCAATGGATAACTGCCCAGGAGCCTTTTTACCATGGCTATGAGTGCCAGGGCAAGCTGCGAGGAGGGAAGATGAGAGATGATACAGTGGCACAGATGATATGATGGCACAGCATTTCTTCATTTCTTTAGCTCTTCCAGCCCCTTTATTATTGCTGGAATGTAACAACATTATCTCTCTTCATATCCTGGCTGGTCCTGATCTTATATTTTAACATTAAAACTCTTAAATTCTGCACTACCGTCCCAAAGAACAGACAACAATAGAGACCAGCAGAGAAGAGTGAGCCTAGGCTAAATGATACAAGAGAAAAATCACTGGGAGAGCCTGTTATCCTCATTCTAATCTGCTTTTCCTGCTTCTCCAGAATTATGGGCTACATTTTTTGTAGGTGTGAACCAATACAGGCTACATCTGCTTACACAAAGTTGGCACCACAAACTTTGTAAACACACAAATCCCTAGAAGGAATTTGCATCCTTCAACTCGATGCCAGTGTCACCATCTCCTCAGACACGCTTAGTAAGCACTGCCCCAAATGTTTCAACCAAACCTGACAAGCTACAAGAAAAAGCTGTAGAAGAGTTCTCTAATTTGACAGAAATAGGTTGCAGGGATGAAAGACCTGTCCACAAACTACTGGAAACCACAAATAGACATCTTTGCCAGATTCAGCTGAAACCCATCTCTACCTTCTCATCAATATCCACCAGGTCTGCACCCTCCAGCAAAGGTGGATTAACACTCTAGGTAGAATTTCTTGGGGAATGTTCATACAGCTTCTGCTGCAATACCGAAACCTCTGCCAGAGATCACCTTCTGGGAGCAGTACACCCTGCCAGCAAAATGAGCTTTAGTTCATGGCCCAAGAACCTCTGAAGGAGAAGAAATTATATAAAAGTAGAAACAGTTGTGTGGATGTAGGAATTACACAGCTGCTTATGTGCCCAGGATGTGGGACAGGGTACCAGGCAATGCAGAGTAGAGGTGGAGGTAAGAAGCAATGCTGTTGGCCCTTCATTCCACCTCAGTGAACTTGACCTGTGGAAGTAACTTTTTTGATTTGGTGACATTCTACCTGGACATTGCACAGGTACAAACTGTTGGACAACAAATTAACAAAGTCCCCTAACCACAGCCTGAGCAAGAGCTGCTGGAGCCACAACTCAGTGCCATTCTCTGCCCTTTCTTGAAACTGTCTCCTCACAAAAGCAGCTCCTGTATCCCCAAACCTGCCTGAAGCACCTAAATCAGCATTTATCCTCCTGATTGAACAGCTATAACAAGAAAGAGTATTTTCAGAACAATTTTACATATAGATATGTGCTAATCACTGGCAGTAAGAAAAATCATAAAAATCTTGAACAATGATACAGACTTTCTAGGCATGGAATAGCCACTTGTCCTTAAGAGGCAACAGCTACAGCAGTGAATGCTGAGAAGCTTCTGCTGTCATTTCAAATGTTGTGTTATTTTAAAACAATCTCACTTTTATTTTCAACAGAATCCAACCCCTTTCCTACACTGGTAATTTTATGCCTTCTAGTACACAGTACTGTGAGAAACACTCAACATTGTGATGAGCACAAGCCCTGTTCCAAAGAAGTGGTGATGACATGATATTGTCAGCACCAGTTTTAATATCCATTCAGCTGGAATGCTGAACAGACCAGGGGACCTTCCCCGCAGATGTACAGAAATAAAAGGCCTCTGTTGGCTCCTGTAACAATACCAACACACGTATTAAAGGAGATTCAAAGCAAAAGGAAACTGTACTTCAGAAAAGCCAATGCATTAGAAAATCAGGTACATTGTCCTAAATATCAGACAGCCTTTTGTGTGACCTGACAGAAGATGCTGGGGTGTCCGAGTCCCTCTGACTCACATCTTTTGTATATTTTCCATACAGACAAGCCATTGCTTTCCAGTCCCACTGTCTTTCACATGAATTCACAGGAATCTGATGACACAGAGAAGTTTGCAGCTGGTTTTGGTGATAAACTCCCTCTCTGAACATCCACATGCAACACTCCATGCACGTGCTCCTCAGTGCTGAGCACACTGACCCTCCCACAGTGAGATTCAATCCAAAAGCTGCATGGAAAACAGTCCTGTAGCAGGAGGTGAGACAGTAAATTTGATTTCCACCTTCATTCAGTACTGCACCAAGTGGAATCCCTTGTTTCAGCAGCTTATAAACTCACCCTAGTTAAATTAATAATATTTAAGTGCACAGGGCTCTCTCCTTTTTCCTTTTTAAGGGTAGAAAATGAGGTTATTGTGGACAGCTCAGGTATCTTGTAGATGCTTCTGTGGGGTTTGCACTACCAATTAATTCTCCCAAGTAATGAGGTACAATCCCCCCTGAGAATGCCTGCTTCATCTGTGAGATATTCCCCGCAGACATGTGGAAATCAAGCAGCCAAGGTTCAGATTAATGAGATTTTGGTGAGGTTTTTTAATAGTTGTTGAGAAACTACAGAAATAAAAATTTGACATGGAAGCCCTTCTACTGCTTTCCCCTCTGGTACAAATACTATATAATCAGTGCAGAGTGTTTTAACACTCAGAAAAGTAACAATCTTTTTTAATCAGTGTCCATATAAAGCTATGTCTATTTAAAAGTTCAGCCAATCTCTGCAGAAAACAATGAAGATAAATGACTGTTGTGAATTAGTTTAGGGCTGCTACTGTAAGACGGCTCAGTTTCTCACATATTATAGATAGTGAATTCTATAGTTTACTCTGGCTTTTATTCACTGCCACTGTAATAAAAACCCCTAACAATTTGGCAGCAATATAAATGGTTTCCCATCAACATGAATAGTGTCAGTGTGTGAACCTCTATCTGTTTTCACTTGAGCTCAAGTAAATCAGAAGTTAACCACTTAAATGTGAATTATACTGATACAAGTTTAAGAAGGAAGGAATCAGACCCAGACATTGATTCTGCACGACCTTTGCTAATGAAACCAGCTCTGCCATTGTTTACGACCCCACTGAATGCTCTCACAATCATTTGGATACAATAAACAGCTCTTGCTGATGGCTGACTGCTAAAGAGGAGGGGAGAAAAGAAAAAAAGAGGTGTATAATGGCCATACTAAAAGGCTTTGATAAAACACATCAACTTCATAAACTTGTGTCCGGCAGTAACACAAGTGAACATTCAGCCGACCACAAGCAACAAAGGAAAATGTGGATGACTTCATCAGCCATTAAGTCTGCTGTGCCCTGATCTAACAGCATGATTCAAAACTAAAATTGGGGAAATTTGTCAACAAGCATTTCCTCAGCTCAGAAGAATCCCCAATTGTTGTGGCTTTTACTCTGTACCCAACTGGGAGTGTCACTCAGACAATGACTGGGGAGGATAGGGTGCAGACCGTCACTGTATTTTACCAATTCCAACTCAATAAAACCAGTCACTGATGTAGAACCTTAGTGTGTGTCAGGTCTAGGGTACAACAGGAACTGGAACAGACACAAGTCATCACAGTCAAGCAGTTTCATCTCTTCCTCCTGCACTGAGACCTTCCAGGCTTGTTGAAAGACAGCAGAGCAACCCCTGCGAGTCTGAGTCCTAGTGGTCCTGAGAAATGAAATCCAGAGCACCTTTTGTGGCTGTGGAAAGCTGCTCTTCAGCAATGGGAGCTACACGGAGAACCAGGAACAGATTAGATGAATATTCATTATTCAAAGTAGGATTAAGAAGTAAATAGTGGTTTGAGGATGTAATTTATGAGAGAGAATGACACAATCCCATACCATTTAAAGAGCGCCTTCTCAAACTGCCCCCGTACTTTCACACCCACACTTTTTCCTTTCCCCTAAATGTTAAAGAGCTGGGGAAGAGGCCTCATGCACAGAAACTGCATATGGATACCTACCCATTTTTTCATGTATTTCTGAAAAAAATTTGAGCTCTGGAACCCACAGGAAAAAAATTGCATACAGAACAAATTACTTCAAGGCATATTTTGCTCCTCTAGCCAATAAGTATTTCTAAGCTATATAAAAATCTACAAGTATATAAAATATTAAAATCTACAAATATATAAAAATCCTAAGGCATTGTTACAAAGGGCAACATTTTATTTTTTTTTGATCTGGAATCTTCTCACATGAATACAAAGCTGGTTTTCAATACCAATAAGGGTATTTCATACACAGCTTTACTGACTTCACATTTTGCTTTATTGATGAATTCAATAATTTTTCAGTAATTTATGTGCTAAAATGTTATTGCTAAAAACTTCTGATTTTAATCTTATGAACTGCAATATAGCCTCAGATCTTTATTCTAGTTCCATCCTTTAAAAATCTACTTTTTGGCAGGTGTTCAAGGCACCAAGTGTTTCTATAAACTGCAAGCCCAGATATGTCTCAGAGAATGCACTGCAAACAGAGGACTGAGGAGACATCCAAGAAAACACAACTGAACAAAGCAGTGACCTGGATTACAGGTGTAATTTGTTCTACACACCAGTATTTAAAAACAGCTTCTTTCTGGCCAAGACTGTTCTTTCAGAGCACTCTGCTGAGTAGTATAAGAGGGAATTCTCTTTGTACTCACAATTTTCTGACTTTTGAGGGTCTCAGTCTAACAGAAAATTTAAGGATTTTTTTTTTTTTTAAATCAACAGAGAAGTGAAGAAAGAAACCAAATTAAAGTACATGAAATCACTCAAAGCACTGTACCCATGGCTGGTAATCCCCATTTTACAGATATGGGATAAAATGCAAGGAACCATTAGCCTGCCTGAACTCACACCCCAGGTGAACAGGAACAGAACCCTATTTCTACCTCCCAGCCTAAGCACCAAGCTACAGTTCTTAGAAATGGGAAAAAACATTGATAAAAAGCCTATGCCTATAAAAGGCAGGTTAGGAGAGAAGAGTCTCACTGAGGTAAATACTTGTTTGTGGAGATTACTGCCAGTCTCACCAATACCCCAGTGACCACCTTGTCTGCACCCATAATTAGGGCAAGCCCCTCTGTAACTGCATGAGGTCATGTTTTTCTTTCAAGCAGCAGTAAATTATCATGCTTGTTATCACTCTCTACACAGATTCCCTCAAAAATTAGATTATCTCTAGGGCATCCTTTGCTATTTTGTCATTTTCAGTATCACTCTCACTATAGTAGGAAAAAAGGCCAAAAAAATTCAGCATTTAGGGTTTGAGAAACAAAGATATTAATGCATTAAGGGAGGAAAAAGGAGTGAAAGAAGCAGATCATTCTGGAACTGCCAATTTTCTGCATCCTTTGAGGATTAGATCCAAGCTTATAATTTCTGTGAGCAATTATCTAAATAGAAATGCTCTAATTGCACTAGGATTGTGTTTTCTCTGGAGTGTTATTTCTTTCAAGTATCCTGCTGTTTATTTATATTCAGCTAAATAAAAGGTGTGCTGAGTTACCCAGCGATTTACACCACGGTAGGGACATTACCAGTGGCACACAAGAGATTGCTGGAGGAGCACAGAAAACCCTCTAGGCTCTTCTAACTCACTAGAACTAAGCCCATTCCAGTTTCTGTCTTATAAACTCACAGTTTAATAAAGAAAACAAAGCAATTCTTCCTGGATGATTCCCAGTGAGCTGCTTTGTTGTCTCTGGAATCACTGCCAGCTCAGGGAGAAGTAGGGGAAAAAATTAGGTATGATGCACAACTACCCAAGGAAAAGAGCTTACCCAGCTTGGTATTCCATGTGTCTGGAAGCAGTAAACATGTCAGAGGAGAGGCAAAACACAGGCACACACATTGTTCCCTCAGATAGCAGTTTGTACTGATCATTTCAATGTGTCTCAATGGCTGCTATAATCAATATTAGATATTGAATAGATCCACCGAGAAAGCGAACAGCACTAAGACAAACAGCCAAGGCATGAAAGACCCAGCACTTAGAGTTTCACACTCTAGAAGAGCAGGAAGGTTGGAAGGGTTGGATGGTTGGAAGGGTTGCTGTTACACACCTCATGCTCTCTACATTTGCACATTTGCAAACAGGACAATAGCTTTTAGAAGGATGGCTCTGTTCTCATTTCAAACCAAAAAAGGATGGCAAATAGGAGTTTGTACACACGCCTAATTTTTGTACCAAATTTCACCATGGAAAACACGCACAGAGCAGTTGTTGATGAGCCACAGGCATCTGTGACTCTGTCCCAAGAATAAAACACAAAAGTATGCTAACTAGCAACGAAACCCATAACAGCCAATACATCCCAATCCCTGTCAGGGACTGAAAAACATACATTTCAGAAATACACCTACTTAAAGCTAATTTTCTATGCTGCCATGAACATTACCATCAGAGAAACAGTATCTCTTTGTCTGTCCTTTAACAATGAGGAAGATGACTGTGAGTAAAATAAACATGATAATGTCTTGTCCAAAGCTGTCACTCAGATTGATGGAATAACTGGGTTTTTCCACTGCTCAATTAAAGGAGACATACCTGGTAATTTTACTGCTTTTCTCTATTTCTCCAGCTGAAGGGAGAACCTTTGGAGCCTGGGACATCCGACACCAGAACAGACAAGTCCTACTCATGCCTATGCAAAGTACGAATTAGTGTAAAAAAAAAAATGTCTGCAGAAACAGAGCAGATTCAGAAGTGCTCTTGAGGGAAAAAAATCCCACTTCACTAACTGGAAGTTTTTCTAGTTTAGTGGCTTTTTATCCTTTAAACCCATGGTTCACTTCAGCCGTTCAAGAAATATTATTACCTCACAATTTTAGAATATTTTCACACATAAGATTTTCTAAGGCGTTTCAGTGACTAAGCTTTTGAGAGAAGAGGGACAGATAAGTCTTTGCTGCCTTCTTGTTCAAGTTTACTCCCTTAGAATCATGAGCTCAAGGATGCAAAATGTCCATGTGGAAGCAGAAATCCACAGTACGAATTAGGGTGGAAGCTTTTCTGAAAGATAAACTCATACTCTGTTCTGTCTTCCACAAAATTAATTTTTTACCACCTAGTTTGCAACTGTGATTACACAATTGCTCTTGCAAATTACAGCAATCATTCAGATTTACAGAGCCCAAGTCTATTCAGGAACATGAGATTTAGAACTGGAAGCCTGAAGGATACACAGTAAACTAGTACTTTAAACTCTAGTGCAGTATGCTCTCACCACACAAGCTCTTCTGGCTGCTCCAATGCTGCTGACTTTCTTAAATACATTCTTTGAACTGTGCTCCCAATTTCCTGTGAGTAAGACCCTTCTGTGAAGATGTCTCCTAAGATAGCCTTCTCTTTCTCATCCATATTCAAATATCAAATGGAATTTGTATTTCTCTTGTATCTTAGTAAATGTTTGCATACTAATAAAAAAATCAAGCCATTGAAATCAAAAACTGAAGCAGTGTTCTGGTCATAATTCTCACATATACCAGAAAGGGGGGATCAGCTGCCTTCCTGGTGGAATTTCACCTGCAGTTTAATTTGATAATGCTGCTTGATATAACCCAACAGAGAGGCACTGCTTACCTTGTTCACAAGGAACAAACCCAATCTGTTCTGTCAGTGTCCAAGGAACAGACAAGCTTGAACAGTTACACCACTATAAGCAATTATTCACCATCTGCATTCATAAATACTCCCTCTGCTTATGGAGAATATTTTCCATCCCACTCAGTGCAGTAGTGGCCTTAAGGAATCAAAGATCCAGGGATGCAAACTGTTTTCACACACTTGTTTCATTACTAGTCATGACCCTTCATCCACAGCAGGCAAAATGTGTGTGTGCAAAAGCAAGCAGTGTATTCTCATTTTATTGTCACATTTTATACTGCAGAACAATAGTAGCTTTCCATTTAACTATAAGAAAATATTTAAAGCCATCACAACTTCCCTGAACCGTTCTTCTCTAAAATAAACAATGGGACTTACCATGCTGCCTGGGAATCTCAGGTTTTCCATAGTACTTTTCTCCTGTCTCAAACCAGTCTCTAAGTGAAGATGCAACTGCAAACGCAGATGTAGCTACACGAAGTTGGCACTTCAGGCTCTAGAAACAAGGAAAGAACCAGCTTTGAAAACTTTACCACTTTGGAACTGTTTACAAAGTTTATAAAACAAAAATAAAAAAGCCAAAAAGAGATACTGAAATTAAATACACAGAAATAATTGCAAGGCCATAGTAAATGTATGTGCTGTGTGCCACAAAGTCGAGGGGACAGGATCAAATTGGTTTGCATTAAACAAGAGGGGGTTAGGAAAAAAAACCTTCAGGAAAACAGAAGAACAATGGCATAATTTAGCATATTTATATTTAGGTCAGATCCAGATGATTGCTTTGGAAAGGATTCTGCTCAAAGTGAAAGGTGAATGGAGGAAGGGAGTTCAGGAAGGAGAAGGGGGTTTGTCTTTAAAATAAATCATTCAGAGAATGCAATGAGCAGTGAATGTATTATGTTGCAGTAAACACTCCAAATATCTTTAAAAACATTGTAGCAGCATCTTCATTGCCTTGATTGTTGTTAAGCAGAAGGCAAACAAATGCTTCTTTGCAGAAACAGAATTTGGAGCTTTGCCAGGAATGGTCACATCTAACACACATTCTTTATGACTGTATAAAGTGCAATAATATTAGTCATTTAATGAATAGCTGGAGGATGTCTGTTACAAGACATGAAATGATCATAACTTGTTAAAGGTAAGGAAAGTTAAAAATGGGAATTTCTTCCCTCAGGAAGGTGTTGTGAGTCTCCACCTCAGGTCTCCAGAAATGCAGTTTCTAGCTTCTGCTAGAACAGCTGTCCCAGGCATCACTGCTGACCTTTGTAAATTCAAGATCTAACACTGTCTTCTCTTTACTTCTTACAAAGCCCCTTCAGTATCTCTGACATCACAAACTGCCCATCTCTCACTAAAACTTCCCTTTGGTACAGAGTTCATACCCTTCCTCCCTGCCTTTCTTCTCAGAGCTCCATTCAGTCTCCTCTTCCTCTTGCTCCCTTCACACACTGTGGACATTTTCCAAGGGGCTCTTCTCACCCCACCACTTTTTCACATTTTCAACTTTTATCCTTCTATTGACCTCATTCACACATGTGGTTTCTCCTCAGGCAGGGGCCAACAACGCCCAAATATTTCACTTTTGCCTCTGGACCCTGCCACCTTTCCCTCAGCTCACAGATACTGCAGTACTAAATACAACAATAGAATTATACATTTATCCCACCTAACCTCATTTCAACCACTGCCTTTCTCTCTTTTACCCAACTACAGATGAAGGGTTTGAGACAGAGCAGTAAGAAAGATATTGTTTCCTTTATTTATACCTCACTTATTTTCATTTTATATCATTTATTCTGCATATTAAAGCAGGACAAAAAAAGAGCTGTCTGAGAAGGAGGAACTCTCTTTGGATCTATATTCAAACAAGGAGATGAAACAGGACACAAAGAAAGAGAAGTTTTTTGTTGTTGCTCAGAAGATAACTGAAATTTCATGAAATGCAGAGCTATTTGTTCATGGAATCTAATCACATAAAGTGCTCTGCACCTCTGCCACTGAATGCTGTGAGTACAGAGGTGTTGCTTGGGTTTTTTTAAATTGTGGGTTTAGATTATTTTAGCTCTTTTAAAGTAGCTCCCCAGTTTCCTAAAGAACTGCTGTTTCCAGCCATCAGACTTTGATACTTCTGCTGCAACAACGTGACCGTGCCTGGAGAACCACTTGCTCAATCTATTTATTCGGCTTCCAACCCAGCTCAGAACCACCTATCACACACATTGTGCAAAAATTTCTCTCCAGCATAATCATGGCTCTTAAAACTCAAACTTTGCCACACAATGACAAGGTCTCCATATTACCAGAATTGCTTTCCCTCCTCCTCCGCCCCCATCCAGCTCTTCATCAGTCTCTAGCATGACTCAACCCCGTTGAAAAGCAGGAGGTTTACAAGTCATTTCATTTCTTTCAAGTGAGATACATCGTATGGAGGAAATAAATAAAATGTTTTACAGAAGTTATTTTCAGTGCCTGGTTTCTGGTGGATAACAGGGTCTATCTTGTTTTTATGAGCTGCTTCTAACTGGGGATTTTTCTACATTGGTTTTGGCTTAGCCACGGTGAAATCACCATTTTGAAGCCCCTCTATGATGGCGTCAGGACCTGGCCCAGGAGCACATCAACATTTCCTTCTTACTCTTTAAGCTGACAAACATATTTTGGAACTATTCCTGCTACAACTCCTGTCTTATCTACAAGACTGTGGGCAGGGTAAAGACTGCCTTTGCACAAGTATGTTTTTCCTAAGGTCCTGTGCTGAGGGCCATCCTTTGCTTGCCAAAACCCCAGACTTCAACTACACTCTGAGGTTTTCAGTACATTTTTAACAATTTGACTTCCAAATTGGAGGCATTTTATTGGCCAGCCATGAGATGTTTGTGTACATGCTCTCCTTTATCTCCCTCTCACTGGCCAGTGCTAAAATTTATACAGAACAAACAGGGGGGGAAAAGGAAAATTACTGTCATGTATCATGCTAAGGAAAATGAAGTTACTGTGCCTTATTCTCAGTAGTCACAAGGGATTAAAGGCAGAAGCCAACATTTATCTGGATCAACTGATACATCATTATGATTGCAGCTTCTTCTTTTTTTTTTCCCCAAGAGTTCCATGGTGTTAAAATTTTGATGATGAATTATGCCAAGTTTTGAGTATCCCCTGTTAGCTGCTACCTGCCCTCACTTCTAGTCAAATTGCTTGAACTGACTGCTGTCAGCACTGTGCAGAATTAAGAGCCCTCTTGGAAAAGCAACCCCAAACCTAAAAAAATAACTGCGAAAGAATCAAAGGGGCAGGTGTGAAAAAGGAGCAAAGAGAGCTAACAGAGGAGAGATGGCTCATTGAACTGAAGGGGGCCAGGTAGTAGCTGAAATTTCAGTATTATAAATAGGATATTATGTAGCTGAACTAAAAATAGGAGTTTTATTTTTACTTGATGTTCCTCGCTGCTGGCTGCTGACCTAGAGAAAGAGGACTCAGAAAGGAGAATTAAACAATTCCCCACAACCATACAAAACAAAACCACTAGCCTGGACCCAGTGCCTATTTGTAAGCTAAGAAGAATACCATTTTTTTAAACCAATTTCAGAAGATGTCTAACTGAAAGAGCTCCCTAATGTTGCTATGAAAAGAATGTAATAGAATACAACAATTTCTGCAGAAAACCAAGTGCAATTACAAATCCCCTGTCTACATAGTTGCTTATAACAGAAAATGGCTGGTGGATCTACTCTGATTCCTTCACCCCCTCTATGTGTGTGCAAATGCTCTCCACTCTCTGCTCAACAGTAACAACACACTATCATTCCAGTACTTGGTTTCAAGTCAAGATTGAGGGGCCCAGCAAAGGTCTGGAGGAAAGTGCGACATCAACGTGCCACCTGCCAACTGTCTCAGGGCAGCATCTTGTGTTCTTCTCTTTCCTAAGGACCAATTTTACACTCAAACAGAGAATCCCAATTTAGCTATGGAAAAATGGCAGCTTTTCTGGCCAGCTGCTGATGTGGTTGTTCATACTTCATTTCATTTTAAAAAGGAAAAAAAAATTAGCACAAGCCTAAACCACCAAATCTGGATTTAAGTTTCAAGCTCACACATCTAATCCTCAGGACAAAAGAGACTTGAAACCATGGGTTTGGTTCTGCTTACAAAGACAAGAGGAAGTTGTAAAACAAAACCAGATCTGAATCTGAACTTAAGCTCACAGATGTTTCAGTCCATGGCTTTGGGCAGGGGGGGGTATAACTAAAATCTAAGGGTCTTGATAGACTTGAGGTTTCCCTGGGCTATTTTTGACTATATCTGCTTAATACTAGATCTTTGCAATGTACCATAGACCCCAAGGGACTGTGCTCGAGTATTTATCCATCACCACTTTTGTAGGAATCTGAACTGAAGATGAGGATATGGTGTTTTGACCTTGAAAAGTAAGCTATAATTACTTTAAAGATTTTTATGGCAACAACAGAAATAACTTGCATTACTTGTCATTGCTGATCAAGTAGAAATAAAGGTATTTATTATAAGAAATTATAATTATTTATTGAAAAATACTTAGCATCTGTGTAGTCTGTCTGCAAACCTATCAGTCAGCCATGTTTTCAGCCATGTTTCAGCCATGGGCTGAAAAATAGCAAATTCCTTACTTGCTGTATTTGTACACCATTCACATCCTTCATTATATTGGTGATCTGATTTGTTTGGGAATGGCAAGACTCAGTACATGATTCTGCCCTTACCTTAAATAATTCTAAAATGCAGGTTAGCACAGAAACAGATGACAATTCAAAACTTCTTGCTGCTGCTAAGCTATTTTAGCTTCTCTTGCTGTCAAAGCCAAGTCAAACACACCTAAATTAAAATGCCTATTTGCAGTGTCTCAAAAGACAACAGAAAGATTAATGTATTTTGTTTCCTCTCTTGATTTTTGGTAATACTTTTCATATGCTGAAACAACCCCCCCAAATAAAAGTAAACACCCTCACTAAGCTGCGCTGTTGTATTACTGCTGGATTTCAACACAGCAGAAAACAAGAACCAAAACCCTTCCATATTGGACATGTTGGCTAAATTGGTAATTTCCTTTCTTTCACCATTGTACTAATTTTTATATGTTTACACACACACACACACACACGCACACACACATATGTTTAACCACTCTAAATGTAGCTTGGGATGCTACTAATAATTTCAACAAACCTACATCAGTACCTTTACTTTTTCCTCTTCCCCTTCTTAATAACTCACATAAAACAGACAAGAATTGCTGAGCAACCTCTGGAGCCCTCTTGGCAGCAAATGGAAGGGCACACAACAACTAAGGAAAGGACACAGCCAGCCCCAGGTTCACTTGGCCTGCATTTGCCAGGCGTGACCTACATCTCTTAAGGACCATTTTTGGTGTAAGGGCACGAGGAAACTCAGCAGGACCACAACACACTAAAACTGGCCTGTTGATCTACAGCCACAAACAATGCAAGCCACATCAGTCTCTACATAAAAGTCACAGTCAATCTATTAAAACAGATATTTTCATATAGTCAAGGTTCTCCCTGCTAAAAGGGAGAATTCTCACTTTCCTTGCAGGTATCTTCACTTTCTGCTTCCCCATACACAAATTCTGTGTGCAGGATCTTCTAGCAAATGGCAAGACCTAATAAACAACTAGAGATAACATTACACATCTCCAGTGAGTGCTGAACACTGGAATTGGTTCCCACTTGATGCACCACTTCCTGTAGTAATAATGCAGTTCCCAACAAGAGGTTGAGTTCAACTGCATCATTTTCACCCTCACCTTGAGCAAAGCCCCAAGCACAGAAACAGAAGCCCTTGAACATAAGCCCAACACAAAAAAGTTTAAGAGAGAATGTTTAGCTCTTATTATAACCACCTGATTTCAGAGTCTCCATTTTGAATTCCAAGCAGGTCCAGAGGAAAGTTGCAGGTTTCCTTGTTGCTGCCTCACTTTAGCCCTCACACCATCTATTCTTGGCCATCCTGCAAACAGAACCAACAGCAGCACAGCTGCATCAGAGTAAGGGCAAACAGGCTTTCTGAAGAAACTTCTAGTATTTACATCTTTTCCTCACACCAAATGTCATAACTCCAACCAGCCTCTTCCATTTTCCTAGTTGAAATAAACAAACTCTCTTATCACTAAAAACATCTTAAAACTATTCTCCACAGCTGTTCCCTCTGTGACAGGTTTTGGACTGTTTGCTGCCACACACCACACGCTTGTACATCCACCTAAACGAAGCCACTGTGGACCAGTTATGGAAATTCTGTTATTCCATTTGGACTTACTCACTTGGGGATTTGATTTTTGATTTGTTTTCCTCTGAGGTTTTTTGGAAGCACTAGTGGGATGAAGTTTAAATTAAATTGGGACCATCAGCATCCCAAAGACAACTATTCAGTAGCACACATTTAATATTGATTTGATATGATTATGTGGGCTGTTTGTAACCGCAGCTGTCTAACTAATGCCACTTAGACACAAAGTACTTTATATATTCATTACCAAGAATGTTAGAATATGAACCAAACCAAAACACTGCTAAATAATCCACACAAATATTGAGCTCTGAAAGCTACAGGAAAGGTTTAGAATTAAAGCTGGAATTTTCAGTTAACAAAGACAGCTGAGGTGGATGGTTTGGTGAATTGCACACGTGGTCTTAAGTGCCACTGAATAAATAATTACAATATTATAGAATATCCAAAGCAAGTCACAAACCAACAGCTATGCTACCCAAAATGAATCACTAAAAAAATAAACTGCAACAATGCCAGTTGTCTTTAAGAATGATCCCTATATTCCAGAGCCAGGTGCATCAGCCAATATCCTGCTGGAAACTTTGGAAAACGGGAATGCCTGTATTAGGGTACCACAGAAATACCTGTTATAGCTGTAACTACCAACCCAGAGGGGTGGAAAAGAGGGAAGTGGAGGCTTCTGATCCCTCAAAACACCTCGGATGGGATCATTGGGAATGCCTCGCTGGGGTTTGTAACCCCGTGCCAGGGCCCTGCTCGGGCCACAGCAAAGTCCAGCCACCTTTGGTTATTTCAACAGCGCTCTTCTGAGCACAACAGCGACCTGATTCAAATAAATGACGCGCGAGATAAATAAAACCGGGTTGTGCAGGAGAATTTGGCACCGACGAGCGATCAGCAGCACCCCTGGAGTGTTGGGGCAGGAGGGGTGTCTGGGGGAACTTGGGACCCGCTGAGGCGGCTCTCGCTTTGTGTCCCTTTGACCTGGGGCACAGCACCATTACTGAGGCACAGCACCATTCCTGGGGCACAGCACCATTCCTGGGGCACAGCACCATCCCTGGGGCACAGCACCATCCCTAAGGGACAGCACCATCCCTGGGGCACAGCACCATTCCTGGGGCACAGCACCATCCCTGGGGCACAGCACCATCCCTAAGGGACAGCACCATCC
>JAWWEE010000018.1:15767806-15963081 GCA_035221455.1 Xenops minutus
CGGGGTAAGGGATAAGGGATGCGGGATGCGGGATGAGTGATGCGGGATAAGGGATGCGGGATAAGGGATGAGCGATGCGGGATAAGGGATGCGGGATGCGGGATAAGGGATGCGGGATAAGGGATGAGGGATAAGGGATAAGGGATGAGGGATGCGGGATAAGGGATGAGGGATAAGGGATGAGGGATAAGGGATGCGGGATGCGGGATAAGGGATGAGGGATGCGGGATAAGGGATGAGGGATGCGGGATGCGGAGCCGTGCCCGCCGACCCTGGCGCCGTTCCCTGCGGGCAGGCGGCCCCGGGAAGGCAGCGCCGTCCCCGCCGTGCGGCGCTCCGGGCACGGCCGTGTGCGGGGTGTTGTCTGAGCGCTGTGCCGGGGCTCGGGAGCGCTCCCGGGGTATTCCCGGCGGGATGGAACGAGGGATGCCCAGCCGGGCGCCGTGGCACAGCCGGCCAGCGCAGGGCACACGTGTTGGCTGCGGGCAGGGCAGGGCAGGAGCTATCAGTCCGAGGATTTGTAGGAATTACCCATGGATGGCATGTCCTCTGTGAGCCGTGCGCTCAGCACCTTCGTGTTGGGGATGTCACGGTCCCATCAGCGTTCCCAAACTTAGCGACACACACTCATATTCCTTAAGGCGCTCCATGCTTTTGCCATGCCAAACCAAATCTCCAGGTTAGGGACGGCTGATGTCTGTACGGGGATCAGTTCTGTCAAGCCATCGGCAGCATCCTTCCAGATAATCGATGTACCAAAACATTCTTCTGCTCAGTTACCTTTCTGAAATGTGGTTGGTTTTATCTAGGGGTCCACATTAAAAGTCTCACTGGTTAAAGCAATAGCTCCGTATCAAGGTTCACAGCCTTGAAAATGTCACCAAATAGTTCAAAAGAGTAACTTTAAAGCGTCATGGTTAACAAGAACCATTTTTAGGCTGAATATATATTCTGTTCGCATTGATAAATGTTTTTGCTACACAGCAATTTAAGTAGATCTGGGGAATCTGATGTAAATTTAGTGTACACTTATAATTTTTTTTAGTAAACCTTCGTGGACCACAAGTCAGGTTCTGTTGATGAGCAGCATAGTTACCCTGAGCCTGTAAAATAAACAATCTAATGGAACCAAGATTTGCTTATACTCCATTTTAGTCAATGTGAATGAAACTGAATGTGTAGCTTAAGTTACAGCCCTAAAATCCATTATGTTCTCCAAGCAAAGAATCCAGTTTTCTTAAGCAAATTAGTTAATGGTTTATTTTTAACTATCAGATTCTGGTATTGTAGTTTTCTTGTTCATGTCCTTTTAGGTATTCCACAGAAATGTGTTTTCATTTGTATTAGAAAGATTTTGTATTAGATCTCATGCATTCCTTTAAAGCCATTAAGAATTTTGCCCAATTAAGAAATGCCTGACTTGAATGTGGTGAAGAGCTTCAGCAACGAGCCTAGCACATGAAAAATATTCATTATAGCGAATCCCAGCGAGGGGAGGAATAACTATCTGTTAGAAATAGTTATATTAAAAATTCCTGTGGAGTGTGCACCAAGACTACGTTTCTTATGGGGTCTTTTTGAGTACACTCTGATACTCGAGAGGTTATGCACACCCATAAAACTCACAGTCAGCTCATCCCTGTGTTGGTGAACAACTTCACAGCTGTTTGAATAACCAGTGTATCAGCTGGGAATCACACGGGAAAAGGAAGTGGCCAGACAGGACTACAGTCCTCACCCAAATTGTACAGCCAGCTCAACTGAATCCAGGCTTTACTGCAAGGTCTAGAAACTACATAGTCTTTATCTGCAACAAAGGACATAATTCCTCAAGGGTGTTACCAACTAAAGTGGAACAGGGAAAGACAAACAGTACATTCATAATATATTAACACTCAGCGTTGCAGCTTAACAGTAACACCAGGTTCAAGTGCTGTTGTATAAAGAACTTAACACCAGGGCAAGAGCTAGCCCTGCTGTTCTTACACTGTGTGCTGTTATTCAGCAGAACAGCTTTCCTTCTACTAGAAAATAAATTTTTAAAAAAATTAAAAAGAGGGAAAACGAGGTGTCATCGTTTAGTTTTCCACCAGGAGAAAGTACACTACCACTGTTGTTACCAGGTGTTTCTGGTACAGCTGGAGGGATTTTGCTGGACAGTTATCACTTCCTTGTTCTGTACTCCTCCTGCCCCTGCATCCTAGATTTTGTGGTGCTTCAGTATGTAAAATCCTCACTGCTATGGCCACGTCTGTATTGGAGCTGCCATTTGCCCCTTCTGTTTCCCCCTTCTTCACTTGCCCACGTGAAATGCTCCTGAACTTCTCACACGTGACACAACACAAAATTACATCAAATCTCTTTTTCTCTTCTCTCTCAAACATGCTCTTTTCAAAAAGAACAATGGGGGAAATGATCCTATAGACAGCTGACGTTAGAATAAAGTGTCTTCAAAGTCTTTATAGATAAGTTTTATTTCACTCAAGACATCCCATACTCACCACTCAGCTCACTTTAGGAAACAAGGAAAAAACCCAATTACCGTTTCACCCTTACCCCTTTTTTTGTCAGAGCAATCACAAGTATTATTATCCCAGCGTTTCTCAGCTTCAAGATCCAATTAGCAACATAAACTCTCTCAAACAAAAGGAACAAAACCCACAACAATCAATGGGCACTCTCATCTAACACTACTAGTGGGCAATTAGCAAAGAGAAACAGAAAGATGAACAAGATCAGACTTTCACTAGCTAAACAGTTTGTCTGTAAAACAGAATTATTGCTAAATGTAGTTCAAGGTATCAATAGAAATTGTGTGTTCCATTTGGTCTTTCATTCACTAAGCACATTGATCTTTGAAAACATGATTCTGACTAATGAGCTGTGTTAAGTGGCTCTTGGATTTTTGTTTTGTTGCTGTGTGAAAGATCAGGGCTTGCAGAAGCTGATGAAAGAAACAAGAGCTTCAGTGCTTCTGCAGTCAGATATCAGCTTCTCAACCTAATCTCTAAAACAATTCTCAGTTTATTTATTTACTTAAAGACTACAAATCCTATTTAAGAGCTTGCCTGAAGTAGGTTGTGTCATCTCAAATGGAAGAAGCACAGATGCAGAGTTCCCAGACAGGGGAGTTCACTCTTTCAAAACACTCCAAAAAATACCGGTAAAGGCT
Source organism: Xenops minutus (assembly GCA_035221455.1). Classification (NCBI taxonomy): domain Eukaryota; kingdom Metazoa; phylum Chordata; class Aves; order Passeriformes; family Furnariidae; genus Xenops; species Xenops minutus. The sequence goes on from JAWWEE010000018.1 coordinate 15,770,979, forward strand.
GCACCACTTCCAACCATTCAAGTATTAATTCAAACAGTGCATCATTTACTTGTTCAAAGAATGCAAACAGTATGTGAAGATGCAGAAACAATTGATTCAGCTTTTCTTGGAACTTTCACTGAAAACATTTGTGGTTAAGTTTTACCAGTTTAACTGGGTCCACTCAGGTATTGAAAAAAAGTAAAACTACTCTACCTAATTCACCTTTCAAAACATCACAAAATACAGCCTTCTTCCAAAAAAAGGAGCATGTACCAATATCAAGACTGAGTAGCAACAATGGTTCTTAAAACAAACCATACAGTTCACTGTAGACACCCTTTTTTCCAAAGGTTTCAAGACACTTTGCATATTTGGCTGAATAAAATTAGTTTTTTTAAAAGTCTTCTGTTGCTTGGCAGAACAAGAGGCATTATTTAAAATCCAGCAGATACACACAGAAGCAGCTCCATCACAGGACAAACCAGTGTGTGTTTTGATATCAAATCTTCTGAATTCAGATACTTGTTGAGGACTCTGCAGTTTGATGACAAATAAACAGCTCTTACAGGCTAACATGTCAACTTGGTAACACAATCCGAGTTGTCTTGCCCAACTGAAAGGCAAGTCACACTTCCTTTCACTTCAGTGTCAGCTTTTCTTCAACTGCAATAGTCATAACTTCACCTTTGTAGCAGAGAATATGGAAGAGCTATTTAGCTTGTATTTCTGGCAGTGCTCCTCTTCAAAAAATCACTCAGCACACATTGATTATGCTCAACAAAAACCAAGGCAACGCTTTGTAAATCCCTGGAAGTGTTCCACTCTGAATCTCTAAAGCCGCTTGCTTTGGATATGATGAACAAATTGTCTTACAACAGTCTACACTGTACATACAGTTGGCAGGGAGGATTTTTAATCTCCTCAGCTGAAGTCAGTAGTTTCATCCTTTTAGCTCCAGAAAAAATACTAGAACTCCAATTATTCCTTGATAGGCAATTTCCAATTTCAAGCCACATCTGTTTAAGATTTCTTTTTCCTAATCCATTTAAGAACTGTTATCACAACACTACAAAGAGTGATGGAAAAAGTCAGTGTTTTGCAATGAAAACCAAACAAAAAACAAGATATGAAAGAGAAACTGCTAAACACAAGGAAATAAATGCAACTCAGCACAAAGTGGGGAACACAGTGGCCTTGAATACATAACACTCCACACAGACTGATTCCTCATTACTTAATTATCATAAAACTATGCCAGAACAAAGACTTGCCACAACAGTTTTCTTTTAGAGGTCAAAAATGAAGTTGTGAATGATCTCTCATATTTATTTTTTTCCACATTGTTTGCCTTGCTGGGAATGAGTGTGTATTGGGTGCATTTATTTTTCCATCATTTCCCAAACCACAGGTTGGACACTGGTGATGGAACAGAAGCATTCTGTCAGCTTCCAGGTGAATGTCCCCGAGGAGCTGCAGCTGTCCAGCCACAGGCCAGCTCACTGCTCTGGGTTTCTGTGAGCATTAATTACCCTCTGTCGTTTCACCCGGTTCATGGCCCTGTTTTCTTCATACTGGAAGACAGATAAGGAAATTAATAGATGAGCTGTTATCATTAAACAGATACGTCAAATTTAAAAGCACAGAGAGTGTTCATTAGCCAGGAACAGAAACAGTGTATTTGACTGATGCATTAGAAATACAGCTCTTGTTAATATCTACATATAGGTTCATTTTTACTTTGAAATTAACATTTATTCCATTAAAATACATGCTTCTAACTTTGAGGTTATTAAGCTAAAGAGTATTAGTACACTAATGAAGAAGATTCAGTTAATCTTAAGAAGGAACTTAATTACAGCGATCTTATGTACGACACTTCACACGTGGACTGGGCAAAAAGTTGCACTGGTGCTACTCTAGAGCAGAGGTCAGGCTCTTTTCCTTTTAAGATACTGATTAATGTGTGTCTGCCTTCTGAAACATGGATTTGTCATCACAGACTCAGTCTACTTTTGATCCTGGACATTAATTATGTGCACAGATAAAGAGTATACTGAGATGAAAGGAACAAAGGCAAATTTGGGTTCAGTGAGGGTAAGGCATTTGGGATGTTTTTAATAGTTTAAACAAGAAACACAACAGAGAGAGGACTGCAGGATTCCATTTTAAATGTAAAATGGAACTAAGAAAGTTTTCACAGTTAGATATATGTATAAGAACATCATGCTTTCAAGTCTGACCCAGCACTAACAGAAGCTTGAAGAGCCTTTCTTTCACTGCAGCCTAAAAGGAAACATTTTCATGGCTAAAAGAATTGAAAAATTAAAAGTCACTGCATGATTTGATATATATATATATATATTTCATGAGAAACAAATTATTCTTGTCCTTAAGTTAGAGCATGTATTTGCTCAATTTTTTAATAACTGGTATCAAGAATAAAACCCAAGTAACCCACAAATACCCAATTCTCTATATAATGTAATAAGCTACTAAGGAAATTGATTTTGCAAAGGATTTGCAGTTTTTCATCCATTATACTGATTGGTCTATAACTGAAATAATGATCTGAAACATTACTTAACATTTACAGAATGCTTAACTTTTTCCCATGCCAATATTTAATTTTTCAATAACCCATCCATGTTTTTATGTAGAATGGAAACAATGGATTTTAGAAAGCTACATCTGTAGCTCTTCAATACTTGTGAGCAGCCTTTCAGGGGCTCCCTAGTAATGACATATAAATGTGGCCACATTTGAACAAGGCAGACAAATATACTCATCAAGAACCCTTTTAAAATAAAGCTGTCAATAGAAGAAAAATAAGCTTAATAAGATTACATGGAAAGTAACTTTTTACTATTGTGAAATTTATGTCAAAATTAGAAAGTGCCATTTCAAGTTAAAAGGTGTGTGAAAAGTTCATTTCTGCATTGTCATGTAGGCATCACAACCATGAACATAAAGACCAGCTGACACTCTTCTGAAAATGTGCCCATTAAGACAATTAATCCACTTAAACTCCAGGAGTCTTCATTCCCTCCTATCTGCAGCTGTAGAACAGCAATAGTTTAATTCAGGGCCTAACTCAGCAACTCATTGAGTAGTTTCAGTCAGTACATGTGACTTCAGTTGTGTTACTCATGCAGAAGTGACCATTACTGCTTTATATCCTATTCTGTGCAAATACCACCACTAAAAAAAAATTAAGAAAAAAGTCAGAAGCAATCTGTGAAGTTGCAGTTCCTATCTGCAGTATTTGTTTTGTTAAAACGTGTGTTTGCCTACTTTTGTGTATCAAAAAATACACCACGCCATTTGCTAAAGCCAGATTTTAGTTGACAAATTTATCCAAAAAAGTTTAAACTTGGTCTCAAATGCCCACACCAGAATGTGCTTAGTTTTATTGATTTGTGCTTCTTAGGAAGAAGCAGCTCCAGTTCTAACCCAGGTTTTATTAAAAATTTAACTCACCGTATATTTGTTTCTTACCTCTTTTCTTAAGCACTTCCGCATCTCCCGGTCAATATCGTTGCAATGGCCAAAAAACTTCAAAATGTTGTGCTGATGAGTTAGGGGGAAAAAAAAGAATTACAGTTCAAAGGTTTCTTCCTCTGAAGCTTTTAATTTCTCAGAATTCACTGGCATTTTTCAACGTTCCCTAGTCTTCGTTTTCTTTCCTTTTTTTTTTGAAAAGTAATGTTTGGTACCTTTTTTCTTGGGTAGCCAGAAGTTAAGAGCTGCTCCTGAACCTCACTTGAGTTCCCCCACCTTGCTGCAAGTTGAAGGTACTCACCATGTTATACAACCAGCCCAAACAAGGAGCCTGAGCTGAAGCTATTAAGCCTAAATGTAGAACATACATTTTATTGATCTAGAAGTTGTTCTTACAACTCTCACTCACACTGGCTTGAATAACGTACAAAACATAAATACTCCCAACTCCAGGATGTGATAGAGAGGCAATGTCCATTGTAATTTAATTTTTATTATTTCTTCATGAGCTAGGGAGTCAAAGGACTCTCTGCTCCATCATCCCAACCACATGAAGAATATGTTGTTGTTCCAGAAAGTGCAAGGCTTAACTGACTGAAACTTTAGAATCAGTATAAAAAATGGGGGATTAAATTTCTCCAGATCTTGAGGTTAATAAATAAAATGCAATTACCATCTTTATGACAAAGGTTTTAGTAGATATTTGCAGCTACACAGTCAATGAAGAGAACTCAGTCAATCTTGTACACAACTAATGAATTTTAAAAAAGACCATGCAGAAGAAAACAGATGAGAATGAAGTCACTTTCGTATTTCAGAGGGAAACCAACATGCATTTCCACAGCTAAGGAGCAGCTGGGTGGATTTACCCCAGTGATACAGGAACACCATCACAAATTCAACCAGTGGACAAGATTTCAGCCAATAGAACACAACTGGGAGTAGGAGTGGGTTAATAAAGATTATGACAAACACTTAACTATAGCAGTGCTAAAATTAGCTTGTTTACACCTCTCTGCTTTATAAAGGGCATCAGATGACTCTGAAGCAGTTGTGTGAAATAAATGGTCACTTCACTGCACACTGATCTGGCTGTTACATTTTCATTTCAGCTAATACAGATTTAATTTTGTATTCTACTCCCATACCTGCATGTTAAACCTCAAGGTGAATGCTCACATTTCAAGCCACCTCCACTCTGACTATGCATACAGCAGTTTAATCTCTGTTTATTTAGCCAGATTCCTAAAATGTCAACTTCTTGGCTCGGATTATGAGGAAAAAAAAATCACTTTCTCAAAAATAGTTATTATACCTATTACAGTGATAAAATTGCAAGACAATATGCATTTCTTTCAGCTGCCACCTATTAAAATGACTGTACTTAAAGCACATACTTGGCACCAGAGTGGAGTTATTAAAAAAATCAAAATAGTGGCATCAAAGAGGAATCCCATTAACCTTTCCTCACTAGATGCAAAACTTGATATACAGGGCAGGTTCTAGATTAGAAATGAAGTAAATCAAATTGACTGTTGTTAAAACACATACACAGGATATCCAATTAAAACCTAATGCTTTTCACCTCTCAGAAAAAGTAATTTAAATTGTAGATGAAGGTTCTTAGGACATTTTGGCATTATAAGAAAACAGCTAGTAGTCACCAATAACTCATTAAGATCACTGAGTGCAGATTTCACTGACTTCAATTTAAAAAGAATATTTCAGTATGTTCCCCTTGAATTTCAGATGAAAAAGTATTGCCTCCTTTCAACTGAGTGTGAAAGAAGCCATCCTCACCCTTCCTCTTCTGAGACTGCCAGCACAAATATCCTCTCACAGCTGAGCATGACTGACAAAAGTAATTCCTCTTCATGTAAAGATCAACTTCAAACAAAACCAGGAGAATATAATGCTGTGCATGACTATTATTGCTGCTCCTGGTCCCTTCATAAATCAAATTGGCAATAGATTCCTTTGAATCACTTGCTGCCAAGGAATTCAAGTGCACCTATTAGTTCTGTTCTCAAGGCAGTCTAATAAGCTACATCATACAACAAGCCCATGATACCTGTAACTTGACATTCATTTAAAGCAAAAAAACCCCAAACCCCGGACAAAAACCAGTCAAGCATTACTTTTCAAGTACTAAATCAATATTGCTGCATTCCTAGTCAAAGCACAGAAAGCCCAATTCAGTATGTACCAAAAACCAGGACAAATCTGAATGTACTTTCTTTCCTGATTGGATTTTTCACAATTATGAAAAAATAATTAAAACATTTTAATTTTATATTGCCTATATAATGCCTGTTCTCTCAACTGATGGTCATTTTATCTGGCAATCCTTTTGATCCCACAGTAGTAACTCGTACATGTAATACAACTTTTAGTCTTAAAGCTTGGAGATGTTCTGTACAGGAGCCCTGGCATGGGAAGTACCACCTATGAGATGGTATCACCAGATTCCAGCGTGCTTATAGGTCAAGATTCTGCACTACAAATGCCAACAAAACCAAATTAAATGCTGCTGAAGAAAACCAGCAGAGCACACTCACTGTAAGTGAATTTTATGTTAAAACTCTGCTCCCTTCATTCTTGCAATTTAGAAATCAAAAAAAAGTGTGGTACTGGAAAGGGTTTTTAGGCTGTTACTTTAGCTACTTTAAAATATTGCAAAAATATTGTTATGCCTCTTTCATATATGCCTCTTTCCCTCATATTTAGTGTGTTATCAGCCTTGTTTTTCATTCTGTAATGACTTTTCAAAAGAAAAAAATTACAATTCTGCTCAAAACAGTAAACCTAACATGTGTTGTGTTAAAATTTATGGATAAATGCATTAGGAAAAATTATCAACATCTTACCTGAACGTGGAGGGGAAAGTATTTTAGATTGCATATAAAAATTGGCATAAATCATAGTTTTCACATTCATAGTCAGCATTTAAATATATTTTTGTCTCAGCAGAAACTATGAAATGTAACTTTTTTATGCACTAATACAACAAGATATCTGTCCAGAACATCTATTTAGAGCATACTGGGAAAATAACATCATTGCAATGATGCTGCAGAAAGCTTTCTTTCCTAGGGACAAGTTTTCTACATCCAGAGATTTACAACAGAGCAGATTTTTTTAAAAAAGGCTTTTAAATGGGTGAGATGAAGATTCCATCATCTTGAAGCAATGAAGAGCCTTGGAAGCTTGAAGGCAATTTAGCATTTCACATCCTTGGGTAGGTGCCAATGAAGAAGATGGAAGTCAAACAGTAATTCACAATTAGCTCTCCAGACACTTAATGTCAGGCACGTGGCGTGTGGGGATCCCCATCAACACATCTGCTTAGAACAGGCTGAAACATCTGCCCCGTGGGCAGCTGCAATATGGAAATGCCAGGAGAATGTAACAAAAGAGGGTGTTTGAAGTTGCTCTTATTATAGTATTTTGAGGGGCATACAGTACTAAAAGGTGCAGAAGTTATTTCAGTCCTTAAAATAGGTCCCTATGTATCTGTAGCACAGGAAATTTTAAAGTATGTTGTTTCCTAAAGAAATCACTGGCAAGATTTTACACAGTCATCAGATAACTCTTCAGTGAAAACATACCAGCTACAGTTCATGACTGTTCTGCCTAGAGGAGGGTTTTCTCCTCATGATCATATAATATTCTCACTAATTTATCTGACACTCATTTCCCCAACCCACCCACTCTTTTCTCTGCTCAACACTCCTTACCTCCTTGTGACACTTCTTGAGCAGACTGATAATTAGGTTACACTCTTCAGTGTGCAGATGAGGAGACAGGTCTGGATGCATCTTTAGTTAGGGATGATTTTAGTAGCACAAGGACAAGAATCTGAGAAAATTTCCACCTGCAAACATTAAAATAGGAAAGCATAACTAGAAAGCTTGATTTAACACATATTATCAAAATGCAATTTAGTATGTATAATTTATATCACACGGTTAAAGTTATTAAACCCAGCACATGTCTGATCTTCTATACAGCCCAATGTTAAAAGTCAGCTAGAAGTTTATGGTCTTGGCTACCATGGCCATAAGCACACAGTTGGGAATTTCATTTTCAGGGACCCTCTCTAGCAGCATTAATCTTTCTTTAACTGCAGATTATCTTTTCACTTTCCTACTTCAATTTTCTGCTTTCTCGCTTTAAGAAAGTGAAGTGGATGTGATTTTCTTTCTACTTCTACACAGATGAAGTAGAACAGGAAGCACAATGCCATTTCATTACAGAACTCTGAGAAGTGGCATCTTTTTTAGTTACCTACACGCTTTTTAAGAAGTCCTAATCCAAACACTGGTGGTGCTTTGAAAACTGGTACTTAGTCATTTCATGAAAACAGTAACAACTTTTTTTTTTTAATTATGTACAATTGGAATGCCCCTTCCTGCAACTCCATGTTGTTCCCTCTTGCTCTTTGACTGTGCTCCTTTGAAAGGCAACTGTATTTGGCTTCTACATGAATTCCCCCTCCTTCAGATAGTGGAAGGAAGCTTTAGGTTGCTCTCAAGTCTTCTCTCTGAAACACTAAAGCAGCCTCGCTCCCTGAACCTGTCCAGTTCATACCAGGACAAATGGGCTCCTTGTGGTAAAATTCCACCTGTATGGCCCATACTGCCACTGAATTAGAGATCTTTTTGTTTGTTTGTTTACTTAGTATTTTGTCATTCCATCTTCTCCTAAAGAGATCACCTTTCCAACTGCAATGCATCAGGCAAACACCACTATAACGTGCCACCACTGTCTTAAAACTCCAGCTAAACACACCAGACAAACACGAGCAGTCAGTGGTCAGATTTTACAATGGCAAAATCCCAAAGTTCAGCTGCAGTGCTGGCAGCTCTAATCCATACTGCTATTCCTAGGATGCTCAAGGAATATATTTGGCTTGAAGAGGTACATACACTAACATACCCAGCATTTCCCATCATGTGTTCAGCTTAACAACAGTTAGATTCCCACATGTGAACTGAATTTTAAAATTCCAAACATTTAAAAGCCTCTTGAGAACCATGAAAATATGTTCCACACAGTGTTGCAAACACACATAGTGATTTCTTCCAAAAATCTTCCCCCATACTATCTGGAAGTCTAATATTACACTACATTTACTCTTAGCACAGTTGTTGTTGGAAGCTGCACAAGTTGCTTAAGCATTCTATCCAACAAATTAACAAATGAACCTTTAGAAATATGACAGCAGGAGCACGACTGTAACAGCAAAGTGATTAAGAACCCTGCTGTGTTATTGCCACCAGCTTTTGATTGCATGCCACACAAAGTCAATATGTTTTAAATTTATCAGCAGAGTTTTTTGATAGCACTGGAGTTAGCATCCCCTTGAGAGGCTGACCTGCTCAATGGCTGTGCATTACTTTAACATGTGTGAACCCAGATGATTATTAAACCTCTTCATCATTCAGGCTCCAACTGCGCTTCCTGAAACTGCCACCCGAGGGGCTGTCTAGGAAGGGGAAACAAGAGCAGTGCCCCAGTGAAACAGGGAATAAGCTCATCAGCACAGGCCAGAAAGCCAAATGGAGCACTTCAAGGAAAGATTCATTAGTTCTAAACTGAGCTGAGTAATCACTGCCACCGTTCACAAAATTATTCTCAGATCATGGAGGATCAATGTCACAAAGTTAAAAGCCTCCTAACAACTCAAAAGCATTTTCCAATGGCACCTCTTGTAGGACAGATGCTACAAATAGAAGGTCCCCACTGTCACCCCAGTTCATGGATCAGTATTACTGAAATTTTCAAATAACATTCAATATGAGACTCTTTCGAGTTCAATTACCAGACATGGCACTCAGTTCATGGAGGCTATGATGGCATAAAGCAACAAAACATCTCATGGTGCTCATGGAAGCCTTCCCTGGAGTCTTTAAGTACTTCTGAGGTTATGACAGAGCAGTGTTATCAGTGCTCAACATTAAATTGATGTTTAGGAAAGTCAGATTAGACAGTGATCTATAAATTATCAGAGAAGGCTCACATCCTTTTGCTGGAGAAGAACAATTCCAACACACCAAGGAGTTTCAGGAGAAACAACATGTATGAGGTAAGGACAGGATAAGCTATTGGTCTCCGTAGTTTCTTTTTAATAATGTTCTAATAAAAATAAGAAACACCATTTGCCCTCTTCCCAGAATTTAAGTCCAAACCAACAGAATTTTATGTAAGTGGTTGCTCAAAATGAATCAAAGTATGAAAGAATACTGGGAAAACAAAAAAAAAATCACAGGAAAAAAAATGGGAATAAGCAATGTAAATTGCTCTGAGAAAACTACTAACAGCAATGCTGGATAAAAAATAACCAAGGTAAATATACAGTTGCAGCTGAAGAAATACCAGCAGTGAACAATATCAAGAAAACACAGGAATTGCTTCAGGAGAAAAATGGACTGCAAAATGCTAAGCAAATGTTAATATCTGAAGAAGTACTGGGATGATCTCCTTACATAATGGCACTGACATATTTCACTGGGATGTACAGAAATGCTCTGCCCTTTAATGTGGTTGATATGAAACTTCAAATTCAGTGGAGCTTTTCACTTCTTGCCAAAAATTGCACTGCATATGCACCTCAATTATTTGGTTAAAACACCTTAAAAATGCAAATTTCTATAAACTATTAGCCTCTGAAGGTAGAAGACAGACAGGAATAAAGATAATTGGTCTTTCAACTTGCTCAACCAGTTTCAATCTCTATGCTATTCTTCAGGAGAAAAAATAATTAAGAGATTGTCTCGTTCTATTATCATACTCTGTCTAGTTCTCTTAAAGTAGGAAAAATAGAGGATTTTCTAGTTTTATTGTTTCCAACATAAATCAGATTTTTTCTAAAAAATTGAAAGCCTAAACTAAGAAATTCTCTGACAATGATATTGAACTTCCAATACTAATATTTTTGTTTTGAAAAATAACGAGATATTCCTTGCATAAATAATCCTGGACACTTAGCATATCTAATTGCTAAAGATCTCCTAATAGGAATCAACATATAAAGTATCAAGAAGTGATACTCATCCCTAATCTAAAAGTTGATCTTTACACATGTTCACTACATTAAATATTCAATGTGCAAAAGGAAGCTACACTTACTACAGAAGTCAAATAAAACCACAGACCCCGAGCAAGTGGGCAGAAACCAAAGGTTATCCCAAAAGAGCAGGCAAGAACACTGCAGGAATTCCATCCACACTCTGTTAGACACCAAAATTTAGGATGAAGTGATCATTTCTCTCCACATGCCAATTTCTCCTCCTGGCAAGAGCAGCAAAAGGACCCAGTTGTATGGAGAAAGAAGGGGGTTGGTACATTGCCACTTCTTCCAAAACGAATTATGAGGTCAGCATGTCAGGAATCCACAGAAGTTCCATTCTTTTCTCGGAATCTCCCATAAATGTGAACTAACCAGTTCCCTGATGCAGAAGGAAAACTAAATTAGGCTGCTTTAGTCTTGCTGATTAGCCTAATACTTAATATTTCCGTGCTTGAGGGCAACAATAAAAAAAGGTTCAAACCTAGGCAATTGTTTCCATATGATGCTCTTTCCATATTTCACTAGAACAACTTAGAAGACTACTTTTTAAACCAAGTTTGGGTTATTTTACCATTTAAAAAGAACACAACAGTATTTTTTTTAACTTTATAAAGTCAGTGGTAAAAAACTGCCATGAATTCACATACTGCCCAGACAAATGACTTAAGGCAAAACACAAATCCTTGTTTACCAATGATGAAAAATTGCATCTGAGCCCCTCCATTCCTAATCACTGAGCTGCCTAACCAGAAAGGCAGAACTTTGCTTTCCACGGTGCCACAGACCACAAACATTGGCTGCAAACACTCAAAGGACACCCACCAGGCGGCAGCAGGAGCGAGCAAACCAGAACACGCACTCACAGCAGAGAAGGGTCAACAAACCTGTCATTCCTCTAAAGCCACTCTCCACCTTTAATATTCACTTTTGCACTTCTTTTCACTAACTTACGTCCAAACATTTGGAGTCTCAAATTCTCAGTAACGTAGTATCATTCTGCTTGGCATTGGGAAAAAATATAATCCAAACAACTCTGTTTACTCAAATAATTAGTGTTCTCTGTAAGATTGTATAGTTTTTGTACAAAAAAGGATTCAGTTCCACACCTAACAGGTTGGCATTACCTGAAGGTGTCACTCATGTCACTTGAGCAGAACTTCTGCATTCCCAATGTTTTCATACACAAAGTATTTTTGGTAACAAGTTTTGAATCCTGTCCATGGCAAGGGGTTGGAACGAGATGATCTTTAAGGTCCCTTCCGTCACAAACCATTCTATTATTCTATAAAGATGAGGTGCTGTCACCCAATTCCTGTTTTGCCAGCTGCACCCACCAGACTAGGCCTCATTTCATCTGTTTCATCCATTTCGCGAAGAACACCACAAACCTAGCGCTGCCAGCAGAACCTCCTGGCTTACTGTAAAATAGCTAGGGGGGAAAAAGGGGCCGGGAGGATCACACTTCCCTGCTGGAAAAGGCAGGGCTGACCCCTCGAGCAGCCAGATCCGCCGAGGGAAGGCAGAAAGAAAACCCTGCCAGAGCGACACGGGCTGCGAGGGGCCGGGCCCTGCTGTGTGACCAGGTACGGCCGGGGCACACACGGACACGGCAGCACCAGCGGACACACCCGGAGCCCTCCGTGGGCCCCGCAGCGCGATGCGCGTCAGCGGAGGGCCCCAGGACGCGGAGCCGCACTCGGCTCGGCACGGCCCCCGCGGTGAGGCGGCGGGGAGCGGGGAACGCGCCGGGAGGGGGTGAGGGAGGCTCCCCGCACACCCGGCTCCGCTCGGGGCCCGCTCCGCGCCGGGCCCGCTCCCCGCCCGCAGCCGCCCCGCACTCACCGGAAGCCGCCTCAGCGGGCGGGGCGCGCGCGGCGCCGGGGCGGGCGGCGGGCAGCGCTCTGATTGGGCGGGCGGCGGGCAGCGCTCTGATTGGGCGGGCGGGGCCCGGTGCGGGGTCGGATTGGTCGGTTCGAAAGGCGGGCGGCGCGCGGCGGAGGGCGGGAGCGCTGAGGGGCGGCCGGGCCGGGCTCGGCGCCCGGGGATCGGCTCCGCTCGGATCAGATCGGGTCCGCTCGGATCCGCTCGGCGCTTGGGGCTCGGCCCGGCTCGGATCGGCTCCGTTCGGATCCGTTCGGCCCGGCCCGGCCCGGCCCGGCTCGGATCCGCTCTGCTCGGCTCTGCTCGGGTCGGGTCCCGGGGCTCGTCCCGTCCCGCGGGTCCCCGCCCCGCTGTCTGAGGGCCCGAGCACTCGTGTGGGACCGGGCGGGCCGGAGCAGCCCTGGGTGAGACCCGTGGGCCCGTCCCGGCGCTCGCACCGGGCCCGGGCAGGGAGGGCGGGAGGGAGGAGGGCACTGGAGAGGGTTAGGGTCAGGGTTAGGGTTAGGGTTAGGGTTGGGGTTCACCTTCCTCCTGAGGGGACGTGGAGGGGCGGGCTCTGTGCTCTGGGGACGAGGGGCAGGACCCGGGGAGTGCCGTGTCAGGGCAGGCTCAGGTTGCGCATCAGGGGAAGGTTCCTCCCCAGAGGGCGGTCGGGCACTGCCAGGCTCCCCAGGGCAGGGGCACAGCCCCAGGGCTGGCAGAGTTCGAGCTGTGTTCGGACAGCGCTGAGGCACAGGGTGCGGGCCTTGGCGTGCCCCGTGCAGGCCCACGAGTTGGACTCTCTGAGATTTGTGGGTCCCTCCCAGCTCAGAATAGTCAGTGATTCTGTGAAAGGTGTTGCAGAAGTGTTTTAACTCGCTGTTGTTTCTAAACCCATGGTCGTGGCGCTTTCAGGACTGACCCCAACGTGTTGCCAGTCGTGCAGCTTGGTCTGAACTTACTTAACCTTTCAGCTCCCCAGGTGGCTCCACCATGGATGAAACTGTGGCTGAGTATATCCGAAGGACCGTGCTAAAAATGCCACGGGATGAGATCAAGATGATGCTGCAGAAATGGGGCTTTCTCTCCGAGGCACAGCTGCAGACTCTGAACTTCCATCAGGTGAAGGATAACATTTCTCAGGATGTTGTTCAGCTCTGTGAGGTAAATCCTTCTCCTTTGGGAACTGTCAGTGGCATACAGGATGCGTGTGGAAGCACCATCAAAAAAACCCGATATTCATCTTTGGCCCTAACACAACACCAAATAGCAGTTTGCTGTCTGAAAAATGTAAAGCAGAACTGGTAATACCATCAGTTTTGTCTGGCTTTTAGGAGTGTAGAACTGACCTATGCTAAGTATGAAAATACATGTTTTGAGCTCTAAGTTACACAAATTAGATTAAAGCTCAGTGTGTTAAACCTTTGAAAAGCGAGTGTATTTCTAAATTGTAAAATAAAGGCTTGTTCTGATTTAAATCTATTTAGTATGGGTAATGATAGCATTAGTTTATATCTTTTAGACTTTTCAGAATTTTTTGAAAAATTTCCTTGGCTAGAACTATTTCCATTCAGCATAAGCAAGAAAATTTATCTGATCTAATGCTGATCTTGGTATACCAAGAATATTTATATGCAACAGGAGTATTTATTTATAATATCATAACCCAAATAGATACAGTTATTAGTGATATATCTTCTATTCTATAGTTTCTTGTATATAATTCCCTTTGAATTTCATGCTCAAAGATTAATTACCTGGAGTGTAGATCAAACTATAGGAAAGAAATTACTAAGTTATTCTCCTAAGATAGTGAATGTCATGTTTTAAAATAACATTTGTTTCTGAAACATTTGTATCTCTAGTAAGTTGTCATGAAGTTTCTTAAAAATCTTTTCATGCTGTAAAGGTTAAATAAGGAGAAATTAAGGAGGTTAAAATTCATTGAAATACTAGTCAGTGTTGTGTTAGGAATACCCATTACTTTTGCTTTCTAATTGCTTGTACATCATACTATAAGGACAATGTTGTCTCTGCCTCTGCAGAGGAACACTTGAACCTTGCAGAAACAGTTTTCATTATGGATTTCTCAAAACTGTTGTGTGCACTCTGTGACCAGGTGTGGTGCCTTTGAGGAGAGTGCCCATGCTGTGGGCTTCGGTGCAGTGTAATTTAAACTACCAATACTGAGATTTTCCACATGCAAACAGTGTGATGGAGCATTCTGGACCTGCAGTTCACCATGCACTATTGTTCTTTCTAGGAAAATTCTGCAGACATAAAGCAAGCAGCTGTTCTAGACATAATTTGTAAGTAAAACATGAATTAAAATAACTTTTTTTTTTTTTTGAGTGACAATAATGCCCTTAGTTATATACCAACTACTCTGGTGCAGTACAGTTGCATTTGGTGTAAGCAGATCACATTTTAGATGAATCTTGCTGGATGTGACCTTTTTTAAGAAAAGCTCATAATCAACAAAAGCATATTTGCTTCTTCTGAGCTCTAAATAGATGTAAACTGTTTGAAGCCACATCCAGCACAGATTTATAAATACAGAGAGAGCTTTGTCTCTAGTGTGCACCAAACCCTAAAGTCAGGAATTCCATGCTCCAACAGGGAGTGACATAGGCAAAGCTATCAGTGAATAATCCAGTTGGAACTCTTAACTCAATATTACTTCACAACTTGATTATATAATCGTTTAAATCTCAAAGTTTCTTTTAAGTCTGCATGTCTTACATTTGAGTTTTGGTCACTTAAGTTAAAACCTTTCCTTAAACACTGAACTTCAGAGATGCTCTTTATTAGCTGAATAAATTACATTGCATTATCAGAAGTAATCTTTGTTAAGTAATCTTTCTGTAAATGTATTGTAAAATTTGTTCCTTTAATTACTATTTGATAATACATTATATTGAGCAATTCCTATTTTTCTTAGACAATCACATCTACCACAACAAAAGAATGTGGAGTGTTTACCAGATGAAAAAAACAGGTAAAATCTCTTTCCTTGCTGTAATCCCACAGTTCTCAGCAACTTAGTGCTATGCTGCCTTGTATCCCACATCTTAAACATAAATATAGTCTTGTATAGATTTCTCTTGTAGAGATACTTTGAACATTTTACTGCAGCCTAATATGGATTTTTCCATGGAGATATCTTTAATGTTTTTAGAATACTTTCTATTGACTTCTCAAGCAATTATTAGAAATTTGTAACTACCAATTAAACATCAACCTTTTCTCTATATAGCAATAATGAGGGTTACACTTAACATACAGCTTTTTATATAAGGTTATGCAACTTCAGCTTTTTCTGCTTGATTTTCTTGCAGCAGATCTAAAACATCTCTGTTTTGCAAGAAATTCTTATTTCTGGTTTGACTTTTTTCTCATAACAGGAGAAGAGTTGGAATATTTTGACTTAACGGATTTCAAAAGAAAATTTAAAAAAAGACTTCGGTCAGCCTTGAAAAATGTAAGAATAAATCCATTCTAAATTTTGTTACACAGCTCTTGTGTCAATATGTTGTTTTCATAACCTCTCCTTCTGTCAAAAATTAAATGGAGTTATTCATTTGGGAATGCATGTGAAATAGGAAAAATGTATTGCATGTCTGCTCTAGCAACTTCACAATTATATTGGAGGGAAATAAAGTGTAAGTTTGACCTGAAATGTGACTGACTTCAAGAAAGGCAGCATAGTCATGTCTTCTTATCAAATCTTTGCTGTTTGAGTGTACTTGTTGCCTTAGGAAGTTGATGCCTGTTACTCAATAACAACACACAACAAAAATCATATCAAACCAGTATAAAGGGAGTTTGAAGTAGCCATTAAGCAGGACAAGAATGTTCAGTTATGATTCAGATTAGTAGTAACATTTGATTCATTTCCTTTCAGTTCTGGTTTTGAAACTGCATTTTGTGCTAGCTATGTGAACTTGGCTCTGGTATTTCTTTACAAAATGACTGAAAAAACACTGTCAATAGCAAGAAGCAGTTTCTAGACAGCAGAAATGAGCATGCTAAGAAAAAAATTGGAAGGGAATACTCTCATTTCACTTTTCTAACTTAGCAATTTGCAGAAGTGCTTTAGTCCACCAGCCTCATTTAGGCAAGCTAATAGAAAATGCCTCTGGCTAATTACCTGTACCAGTCCTTGACACCCAGTGGACTCCCACTGACAACAACTACAAATCAGGCTCTCAGGAAGAAAAGTAATATTAGAGTTTGAAAGATGATTCTCCTTTTTACCCCAGTTTGTGAGGTTATTGTTTTTCTGTGGGAATTTCATTTAAATACAATCCTGACCACACTTAGTGGGTTTTGTTTCTTACTCAAGCAGTGGTGTCCTAAATTATGCTTGGGTCTTGGAGTTAAGAGATAAAATCTTTATGGACACCTAAACATGTTGGTAAATCCAAGCTTTCCTTTTCCTCTCAGGTCACCATCACCTTCAAGGAGTATGAGGATAATGCAATCTGGATTCGAGTTGCCTGGGGAACACCAGCCAGGAAACCCAACCAGTACAAGCCCAGCTATGTTGTGTACCATTCACAGACCCCCTATGCCTTCATCTCTGCCTCGGTGCTCAAGAGCAACTTGCCCCTGCTGTGTCAGGTACAGAACAAAACTGCTTAGACCCTCACTTGTCATGGAGAGCTGGAATTGTGTTAGCTTTTAAGAGGATGGGTAAAGATTCCTTACTTAACATAATTTACTCAATTACATGTATGGGGTTTTTTTATCCTTAGCTTTTGATGAAAATGGGGCAAAGCCCAAATGTTTGGATTTGTGCATTGTGAATAAATTCAATTTATTGGGATTTGTACTGATCCTGAATTGTTCTAATTTCTGAACCAAGTGTAAGGTAGTATTTGATTAAATTGCCTCACAGAAGTTGAAGAATATTTCATCAACACAGTTAACTTTAAGAACTAAACATATGAGCTCATCAAGGAATGCTATTCATTAGTTTTAAAAGACATTTTCTGTTAACTTGTGATCAGCGCTAGTAGTCTTTTTTCTCTAGCAAACTTCTGCAGTTGTAATTGAAATATTTTATTATTCTGTTTGTTTATTTTACATCTGGTCAGGCTATGGGGCTTATTTTGCTAATCCTGTGATTGCTGTTAAATATTAACCTGAGCTTAATAACCGCCTATGCAACGTGGGTTTTTTTGATACAAGAATCCTGCTAGTTAAAGGGCAGTTGCTTACCTTGAAACAAAGACATCACAATGTCTAGAAATACTGTATTTTTGACATTTTAAACCCAGTGGTGATTAAGAATGATGTTAAAATAATTTCAATTTTTATTTAAAGGCCCTGGTTGTTGCTTCCAATTACCATGACATCCGTGAAATGGAGCTTCGAAGTCATTCTTTAAACTCTCTTAAAGATATTGTGTTTAAGAGATATAGCCAGGTGAGCCACTAGTAAATCCTAAGATAAGTCTTGCTTTTTGTTTCAGGCCTAGTTCTCACCCCCTTGCAGTGGGGGAAATTCACCTTTTCCAAGAGACCATCAAGTTAAAATAATATTGAGCTACTGAGGTGGACAGCCTTTCATGAAGGTAACATTACAATGGAGATGTGATCACTTGGTTTCTCACCTAGTCTTTATTATTGTTATTCCTGATGGCTAACCTCAGTCTCAAAATTATATGAACTATTCAGTTCTGGAACTTTTTTAGCATCATTCTCTAGGCTTCTTAGAATTGAAGGCTGTTGGAATGGGTACTTAGTCTGCTTGTCCATATAAAACTTTTAAATAGGGAAATGTTACTAAATATCATAGGACAGGCATATTTTTTCCCTCAAAATTAAGTTGGCTTTCTGACTTCTAGTAATGGTCAAAAAACACTCACTTTTAGAATGAGAAGTAAAAAGAGATCTAGAAAGTTCTTTCAGCTACAGCTTCTATAAGCAGGAGTGAACTAAAATTTTTTCTCCTCTCTCTCCATTTAGAACTTCCAAACTTACTGTCCAAAACCTCTACAAGAAAAGAATGTAGAACCAGAAAGTGGTATGTATATCTGAAATGTCATTACTGCTGGCTTGTGAAATGAGATTCCTAATAGGAAATATACATATGTTACATTCCCACTACATTATCCATGCCTGGGGCCATAATACTGGCTGTCACTGGCAAAGGGCAGTATTTCTCCATGACTGGCATTGGACACAGGAAACCAAAAACATCCAATGCCCAGTATCTCACATTAGCTTGTGTTTTTCTCTTGGTAAGAACTGAAAATATAAGTGATAGAAACAACTACCTTATCCAAAAAAAAAAACAGGATTGTGATGAATTCACTAAAATTATTATCTTCAAATTTTCGCTGGAGTAATCTGATCAGAAATACAGCATTGCAGCAGCTGGCAAAGTTTTCTTTCTGTTTTCTCTTCCCTACTCTTCTCTGCAGTGGATTTAAGGATAGTTCAAGAAAACAGAAGTGAGAAAGAAAGAATCCAGAGGCTGAACCAGGAGGCTTTTGGTGATGGGCCCCAACCAATACTCGAATTTGCACACTATAGGGTAAGAAAAGCAACCCATTTGGGTTTTTTTAATCATTTTAATGTAGTTAAGCTAAAGTTCAAATTGAAGAAATACTATGCTTTTTTAATCTTTTGGGAGGGTATTTTAAAATAAATTAGTTAAAGTCTCTCTAAGAAACAGATCTGCATTGAGATTTGGTCAGTCTTGGATCACATTTCAGTCTTTCAGCCTTGTGAACTCAGCATTTTGACTTGTTTTTGTACTAAAGGTAGATTTAGACCAGCAGTGTGTTGGAGCATGAGCAATTAGGGTTATTTGAAATACATACAAAACTCACTCTCCATATAACACCAGAATTAACTGCTTGAATGATGCACAGATTTTAGCTGATGATCAGATATATCGACAATTTGAAGAGATACTTAATGTTTTACAACAATATTGAACAAGCTGCTCACTCTTTCAGCAGAAAGCTGCCACGTGGTGGCACCCTCTGATTTTATTACAACACTCCTCCAGCTGGAATCAAACTAACATTACAAATGAGAAACAGTCTTATTGCATATTACATTTAAACATTTAAATATAAATATAACATATAACATATAAACATATAACATGTATAAGATATAAATAAAATATATTAATTGCTTACACTCACTGATGAAATTTTGTGTTAACAGCTTGAGACAATGTTTAAAAGTGATCCTAAAATGGATGTATTGGATAAGAAAGAACCATTCAGATGTTTGGTCAAGTTTTCCAGTCCACATCTTTTAGAATCACTGAAATCCTTGGCACCAGCAGGTAAGTCTTCCAGCTCTATAAAACAGAGGGAAAATCCACTTTTAAATTTTTAGTCATCTTACATTCTGCTTGTGTCTTGCATGAGGGAGAAACTTCATTGTTTTTTAGCAATAGATACAAGTGTAATAGAATAAAAATGTTACCACTCTAAAAACTTAGGTCTAAATACATAAGTTTTGTTTGTTCTTAAAATTACTAGTTTGGGCATGGATACTCCATCTGTGGGTTTAGTGGTTTAGTTTTATAACCCTTGTGAAAGGTAGATAATGGTTGAGTATAGCTATAATTATCTGTCTCTCTCTCTCCAGGTATGGCTGATGCACCACTTTCACCACTCCTTACATGTATACCACAGAAAGCTAGGAATTATTTTAGAATAAGAGAGAAAAAAGGCTTATTTCCAGAAACTTTTGTAAGCCCTTAATTTAGAACTGATTCATAGAGAGATGCAACTCATTTATTACTGGTATTAATCTAAATTGTCATGAACTTTACAACAGACTTTAGGAAAATAACTTATTCTTTGGTAGTAGCCTTAAGTTTTTTCCAAATTGTGGCTTCTTTGATTTTTGCCCCAGCTGTCTTTAAGAGAAGTTAGCCCTTAATCAATAAAAAAGCTAATTGCAAAGTTTAAACAGAGATCGTGGTTATTTTAAATTTAAGTGTAATAACTGCTCTTACCTGTGCTTTGAATAGTATTTGTGAAGTTAAAGCTTAATGAAGACACAGTAACAGAGCTGTAGCTCTTCAGTTTGCCATCAGAGCTGCAGATGTCTGACATTCTAGGTGGCCTTTCTGATTTTGGCTCTAGTACAGAATGGAACAGAACACCTGCCCTGTTTTGAACAGGTGAAAAGTCTCATTCAGATGGGTGGGAGTCCCTGTCTGCAAGTCAGGCAAGTTTTTATCTAAGTAGATGAAGATTGTATTCCAAGACCATGACAGGGCATGGGGAAGGAGGGACTCTTGGAATACAGATGTCAGTAAGAAGCTTCCATCCAGCTTTAGATGATACGAGTTCAGTTTCCAAGACTTTCTCACCAAGGGCAACAGTCAATAACAAACCCTTGGAAGAGAAAAGTCTGTCTGTTGGTATTAATGTCTTATGAAACTTTATCTTGGAGGAATACAATGAAACAGGCAATATGTTTTTTTCAATTAATATTTGATCCTTCTGAAATCCTTGCACATTGCCACTTTTTTGTGTTTGGGGACAAATATTGCAGGATCAAGATGGCAACAGTCATAATTGCAAACAGCTTTGCATGGAGTTCTTTAGAGTTGGTAAGCATTGGTAATTGTATAGATACTTGCTGCATTGGTTTTGTGAGATGAATTTGATCCAAAGGTTCAGTTACAGTGTAAAAGCAATTGTCTTTAATTCTGTTGTCTGGACAGTTTTGGGTGTACTTTGTGTATGTGGCATTTCCAATTCACTTTTGACATCTCTGTGCAGAGGCAGCCTTATTTTGACAGGTTCTATGGGTGTGATTTTTGTTTTCAAACTGTAAATAAACGTGTAAATTAAGTCTTCTCATAAAAGTTTGTTTGGTCTGTCTTAGAAACATGACATAATATACTGATTTTTCGTTTGTTTTTTTCTCTATAAAAAAGGATTGGAAAAGGGTTAGTTTAGGACTATCTGCTAGTGATAGGGTTCTTAGGAATTCCACCTGTATGATCTAAATGTTAATTTGACAAAATAATGTTAGGATTCTAAGAGAATTCCAAGTTTTGTGTGATAGACATTAAGAGTTGGCTCTTAACGTGTCTCACTCACCCTCACAGAGCCTTCCAGGATTCAGATGCATTAAGATTCCACTGTGCATTTCACTCTGTGCAACTTGTTCTTCCTAATGCTCTCTCCCAAAGAACTTAAATGCCTGAGATGACAATGACTTACCATAAAGGTAAAGTTCCCAAATGGTCTAGAAGGCTGTGAGTACCTGGCCTACTGCCTGTGCTTGCCTCTTGTTTCTGGGAAAGGCTGGCTCCATCCCCTTTTCAACAACCAAAACATTGGTATCTCTGATTTTCAGATGTGTTCCATCTCTAACTTCCTGTAAGCAGGGATGTTACAGGAACTATGCAGCACTTCCAGGCAAGCAGGTGAATATTTATTAATTTGTCAGAAAGAACATCTGCAGCTCCTGGGTTCCTTCGTGCCAAGCTGGTGTCCCCACTGAGGGAGTGAGAAGGTAAGGCGAAGGGGGAATGTGGTGATCAAACTTGCCTTCCCCACTTCAGCTAGTCTCTTCCAGTAAGTTGGAAGTTTGGGTTGGACTGTATGACCTCCCAAGGGCCCTTCCAACTCAAACTATTCTGTGATAATCCCACGCAGCAGAACCACATGCCCATGAGGGGGCAGGGGCTGCAGGATGGACAAACACGTCCCCAGTAAACAGTGTACATATTGTCCTTTAACTCGACAAGTTATAGGGGAAAAAACACAGTGCTGTGTCATTGGTGAATCACAGAATATTCTGAGTGGGAAGGAACCCACGAGGCTCAAAGTCCAGCCCCAAGAATCACACCCTGGGCCTGAGTGTCATCCAAACACTCCCTGAGCTCTGTCAACCTTGGTGCTGTGCCCACTGCCCCGGGGAGCCTGTTCAGTGCCCGACCTCCCTAATATGAACCTCAGCCTCCCCTGACACAGCTCCAGGCCATTCCCACAGGTCCCGCCGCCACTGGTGACTGCTGCCGCTAAACTGGGTGCGAGCTTTGCACATGCTTATTCTCCTCACGCTGTCCGTGACTCCCATCTGAGAAGGGCACATAGGAGTACTGATGCTCTGCTGCTCCTTGCAGCTTGGTTTCTGGGGGGAAGTGCTCTATGCCCGTGCCCCGCAGTGCCCCCGCAATCCCCCTTGTCCCCCCCTGTCCCCACATCCCGGTCCCCGTGCCCGCCCACCCCTGCGCGCTCCCCTCTCCCCACGTGGCTCGGTGCGCGCTTTTCCCGCGGGGGCGCGCTCGGGGAGGGGACGCGCGCTCGGAGGGGGCGTGGCTGCGCCACGTGCCTCATGAATATTCCGCATCGGCGGCGCTGATTGGCCGGCGGCCCCGGAAGGGACGCGGGGGGGGCCGGGTGCTGACAACAACATGGCGGCGGCGGCGGCCGGGCGGCGTGGCGGGGCCCTGGGGCGGCCCCCCGCGCCCGGCCGGGACGGGCCGCCCGCCGCGGAGCTGGTGCGGCCCTCGGTCACGGAGCTGTCCCAAGTGCGGACCAACATCCTGTGCACCGTGCCCGGCTGCGGGAAGGTGCTGCCCAACAGCCCGGCCCTCAACATGCACCTCAGCAAGGCGCACCCGCTGCAGGTACCGCCGGGAGGCCGCGCCCCCCCCGCCCGCTCGGCCCCCACGGGCCGCCCCGCACCCTCCGGGGCTCCCGACGGGCCGCCTTGGGCCCCGGGGCCTGGGCCGGCCCGGGGGGCGGCGGCGGGGCCGGGCTCGGCTCGCAGGGGGTGATCCCACACCCTGAGGAGAACGGGGGTTCTTCTGAGGGAGTCTGAGGGAACGGGGTTTGCTCAGCCTGGAAGATGGAAGGTTTGGGGGCGACATAATAATTGGGCCTTTCCAGTCCCTGAAGGGAACTCACAGGAGTGACAGGACAAGGGAGAACGGGTTCAGATGGAATGGAGTTGGCTTAAATTGAACATCAGGAAAAAATTCTGCCCTGTGAGGGCGGGCAGGCCGTGGCACAGGTATCCACAGAAGCTGTGGCTGCCCCATCCCTGGAAGGGTCCAAGGCCGGGTTGGGCAGGGCTTGGAGCACCCTGGGATAGGGGAAGGTGTCCCTGCCTATGACAGGGGGTGGAACGAGATGAGCTTTAAGGCCCCTTCCAGTCTAAACCATTCTGTGATTCCAGACGGGAGTAACAAAGTGTTTCTCGTTGTCTCTTGTTTAAATCTCCCCTGCAGGTGTGTGTGTGTGCACGGGCTGACCAGTCGTGTTGAGGCTTCCTCTGAAATTACTTACAGAAAATAACCAATTTTGTACGTTGTTGTAAACACACTCCAGGCAGTTAAGAGCTCTTCGGGGCTCAGCTTCTGTTGTTTCCCTTGCTTTATCACTTACCTTTCTGCAGTAAGACTTTACAGCCCCACTTGTGAGGTGCTGTGCAAACATACAGCATTTCCTGCCCTTATCAGCCAGCAATCCATCTTCATCCCAGCTCCTAGGGCTGTTATGTGGTGGTTTTGTTTGTTTTTTTTAAATGTCTGAGCCAAAAAAAAACCCAGATGGATGCCATTTTGGAAACAAGCCCTCATTTCCATAGTACTCCTGAGAAAACACAGCATGTGCTGGGGGGGAGGAGAGCCACAGTTCAGCAGGCACGCCTTTGAGTGTGGGCCTTTCAGAAAGATATCCCTGCTTTTCCCAAAATCATAGCACCAATCCTGCGAGGACAAATGCTATTCCTGGAAAACTTCAGCTGCAGCATTTGTAGCTGCGTTCAGAAAGTGCAGCCTCAGCAGCCAAACAATAAAGAGCCTTGTTTTGTGAAATGGTTAATTGCAGAGTCAGGCGTGGGTTCCACGTGCTCCTTGGTGATGGACAAAAGGGAGCAGTGTCCCGTGTCCTCGCTGTCTCCTCTCTCTGGGGTGGTTTAATTTCATTTCCCAACACACACCACCACCTTCAGTGTGGGCTATGTGTTACATCTTACTGGTGTGGATGAGGGGAGGTACAGCAGAATTGAAAGTGTTCTTTCAGGTCAGCAGAGGCATTTTGGTTGTGAGCTGGTGCTCTGAGCAGTCAGTGCATCAGGTGGGTTGTATAACCCAGGTGTGAGGGGTGAGGAGATGCTGCTTTCTCACCCAGCTTCTATTAACCAGCTCTGGTGCCTTGTGGAATTACATATCTCTAATTACTGGATCCTGTGATAGCTTGAAATAAATACTAAAATATGAAGGGATGCAGATTCTCAGGAACTTCTTGACTTGCTCCAAAGGCACTGTAATTAAGAGTAAAATGTTGTTGAGGCTTAAGGGAGGCTAAATATTTTACTATTGGTATTTCCTTTTCAGAGATAACTGATTCCCCAGACAGAAAGAATTTAGTAGATCACACTTGTTAGTGAAACATGAAATTAGTGAAGAGGCAGCTTGGCAAATGAGAGGCTAAGAACCTGTTGGGTAAGGAGAGAAGACAGTACTGCTGAAGAGAAGGGAGGCTGAGTTAGTTACTTTTCATTCATAACAGTAGCACCTGTAGAATGTTTTGTTACCTAAAACCATGAGGGATTGCCTTGGTGGAGGAAGGACATTTAGATAGAAGAAGGTAAGAGTACCCTGTAAAAACAGTCAAGTGCAGCAGTACATGGTTATAGTCCTGTGAAGTGATAACAATTTGATCAGTCCTGGTTTGTAAGAGAAATAACTTTTGATGGGAAACACTTGGGAAAGCAATTTGGTCATACAGGAATAATGAGCATTTGGGGTAATGCTGCTGTGAGAAGGACAGTCCTAAAATAGGTCAGAGGGGTATTCTCTGTCAGTGCTGTAGGGCAGGTGATTCAAATAAATTAAAGTGAACCCAAAAGAGGTGTAGAAAAGAACTACTAAGGGTGAAGAATGGCAAGTGCGTCTGACAAAGGGAAATTAGATGAATTTGGCTTGTTTGGCCAAACAAAATATGATGAAGTGTTGATATATATATTTTTTTTCTGGCTCCTTGTCTTAATTAAGCCACTAAAGAAATGAGAGCAGTGGGTATAAAATGACAATATATCAGACTTGAATTTTTCATTTTAATTCTTTGGTCTTTGTGTTATTTTATGGGGAGAAGGGAAGACGTCTGTGTAGTTTAACATGAAGCTAGAAGAGTTCATGTAAAGGAGAAGATTCTCTGGATTCCTGGGATAGCAGGGAGGCTGTAGTCAGTGGTGAACTGGAAGGGGTAGTGTACCCTTGGGGTAACTTACCCAAATACTGTACTGCCACAATAGTTTTTATAATAATAGATGCATTTCTCTCCATCTGCTATTCAGTAAAGAAACGTGTGAGCTTCTGCTGCGAAAAACCCATATTTTAATAGTTGTCTGTCTACTGCAACATCATTTTAAATTAATCCTTTGGAGTAAGGCTGGCTGTGGCAGGAAAGCAAGATGTCACTAAGTTCACCTTGATTAAGTTAGTAGCAAGTACTGTTACTTTCCGTTTTCCATGGGGTTGCCACAAGCCACGTAAGTGTTCCTTACAGTGCAAGTGTCTGCACTGGGAGAAGTTAATTGAACCACTGTCTCTTGGTCATTGTGGTGAGTGGATGTTGGAGAAACATGGGACATAAAATCAGATATGCAGGGAAGGGACTTGTGAGAATGTCTGGAATATGACTGGCCAGGTGGGATTTGAGAAGATGAAAGATTGGTCATCAACCCAGGAGGGTTGGGAAGAGGTCAAAACAAGATTACTGTCCATATAGGGTTTCTTATATGTGTAGGGTATCTCTCAACTTGTCATAACAAATTTGTTGTGGTCTCTGCCACCAAAGTCTATGTTCCAGCTGTTAAAAAACCTATCTTACTGATGCTTATAAAGAGTTTTAAACACTTGGTGGTATTCTATACCTTAGTATTTCAGCAGTTTTAAATAAACTGACAGTGGTTTACCAGTTAAGTGTCTGAACATGTTTCCCAGGTTGCACTGTCTTTTGTTGGGTTGTGAAATTAAAGATAACACGCTTAAATTCTTACTTAGGAATAAGTAACTCCATTTGCCACTTAGCATATTGATTTCATCTGCAGTGGGAGAGGCCAAACAGAGCTTTGACTTAGAGGCAAATCTTTTTCTTTTTTTTTTCCTGAAGACTTTGAGACTGACATCTGTTCAACATCTTTCTGGGTATACTCAGGGTTAAAAAGTGTAATAGGGGCTGGAACAACCAGATCTGTTTGAGTCATGTTCCTATATTGGGCAGTGGCTGTAGGAGGTGCAACAACAATCACAGTGATTATTCAGCAGAGATAAAACAGGCCTGTGTATGAATGGGCTGTCTGGGGGGAAAACTGCTGTACATAAAGGTGCTTAGAAGGTTAGATGAAAACGTCCTTCCTAGAGAATTATTCCACATTTTCTTGATGAAATGGCAACTGATTAGTTTGGTCAGAGGCTCTAAACGTTGCTTCTTTGAGTATGGTCTGTCATGAGCAAAAGTGAGTTTGCAGCAGTGTCACTGAGTAGCAATGTTGGGTGTGTGGAAATAGAAGTGAAATATTGCTTGAAGGGATTGCATTTTACACAGAGTGCCTTAGCTTGAGAGGTGATTTAAGGGAAAACAAAATCACAGAAATATCCCCCTCCTCAGCTTTCTGAATGTAAATGAAATGACTACCAAAGTAAGGCCTGAGCAACTCCGAACAGGGCTGTGACTGACTGTAATGGGAGCCCCTTTGTGCCCTGCCAGCTGAGCTACAGACTTTGTTTGCTTCACAGGGGAGGACTGTTGTGCTTTGTGGGTTCTTTATGTTTGGTGTAACCTGTGTCAACACGCTGCTGGAGTCCTGCCCGAGGTAGATAGGGAGTGACTGCTGTAAAATCAACCTTCCACTGACTGTCCTCACTGCCACTGTCCTCCTGCTAAGGAAAATCAGGTGCAGAGTTCAGACAGGGCATGGTCTGGTAAATTCTTCCCTGAATAGTCATCTTGGGGTTGCCATCGTGGACTACTGTAACTGGCTGTGGGGACTTGATTGGGCTCCTATTCAGTCTCAGGATGTAAGGAGGTTCAGAGCTACTCTAAGCATCTGATTTTTAATAGTTCACTTTTAATTTTTTGCTTTGACACAGATGCCTGATGCTTCCACTGAGACTCTTTCAGACAGGATATGTCTAGAGCTGTACATCTTGTCTGGTTCCCATGGCTGTGTTCTCAGTTGGAAGGGGTTCTATGTGGTTGAACAGACTGGACAATCCCACTAGTGTGTCCTGTTTATCTGTGTTTTTGAGGCCCTCTGAGCAAGTTATGTTGGTTTTTAATATTATGTACATGTGAGGGTCAGTGAGATAGATCACCTGGAAAACCCAGGTAGGCTGGTTCCTTAGTGTTTGGGGGTGCAGAATTTGCATACCAGTTGTTTCATAGGCATATGTGAGATTTGGTTTATGATCTAAATTAAGTGGCAGAGCATACTTGGCATCTTTCGTTTTATTACAAGTAAACCCTAGATAGTGCAAACAGGATTCCAGCATCACAGAAGTGTGTTACACAGTGACTCTTCTTAATGGAGCTTCAAGTACTAGGCTACTAATAAGTAAAACCACATGAAATCAGCAGTCCAGAATAGTATCTGTATGGAAAATATTTTTTGGATCAAAAAATACAAACCATGGTTTTCAATGGGGCTTGGGGCAGTGAGTGTCTTGGGAAAAGTAAATAGCACAGTAGCACTACTCCATGGAGCTCATTGTAATTGCACTTGGTCATTTTGATGGGATGTTTGCATAGTGGCATCCACAAAGGGGAAAAGCTCCAGTTGAACTTTCAAATAACTTAGCAAAGTGCCTTCAACTCAGTGAGGTGTGTATTCTGAATATTGTCTTTAATATGCAAACACTTAGAATTGTCAACTTCTTCACTGATTCTTTTTCAGGATGGAAAACTTAATGCACCAATAAGGAAGGGTTTGAAAACTTCACAGAAATTCTACTGCTGTCCTATTGAAGGCTGCCCTAGAGGACCAAACAGACCATTTTCCCAATTTTCTCTTGTAAAACAGGTATTCCTGTTTCCTGAAGTATTTTCATACTGATTTAGTCTCTACTCCACTTTTGTATGCAGATATCATCAAAGCCCCTCAGCATATATCCAGAAGTTAGAGAACTGTATGCAGAAACTCCAGATGTGCATATGGTTAATGAATTTGCATGTTTGCATGTCAGTATTAGAGGGCTTGGATCTTTTGATCAGGCAGATGCCAGTATGTTCTGTTGAACTAGAAGACAGCCCCTCTCCAGAAATTAAATAGATGGAGAAAGATCAAAGAGGAGAGGGGGGGAAAAATCACAGTAGCAACCAATAAAGGTTTAAAATGTGGCTGATGCTTTTAACTGCCTTTTCAAGTGGTCAAGAATTAAGAGTTTCTCTCTGCTTTAATATCAAAATGCATTTGGTTACTAGTTACCTGTTTAAGAAAACATGTAAGACTTGTTTTCTGAATGAGTGAGCAAAAAGAGCACTGTGCAGCTGTTGGTTACCAGTGATGAACTGGGGAGACTGCAGGATTTGAGTGGCTGGCACCTGGTGCCATAAATGAAAAGGAAAAATCCTGATGTTTGCTCTGGTGCTGACCTGCATGACTTGAGATTATTTGCTCAGTTGTAGATCTTCAGGAGTGTGCACATATTGCAACATAGACTTACTGTGCTCTGTAGAAAGATTGATCTACAGATCTATTAATCTATTTCCACAGGAAACCCTCAGTGGCATTAGGACAGATAAATATTTGTCTGTGGTTTAGGATGCATGTAGCACAAGCAGATTTGCAAATTTTTCGTTATTTCTGTTGGTTTTTTTAGACTTCTAACTTATTAGTAGTGAGACCTTAAAAAAAAATTTAATGCTACTCTTCAATGCTACTTAACAACTAAAACATTGCAAATATTTGTCTCCCCTAAACATGATTTTCCTCTTTTTTTCTCTTCACTGAAGCTAACGTTTGCTTCCCCTTGTGTATTCTAGCACTTTATGAAAATGCATGCCGAAAAGAAGCACAAATGTGATAAATGTAGTAACTCCTATGGTACAGAGTGGTATTTGAAACGGCATATAGAGGTCTGTGGCAAGACTTTCCAGTGTACTTGTGGGTGCCCTTATGCCAGCAGAACAGCACTGCTGTCTCACATTTACAGAACTGGCCATGAAATCCCTGCAGAACACAGGTAAAAGTGAAGCAGTTAAGTAATGACAACATTCATCACCAAGTCCTGTGTCTCCCATGTACTGCCTTTTTGTCTCCTTTCTGTTGATTAAATGGGAAATAGGCTCACATTGTTTTGGCTTTAAAGCAGTTTGCAGTTTCTTTGTTCTGTTGCTTTCAGGAGTTTCTGTTTTGTTGAAGGCAGTGGAGATTTGTCTAATCAGTAAGATCAGGTTGTCCTGTGTATAAAACAAAAAGCACTGATGACACTGCACTGCCTGGCATAAATGCTGGTGGTTCTTGTTGCATCTGCTTTTACAGTTCTGTGAGAGGAGAGATCGTTTGGAAATGTCTGTAGCTGGTAACCGAGGTGTGGAATGCAGTTCAGGTTATTTTCTTTTATAGTCGTCTTTGCAATTGTTAATGGATTCCTTTTTTAGTATCTGTCTCTGTGTATTTAGATTTACAGTTGTTTTAACCTGTGCTTATATTTCATAAAGGGCAGTCTGCTTTCTGAGGCCTAGACTGCCTGTCTTGGGGGTTCAGCTGCTGCAAAACTAAGTTTTGTGTGAAGGAGTGCTAATTTTATCTCCAGCTTCCATGAGAAACCTTTACCTGTACATTGATTTTTAAGAGCACTCTCCCTTCGATGCTCAGTCTGAGTTAGCATCAAAGTAACACATTAAACATCTTCAAATCAGAGTGCTTAGTGTGCAAGGGGGAAGAAACCATCTAAACCTCCACCTCCATTTAGAAATAGGTCTCCATAAAAGAGGCAACCTCCTTTCTGAGTGAGGAATGACATTTCACAAAACTGAACTTCATGGAGTCTCTGTGTTTTAATCAGGATTAGTTGTCTTCTCATATCCAATCCCATCTGTGACTTCAGTTTGTATTTCTAATGCAGTGACTCAAAGAATGGAAGGCAGATGTTCTGTGCTTGAAAGAAGTATAAATTATTGATCTCATATTCACAGGGATCCTCCTAGTAAGAAAAGGAAAATGGAAACTGCACATAATCAGCAGTTGGCAGAGAAAGCAAACGAAGCGTTCATCAATACCCACAGTAATGCCCCTGGCACTCAGGAACTGGAGTCCTCTGAAGTGAAAGTGGTGGCCCCTCTTGAAGGCTCCTGCAGCTCTAACTTCACAAACCAAATGCAGCCCAAATGTACCCCGAAGATGCTTTTGCCCAAGCCCAAGGTGGCTTTGGTTAAGCTCCCAGTGATGCAGGTTGCTCACCTGCCTGTGTATGTGTCTGCAACAGACCCTTCTGTGAAACCTGCTGTAGTGGCTGTTGATAATCACGGTTCAGTTGTAAGTACTGTTCATTTATTGCCTCAGTCTATAGGAATTCTGATTCCAGCCCTGGAGGCAGAAACACTTGTCTTTAAAGATAGTATGCCTGTTTCAAAAGTGACAAATGCTGGTGATCGTGAGCCAGTAAGTACTGGTGTGCAAGTGGATTTGGATAAGGTTACATCGAGTAACACCGGGCAAGAGCTGGGCAATGTTTGTCACAAGAACAAAATTTCTTCAATAAACATACAGACTGATTTATCTTATATTTCACAGAACTTTGTACCAGCTGCAGCCTGGACTCCCAACTCGTGTGTGTCCTCTTGCTCTCAGACAGATCTGTCCTTCAGTTCCCAGGTTTCATTACCCATCAGTGTACAGACACAGACACTGCTGCCTGCCTCCAAACTCACTTCTTCCATAGCTGCTCAGACTGATGCTTTCAGTCAGGGCTGTTTCCCAACGTGTGGCATTTCTAGAGAGACTCAAACCAGTAGGACACAGGACTGTATTGATGGAAGGGTTCAGATGGACCAGGCTGTAATGTGCAGTGACATCTTTGACAATGTTCCTTCATCGTATAGTGTTTCTACACACATTGAACTTCCAGAAAACAATTTAATGCCTGCAAACATAGATCAAACCTTGCTGCAAAGAAGTAATTGCAAGAGCCTGAATCAGGACACGGTGAAGTCTGAATCCCTGATCAGCTTCAATACACAGACAAATATACTTCCACCTCAAAATACAACTGATAATCAAACCCAGACAATGGACCTGCTAAGTGATCTGGAAAACATCTTTTCAGGAAACATGTCTGGCCAGACACTGGATAATCGTGGCCTTTTGTCTGAGACAAGTTCTAATGCTGACACACATCTGCCATCTGGCCCTTCGCAGAGCACAGGGATAGACTTCGACATTGAAGAGTTCTTTTCAGCATCCAATATCCAAACTCAGACTGAAGAGAGTGAGCTTGGTACCCTAAACTCTGAGCCAGTTTTGGAGTCACTGGACATTGAAACTCAGACTGATTTCTTATTTTCAGATAGTGCCACTCAATCATATAACTGCCGGGGAAATTCTAACTTCTTAGGTTTGGAGATGTTTGATACACAGACACAGACAGACCTGAATTTCTTTTTGGACAGCACTACCCATCTGCCTTTAGGAAGTATTCTGAAGCAGTCCAGTTTCTCCATGAGCACTGACTCATCTGATACAGAAACCCAGACAGAAGTATATATGGCTACTAAAAACACACCTACTCAGAATATTGAAAGCAAAGTCCAGCTCAGCAGTGCTGAGACACAGACTATGGATAGCTGCTTTGAGAATCTGGGCAGTTTGTTCCTCACCAGCAATGAGACACAGACGGCAATGGATGACTTCCTTCTGGCTGACTTAGCCTGGAACACAATGGAGTCCCAGTTCAGTTCAGTAGAAACACAGACCTGTGGAGAGCTGTGCTCCCTGTTCCAGAGCTCTGACAAGCCCAGCCACTGAGTGCTACATAATATAACTGTTTCCTGTGCTTTGAATTTAAGTTATTGGGGTGGGAGGTATGGCTTTACCAAGTGATCCACTTTGCATTATTGAATGTAGTTGTCATGAGCAGTTGACCTAAGAGACTATCTGAAGGTACTCTATTGAATATGTAACTTTACATAAACTATGTGTGTATAAATGGGGGGGAAAGGGGGGCTGTAACATGTTGATGTACATTTGAACCTTAAAAAATTGTGGTGCCTATGTTTTTTCCTCAAACTTCGTTACAAAGCTATTACTGTTTCATTTAAATGGAAGAACTTTTGAAGTTGTTCTCTCTCTCTGTTCCTGGCTTACATACAGGGTTCCAGTGTGCTGGACCAAACCCTGACCTGTTCAGTTGAGATGCTTCCCTGAACTTACGGGGGAGGATTCTATTAGTGTAAGCTACTTCTGTTTACTTTTTTTAGTAGCTTGTATTTTAAATCCGGCATGAACATAATAAGCCGTATTGTCTTCTTTTACTTTATGCCTTCACAGCTCTTTCTCCTGCATAAGCTGGTGTTTTCCAAATACCTGTCCAACACACTAGACACGTATAGATTCTTGAATTGTTGAACATATTTATTATTAAAAGTATCTAGAGAGCAGTACTTTTTTTTCTCTCCCTGAGTGGCACTGATGCCCTTTGAAGGGTAGGAAAAGAACTTGGAGTTCCTAATTCTAAGGAGAATTAGTCTGTCGTCCTTTTTGGTAGTGTAATAAATGGGACTAACATTTTTTAGAGTGTTCAGGGGGGATTTGCTTAAATTATTTCTGTCTGTAAGATACAAATGTTACAATGTGCGTGCCTCAGAGACTGGAATAATTTGGTTTTGCTGAAGTTCTCCTAGCTTTATTGAGATACAAGTTGAGAAATGTTACAGTGGTTTACACCTCTATTACCTTAACAAAAATCTTTAAAAATAGGAAATTAAATTCCTTAAAACACTCACCTTGACTCATGTTTTTGGACTTCCTGCCTCCAAAAACAATTGGAACTCATATAACAGAGCTGGGAATTCAGCTCACAGAAGCCCTTTCAGAACAGTTCTATCTTCCCTTTGCACATTGATCTGCAGCCCTCAGTTCCTGCAGCTTTTAGAGTTTTCCTGACTACAGTCAAATTCACACAACCTGATTTTTCAGAGAACAAACATAGGACCTCTTGGAATCTCTTTTTTAATGTTTATGTTGCCCCTCATGCCACTGTTCACAGCATTTTTCATTTGCAGGAGAACACATGAAGCCAGTTGTGAATGTATGCTGGAATTTGGCCTTAAGTAATTTTTATCTCTTCCTATAATATCTGTGAAATGTAGGCCTCTGGTTTTGTCCTGGACAGGTTTTAGTTTCTGCAACTTTAAAAGAAAGAGAAACCTCTTCATGTCCAATTCCTGGGCCTGTAACCTCCGTTGTCAGGGGAGAGATATTGGCTGTGTATTTACTGAGCAGCCCATCAGCAAATGTATGTCCAAGCCTTAGGTTTTGAGGACTCTGTGCTTTGTGCTGCACATTCTCAGCTCGAGGATGTGGGAGTTAAGTTACTCATCCATTGCAGTCAGCTTGTTTCTTTTGAAAATGAGAAATACCATTCTTCTTTCCCTTTTTCTGTCTCTTCCTAACACTGTTTAAATTGCCATAGTTAACGTGCTAATATAGTAAGCATCTCTCCCTTTACTGGAAATCATCTCTTTAGATTAACCCTGAAACTCACAGTTTCCTCCTGAAATCCCAGCTGTGTTGCCTCTTTAGTTTGTCAGCATTTCTAGGTACAGGTTCAGACACTTCCAGTCTTTGGCTGAAGGAAGTGCAGGAAGGAATCTTGCAGTTTCTGGGGGTACAGTAATTCTGCTGGGGGGAAAGTCCCCCCAGGGCTCACAGTGTCTGGAGTTCTGATCTGAGAGGTGGGGTGTACTAAAAAAAGGAAGGCATCACTTGTAATTTTGCTTCTTCTGAAGAAATGACTGATTCATATTTACCTGCCTACTTTGAAATTGGGAAATGAGATAAATAACAAAATTAGCTTAATTTATTCTGTTGCAGTATTTTTCTAGCAATGTTGTATCTTTGCATTTCAAAGTGGTTTTCCTTTTTCTTTCTTCCCCTGGCTGGAATACCAGAGAACACTTCTTCATACCCAGGCCTTTGTGTTGCCCACAGAAATGCATGAAAGAGAAGCAGTTACCATAAATCTGGTTGGGGAAAAGGGTTTTTGCCTCAACTGGCAGAAGCGAGAAACTTCTTTACCTCTGAGTTTAGAAAGTCAATCTTTTTTTCTGCAAGAGAAGGAATCTTAGGTGCTGAAGAGCAGAATTGCAGAAAGCTTTGAGTTGTAGCCATCTGAGAGACCAGCTGGCATTTAAAGTACTTTGAAACTAATTTACAAATTAGAGTGATAATTGCCCCGTTGTTATGGTGTAAGCCAAAGTTCTTAACATTGGGGACTTCCAGAAAAAACCCAGAGGTTTGTGTGGACACAACCTTACAATGGAATCGTTACCCGGTTATTGTACTTTGTAATTAAAAGTGTTAAGGAGCTTTGTGTGTTTTGTTAGAAGATGCAAATTACAATTGTTTCACTCGTCCTATGAGTTTTAAATAGTTTGAGCTTTAGGTAGGTGGACACAGTGCTACAACCTGAAATTATTTACTGAAAGTGCAGTACTAAGAAAAAATTGAATATATCTGCACTGTCTTAGCGAAGTGGCCCATTCTGGCCAAAATTCATGTTTTTCTTCACAAATTTGTTTCTCCATAAATTATTCATAAAAATCAGAAACAGGTCTGGATCCTGTGGTGTTGGCTTATGTCACTCAGTTTGGATTTATGAAGTATTTTTGTGAAAATATGGAGACTGCAACCAGACTTCACAGTTTGGTGAATCCCACAGTAAACGTCATGAAACCTGATCTGAAATACTGAATTGTTGCATATTACAATTTCTCCACAGTTGACCAAGTTTTTGAAAAAGACTAATTTTTTGTTTTCACCGTTATTTTAAAAATAAACTCCAGTAAGAACTACATCTTGGTAGAACTAAAATGACACTTATCTCCCTTTCTCTGCGGGTTGTCTCTGATTTGGCTTTCAAGGCACTGTGTGTTGTAAGAATTGGTCAGCAGTGACTTACTCCTTTCCTGACTCTCTCCTGTGTCCTCTACTGCTGTGAGAGCTGCTGTACAAAAAGTAGCATTAGGTTCTCCACAGCCTTTTAGCACAGTTATCTATCTGGAAGTGACACTGATGTTACTTCTGCTTACTCTTTGCATTTCCTGCTTAATTCTCTCATGCTGTGATTGCTGGATCTTGGTCCGGACTCCTGTGTAACTCTATTCGAAAACTGAATTAGTAGTTTTGTCGTTTGATTTGAGCTTTTCTTTAGTATATTGAGATTTAAACAAAGGAAACAGCAAATTTGAGACTTGCATTCTATGTCAACATAAGCACTTAACAAGCTGGAAAATGAAAAGTCTGTCTTGTTGCCTTCCATATTTGTTTGTCACAATGCTAAAAGTTTGTATGACAGTAGATGTTCCTTCTACTTTGGCTTTATTTGCATCTATTCCTGCTAATAAATTTGTAAATACTTCCTGCTGTGGGTAGGGAGGGAGTCCTCCCCCAACTCTTGTGTCAGCCTAGGGAAACTGGTAGTTTTAAAGTCAGAGTTTGCTAAAGCTATACATTCTTAGCTATGCAAAGCTGCTTGTGTCTAGAAAATTGTTACTTCCAAAGGATAGGAAAGCATAAAAAAATGTATATATACTTGCAGCTGTCAATTAAACAGCTGTAAAACAAGCCTTGTGAGACCTCATCTAGTTTTGAACAATTCAGTGTCTGTAACTTAATGTATGCAATTAACTCCTTACAAATGTTTATTCCAAGGCTCATACACAGTCATTTTTTCTGTTGAAAACAAGAGGCTGAATTTCCCTGTTTGTCATATGGACCTTGATTGTGTAGGGGCAACAGAACAAAGATTGATGGCTGCTTTCCATTGTTGCAAATCCTTATGCTGCTAACATGTGCTCATGGGCTTAGGTCTGAATGGACTTTTGTTGAGAGGCTGGGTAGAAATGTAAGTGTTGGCAGGATTGGGGTCTTATGGGGTTAGGGTTTTTTTTTAATATGCTTTCAAGTGTAGGGTAAGTCAGTAGAACTGATACTGGATCAACATAGGGTGCTCAACTTGCAAAAGAACATGTTCTTGAAATGACAGTTCAGAGGTGAACCAAAAGTACTTGCCTTTATTATTAAGGTTGTACAGTTTCCTTTGCTTTAATATATTTCTGACATGTGCTGTTTTTTGAAACATGATCTTAATGTACAATTTACTGTTCCAAATACATTCACACCAAAATGTTGGTAACATTCTGAGCCTTGCAAGCTTTTTCATTCCTCTTTGGTTTAAGGTGCTGCTACGATGTGTGGAGGCAGAATGGGCCTCCTGTGAAGGGACTGCCATTAATGACTATGAACACTCTGAGGATGTTTAATGGTAGCAAACTGCAGTGCATGCTGCAAACATGCATCCTCTGCTTCTTTTGTTGTTGTTTTTTTAAGAGCTGATGTGAATTTCAATGTGTGCCAGAAGGACTTGCTGCTTAGGACATGACTGAATTCTCTTGTTTAAAATGCCATTGCTATGCAATGAACAGAACCCAGCACTCAGCTCTACGTGGTTTGAATTTGTTTGAGGGAATGTTTGTGTTTGTGTGTGTGACGCTTCCACTTCACCCAAAATGTGATGGGACAGCCCGGAACAGTGGAAGCTCCTGAAGGAACTGCCGAGTTAAATAACAGAAGTCCCTTTATTTGTGATCCCTTTTCATATGCTGGCTTTACAGTACCTTCAACCACTTGCAGTGGAATATAACATGAATTGTAGGGATGCAAGCTGCATTTCACAACACCCAGTGCTTCACATGCATGCTTCAAGCATGCAGAGCTAGATTGACAGGACTTCTGTCTACAGATACCTGCAAGTGCATCTGTGATAAAGCTAGATATGAAAGATAGCCATATTTTTACAGCTTAAAGAATTCAACACCTGATTACAATCTCATTGAAACTTGTGATTATTTGGAATGAATGAGTAATAGATCTCATGGCTGAGTCTTTCCCAAAGCATGTGTGAGTTATCTCAGCAAGGCTGAGAAATGTCCTTAAAATATTTTTCTTTTCATCACTGGTGGGTTTTTCTTATTTAGTGGACAAATTTAGTTTCCAAAGGATGTTCATGTTTAATTCTTGCTATTTAAGCCAGTAAACTTGCAATGAGCAGACAAAATCAAGCATTCATTTCTTAGACCTATTTTACAAGTGACAATCCCAAAGAAGGAATGTTGTCCTAGTAACTGTGAAACTTTTAAGTATATTATTGCATGCAGAGAAAACCTTGTGCCAAAATACTGTTTCATTTTTCCCTCTGTTGGAAACTGAAGTGTTACACAAAGCTACTAGTAAGTTATCCACAAGCATTGAAACGTTTTGTTCACAAATGAAGCACTTATTTAGTCCTGTAAATTATACATATTTTGGAATAAAGTTAACTTCAATCAATTTTTGCCTTCTGTTTTAATGGCCATGATCTCCTGCCTGCAGAGGCCTGGGGGGATTCAGTGCCTATTGGCAAGTAGCACCCATTGCTCCTTGACATCTTACCTTTTGAAAGCTTTTAGATTGGGAGAGATTCTGTAAATGAAACGTATGTTACAGTGTCAGTCCTTGATCTATAGAGGTGGCAGAAGGGTTCTCCACCTCAAACCTCTGGTCAGCACGTGCAAAATGCAGTCTTTAATTACCTTGTGTGTGCAGTGGAATGAAAACACTGCCGTTTCAGCTCTCTGACAGGTTTCTCACCTCTGCAACAGACTCTTGGGACAGAATTCCTTTGCCTTCTTCCTCAGCCTTACTGTCCACTCCTCCTGCAGCTTTTAACATCTCTGGTGTCACAATATCAAGTAGAAAGTCAGATGCTTTGTGATTATTAGTTTCAAAGTATCCTATAAAATTACATTCTAACAGCTTATATTATTTTGAAATACATTTTATATAGCAAAGTATTTTTCAGTTTGAACATGGGTGATATTTTGTCCCTTTTCTTCCTGTAGAGTTCCCATGCTTAGTAATGATCCCACCATTTTCTGCTAGTTGGTGGATATAAAATGTTTCTGTTGTCCCCTGCAAATCTTGTATATGTGATTCAGAGGAGGTGAATGAGCAGAAGCTCCTCGAGTGAAAGTTCATCTGCACTGTTACATCAGCTGTAGTCCTGAGTGAAGCATTCCCAGGTGGACAGCAGCAGGCTGCACTTCAGTCCTGTGGTGCTCAGAGGTAAGCAGGCAGCATTCCAGTATTTCCAGAGGGGAGCATGTCATAAATAATCTAGAAACTAAATTCCTATTCAGAGCATTTGAAATTATGGAACAGTCAGATGTGTAACATCCTTTTAGGAGTAATAGCCCCATTCCCATCATAGTGATGATTCTTCTTTAGTGTGGCTGTTGGTTCAGGCTTTTCGTCGTGCAGAACAGATTTGACCCATGGACAGAATTCAGATATTTTACAGACTCCACCTCTGGTAACTTTCCCAAGTGGTAGAGAGTTCAAAAGGCAGGACAAACTAACTCCTGACTGAGAACAGGCTGAGAAGAAAGTGGCTGTTCAGAGATCAGGGCAGCCCCGTTTGTTCATGAGCTACTTTCTTCCCTGCTGTTGCTGGGAATTATTTTGTCTGCTGGCAGTGAGAGTGTCCCTGCCTGCTTTGGGTTTACTTCCTGAATTTCCTTCACTTGAAGAAATTGCACACTGGCAAGCTGATTGTTTTCTGCCAGAACAATGGAATTAGAGGCACGTTTTCTTTCTGGCTCCAGGATTTGACAGTGAGTCCTCTGGATTCAGTTCTTTGAACGTTGGGACCTAAAACAATAGAAGAAAAATGTTGATTTAACTTTCAGGTGTTCCATCATTGTGTTTTTAATTGTTATCAACAGTTCATTTGTTTTGGTTTGGCACCTTGAATGCAGGAAGCACTTCTGTCTGGTCCAGCCCTTAACTTTATTTCCTTTCCTTGAACAGGAATGCCATTTTTCTTGAGAGGACTGACACAAAAACAAGAAGCTGCTGTTTCCTGTGCTGGAAGAACCCAGCATGTTCCAGGGGACATCACTTGAGATGGCTGAAGTATTGTGTATTTGTTTCTTCATGTTCTAGGCCTTTAGTCAGCAGCTTTTCTGGCCTTCTGCTATAGGTCTTGTGCTTCATAAGAACATTATCTTCTATCAGGTTGTAGTAAAACCTCTGTCTAAGAGAACTTGATCTGAAAGTCCCTTATTTAGTATGAGATGAAACAAGAATAAGTAGCTACCAGAATGCACAGAATCCATATTAAACAGGAACAAGCAAAGAGCACATTAACAGGATTTAAAAAATGAATCTACTTAGAATAAGTAAGAAAAAATGACTGTGTTGGTGCCACCACAGTCTGATTTCCAGGTCATTTCTGTTTCTTTTAGGTGACAAATGAGGAAGGAATGCATGCAAATGTTTATCTGAAGCTCAACAGGATTTAGCAGTGTTTAAGTTTGTAATGTTATTAAATGCCTTGCAGAGTAGGCATGGATTTAAGAATGTTCCTAAAGTTAGGCTTTGCTTCAGTGCTCAGCAGCATCAAACACCTAATTACTGTGCTAGGCCAGCCATAGTCATTGAATCTGAGGGAAGAGGTTGCACTTCATCCCCAGAATAAGCTATTTAAAGCTCTAATGAATCTCTGTTATGGTCAGGAAGAAACTAAACCTACATGTAAGTAGTTGGCATTCATCAGCTTATAATTCTATTAATAGCATCTACAAAACTACAAATACCCACAGTGCTCACAAGGGAACTTTATGGGTTTTCTTACAGTCTAACAAGCTTTAAAACAGCATGAAATTAAAAATAGAAATGTTAAGTCAGTCTAGACAGCACTGCAGCTCCCCAGCGTGGCTGAC
The DNA here is from genome assembly GCA_035221455.1 of Xenops minutus. Lineage (NCBI taxonomy): Eukaryota > Metazoa > Chordata > Aves > Passeriformes > Furnariidae > Xenops > Xenops minutus. The sequence continues at coordinate 15,811,382 of JAWWEE010000018.1, forward strand.
TGGTAAGGAAGGCCATCCAGAAAGCAGTGGAACCTCCCACATTTTTAATTCATTCCTGACATTATCACTTAAGAATCCCTGGATACCACCACGTTTTGTACACTGGTTTTGGTTTATATGCAGAATCTGCATCCAGGCATGAGGACTGTTCTTTTTAAAAGCAATTAGAAACAGATGCAGTACTTCACTGTGCTGCAAGAGCACAGTGCCAGTGTGGCTGCTCAGGATCTGCTTGCAGGAGGGAGACCTCTATCTTGAGATAAATGGCAACTCATGGTTCTCTATTTGGTGTCCCTTCACTTCATCCTTCCCAGGGCCAGCTCCTTTTCCGCTCTTCTGCTCTGGTGCTGCAGCACTGAGTACAGGAAGCAATCTCAGCTGAAGTACCATTGAGCATCTTCTGAGAGAGAATGGCTTTTGTGTTTTCCAGGGAGGGTTTGAAGCATCCTTGGGAGTGGCATCTTTCACAGCTGGGAGCACTTGTGAAGACTTAAAGTTTCAGAGTCCTTTGGACCAAACAGGTCAAGCACATTAATTTCTTTGCACCTTGCATCTGTTGGATTTTTCATATCTTGAAGGTTCCACATACAGTGTTCTTTTTATTGGTGCATTCCTGATTTCACCTTGGAATGTTTGAACAGTGCATGTTGTTAAGGAGTTCCATTTTAGTGCCATATGTTGTAGGATAACATTTAGACTCACTAGACTGAGTTGAAAACTCTTTCTTTTCTGGAGCTGTGTCAGCTATGCCATGTACACTTTCCTTGCCATCTGATTGTGATTGATTTCTTTTGTTCTTGGCTTCTTGACCTGTATGGTTGTCAAAAGATTATGACATGTCTAAGCAAAACTGGCCGTGGTTGGGAGTTTCATTTGCCTGGCATTGCTTGGCTTGTTTCTGCAGCTGGAAGAGCCTGCAAGTGGATCAGTTTTATCCTGAGATAATCAGGTTAATCTGACCTCTGGTGTGGTCACTTGTGGACACTGCTCCCACCCTCAGGAAGGATTCTGCTCTTCACACTATGAAATAAAAAATTAAAAATGCAACGAGCATATTTTTATGTCTGGAATCATCAACTAGCACTACTGAGGCCATTTGCAGTTGATAGAAAGCCCTGTGGTTATTTTGCAACGTGGCATAAAGACTGAGTCACAAGGACTCTTACCAGAAGATGGGATTTGGGGACATCCTTGAGTGCATTTATTCAGATATTTGCATGAAAAGCTGTGTTAAAAGTTCTAGGACTAAGAAAGTCCCAGTCGTGCTAGTTGTTACTTAATTCTTGTTTTAAAAAAATCCGTTTTTCTAAAAAGAGCAGAACTAATTATATAAGAAATACTTCAAATGTTCTTAATCATTTTCTCCACAAAAGGAGATGTATCTGTTGGGTATTTTTCACTGCCTTAGTAGTTTTGGAATTGGGGGTTTTTTTTAGCTTATGCTCCCCAGAAGTTTTAAGTCAATCATTTAAGAGTCAACAGAGACTTTTAATGCTGAACTAATAAATTGTGTGTGAGCTTCATCCTACTGTAAGGCAGATTCACAAGGTCATGAACAGAGGTGAACTCTTGCAGTTCTATTTTCTTGTTCATGATGTATCTTCATTTGGATCCCAATGTTTAAAACCAAAAATAAACCAAGAACAGCAAAACAAACTTAAAACCCCAGAAACCAAAACCCAACCACAAACCACCTTTTCCAGGGGTCACATCTCAGTTTAGCAGGACTTGCAGCCCTTTGGAAATTACTCACTGACCTTTGTTTGACATCAAATATCCTTAATACAACTCTGTGAATCACACAACTTTCACCTTAATAGATGAAGACTGAATAACCTGGGTAGGTGAAGATAATATTTGATACAGAAATCAATACCATTGTTCTTCAACAGAATACTTCATTTTTTTTATATATATCTACACCTCAGGCATATTACCTGATTCTAATCTGGCACTTCTAGAGACGTGACTAAGATACTTTCTTGGGGAAATAAATACAGTCTGAGTTAATCTTCAATGTGAAATGGTGTGGGAAGGTATTTTTAAATTATAAGCGTGCAGAGCAACTGTATCACACAAGGCTTACAGACTGTCAGTGTAAATACCATTGTCAGGTTCATGTAGTCACATAAGATTATTGAACTCGGGGGTGATACTCTCATGTAACACCTACACAGTTCATCAGCTTCACAGGAGCTGCACGGAGACAAATGAGAGTAGAAGCTGACCTTTCCAATTCACATACTGAGTCACAACTTCATCTCCAAAGCTGATGTAACCGTAATGCACTTCGCCTTTACATCCATTTTATCTGCCTGCAGTTCTCATTACTAAATATAAACCTGTTCTGGAAAGTTAAAGTGGACATGTGACAGTGGCCACTTCGGATAAGCCCCAGCACTCAGACACTGTGCCCTATTAATGGTTCCCCTGCAGTTCTGCCTAATGCTCCCCAGCACCCGTGTTTGCTTTCCCCTGGATACCCTGGACTGCAGACAAGCAATAAATGCAGCAGGGGAAAAGCTCCTGGTTTGCCATCAGCTACAGCTTTGCCTTTTTCTTTGCAAACAACATAAATCCCAACAAAAGAGGGGAGTCTCAGTTCAGCTAGCTGGGAAACCTCAGGCATCACACAGATTTTGGATGCGGTTTGGCACGGCAGAAATGTCAGGGGCACTCGGTTTGCAAAGGCAAGCGAGAGGCTTGTCTCTCAAATTTTTGACGTCAGCTGGAAGATGCAGAGACAGGTCGACAGAATGTTATTAGGACAATGTTAATTAGGACAAACCTTTATCCTGTGACCGTGCTATTTAAATCTGCAAAGGGAGAGGAATCTGGAGGAATGAAAACAATGCCTGAGCACCATTTCCTAAGTCTGTCAACATTAATTGTAATTTAAGACCTTCTGCTCTTTTTATCCTACAATAGAGCAACACTAGCTCTAGAATTTAAATGATGAGGTCTCTGTTGCTGCTGGCACCTTCACGATTATCTTGCCATGAAAATACTATTATCCTGCAAGAAGATAATAGGTATTTCTTTAAAGGGGGTAGCTAGGTCAGTACTAATGATTTCTGTATCAACTTTGGTATTGACAGTATTATTTAGAAAAGAGCCTTGGATAATGTCCTTAACAGAGCACTAGAAATGCAGAGGCAGGTTAGACTTTGCAAGCTGCACATTCAAAATGCTACCATTGCATACATTAACCCAGGTTTCTGTGTGTGGCAGTGCTTGCTCCCTTCTAAGGACTGAAGCATTTGCTGTGTACAAATATTTACAGTGGGCAAAGCCAAAAGAACTTCCTTTTACAAATGGTGTCTGACACTCCCCACTTAGAACTCCTGCCGCAGTTTCCACATCACAGAAGGATGCACAAGGCTGCAGGCTATTTGAGGGAATGTCTCTGTGTGTATTTGTTAAATTTCAGTGCTTAAATCTTTCATTTACTGTGTCTGTCTTAAATTCATCAGTGGGAGAAGACCAACCTTACAGTAAGGACACCCTCAGAAGTGAAGAGAGTTCCAACAGCTTCAATCTTGGCAAGTAGTAAAAAGAAAGCAGCAGCATCCTCAGATTCAGTGAGACACGTTGGGAATGTCCAGATCAAGAGAAAAAAAAGTGAGAAATACTTCTGTTACAGATTCTGGTGGTGTTTACACAGTGACAGTGCTCAGCAGAGACCAGGCTGCAGTGCCCCTGTGTGTGCCAGAACTTGAGGTGTCTGCAGGAAATTGCAGGTGAAAATTTGAGCACCCCCAGGATTAGTGGTGAGTTGATGTTCTGGATGCTTTTAAGTACCATTTAATTCTGATTTTTAAAACCTTTTTAAATGGCTTTCTTTCACATTCTTACTCTTCCACAAGGCTCACCTGTGAAATTCTTCACAGCAGACATGCATTTATATCAAGTCTCTTTTGCCCCACTATCCACAGACACACAGTGCTCTCATTCTCACGTGAGGTTAAAGAACTGTTGTTTTTTACTTGACTATGACAAGAGCAGAACTGAACTGACATTTCTGAACCGTGTTCTCATCATGTCAGTCAGTTTAGATGGCTGTTCTTCTGCATCGCATGTTGCCTTGACCTGGCTAATCCAAAGCTTACTGTGTTGGTTTGGGTTTTTTCCTTTCTTTGCACTATATTTTCTATTTTTTAGATGCTATTCTTTGCTGTATGACCTTTGAGGAATCTGTATTTTAACCTTGGTTACATGAACAACACCACCTGCAATCACCAGTGAAGAAAGTTGGGGTTTTTTGTTCCGTGAAATAGTATTGTACTTGTGGGAGGAGAGAGGAGGCCTGAGAAAGCCAAAAGCAGGGATATTACACAAGTTTATAAGAAAAAGTTAGGTAACTAACATTACCAGAAGAGGGGAAGTAAAAGTTTAGTAAGGCACCCCAATTGTGTAATCACAGCAGAAACTAAATTACTCCAAAGTCTTGTACCCCATCCATACCACAAAGACATCCAAATCTGACTGAATTTGTAATTGGGTTTAAACCAATTTAGTTTATTAGTTCTGGTAGTTTCACAATGGTTTAAAAATGCAAGGACTTTGCATATTAACATAAAAAATAAAGTTCTTACTCTTTACTTTTTCTCCACCAAATTAGTGTGAATAGATGAAAACCAAACATGAGTTCATGTTATTTTCCTGAAAGGGAAGAGGCCTAACAAATCTTTCCCATAATTTGTGTTAAAGGACAAGTGAGACCCTGGGCTAATGAATTCAGATGTAACTATTTATGTAATTACTATTTGATTTTTCAAAACCTATGACCAGCCTGTGAATGTGAGACAATGGCAAGACAAAGCTCAGTGGTGTCAAATTTAACACTGATGGGCATAAATTTTTATTCCCTACTTACAAACCATCTGTCATTAAAAAGATCTGGAACTCAGGGGCAATAATCTAGGCATTATTTTCATGCTTATTAGTGAAGGAATTAAAGCTGATAGTTCTAATATGAGGCTGCAAACAACTTCTCCCTGTGTTCTAGTGGCTTTTTAACACTTGGTCCTTATCGGGTTTACTCGTCCCATTGTTAATCTCATCAGCCTAGACTGTCAAAGGAACACCAAGTGCTGCAGATAAAATGCTCGAGGTGTAAAAAGCTCCTGCTCAGAAGCTAAATCAGAATCACATGTCAACACAGTTCAGACTCAGGCTCTGGCAGGATGGCTGGATCATTGTTTTTAATGCAATTTACTAATTAAAAACGAGTCCCAGATTACGGGAAGTCTGGTATTGAAGCAGCTTACTAAAATGGTGGCTTAGCACCTTGAATTGGCTACACCGGAGCCTGCTCGTCACTAAACTGCAATTCATCTGAACATTGCTCGGCAATTGCCAGGCACGAACCAGGGGGTTTATGTCCCCCCATGAGCCCCGCGTTCCGCCCGTGTGTTTTATTCGGCAGATGTCCAGTAAACGCATTACAGCAGATTAGTTGGATTTCTTCCTTGAAATGTACGCTGTGAGATGCCGCTCGCAAGGCAGCTGTTTCTTATCGGCCCCTGTAATCTCCCCGCGCCCGGCTTTGCCTCTTCCTCTCGCAGCTATTTCTGTACCGCATCGGGCGAGCGACAGCGCCGCTATGAATTTTAATGTTTCCACTGGGGAATCCCTCCCGCCTCCTCTTTTTGGATGAGACGCTCGAGGAAAGACCCAGAACACGGCGAGGAGGCGGAGGACGAGGAGGAGGAGGAGGAGGAAGAGGAGAGGGACGGCGCGGCCGCGGTACTGTGGGCAGCGGGCAGGGGGAGGCGCGGGCTGCGAGGAGGGGCCGTGGCGAGGCCGGCGGAGGGGCGGGTGGGAGCCATGGGCAGGGAAGGATGGCTCGGGGCGTGTGTCGCTGCCTGAGCGGCAGCAGCGGGAGCGGAGCCACCCGGGCCCCGCTCGGATGAGCCCGCCGGCATCCCCCGGGGCCGGCCGCGACGTGGGCAGCGCCGTGGGGGCCGAGGGGCAGAGCCCGAGGGCCGGGCGCTGAACCCGCACCGCAGGAGGAGCCGCCGCCGGGGCCGCATGGATAAGGCGGGCTCGCTGCACACCTCGGTGCCCGCGCCGCCGCCGCGCCTCTACCTGCCGCGCAACTTCAGCTGCAGCGCCTGCCTCTATGGCAGCCTGGCCGAGCAGTGCCGCGCCCGCTGCAGCCCCGACGCCGACCCCGCGCCCGTGGTGCGGGAGGCTGCGGGCGAGAGGGCGGCGCGGGGCCGGGAGCCCACGGTGCCCGCCGTGCCGCCCAGCCCCACGCAGCGCCGCCGCGCCAAGTCGCTGCCCACGCCCGGCGAGCGCAGCCTGCGCCCCGCGCTGCAGCACAGCCCTGCGCGCCGCAAGACCGTGCGCTTCGCCGACTCGCTGGGGCTGGAGCTCACCTCCGTGCACCTCTTCTGCGAGGCGGACCTGCCGCGGGTGCCGCGCCCCGCAGACCTGCTCAAGGCCAGGAAGCCGCCGGCGCTGGGCGAGCTGGAGCCCGTGCGGTTCGGGCCGGCGCTGCTCGGGCCGGCGCTGCTGGAGCCGCTGTTCCCCCCGCAGCCCGGCGCCAGCCCCGGCTTCGCGGAGCGGGTGCGGCAGCACAAGGTGAGGCTGGAGTGGGTGCGGGCGGAGCCGGCGGGGCTGCGCGGCGCCGTGCGCGTCCTCAACCTCGCCTACGAGAAGGTGGTGTCGGTGCGATACACCCTCGACGGCTGGGCCAGCTGCACCGAGGCGCCCGCCGCGTACCAGCCGCCCGCGCCGCCCGACGGCATCACCGACCGCTTCGCCTTCCTGCTGCCCCTGGGCGCTGCCGCCGCCGCCGAGGCCGCGCTCGAGTTCGCCGTGAGGTACCGAGTGGCCGGCGCCGAGTACTGGGACAACAACGAGGGCAAGAACTACCGGCTGCGGGGCCGGCAGCGCATCCCGCACGACCCCGACAGCTCCGCCTGGATCCACTTCATCTGAGCCGGGGGCCCGGAGGGGCTGCCCGCTGCTTACAGGGGGTGATCTGTGTGCTCGGGGTCTCTGGCCGTGCCCGGGGAACCCTCGCTCGCCCCCGGGGGTGTCGGGCGCGGGTTCCCCCCCGGCGCCCCGAGCGCCACCAAAGCGGGGGCCGGGCGGGCTCGGGGGCCGGGCGGGATCCAGGGATGCTCGTGCTTCCAGGTGCCGCAGGTCGGGATGGGCTGCTGCCACCGCAGCGGGTGACACGGAGGGCAGGGTCACAGGACATCCCTCCAGCCATCCCATTTGCCTAATCCTGCTCAAGCAAAGCCCGGCTCCGGCGAGGGGCTGGATCCGCGTCCAGAGCCGCGCTGAGCCACTCGTGTCAGCTGCCCCGCGGGGCCAAGGGCCAGAGCACTGGTTTCGACCCAAAAAGACAAGAGCAGGGATGCCCCAAGGCGCAGCTGTGTTCCATCACGCTGGCAAAATGACTGGTTTAAAGCAAAGTTGTAATTCTTTTTAATTTTGAACCCTGTTTTGTGTATTTAAGCATACTTAGAAAGAAAAAAAACAGTGCCACGTCCTGATTGGAATGCAACTCACCGAGAGGTTTTTGGAGGAAAGTGTTCTGGTTTAGAATCCATGTGGTACCTCGATGGAAAGGTTTGTCAGGATCTGGTATCTGTTCCTGGTGGGATTGGTCCTGTAAAGCTGCTCGTGTTCGGGTCGGGAGTAAAGTCATGGAATTGCACCAAGAGAAGTAGAGACAGCAAGAGTTGAATCCATAATTCTGCTCTGCATCACAAGCAACACACTTATTTTTATTGCTGTTAACAGTTTGATTTGGTTTCTTAAGGTGTCAGTGCAGGAACCTGCTTGCTGAAAAACTGAGTGCTCCAGATTTACCATAGTAATTCCAGTAAGTGACAGATTTCACAAATCTGGCAAAGTTTACTCAGACAAATTGAAGAAAGTCGTACTTTGCCATATAAAAATACATCAATAAAATCACAGGGCATGCTGACTGCTGCCTTCAAAGGCATGTTTTAAATTATATTAGCCATAAACATAGCATTTTCCTCTTTTAACTTGGATTTTCCGGAGTTCAGCTGAATACAGGTTGTGCTGGTGCCAAATCTGGGTGCTGATTTTCCAGGATTGAGGCATGTGTGTGTTTGCAGGAGAGGGACCTCTGCAAATGGGACTTCTGAGAGTGGCAAAACCACTGTCAGTGTGATCTTCTGGTTAGGAAGGGCTGTAAGGTCAGGCCTTTAAGGGTTTGGATCTTCTGTACGTTGTTTAGGAATGAAATGTGATTTCTAACTTCATTTTTGTGTTCCATGAAAGGGTTAAACATCCCAAGCAGCTTGAGCAATGAGTTCTCACAGAACCTTTTGACTTCAGTGGGAATTCAGAGCACTTTTTCTCCTGAGGGAATAATTAAACTTATAAATTCTGGGGGGGATAAAGGAGGTCTGAAACTTGATGGGGAAAGAGAATTTCATTTCACTAGATCACGGTTTCTGATTTAATGGAAGCAAGAGCATGGCTGCTTTCTGTAGTACTGGCAACTTGGTTTTAATTTCCCAGTCAGTTTTCTAATCCCTGTGTTTTTAATGGAACAGAATATAAGAGAAATGTGCTGTCAGCATCTCCTGAGTGTTTCACATTTTGTAATACTAAGGTCCCCATCTTGTAACAGAGTAATCCCATAAGTTGTTAGAACACATATATAAAGCTAGAATTGCACAACTAGGGTCTTAAAATGTTCATATTATGTGGTGTATTTGATAAAGAAAGCCCAAGTGTCTTTTAGTTGAACTTACATTTTTTCTAAGAGCCTTAATACTGGAGAGAAGGAAAAGGACTTGTCTCCATTTGAAAGCACTTTGAAATCTGTAGAAATACAGCAAAACATCTTTTATTTATGTGTTACAGCTTTCCAAAGCACTTTTTGCTTGGCCTTTTTTACCCAAAGAGTGAACCAACAGCTGTTACGTGGACTGATGAAATGCTTGGAGAAAAAAGCAGTTTCTGTGCATTTTAGATCAACTGCTGCTGCAACTTTGCTTGTGAAGTTTTAACAAGATTCCTGGTTACTGCTTGAATGGCTCTAGTACCACAAACAGCACTAAAGCCATTGCTAACAGTGACTCATTCTAGAACTCCAAAATTATTTTCCAGGGAATGGCAGTTTTCATTGTCATTTGATTTATGAAACATCTGCAGGTCTCTAAAAATTCTCTAAAGGTGTCTAAAACAGTTTTAAAAATCTCCTTCTACCACCTGTGGCTTAAACTCCTTCAATTTCGAATACCTGAAGGGATGTACATGCTCTGAGTACATTTATTTTTTACCATGATTTAGGTGAAATTATTGTTGCTCTTGGTTAAAATTTTGCAGGCAGAATTGGGCTATGGCTTTATAACGTTGTTCAGGTATTTATTTATTTATGTTCTTTTATTTATGGCCTTTGCCAAACACAGAGCTGAATATTCCAACTTTGGAGGCTGCAGCACACCAGAAGAACGTTTTGTAAAACAATCTCCTTGAGCTTTCAAGCAGTTCAGCCTGACCCCCTCATCAGTTTTGTGAGTAACTTTCTGGGCTTGAGCTTGATCACAGCTTATGGATAATATACATGCAAGTCCAGTAACAGACAGGGTCTTCTAGAAGCTTTTAGAAACACCTCCCTTTCAAAGCTGGCAATAAAAGGCTGCACCAGCCAGCTCTGACCAGAGAACACTGTTTGTGAGGCCAGGGAGAGAAGACTGAGGTGTTTTAACAGGAATTATCAGTGGTATCTGCCAAAGTTGCACTACTTGGCTTACACATTTGCACTTCTGTCATTAATTTATTTCCAAGCAAGGCTTACTCAGATTTCCAACCACATGTTTGGTTGCAGTGGCTGTGGGTATTTTTTCCATTGGCAGCACTCATGTAGTTTCCACACCATTAGATTTCAATCTGATGCCATCTGTGTGTGTGGCTTGCTAGAAGCATGGTGATAAATAAGAGAGGGAATAAAAATATCTAATTATATAATATTTACATAAACAATGACTTTGAGGAGAAAAAAAACACGTTGAAGAGGGTGATTTTTAAGTTGGTGGGACACTCATCATTTTTAATTGGGATCATGAGCAAAACAACTCTTTAAAATATTTCTAAAGAATATTGTTCAACAGAAAGAACTTTCACAAGCAAAGTAAAATATTTGCAAATTTTCAAGCCAACCTTTTTCTGGAAATGTGTCATCTCTTTGTGTTTTTAACTGCATGGACAGAGCTCATGCCACCTCCCTGTCCAAGTGATACCAAGTGGTTTAGGCAAGGCAATAATGCTTGGGCTGTGTGCTTTGATTTTAAGTGAATTATTCCCTGCTTGTGTCTCTGCAGATGTAAAAGTGTGTCTGTCATTTCTGGTGCAGAGCTGCAGCTTTATGAAACGTGCCATGTTGTGTTATGTGCACTATAATGATGATTTCTCCAGCGAGTCCAATTGTCCTGTATGTCTGAGGGAGGGGGATGTTTGCTGCTTCACACCTGAGCTGGCAGGTTTTTGTGTGAGCCTGTGCCTTTCATGGCACCGTTTCAGAAACTATTAGACATCCTAAAAGGAATCAGAACTATTTAGTGATTCTAAATGGAATTTCAGCTAGCTAAGCATATTATTTATTAGCGTAAAATCAGTAACTGGAACTGTCCTACTTATTTTCCATAAATGTACACAACTTCAGGTAAATCATTTTTGTTTTCACCTTGTACCCCTTGCAAGTAACTTCTTGATGTGAGTGTGTGTGCCTCAGAGTCTCAGAAACAACAGGATGAGTGCCCTCTCTTTGTTGTCTCAGCAGAAGGGAGGGGAAATGTATCACTCCAATGAACAAATGCCTGTTCATGCAGAAGCATCATCCCTTTACAGATACAGGAAATGTTTTTCCATAGAGCAAACAGGCAAGCAGCTGCTAATTTTAATGTAAAGTAACCTACAGAAATACTCAGAATCTGATATTTAATGTGTTACTAGATATATATGAAAGTTTTTATGTGCCTTTCAGCATTTCCTAGGAAGAAATCTCACGTGTTCCTTAGCTCTTCCACCAGAAGTCCAATAATGACTTTGTCATTAAAATAAAATATATACTAAAACATAAGAATCTATTCTAATTCCTGATACATTTTCAGCTGTGTCAGAAATCCTGAATCTGTAGCAGCCAGAAGAATTTAGTTATATTTTTCCATATTACACTGAAAGAAATGGCAGTCAGAAATGTCTTCCTGATACACCTCTACAATTATGTAGTCAAGTAAAAAAACCCCAACTGTGACTATAGTTAATATAACAGAAGATATTTATTGTATATATCCACCTCTTGCACAAATATTCTAAATATATATTCTATCTGAACCTGGAAGCTCTAGTTTTTTATGAAATCTGTTGTGGAGACGTGGTGTGTTTAGCATTTACTGTTATTTATCTGATGCTGCATTATGTACCTTGTTCAAAGCTTTGGATGGATTTCTCTGTCTGCAGAGGTTGGGCCATGACATAAAAGTGCTCACTGCGAGGAATGGCTGCAGAAAATTGCTTGTACCTTCCAATTTCACTGCCTGGCTTTTTGGCAAACCCTCAGTCATTCTGTTTCCTGCACTCCATGTGCACCTTTGGAGTAGAAGAAAGGATTCATGACTGAATGAAAACATTTTTGAGCACTGAAATCGAGGTTTTTCCACTATAAATAGTTGAAGGCAAGAAGTAAATACAGTCACTATTGCTGTAAAATAAACCCCTGGGCCTTATGCAGAACTGGTCAGTGTTCTGATTCAAATGGCAGATGGTGGCAATTCCAAGTGAAACCTGTTCAGGGAAACAAACCTGTTCCATGGGAAGGTTTTCTCAGGTTCAGCTTTTGGAGAGAATTGCCCCCAAACAAATAAATGGTGAAATTACTTCCCTGCAGTCACTATGGACTTGAATGTAGGTCTTCCATGATGAGAGTGGATACTGAGCTATGAAACCATTGTGGCTATTGCTTTGATTTTTTTCTTTATCCAACCTATAAATAAGACTTTCAAATTACTTTGCAGAGAGGATTTTTGACCCTGGGTTTGCCCATCTCTTCATTCAGCTCTCCTGGCTGTTGTTGAGAAAGGTCTGATTTTATTTTTATGCCACATAAGAAGATTATTTTACACTGTATTTTTGGAGTGGAAGGCAGGAAAACTGTTTTCCTTGCAATTTTAGTTTTTTTTTTTTAATATGAAACAGTAGCATGCAGTCTGAAAATTGCTTGAAATAACATATGCACTAGTGATTCCAAAGAATATAGCTAAGAAAAATGTCAAGTGTGAGATGTGCTTTTTGAAAAACATATGTGCTTTGAGCTAGTAAGGCAGGGAGAAAGTCCTAGTCTCCAGTGCAAGTGTATTAATGCCAGGGATTTCTTTCTATGCAATTCTATGGTGCACCTGGTTTTTTAGGGATGAACTTGGTTGGTGTAGTTGATGTTTCAGTGTGTCGTGTATAGAATATTCTGTTAAAAGTGTCACTAAGGAAATTGTGTGTCTTAAATGGTGTTGTAGCTTTAGGGTCTTTGTTGTCCAATCTGAGTTCACTAAATCATAATAATACTTCGCTAAGTAAAAATAATGAGAGAATATTTCATAAAACTGGGGAACCAAGTCTCACATGTTACACTTTCCCACCTCCTTGGACAAAATGTTGTGTTACTGTTGTGAGATTTAAAAGTTTTATATTTCTGTATCTTAAAAAAGCCAAACTGTATTACACTCTTAAACTCAAGGAGCTAACATGTATGTTTTTAAAGCTGATCAAAAGCAGCAAAACTCAAACTGGCTGGGCTTACTCCCAAGTCCAGTTCCTCAACTGTGGCATAACCAGTGTTTGTGCACCCTGATGTGAAGTTCAGGCATTTCAGGGTGGATACAAACTGAGCTCTGCCTGGGTGCAAAACCTGCCAACACCTGGACAGGAATGCACGTTGTAATGCAGGCAAGTTCTGCTGTGACAGCAAACTGCTGCTCTTGGGGTGGGCTGAACAAACCTAACTCCCCCCTCGTGGTGTTACACAAATTAGTCCTCTCTGTAAGGGACGTTCTGTCTGTTGAGGGGCGTGTTCTTCAACATGCAAGTTTTTATTATTGTTTCTTTGATTTAACTTTGTTTAAAAAAATGTTACTTGAGTAGTAAATTACTTTTGGCTGTAGAGTCTTCTGCAATGTTTATATTTCACCAAATAATGTTTGTTTCTAAAGTTTGTAAAAGTAATGTACTATCACCAAAAGTCAAGAATCAATGTTTTCTAATAATGCCTTGTAACTTACCTAGCCTTACAGTATTTCAGAAAATTTTCCACCAAAACTGCATCTAGTCACTGGTTGTCACAATTATGGAAAATATATATTTATAAACCTGTAGCTTCTAGCTGCCATTAAAGATTAATGATACAAATCATGAACACGTGGTGACTATAAACCTCTTTTTTCTTAAATCTGACAAACCAGCATCTTCTCTTGCAATGCCAAGAACAGTTTTGAGCTTTTCTTTAACCAACTCTTTTTAAGCCTTTTTTATAATATGGGTAAAAGCCACATAGCCACAGGGAGGGAAAAAAGTTGTGTTTGTTCTCCTGCAATTAGTACAAATTCTTTTTCTGTCCTCTTTCTGAAACATCTGCTTAGCTGTCTCATTATTATTAATAATAACATTTTTTTGCATGTGTTTATTTGGAAGGGCAAATTAATTAAAATTAGCCCAAGATTTCTTTCTTTTTTTTTCCTAGAAGGAATGTTTTCTCATTTAATACCTCTTATCTTTTTGTTTGAGTAAAAATGAACTCTTAGCTCACATAAATCACAGAACCTAAAATTGTTTTCTTAAGGTGGCATAACATAAATATTAGACAGTAATAGAATAATCGAGTGTAATTTTCCCTTTTGTTTGGCAAGGCATGTGCTCTGAATTTAAAACTGATGTTATGCTCGAGTGATCTTGAAGTAATGAGATTACAGTTCTGAGTGAAATTGTAATGAAGTCATGGTGCTCTGGAAAAAAACCACCAAAAGGAATAGTTTTACATTGTTCTTTAGTCTTGGATTAATTTTTCTTTTTTTTTTTTACTCTTACATGGGACAAAATATGACTATGGTGAGTGATGATTAATCAGAATTACATGCTGTAGATAGAGTCTTATTAATAACAAGTGTTAAAATGTATGAAGTATTCAGCCAGTTGTGCTCCTAATAATGATAATAACAATCCCTGTTTCTTAATGTCCCTCTCAACAGAGGCAGCAGGAGGGAGGAGGGGCAGCAACAGCCTGGCCTTTCAGCTCAGGGAGCTGCAAGATGAGCCCAGGTTCTCCTGCAGCCTCATCCCCAGGGCTTGTGCTGTTGACATGACCCAGAGCTGTGGTGCCTCCCCACCTTGCCTGACCTCAGGATGGCTGTCTCCTCTTCCTTGGAATGCTCTGTGTGTACAGGGGCAGGTAGGGAGGAGGAGCAGGGCTGGCTGTGCTGCCTCTGCAGAGTGGCCCTGTTCAAGGCTCTGCTTGATTCCCCAGCACAAACACTAGTGCAGATCAGACAGGAGCAGGAATATGCTTCAAGGGCCATGGTGTCCTTCAGTTGCTCTTTAAACCTATGGGAAATGAGGGAAATAGACAAAAATCCCTATTAAGGCTTTGAACAGCTGAATTTTCTTTGATGTTTAACATGTTTGCCAGGCCAACCTGATGTAAGAAGTGCCCCTTAGTCTGATAGAAAGCTGCAGAGCTGCTTCAGTGGTAGATGGGGGTAGATGATACATTACAGGAAAAAGGAGATGTGCAGTGGTGATGCTACACCAGTTTCATCACTGGCTTTGCCTTACCAATTGTGGCACAAGTGAGGGCCTCTCAGAACAGCCAGGAGTTACCAAGAACACTTAATTGTGCCATTTTCTCTTGATCCAGACCCATGCAGTGCAGAAGGGAGGTGGCTGATGGCTGCACAACAGAAGTACTGGAGTCCTCAGAAGTGCAGACTCATCCTCCTGCCCTGGGGATTGACTTTCATGGTCAGAGGAAGGTACAAGTGCTTTACTTCCATTAAAATGCTTCCCTAAGCAAAATCCATCCGACAGCATAAATAATTAAATGCTATAAACAAATTACAAATAAAACAGCCTAATAGCAAAGGATGTAAGGTACTTGTACTGCATTAAGATAGATCAGGTCTGAAGTGACTGAATTAAGCCAGGAAGAGAGAAACATCAATATTGTGAGGCAAATTCTAACCCATCCAGATACCACAGGGGCACTTCTCTGCCACAGACTGTTCTTGGACTGTGCCTGAAGTAGTGTGGGGAAAGTGGGGAAAATTACATTAAGGACACTCCTAGGAAAGCTGCTCTCCAACCTTGTCTGTGCCATCTGCAGCATGTCTTGCTGGTAACTCACGATGCTGGATATTGCTCGAGAGTGTTTATTATTGTCTCCTATTCCCTGGGAATAGCTTGCCAAGGGAGGTTGTTTCCCATCAGTTCTGCCCTATGGTGATAGGTACAATGAAAAGAGGCTTCAGTTATTTCCTTTGTTACATACGGTTCGGTGAGAAGTGGGGTTTAAGCATTTTCAGTGATGCAAGACGTGCTTAACATTTTTTCTGACCTTGCAGTGGCCCTGGGCAAGTGAGTGACGCTGGTGCTGAGCTGTCACTGCCCTGGGCACACCCCCTGCCCATCTGCAGCGTTCTCAGTGCCACCGTGTGGTGGATTCTGCCACGGTGCCAGTTCTTGATTGCAGCTCTTTAAAGCAGCACAGTCGCCCTTGGTGACCTGGAGCGTTCTGCCTAAGTCTGTATGTTTAGTATCCAGTAATTGTGTTAAGTTCTTAGGCTCAGCATCAAGACTTATGAGGTCACAGATAAAGTTATTTTGTACGAAATCACCTCCTTTATTCATTTTCTATAGGAGCACACACTGGTGAACAAGTTTGTTTCCCCCTACAATTTAAACAAGAGCATTTAAAATCATGCCATAGACCAAGGCTAATACACATTCACTCCATGGTTTTATTTTGATAAAGGCATTAATTCCATGCTCACATCAGCAGTTCTGCATTCCTGCTCTGGCAGTGCATGGTGGGCTGCCTGAAGCTTCCTAAGTGAAGCCTTAGCAAAGTTATCTGCAAGCTCAGAGCTCTGCTTTGGTAGCAAACATCAAACAAGGAAGGATATATTATTTTGGCAGCATAATTCAGGTAGTTGAGTGGATTGTAGAAAAACATATTTGCTCTGATAGACATTATTTGTCCTAAACAACTGCAGAACACCACAGCCCTTGGCATAAACCACACAAGAAAAGCACCTGAGTAATGTTCCCATTTTAAGGGGAACTGGGAAATTTAGTAAGTCACCTTGTGTTGTATAAAACCCTAAAAGAAATAGGGATGGAGAGATTATTTGTCCTTCTCTTTAGACAAAAGAACATCCACTGTGTTGTTACTAAATTTGATGTTAAAATTTGCTAAAATACATACTTCCCAAGGTTCAGTTGTTTCCCCAAATATTATAGAGAACGTTGTAAAGTTGCATGAATCAGACAACAGAATAAAAACCCCTCTCAGGTACACAGAGGTGGAACACTTTTATCACTGCAGTTATTTATGGTCTTGTATATGTGATCATAAGTGGCATTTTTCAGGTTGGCAAAACTAGATATTCTGTATTTCCTTGATTGATGACAAACTACACTGAAATATTTTATATGAATTTATTTCATTATTCCAGCTCAGTCCTCAATGGATTTTATGTATTTTTCATAGGCATCTTCAGTCATCAGTTCATCAAGTTCAGCAGGGTTTTCCACAGTCATCTTGATAAGCCAACCTGTAGTTAGGAAGTTAAAAAGAAAGAGTTGCTAAGATCCTACAAGGAAGATTCATCCATGTTACTGCCTTAGGAAAGCACTCCCAGCAGGCACATCAGCCCTGGGTCACTGGGGAATCAGGTGGATTTTTGTGCAGGCAAAACAACATTTCAGTATTTCTATAAATGAACAAACAGCCAACCTGTCATAAGAGATGGCCTTTTGAGTCAGAGCAGCTGTCAGAGCTGGCTCTGACAGTGGCATTAAGGGGATGCTGTCTAGAAAGAACAGAGGAATCTGACCTCTCAGTATCAAGAGATGTTACAAGATTCAAGAAACAGAAATGCAATCAAGGGAAATACATTTAAATTCAACCACAGTCTATGGCTGAAAAGAACACACTGTAAAACAGCTGTCAAAGACAAGACTGTGATAATGCCTTCATGTTAAATTTTACTGGGCTTGAACTACATTCAATATATTCCATTAAGTCTCCACATTATTAAACTGGAAGAGCAGGAATTGCTGAGCCATTTGTGACAGTGATAATCTGGGTGGGATTCATTATTGGAAGATAAAAATAACATCTTACCATCTTGATAACAAGATTTATTGACAAGCCCTGGATTATCTGCAAGGGCACCATTAGTCTCAGTTACTTCTCCTGAGAGAGGAGAGTAGAGTTCACTAGCAGCTTTGACACTTTCCAAAGCCCCAAACTCATCTGAAACAGAGAACATAATTGAATGATTTTAAGGGGAAAACACAAAGTGCTTCAGTTCTTCCAGTCAGACGTTCTGAAGATGATCCAAGCAGTGAAATGTCTTGATCTTGAGCAAGAAAACCTGTCACACAGATTGAAGTCACCTACTTTATGACAACTACCAGCAGTATTAAATTTGATGTTAATGCTCCTGAGTTCATCTGGGGAACTTGCCTATCACTAACTGGCTGGTTACTAGAGAAGGGACAGAAATCCCCTACATTTGGCTAATACCCCTCAGCACATGATACAATATCAGGTTAGAAGCAACAACACCCAGCTCTTGTGGCAAAAGGCCTATACATGCCTTTTATCTACAATTTAAACCACAATTTGGTCACAAAACAGACACAGCCATGATTTCAGGAATCCCCCTTTTTCCACAGAAACACTCTCAGTGTTATATTTGCACTCCCTGGAAAACACACATTAGTATTCAGCAGCACCACACTGGAAGCACCCAGCAGCTCTTCCCTTTTTCCTGTTTTGGAAATGGTGCCTGGAGCAATGTTAGTCCAGAGCAGCTCCAAGCCACAAGCAAACAAGACAGAGGCTGAAGGAACTGTCAGAAGAGTAGGTAGGCAACAGCACAAGGGATCTGAGAACAACTTGTTCTGGGAAAGCTTGGAATCAGAGTAAAGCCAGAACGAGGAGAAAAGAGAACTTCAAAGGAAATTAAATTCCTTCAGATAAAGCAAAACTACAAGCTGGTTAATTAAAATCCTAAACAGAAAGACTTTTTGTCTTACCAGCTACCATTCAATGTGATGCAATGGATTTGGCCAAAACAGTTTGATACAGACCTATTGCACAGGAAAGATGGCAAAAGAAAGGCCTCCTACCTTACCTCATATATCTACATTCCTCTCTTGCAAGGTCTGAAGCTACTGACAGTCCTTCCTTCCTGCACAGGTGAGACAGCTCTCCGTGCTAATACAGCAAAAGGCTCTTCCTTTCTACCTGCTAATGCTGACTCTTCTTTAACATGGAAAATTATGTAGCTAAATGATGAAGAATGTCACAATTTGTACACTGCTAATGAGCAAATCCCTGTGATTACATTTGATAGCCCAAAATTACTGAGTCTGTATATTTGTAGAAAATTCGAGCTTAGTATCAATTAAATGTTTCACATCGTGCAACTCACAAAGTGTCTTAACTGGAGATTTAGAAATAAACACTTGCAAGTCCAAATTCAAAGCATAAATATTTTTAAGTGGATTATCCATAAAATTATTAAAAGAAATATTTCAAATATTTTACTTTTGAATAAATTTCTTCACAGTTTAAGCAGCAGGTATTTTCTGCTGCCAAGCACAGTCTGACAATGAGAATTTGGAATTAAAGCTGTATCTTGTAGAAATACCTGAATTTATGTTGCATCCAGAAGCTTTATAATGGTATTAATGACCATAAATATTACTTCAGAAAATTCATCTTTGCAAAGGAAGAGTGGCATGATGAGAATAATTACCTCATTAGCAACTAGAGCTGAAACTTACCGTGTTTACTCAATTTTGTCCCAATTTCTGGAAGACTACAGTAAACAACGTCCCCTAATGCTTCCTTAAAAGAAAAACAAAAGCATACATTAAGGAAAGTATACATAGGAGAGAGCTGATACAGTAACACTGGAATTTGTATGTAAGTACTCCCTAAATTTAGTTCTCATTCTTTAAGGATTATGTGGGTTTCACTTTTTAAACCTTTAATGTGAAAAAAAATGGATTTTTTATCATGCCCCAAATGCCAAATTGTTCTATCACAGTGCTAATACCCCTCAGGCTCAGTTTATATGCAGATTTCTTCAGGCAGAATGAGGAATAACATCTGCTGGTCTTCTTAGCATCAGCTACAGTGACAGTAGATTTAAAGGACAGTTTCCAATATTGTGAGGGAATTCTCATTTTGTTACAAAGCACAGAGGATTTACTTCCAGTGCAATCTGAAAGAAAATTCAGAGATTCCTTCGCAGAGACAGGGGCAGCTGGAGAGCTGTTAGCACACAGCTTGCCCTTAATGGCTTAAGTGGGGCCTTTATCACCTAAGAATTGGCTCAGCTCTTCCCTGGCACGTGTACCCCATCCCACCAAAGAGCAGGGATCTCACTCAGTGTTAGTGTCACCCACACAGAACTGAGATCACACGACACCTGCTTCTCCTAAGAAACAATAATTCTACTTATTGATAGCTTGGGCCATTAGTTTTCCTTAAGTTTTACATCTAGTGAATCTGTCCTGAATTTGCCTGTGACTATCCCAAATAAATTCCCTGCATGAGAACAAAACAAAAAATCCAAAGGAATTCATATCCTAGAGTAATAAACACGTGCCATGTTGTACATCTATTCCCAACTGTTCTTTAGCCAGAGGGACTGCACCATGTTTGTGCTCAAGGGAAATGTGCCCTAAAGTTCATGATGTCCTGGTCACACAGCCACAAACTGCTCAGGCCTAGAAGAGCTGAAGGAATAAAGTTTCTCATCAAGTTCAGCTCTCCCTAGGTTCAAACTGAAAAAAATTAAGAACTTATCAGAATGCTGAGGCAGCACAAATATCACAAATAACGTGACAGATTCAAGTCCAAAAATCACGCTCAGTGATTTTTTTTAACATATGCAGTTAAAACAACAAAAAAACTAAGTGTCCAAAGAGCAAGGCCAAGAGCAGATGTGCATAAATAAATATTGCAGGTTGGGGGAGGGGGGAGGGATCAATACCTGTGCAAAGTTGCTGATTCCTACTGTTCCAATGCCATTTTCCACAGATACCCACTCATGCTTGTCTGTGAATTTGCGGGCTGCAAGGAAACAAACTTGGTTTTCAGAAAGAAGCGACATGTTGCTCATTTAAATACAGTAACATTTGCAGGCTTAAACTGGGGGGCTTTTTGCTACATTTCTGTTCATTTTCCTTGGAAAATATTTTAAGCAGCACATACAATTTACAGAAGCATCTTGTTCTGCTCAGGACAGGGCAGAAGCTTGCTAGGTGTTCTCCTGAAAATATTATCAGCTCCTGTGCAATCATCTGGAGACAGGACAGGAGCAAAAGGAGCAGCTCTACTTCAAACAGAAGTGGAAATCTAAAGCATATATGTGTATCTTATACATCTCTACAACAGCAAAGTGGCTTTTCAAACATATATAGTGTTTCTTTCTGACAGGGGGAAGGCCACTCAAGAAACAGTGTCAGTATTACAGCATCTCAGTCAAAGTACAAAGTTGTCACAGATCTGTGTAAAATTAAGGGAAATTAATGAGGCAACTCACGCAGACAAGTGTTACTGAGGAGGGAGAATTTGCTCTCTGTTAATACTGGACTGTGAGAAGAACACAGGAGTTATTCTGTATCATTTTAAAATAAACCCAATTTAAGACCTTGTTAAATCATTACACAGGAATGTTACAACTCTCCATACATTTGAGTTCTGCAAGATTCAAGACAGCTTTATCAGAGGCAGTTGCTTTTATAAAGTCAGATGGAGAAATTTTAAAAGAAGTAACTGAATCAGGCAACGTTTTTCTTGCTAACATTTTATCTGGAACATTTTTTACTCAGCATTTTCAGCTGCCTTGTCTGTTTTCTCACTTCCAAATAGTTTCCCCATAAATAGCTCCTTATTATTTTTAATTTCAATTAATTTATTTTTAATTTTCGCTTGCAGCACCCATCCAACCAGGCAAGGGATGCTGCAGAAGCTGGATAAGATAACTCCTGAAACAGAGCTGCCTGTGTGATCAGTGCCAGGGTAGAACAGCTGGACCTTCCTTTTGAGCTCAGAATTCTCTCAGGCTCTTCCTCTGGGCTGAGCTCTTTACAGCAATCACAGAGAAACTGCACTTATGCAAATCCCAACTACACTTTTGCAATCCTCTTTTAGTGTCTAATATTGTGTATGAAGGAAAACAGAAGTTCTCACTGCAGAGCTGTAAAATCCTTCCACTGTAAGTCTGTCATATTTAAAGCTGTTTCAACTGCAGGCATCCTCTTATTTGTTCAACAGAAGCAAGTCTCAGATAAAATGGTTTGTCTTTCAATAGGGCCTAAATTTTATAGCCCTCAGTAGAGCAATACATGGTTTTGCAAGTGGAGTACACAAAAAAAAATGAGTAAAGTATACATATGAAGTATTTTCCCATGCATTATCACTCAGAAACCCCAGAGAATTTCAGATAGCATTATTTATACCTACAAAAAAATCTCATGACACGCTCTAATGAACAGAATGAATCAAGTGTCTTAAATCGTTTTAGGTCAAGATGTTAAATCCATTGGAATTCCATTGGAAAGGAGTAATGAACCATAAGAATGGAGAATGACACAACCTCAAACCCAAGCTGATCATTTGTGATGTTGTAAGTGTCACACAGAAGCCAACCAATACATTCTTATTTAAGACAATAATATTATATAGTATCTGTTTATAAAGCAAAGCTAATAAAAAACCAGAATGCTTCCACATCAGTGGAATACAGCAGTAGAATGTTCTGAACAGTTAGAATAGCATGTAAGTTTGTTGAAAGACCAAAAACAAATGAAAAAAATTCTAAGCACACAACAAAAAAACACTGCAAATAAGTAAAGGTCAAATTAAAAACAGTTAATAAGTAACCTCAAAATCTGAACTTTGAGCTTATGTGATCACCCCATTAAATAAATCAACTTAGATGAATATGAAATACCAAAGAATACCAAATCTCTCTGCACTTTTTTGCAGAAGGGCAGCTGAGTTTACTCCAGCTTCCTTCATTTCAGCAGGACTTTGGTTTCAGCTTAACTAACACCTTCTGAACTCAGCCCTTTATTTAGTGTAACCTGCCTCTGTTAAACACCTCATCAATATATACCTGAACAGTGAACTCACACCTCTGCAAAGAGGCATACAAAACTGTTCCTCTCTGCCTAAAACAAAAGCACAACTTAATGTTATTCCTTCAAGTGGTATGTATAGAAAAACAATGGGTACATCAATTCGAATAGCGAAAAAGCTTAGATGTGACTGAATTTACACATAATGAATAACAAACCTTATTTCTTTCACCTGCAGCAGAAGGCAGATAAATAGGTAGATTTAAGACTACCTGAAAGAAAACTTTTTAGGGGCTGCATTACTTCTATAGCATCACCTACTTCCCCAGCATTTCTGTTTTCCAGAGCACCACAGGTTCTGTTTCTCAGACTTCTGTGGCTAACTTCCACTCAAGGAGAGCTTGGGCAGCAGCAGATGCTCTCAGAACCAAAGTCCATCGAGTGTCAAACCACACCAAGCGAGTGCACCAGCTGTGGCTGCCACAGCCCAACTTCTTCACCCCAAACAGGCTCAAGGCCCTGAAAACCTCGCTGGGGCTCCCTGGCCCCACCACCTACCGCTCCTGCGCCCTTCTTGTGCTGCTGGAGCTGTTTGGCTGCGACAATCTCAAGAAAACACATGGTTTTTTTGGTCAGGGTGGTTTTCTCGGTGCTCGGCCCACCCGCAAAGCCTCTGGCCGGGGCACAGCGAGACCCAGGGCTGGGAAACACGGGGGGGAGAGCAGAGAGGAGTTCCCTGGCAGCTCCCGGGGGTGACCCTGCTCCTGGGGGGAGTGGGGAGGGGAGAGGGGCAGGAGTGGGGATGGGAGAGAGGGGCAGGGGATGCGCTCCCCGAGGCCTCCGCCGTGTTGTGGGCTGTGCCGGTCCCCGCGGGGTTCGGAGGGGCCGCCAGGACACTGCTGGGAGGGAGGGATGGAGGGAATGAGGGAAGGAACGAGGGATGGAGGGCGGCAGGGACACGGGGCGGGAGCCGCGCTCCGGCTGCCCGGCACACATACACAGACACAGACACACACACAGACAGACACACACACACACATCCCCAGGGTTTAGTCCCGCAGCCCGCCCTGCCCGCAGCCCCTCCGGGCGGGCCGCTGTGCCGGCCGGCCCCGCTGACTCACCGGCGAGCAGGGCCGGGTTGGTGCTGAGCCCGCGGGCCGGGCCGCCCCGGGGCAGTGCGGGCAGGCGGTGCGGGCTGTGCGGTGCCGGCGGTGCGGGCGCGGTGAGGCAGCGCGGGGCCAGCCCCGGCCCGACCCGCCGCACCGCTCTCCACGCCATCTTTGCCGCGGGCGGGCGGGGGCGGCCCCGGGCCCGGCCCGGCCCTCCGCGGGGCGCGCTCCTCCGGGGCGGGGACTCGGGGGCCGGGAGGAGCCGCCCGAGCCCGCGGTGGAACCGCAGTCCCGTTTTGAGCTCCGTGCCGCGTTCCGAGCCCCCTCCTGTGCCCCGTCCCGAGCCCGGCCCCGTGCCCGGCCCCGTGCCCGGCCCTGAGGGGCCGCGCCGCCATCTTCCCGCGCGCCGCGCTGAGGGCCGGCCCGAGCGCGCCGGGGCGAAACTGCAACAGACGCAGCCTGTTTATTAAACAAACACTGAATAAACACGCCAAAGGCTACAGCAAGCGCAGGCGGCAGGTTTCCCCTCAGGGTGTTTCGGGGATATGAAGTCCGAAGAGCACGGCTCGTGGCGGGCACGGCGCCGGCCCCACAGAGGCGGAGGGCCCGACCCGGCCCCTGGGCCTGCCCGGGGCACACAGCTGGGCCTCAGAGCATCGCCCAAACACGCCTTAAACCCCGTCAGCGTTCTGCACCCCCTCGGTGCCGTGCCCCGTGCCCCGGGGAGCCCGTTCAGTGCCCACCACCCTCGGAGGGAAGGAAGATCCTTCCCCGGACACCCACCCTGACCCTGCCCCGGCACAGCTTCAGCTCGGTTTAGGGACAAGCTGCAATAACCCGCGCCTAAACCCTAACCTAACGCTAACCACTGCAGCTGACAGCGAACTACTAAATCTTCTGCCCACAAGCAAAGTGACACTTCGGTGTGTTCGTGGTTCACTCGCTGACAGGTTGTTCCAGCTGCCCATCAGTGACTGCCTTCTCTTCCTTCTTGCACTTAATCCCCAAGAAACTGAAGAGTTTCATCAGCATGAGATCAACAATCTCCTCCTCTTCCGAAGCCTGAAATGACACCAAGCAGTGAGTTACTCGGGTGCACAGAGCAGAAGTGGGCTCAGACTCTGCTGGAGAGCAAGTCTGCAGACAAAATCTCTGCTGGAGGTGGAATAAGCCAACTTCCACTCTCACACTGTGCCAATATTTTTATCCAGACAAAAGCCCCAGATGGGCATGGGCACTGCAGAAATTGTGGCTCTGTCAAAGCCCATGGAAATCTTTCTACAGGAGCCTGGAGTTCCCTTGCCAGCTCCCATCCAGCCAGTGGTACGTACAATGAGCCACCCACAGATCCCCGATGAAATAAAGGAAAAAGACTGAATATGTCTTGCCTTCTGTCCACCATATCCATTGTTTTCGTCTCCCTTGACTTTATTTAAAACACAGAGGAATTCTGGGCAGCACTGGAGTGCTAAGCTGGGTTTCACAGCATGTTATCAATGGCTTGAATGGGTCAGGCACTCACAGTGAGAGTTTCAAAAGGAGCTGTAAAGTCCTCATGCACTTCAGTAGCAGTTTTGGCATTGATTTCAAAACAGCCCAGCTCAAGCCTAAGACTTTTCTCTGGATTTAGTATGTGAATAGAAGGCTACAAATCAGATCTTGTACTGGATCTGCACAGGGACTCATCTGAACAGGAAAAGACAGTGTAAATCTGGAAAATCTGAAGTGTGCTTTCTGAGCAAATGTTGATTTCTTAAGAGTTGGACTGAATTTACATGGTTTTCATCCATGGTTGAATGCCTAAATCATGAGTAAGCACTGAACAACACATACTAAAAACAGGAGAGTTTAGATGAACACACCTGGTAGTGCTTCTGCTCCTCACTAAAAGCAACCAGAATCACCGAAATGAACAGATTGAGTACCACAAATGTCATAAAAATTATGCAGGATCCAATTAAGAAGGAGCCTAAAACTGGATTGTAGTCCAAGACCTGTATAATTCACAAGGTAAGACATCATATTGTGATTGTAAGAACATACATACAAGCAGTTAAGACCCAGCAACAAGTTTGTCTCCCTGAAAATCTTGTCTAATCAATTATACGATATGTACTATACACTGTATATATTCATTTTCTCCTTTAGCCACTGTACTGTGTTGATATGCTATAGTACAAACATGATAGAATTGAGATATGTATATATACATACATAAGATGGGCAATTTGGGGGGTTTTGTTAAGTATTTGCATTTGATTGTAATGGCATGAAAGTTTCACATGAAAGTTGACAAGTCTGGAGATCTGTTTATCCACAGAACACCTCAGCTTTCAAAGTACACATGAAACCTCTGTATACATGTTATTGTATACTTTACAGAGAAGCCCAGTAACTGTCTCAGGCACTTACAAACCAAGGATTGCGAAAAATCCTAATTTTCATGTAAACTACAACATAGAAATGTATTTTCGTTAACATGAGTGGGATCTGGAGGTGAAAAACTTTGTGCCCAATTACTCGTCAAAGCCACCCATATTCTATTGGATCCATGGTCTAAAATATCCACCAAGAAGGACTTCAAAGTCAGACATGTCCCAGAACTAGCTTACTCCACAAAGAAGTGTTCAAAGGATATGGTAATATTTAAAAGAACTTAATGGAAAAGTCAAGAACAATAAAAACAAATGTAACATAAAGTTCCCCTTGCCGTTCTCAGGAAGCTGGAGGGTTTGTTCAGAACAAACAGAGTATGCCTCACATTTCTATCCTCATCTTTCTAAGAAAATTGCTCAAAACTTTCTTTAATCAATTAGTAACCTCTCTAGTTGAAATGTGAGCAGGTTTATCAATGAAAAGTTCATTATGAATCTCCTCATGGTCAAAATGGGATGTGAGAGAGATTTCACTTGGTGCCTTTTTCTTTGCGAGAAAAGGTGGCTGCTTTAGGAAGCTGTGGAGCTTGCAAAATTACATTAATGTTTAACAGTAACTGGAAGTATTTCTATTTGCTGGGTCAAAGTATATTTGGTAACTGAGATGCTAATTGTATGGTGATAAACTTCTGAAAATTAGAAGTGGTACCTCCTCGTAGTTGAAGATTCCCAGCTGAAGACTGACCATGGTCTCAGCTGAATCAGAGAGAGTTTTGTAGGAGCAGAGCTTCCAGCCAAATATCAGGTTTGCCTGCAGAGGACAGGAGTCACACATTGTGTCAGAATCAGAGTCCTCGCTGCAAAATCAGCTAATGACTGCTGTATTCAGAGAGAGCCCTCCCACCTTGTCCTCAGAGCCATGAAGCTTTTTGTGTTTTGGGGTTTTTTAGACAATGTATCTTTTAGACAGAGAGCTCTATTCCATTTCACATGACAAGCCTGTGTTGCTTTCAGCATTCAGAAACAGTTCATTTAACCTGGCAGTAGCTGGGTGCAGACAACAGAAAGCACAGGGGTACTCACTGCGATGGAATAGGCGAGGAACATGATTGCAATAACAGTGATGAACCCAGAGATATCACCCCATGCCCTCCTCAGTGTTGAAGTGATCATGTTTAGTTTAGGGTTGAGCCTGAGGAGATGCCACAGTTTCACTGTGGAGAGGAGCACCAGGAACGCGATCAGGTAGCCAAGAACTGCATCAGCTCTTGCTGTTTCATTGAAGCTCACAGAGCTGTTGGGAAAAAAAGGAAATGTGTAATAGACCATGCACACAGAGTCCTTTGAAGTGCATAAATGGGTATGCTGGAAAGGTCAGTCACTCTGTCCTGGTTTCAGTGGAGACCCCATGAGTTCCTGCCTGGAGTGTTCCCACCTATACTTCTTGCTGTGTGCACACAAAAAGCTCAGTTGTGCATGACAGAGATGTTTTTAATGAAAGAGGGTCTAGGCTGTAGCCCAAATGCTGCTTATTTTTAGCAAGTCATAGTTTAAAGGCAGCTAATGCAGCTTTTATAAATGGTGTGCACAAATAGAGCAGCTAGAAAGGGAACTTAGTGCTCAGGTCTGCTGGATTTTATTAGAGCAGTGTCAGAAGAAAATCCTATTGCTGACACAAATCTAAGCCCTGAAACACTTACTGGTTCATGAATATACCCATATAGGATAGCAATATCTAGCACAGACAAGCTGCTATCTGGGAAGGGGAAAAATAAATTTATTTCTGTGTAAGTAGGAACAACAGCATTGGTACATACTCCTCTTTGTGTTCCTGGTAGTAACTGATGTCTCGGGCTCCAAGGATTGTTCGCTTCACAAACACTGACAGAGCACTCCAGCTAATCAATATAATGGCCATCTCCAGGAGATTCCACTTGCTGTGGAAATACCTCCATCTCAGACTCTTCATCAGTTTTCCCTGTGAAAAGAGAAGTATAACTGTCTCAGTCTCATGACTCTATATCATACAATACACCTCTAAAGATTAGGGCAATCCCCTCTGCAATAAAGCAGACTGCTGTGCATCAATAAAACTACAGCTTGCACTGACTTCTCATTATCTTTCTCAAAAGAAGCATTCCAGCCAAATAAAGTGTTGCCTTCCTATTATTTCATACCAATACTGTATCTGAGTCAATCTTCCGTCAGTGTAGCAGCTCTATAGGAATCAAGTACAGCCCTAAAGATTTTTAAGTGAAATCCACACCAGACACAAGGCAATGCTGTCAGCAGAACTTTCCATTGGGCCTCACCTGTACTATCATGTAGTACACAATAAAGAGGAAATAAATGACTTCTGCTGCAACCACAAAGATGTGGAGGCTGTTGGTGTATGGGTAAAGCCGGACACTTTGCAGCTCTGCACTTGTGAAGAAGGCCCCTAAAAAACAAACAAGGTTCACCTCAGGGCTCTAATAGTCACAGCTCTCTGTTTTCATACAAACAGCTCAGTTCACCAGTAAGACTTCTCCACTTGCTTTCACATCAACGTGAGGCTGAATCCAACTATCAGGCTAAGATTCAGACCTGATTGTGTGAGTAACCTTGTAAGTGTTTGAAATTTTCCTCAAACAGGAATTTCAGACAGTCAATGGCTTTCAGAGTGCTAGTACTGTCTTGTATGATAGCACAGTAATAATCCCAGCAGAGCTGAGTTTGGATTGGCCTGCAAATGCAGAAATGGAGGAGGAGGAGGACTTGGAGATGCAAAGCTGAATCTCATTCTAAAGCAAAAATGAGCTCAATTTTGCAGTCAGTTTGGGCATTTTCCAATACCAGGCCGGACTCGAGGGAGGCTGCTGCTCAGACCAAGTGTTTTTCTGTGACCTTTAAACCAGAATCTGCTTTCCTATTCTCTTTTTTGTATCCAGCTTGTGTATTATATGATTACACAGCTATATATTGGAAGTCCTCAGGAACAAAAAAGACAAACTGTTATTTGTACTTTCTGCCTTAATATTGTATTGATTAGCTAAAGAGATTAGGAAACAATTTTTCTTGTTCTTGTTATGTAAATTCCAGAGATTAAGTTTCAGTGCCATGTTTTCTTCATCAGCAGATGACCACAGCATAAGCAAATACAAAATACTCCATTTTGGTCAGTATTACTGTGATGCTGCATTTTTCTTAAATGATTTATAAAATTTGCATTGACCCTTTTATGATTAATTATGACTTCAGAAATGTGTAACTTAGGAGAGGTTCTCACCTAAAGCATTGCTCTCAAACCTCAGGCTTATAATGCAGAACAGGTTCACATTGGCATTGTAGACTGTAAATTCAACAAACACTGCTCTTGTGAAGGTGTCCAGCCAGACATTGTTGAAAAGGTACTGAAGAATTCTGCCAAAAAAATGTATGGCCAGTGATCTAACTCCTATATGACAGAGACTGTCACATGGAAGATACACTGATAATTTACAAGAATACAAGAGGTACCTGGAGGCATTCTTAGGATCAGTTCCCAGGTGAATCACATATCCCCCTCCGCTGTAGATGGCAAGTTTACCCCAGCTGGGGTGCCCTCTCAGTTTGGACTGACTCTGATACTGCCATGCTGAGCTCAAGTCAGAGGAGTTATCAAAGACTGAAGTATTCCAATGTTCTCCATAAGCTGATGTATCTTCTGTTTGTAGGGAATATGGAGCATGGCATTCCTCAACTACATGCTGGAGTTTGGGAGAAATGGGGCAGGTGTCTCCTTTCACTCTTACTTGGCGAATTCGAGCACTACCCACCAGCTTGGAATTGCCATCTGTAATGAAACCTAAACAGGAGATGGAAAAGAGCAGCACTGGCAATACGACAGAACTCATAATATTTCTGCATTTCATTTATGATTCACTGAGGCATTAATGTCTTGCTATATATTCTTTTCTCAGAAACACCGTAAGCAAAACAGTCATGAAAATGAACCCCTCATGTTGATTTGAACTGAGTTCTTAAATAACATTCATAACAACAGAGTTCAGTATCACTACCCTTCTGTATCTTATACAAAAGGAAAGTGGGGCCTGAGGGAGAAAAGTGACTCACTGACTCCAACAGCAGAGTAGCTTTATGTAGTGTTCATGTGGCCTGTCATGTCCAAAGAACAACTCTGCTAATGTATTTCAATATCTACCCTTAAATGTGAGCTGGAAAACGGGTCAGATTTTACTGGATGTGGCTACATAGGAACATGGTGATATTGCATAATTTCCCTTCACATTGACCCAAGTCCTGATGCAAACAACTCTCCTGAGAAAAGCTTTATGGTGCCACCTGTCTGCCATTCTCTGTTTTTGATTATGGAAAGAAATTTGTGTAAAACTGAGGCAGATATCTGAGTATCTGGAGTACCTAATGTAAAATTTGAAAAACATAGCATTACAGCACAGAAATTTTGGTTTATATTAAATAGAAGGAAAAATATCAGGGCACATTTGACTTGGGGTCAAACTGGGGGGGTTTTGTTATCCACTAGTATTCACATTGTAAGAATCCATGCTAGCCTTGTGCACTCAGTCTTTCCTGCCCTCAAATATGCATGTGCAAGTTAGGGATATGTATATAGGATTATATTATATATTACATATAGATTATATGTATAAAAATGTTTCAGAATCTGGCAAGCTGAAGACATCCAATGTGACTCTGCACCTTTATATGATCCATAAAGATTTTTCAGTAAGGTAGTATTTGCCCATGTGAAAAAATCCCGGTAACTGTAGACATCGTGGAATCCATCTGTAAAGCTGTCCTCAATATGTTTGTTTAAATAGTAGGAATTGGGATCTCTCTGCCCATAGGCAACCAGTAACAGCATCCATAAAAACCCAATGTAGGCTGGAAAAAAAACAGGAAGAGACAGCACATGTGAGATCTGAATTAACAACGCCATTCAAAATAGACTGCATGAATAATTACTGCTGTCAACACCTATTAGGCCAAGGAGATGCTTTTCAGACTCTGAGTGACCAGTGCTAATGAATGTGCACAAACTGCTTCAACCTGCTGTAGTTTCAGTGTTCCACATTTGGCATGTGAGTAGCAGTCAAGAAAATAAGTGAGAAGGCTGAACAGCAGTAGTCATGCCAGCTCTAAATAAAATGAGTAGTCTAACTTTGTTCCTAGTGAAGTTGAGGTAATTTTTGCCATTGATTTTAGAGAAAATAGAAGTATAAATCATTATATAGATACTCTCTGCTTTTAGAAAGATGTCCTCCATCTGCTATTTGACTTCATTTAACTGCTGACCTCCTTATTTTATCCTTTCTATTTTTTCTTTAACTTCTGTTGTGTCTGTGATGTGTTTCTTTACCCTAAAATCAAGCCTTAGCCCCACTTTTATCTCCAGCTAACATTTCCACCTCCTTGCAGCTCCAGCTGCCACAGAACAGCCTGTCTCTACATCAGCATGGCTGGCAGAAAGCTGAAGATATGCCAAAACTTTGTCACCCAAGAGAACAATATTATCACTGCTGTAAAAGTACTGATGAGTACTACTGAATAAACCAGGATAATCTACATAAGTATAATACCCAGGATTTCTCGGATGAGGGCAAATGCTTTCTGCTCCTTCATGCAGCTGATTTTCATTTTTTCCACATCAGCTGCAGGAGGTGGCCGGTAAATGTTGCTTCTGCTGTCCCTTCGGGCTCCGAAGAGACGGTGTGAATCACCTGTGAGGGAGAGCAGTAAGACCTGGGATTAGGAAACAGATCACCCATGTCCTGCTTGTTCCTTTGGACATTCAAAGGAAACATCTCTATTTAATGCTTTCCCTTAGGAAGTCAGAGGATGTGATTTAAACAATTAGTATAGTAAAGTAAACTGTGGGGAGGGAAGGAGCTCACAAACAATGTGTCGGGTCTAGGACCAGGTGTAGTCCAGGTGTCTCTAGGCTGAGCATCTCAGGTGGTGATGCACTGAGAGCCTGAGGCTGATCAGGGAGGAATCTGCAGATCAGATAACGCTGCTGTGCCCCAGGACTGCTGTCTGCTGGAGAAGGCTTTTTTTAGGCATGGTTATAATTGCGGAAGCCACTCTTCAGTTTATAGGAATAAAACAGGTAATTGTAGTTGTGGAAAAGTATGTAGCCTGAAACTTTCATACAGGACTTAAAGGAGGGGGGAAATTTCCTTGAGAGAGTTTTAGATATGCTTTTCAGATAAAAACTTACAAATCTGCATGAAGAGTGTGTTTTGCAGTGTTTATTTCTACTAGGTTGTTGAATAGTTACAGGTTTTGTTGCAAGCCATGCCATGAATACTGAGGTGTCTGCACAGAGCTGAAACAAGCCTCCTTGTATGTCTGATTTTTCTTATATGTAACATGATAAAATATCTTCTTATGTCTGATGTAGCTAAAATATTTAAGCATGGTTATTACATATGAATATCACTGATTCATTAATTTTGATTATAATGGCTTCAGTCAGTTTGCTACGTTTTCTTTTCTAGATATTCCTTGAACATTGATATACAGAAAAGTTACTGATTGTCCACTTGTACAAATCAATATAGGAAAATCTTTTATCCTGACATGGGCAAGCCAGGGAAGGAAGGAGTCACTAGCAGTATCCTGGCAGCAAGTAGGTTCTCCAGTAACAGGGACAATTTCACATCAGAGCTAGGAGAGATTGTGCTTATATATCTATTTGCAGTAGTAAAAAGATAAACAAGAAGGTATTATTCTTTTGACCCAGAACTTCTTCTCTTGTATCTTTTTGACCATGTGGTCTCTTCCATTAACTGTACTGCAGGATTTATCCAACCTACACATACAGTGGTCTTTATTGTTTTTTCAGCAACTGACACCAAATCAGTTATTTAGGTTTGTTTTCACTTCCACCCTCATCTTGGGAGTGCTAATGGGTAGGCATGTAGTCACACACCTGTGTATTTAAGTGATTTCTGCTCACATTGTCAGCTAAGATTCAGATATATAAAGATAACCAGTGAAATTCTCAGCTGAGCTGAGTCACACATTTACACATAAAGCACTCCAAAAGCATGAGAATACTGCACTTTCTTGAATAATGTCTCACTTTACCAGCACTTACCTGGTGCAGATAAAGGCCCCTCAATAGCTGTGTTTTCTACATCCTCATGTTCCACCTTCTTCAGAACCAGAGCAAAAAAAGCAGCAAATCCCAGTACCTGGAAAGAATAAGCTATAGATTCACCACATGCCCATTTCAGATGAAGAAGCTCCAGGTTTTGACCGAGATCCCGTTGAATCCAAGCACTGGAGAACGACTGTACTTTAGCTTTGTTGAATTCTTGCAACTGAAGCCCTTAAATAAGAGAAGAGTGCACCCTGCTGGGGGCTGCCCAGCTGAAATGATTTTGCCATGTGACACACCCACCCTGGTCAGAAACCTCATCACCTGTTAAACCCTGACAAAGCAAGAGGGATGAAACCAATGGAGTTAAGGACAACAAAACTCTGTAAACCACCTGCTGGCTCTTGTGTTAAGGACAAAGACTTCTCATTTTATATATTAAATCCTGTGGTATTTTAGAACATGTTACATTGTCTTCCTGCAATGGTAGATGAGTTTATCTTGGCCAGGGGTTGTATTTCTGAGGATCTTACCTTTAAGGGCTGTGTGATGAAAATACTTTCCAAGAAGGAGATGACCATGGAGATCAGCCACTTGATGGAGTTCTCCTTGCCATAGTGCAGCCCGTAGAGCATGGTAAAGAACCCAGACACACCACTGGTGGCTGCCACCAGGAACCAACCAACAAACACAAACCACCAGGGCAGTCCTTTGGAAGAAACACTTTTCTTGTCATCACCGGAGAAGTTTGGAGTAAGAGACCACCTTGAGAGTCAACCAGAAGACAAAACATCAGTCCACGGTGGAACAGGAACCAAAATCATAGCCAACAAGTTCACTGGGAACAGGCAACACCTTAGGATTTAAAATCTCAATCAGAACATTCTAAATTCTTTTAACTAATGCAGTTATATAGGATATATGGATAGCAAAAGTACAGTGAGCAAAAATATGATGAAGTGCAGAGATCAGCTAAAATCAAAATAAATATGATGGGCTTATTTACCACTTGGTTTGTGCAAAATTGAACCTCCAGTAGAATTACTGACAAAGAAAACCATGAATGCATTTAAGCTGCTGGATGCATCTCTTGTGATCACCATAAAGGCCAGAGAGATAATTAGGGCAATTGTTTTCAATACTTTCAACTTAATTATCATATTTCACTGAACTATTTTTGTCTGCTTATTAATTTTTCTTTATCCATACATTTTAAGAGACTTCTGTGACTTTGGAGCCTGGTAATTATTCCAGCTCTTTACTATCATGTGGCATTGTGTTGTAACTTTCCATTTTGGAGACAAAAATGACAATATCAGTATCTGTCATTATTGCCTTTGTGTGCAGTTCACAGTGCATGGAAATTTCTTTTCTACAATGGTATAATAGTAAGACTTATTTTTACAGATATAATAATAGTTATCCAGCACATATTAAGCAGTAATTATTTGGGCTCTGTCATCCTGACCGGTTTTGAATTCATGCCCTGAATTTACTGAGAATGAGACGAGAGCTGGGTTACCCCTCACTGATGGACGCTGACGAGCAGATTCGGGTCTCCAGGAGGTTCTTCATGTGCTGAACCTGATGAACAGCTTGTGTGTAACTCTGAGGCCTCTGGAATTTATGGGGCCCCAGTAGTTCCAGTGCCATCTCCACATGCTGCAGTTGTGTGTACAAGCAACGATTGTAATCGATGGATTTCAGTCGCTCACGAATTCTCTTCTCTGGAGTTGGGCTTCTTGTTTTTTCTGCAGGCAATGAAATATTTATTTATTTATTGAGAAAAGAGCTATTCCTAGATTAAAATACTGCTGGTAGATGCTGATCCTGCTCCCAAGTCGGACTGGTAGCAAATACTGAATTCTACAGTATAAGAAATAGAGATTCCACAGTTGTCTTTACTCAGGTGCTCAGTGTTGCACAGTGAAAGGACAAGAGGCAATGGGCACAACTTAAAACATGGGAAAGTCTTCCTAAGTATTGTGAGGATTGTTGGATACTGGAGTAGGTTAGTTAGGGAATTTGCTGAATCTCTGCCCTTGGAGACATTCAAAATCTGTGTGCAATCCTGTTCCAGCTGACCCTGCTCTGAGCAGAGTGGTGGGATCCAGAGATCCCTTCTAACCTCAGCTATTCTGCAGTTGTGTAATTGCCCCTGAGTCAGAATGTAAGAAGAATTTGGGTCATCACATCCAGTGCTACCATCATTTTCACTCCAAATGCTTCAGAGGGCATTTCACAGGGTGTTGCTTACCTTGTATATCCATAGAACCTAATGTGACAATTATAGGGCCATCCTTCTTGCTTTCATCATAAAACCCTTGCCCAGCTCTGTTCTGCTGGCAGATGATGTCCTCAACCAATGACAAAAGTGTGTTGATGTTTGTTGCTTTTCCAAGATCTGATGCTGAGGTGAGAGATTGAATCTTCAGGGTTTTCAAGAGTGAATTGGCAATTCTTCTTATGTCCTAGGAAAGACAGCAGCAACACAGCAGTGACTCTGGCTACAGTGGCTTAAGCTGATGTGATCTGACAGCACCACTGGCTGGAGCTGCACCAACTGCTAAAATCTCCAGAATTACAAGAACAGCACATCTTACATGATGGATGAGACAAGCAGATTTCAGTGAGTTCAGTAAAACAGCTTTCAGGGTACAAAAGGACAGCTTACCTGCCTGAGGACCTAAGGTGAGAAAGATGGGGTCTACGATACCTTTTATCTTCCCTGTCTTGCTTAGTGTTTGCTTTAACCCCTGAACACAGTGATTTGGGCATACACATTAATGGTGCAAGGGCTGGGATGTACAAAGGCAGCTCCTAACAAAGTGGGGCATTGCATTTAGATGGGCACGAGTGCTTTGCACCAGTGGCAATTGCCTTTTCTCCTCCGCGGGTTGAAGGGCATCTGGCAGGGCCCATCCGTGCTGTGGAGCTGGGGAAGCCGGGAGTGCACGGCACCAGAGGGCAGTGCAGGACTCGCAGGGACTTGCCTTTGTCACAGCCTCTGGAGTGAGAGAGGCAGCCTGGGTAGCCCGTGGGGCAGCAGGTAGGCTTGGGCACACTCGACCATTCTTCCCCGGCCTCTTCTCTCTCCCCTGCTTGGCTGGCCGGGGGCGTATGTTCCTGAAGATGTGCACGATGAGCAGGTTGATGGGGAACATGAGGAGGGAGCTCTCAAAGCCAATCATCACTTCCTGCCATGTGAACTCGATCTTACCTGTCAGGGGCGAACAGAGGGGAGGAGGCAAAATAAC
The DNA here is from genome assembly GCA_035221455.1 of Xenops minutus. Lineage (NCBI taxonomy): Eukaryota > Metazoa > Chordata > Aves > Passeriformes > Furnariidae > Xenops > Xenops minutus. The sequence continues at coordinate 15,847,599 of JAWWEE010000018.1, forward strand.
CCCAGCAAAAATAAACCATCAGGCCTCTCTCTTGTGAAAAAGCCCATTTGTTCAACTCTCCTTCTACATTCTGCTATTTCCCCGCCCAAGCAATGGTGAGGATTGTTACCCAAATCCATTTTCTGCTCAGCTGGATCCTTTGGCACGCCCCAGAACATGATGCTGGTCAGCATGGTGCACAGCAGCAGCGAGAAGCAACACGACACGCGCTGGGCACGTGTGAAGGAGCTTCGTGGGGAGCGGCTGAAAACCGAGTACCAGATGTGCCCATCCTGGAAACCCCTAGAGGTCTTCATGAAAAACAGATTGCTGGGAGGGAGGAGAGGGAAATCAAATGGATACTTAAGAAGGAGAGGAAAGAATAAAACTGGAGTTCAGTGTCCTGACCTGCTTTTAGGTACTGTCAGAAGAAATAATAACTATGAGAAATTATCAAATATCGTGGTTTGATTTGCATGGAATAGTCATGCTACTTGTGTCCTTTCCTTTTGGCCACACCATGGAGGGAAAGTGAATCAGGAGTGGTTTCTATTTAAACTGTTAAGGAAATTGCACATAAAAGATGCTTGGGCTTCCGTACGTCTTGTTAGGCTATCCTTCTTTAACACCAATATTTCCAGTGTGGTGTTACTGTATCCTTCCTCTTTTCCTTGTTCAGAGCCCTTAGCACTGTTCAGTGCTCTTAGCACTGGAAAGACCTTCCTTGTTTTCATTTTTGCCTAGGGGTTTGGTCTTTCTTTTCATGCTTGCTTTTCTAGACTAATTGCTGTCAAGATTTAAAATGTCCATAAAATAGAAGGTACCTGAACTGCTTCATGTCCTGTTCTGTAGCTACTGGGAACACTTTATCTAGGACACATTCTCCAATATCAACAGCTAGCCAGGAGTTACAGAGGAAGTACCATTTCTGATCCCATGCCAGATCGTGGACTAACACTCGGTTCACATACCTGTTGGAAAAACATACAGGGCACAGTCACATGTAACTGAGTGGGGTGAAATTCGGAACTGGACAGGACTATGGAGGACAAACTCTGGCCTTTGGCTTCTCAGGGTGTGTCTAAAGACGGAGAACACATCCCATCCTGTACTCAACGTGGGATAGGGGAAGCACCCTGGTCTTGCAGTTTAGATTATGATTTGATCTGTTCATCTGCAAAAATGAGAAACTTAACACTTCTTTTCTTTCTAGAACTTTAGGAAGGATAATTTTCAAGTGCTAGGAAAGGAAAACTGTTATTATAAAGAAAAATCTGTGGATCTTCAGATCTCCGCTTACCAGGACGGACTGTCCCCTGAGTTATCATGCCACAATCTAATACTCTGCAGTTCCCCAAGAGGGAAGAAGGTACAGAGGAGGAAAACATCCATTCCTCCACGTTCAAAGACACAGGTATCAGGATCAGTTAGATGGTGGGGCTCACTCTCTCCTTCCAATCCATAGAGAGTGAGAGTCACCTGGAAAATAAGATGGCAAAATGAGGATTTCCACATCCCCATCCTATATAAGATTCTTCCTCCGGCATACTCTTCCAGCTTTCATCAAATCTAAGGACTTTCTGGCTTAGCCAGTGCATTTGAGCTGTCCTGTTCAATAGCCTCAGGCGCTCCATTATTCATCCAGTTCCCTAAACAGATGTACAAACTGCCTTCCCACACAGTGCCACAGATACCTTGGAGGTTGTGGCTGCACCACGTCGGTGTCCTGTAAAAACTGTCACAAGGTACCGATACTGAGCAAAGGGGTCATTGTCTTCCAGGACTGTGATTTTCACCTGCAGGGCGACACAACACGAGCAGTGTGTTAGCTGTTCTGTAAGTGTGGGTTCCTGAAAGCTGTGAGCAGCAATCTGTCATCTTGGGACCAACGTTTACTTATCAGCAAACAGAGTTACAGGGATGGGAGTAGGATGACTTAAAGACTTCCTATTAAAACAGTCTAGGCATGGTGGAAATTGGCTTAAATACATCCAGTCTTTATTAGCTGGAGACTTACTTTGGCATCATCCTGGATGTCTTTTCTTCGAGCCCAAATAACTACAAGCACATATATCAGAAAGATGCATCCTACAGTTGTCACCACCACAGGATTGTCCACAAATGTACCAAATAGCTGTGCAGTTTTGCTGACATCTATGGCATTGGGGATGACAACGAAGGAGCTCCCAAAGAAGGTCAGATGGTTGCAGAGGCACTGTGTGCTTCTAGGATTTGTTTTTGGTCCTACCTGAAACCCAGAAAAAAAATCCTGATAAAATATTTGACTTTGGAGTATTAGATGAGTTACCAAGCAAATGAAAAGACAGTGCTGAGATTGGTGAGTTAGTGCAGAGAACTGCTATACACAAAAGAACAGATTCCAATAAGGAATATTAACTCTAATATATACCCAGGAACAGGCATTAATATATAATATGGCCTTGTAAGAACTTTCCATTTCTTCTTATATAGAAGTTCATTCCAAGAAATAGAAATGGAAATCTCATTTGGAGCTTAGTTCAATATGGCTAAACTTCTTCAGTTCATTAAAACATCTCAGAATGATCTTGTTTTATGGAACGAGTTCAGTGCTCTCATTGTGCTACAAGATGGTGGTTATAAGGGCTAGCTTTGAAGTATGTAACAGAGACATTGTTTTGTTTCGCTCTACTTACATGACATCCATGGCTGTTCCAGCTGCCCTGGCGCTCATCCCAAAACACACAGCGGGATGCAAAGCAAGTGACACCTACAGTTAGCCCGGCATAGACTGTGGAATCCATTCCCATATCTTGAGAAACCATGAAATAGTAGGTTCCTTCTTCAAAAGTCCGTTCTTCTGGGCTAAGGACCCAGGTGTTTGTCTCACCTTGAAGATAAACATTTTCATTTCAATGCATAGAGAAATGCTGATTCACAAATATGCAGCTGTATTGCATATAATAAATAAACAATACAAACAGGTATGAAATAATTCTTAGCAGTTCATTGTTCCCAGCATCCCACTCTTTGCTCCTTTAGTGAACACTGTACACTAGAGATGGAGCCCTGAAGCACGACAGACTGAAACTCCTGTGAGAGATTTCTTTCCAGCTAGATGGGTGAACTCATGGTCGAGGCTCATTCTGCAAGTCCATGGGTCACTAACCAGTTATCTTACCTCCAGCAGTTTTCTTAGAGAATAGATGACTTTTCATATCATAGTTAGTTTCATTTGGGCGATAACCGTACCCCAGGTAGAGTATTAGTGGAATGTCATGTTCAGATTCCAGGTGGATCACTATAGATGCGTTTTCTGAGGTAATATTGACTTGGAAAGTGCTATAATTGCCCAGAGTCAACAGAATCTTATCTTCCTGAGTTGCTGAAAGCCTTGGTAACATGATCTGTTTTTTAAACAGAAAGACATAGGTTTAAATACAGCAAAGCACTTTGCTTCTAGCATGCAGTCACGTGCTAGATTACCTTTTTTCCTAATATCAGGAAAGCATGGCCAGCAAAAATATCAGCCTCAAAGTAATTTTCTTGATAATGTCAGCTAACCTCTGAAAAGTTTATTTGAAACCTATGTAGACTCATCACAAAGTCTGTGTGGTGAGTCTTTGGTGCATTTCTGCACTAAGAACTGCCATTGGGACTGACACATTTGCTACAAGAAGTGCATGTATGAATGACTTAGATGTCAGTTTACACACCAGCCAGGAAGCCAAACAGTAGTACAATGAACATACAGTTTCTGGATGATGAAATCAGACATTACATTGGGATGACTGTAATCTGGAGTCTTTTCCCACAACCATTAGCATTCTCACATCCATTTAAATGACAAATAAGACACCTCCTTTTTAAGGAAAGACAGAAATACTTGTTATTTCTTTCATCACATCACACAAATCCCCTCATCACAAATGCAGACAGCATCATTCCATTATCTAACATAATCAACACTACCAGCATTTGTGTTCACCTCACAGAAGATGGTAACACAAATTACAGTTCAATAGTAGAGAAAGAAAAAGTGGGAAGAGAGGGAGAGGGATAGAAAACAGTGGATTTACCTCAATGTTTTCTTTGAGGTTGCTGACTGGTATAATCAAGCCATCCAGACCAGTAAGACTTAGACCTCCCACTGTTCCACTGATGTCAAAACTGCTGTCACTGGAGAAAAACGGATTCATGGCAAAGCTTACCATCTGTTAGCAAGACATTAACAGTCAGAAAACTGAGATATTGTCAATATTTCCTTATATTCATACACTAAATTGCTGAACAGTGAAATCTTGAGCTCAGACCCAAACAGGACTCAACTGTCAAGAAACCTGCATCCAGATTTAAAGAAGAATCTACCTTATCTTTAAGGTCAACACAAATCTCAAAAGTGATTTTCAGTCTGAAATGTGACATGTGTATACAACAATCTTTATTGTTTCCACACAGTATAACCCTTTTTTAGCAGTGCTGGAAAAGACTCAATTTGAACAAAAAATTTGCAGGTATTGTAGGGGTGTCCTGAGAGGGTCAAATTTATTATAAAGATATGGCAATGATATTCAATCCATTGTTCTGAGGTAAAAAACCACCACGTCCTAATTCAGGTGAGGGATGTGTTATCATGTGAGACATTTGTCTGCTGCAGGATCTGAGTGCCTCACTCTCCTGTATTTCTAGCTGGCATGAAGGAGGGCTGCTGCAGATTAGTTTGAATATGACATGGACTCTGAGCTGTTGCATCCTCTACAGAGCATAAGATGTAAACAAACAGCAAAGAGATTTATAGGTATTGATTAATTTCTTTGCCTTCTCCAGCCATGTAAATATGAATCAGTGTATGTGAGGGGATGATGGGATGGGGAATTTAAGCTTTCAGTCCTCCTTAGCTTGCTGAACCAACCTCATGCAATTAAGATAAATGAAGGCTTCTTTGACCAAAAATATTTCAAATTATTGTCATGACAGGAAGGATGACTTGTGTGCTTGTGCGTTCATCTTAAAAGGATAAAAGATTCTAAAACCATTAGATCAAGAATGTAAGTTGAATATCAGATTGAGTCAGATAAAAGCTGTTTACTTGCCCTTATATCCACTGTTTCATCAAGTCCTGGAACACTGAGAGAGGAAGCAGGTGGGAGAGTAAAGCTGGCAGAGCTGGAATTGGAGATGTTAATGGATGTGCCATCCATGTTTTCTGTTTGTAATCTGTCCAGTTAGGGTTGGACAAAAGCAAAACAGAATACAAAATAAATAGAAAAAAAAATAAATAGAAAATAAAGGGGAAAAAAACCCCAACACCAGAAAAAGGCCAATCAGTAACACGGACTTCATAACTAGAGAAAAAGCTTTCTGTCTTCACGAGTATAACTTAGTTGCAAAATTATTTCTAACTCTGCCAATAAATACTTCGTACAGTAATCTGTCCCTGATGTAGTACTGCACATAACACTACTGTGGAATCATCGAAAAAGGGGTGGAATTGGCATATCTGGATAGGAATTTGTACTCAAGGTGTGCTTATGTGAAAGATGTACCTGGTTTCTGTGTGAACATGCTCCTGATTTGAATGCACAGAGCGATGTGGATGAAAACCAGGCTCTTGGGGAACAATTTAGGGTTGATTATAGGGAATGGAGAACGCTTGTCAGGCTCCTCAGGATTATATTAGCTTCTGCCACGCTGGTTACAGTTCTGTATAACATGTCATTATTGGCAATTTGGAAAACAAACCCTTAACTGGCATGGCATGAGTTTTTTACATTATTTCAAAGGTAGGTGACTACTGCCTCTCCCAGGAAATAGGAGTAAATTCTCCACTGGTTAAAGACAACACAGCATGAGAATTTTTAAGGTGATGTTAGTGGAATCCATGCTGTATTGAAGCCTCATGGCACTGCTGAAGTTGTCACTATGCTGCAAGATTTAGTTGGGTGGTTCTGTTTAAGCACACTGGAATCAATAATTGGAGCCTCGGTAGGAGACACTGTAGCTGTTACCTGTGCATATACATTGTGACAGAAGGGGTGGTCAGGACTGTAGGTTCTTCATCTGGGGCTTTCCCAAACAGAAGGGCACTCTGGAGATTTTCCACTGTACTCAGGAGTTGGTGTGACACTGAAATCTGGGGAAGGATTAGAGAAGGAAACTTGCAACAAAGGTACTCAGAATCATCAAGCTGCACGTTATTTGTCTTTGCTTTCTTTTAATCTCAGTGTCTTCCAAAGCTGACAAACTTGGTGATGTGCTTCTTAATCTCAGAAAAAGGTATTCTATTGGCAATTCAATTTCTATAATTCTCATTGAAACACTGCAGACAGCAAATCAAACCTGAAAAAAACCTTCACATTCTTGTCATCCATGAGAGGTCATACACTGATGCTCTGTTCTCCAGTGCCCTGTCGTGTTCAGCTTTAAATGTAACAAATCTTAAGATGCTTCTACCATCTTCATTAGCAAATGTTCAGTCTAACATGTCTAACTAGGGAGAAGTTTCCTCCGATATTCAAATCCATCATGGTGTCAGAATTAACCCTCCCCAGTACCAATTTAAAAATATGAGAGGCAGCAGAGCTCCTCTCAAAAGCAGACAAATGTTCATCCACAGTCCAGTATAGACTGGGCCAAACCAAAATTACCTGTTCTGCCTCTGGCACTGAGGAGTTCACAGCTCTGATTTCTACAGAAGCTTTAAGGACATTGCTCACTGCATTAAATAGATAGTTGGCTGCTTCCTTTAAGTTCTGATCATCTCTGCTGTCCTCTGTGTTTACAGCGAGCAAAGAAGCACTGACATCTTTCAGAGTGTTGCTGGCTTCCACCTGCATGAGAAACACAGGGAGCAGTTTATATGTGCTGGTACCACAGCGACAGGGTTGACACTTATGTCATTTACTGAATATTGCAACATCAGTAATCTCATGGGACTATTAGCGGCTAAGGCTGGTTTTACTGTGATTATTTGTGTTGCTGTAATACCTCAAATGCTTATAAAGATGATATATTAGATGCTATACTAAAATGGAATACACACCTGAAAATGCAGCCTGCTTCTACGTGTTTCATCTGTAAAAAGATTTGAAGGAAGCTTGTCTGTCAAACACTGGGGAAGGATACTGTTTAGATGTATGGCAATGCAGTAAATTAGGTTGCACTTTTGGGTGATCTGTCTAAAAAATACCACCAGATTGTCAGGCACAGGTATGTTTCAGTCCTGGTTTCCACAAACCCTACTGGATTGACAGCAAGTTATACCTTTGGCCTTGTGCTAAGTGCCAAAGGAGAATGAGTTTTACAGCTTTTATTTTGTGCACAAATGCAACCAGTGATTGCTTTGTGATTGTGAAAGCTCTGGCCAGCTTTTAGGCCAGGATGGTGAGGGAGCCAAGCACATTCATTGCAAGCCTGGACACATCCATTCCCACAGCCTGCAAATGCTGAGCAGCCCTACTGTAGGGAGGGGGCTGAATGTGAGCTATGCTCTTGCCTTGCCAAAGTTAACCACACACTGCTGAAATGCTCCCAGGCCATGGTCTGGCTGCAGCTCTCTAACACACCAGAAATCAGCATAGATCTTTTTATTGCCTGCATATTTGGGAAGCTTCCCCAGTGACAGTTTGTTCTGTCCTCCCATGTGCTCACACCTTAAGCATAAATAGCATCATCTACTAATAATGTGTTGTCAGATAAGATTCAAGAGATACTTTTGTGAGACCAATCTGCACATTTGTGCCCAGTTCCTCTCGATGCTGCCACGCTGTCTATGTGCATTTTGTGCCTGGATCAGGGACCAATGAATGTTGGAAATCCTAGGAAAACACTCCTGGTCAGTTTTTGTTCAGGGTTCTAAAAGTGCTTTACAAAATAAAGCACACATCCTAACATGTTTAGGACTAAAAGTTATGGTTTCTATCTTAAAAATGTGTCATAAATGTAATGATCATAGCCTGGATTTTAGAGGTTGCTGAGACAATATGAGAGTCAAATTTACTTACTCTAACCAGCAAAATGTATTCCCTCCTGGTCAAAATACACATGCTGGTAGAGTTGGAAAAATGGGCAAGAACTGATAACTGTAAGGCACTGAAACTCTTCCAAGGTCAGTGGGATGCAGTAAAGTCTCCACTGTTGGAGTGATGAGACAGAAAATGAATTGAGTCTTACCTGTGCTGACACAGACAGCTCTTCACTCCTGTAAGTGATTTCTTTCAATACCTCTGACATCTTGAGAGCAGCCTGCATTGATGTCACATTAACAGCAGAGAGAGTTGTCAGCATCAGCCCTCGGAGCTTGGGATGAAAAGGGATAATTAGGCAGAGGAACAAGATGCTAATTAGGACTGTGCAAGTAGTGCTGTATATTGACAGCCAGGCTTGCTATGAATTATGCAGTAGAGTAAGACTCCACAACAAGGATTATTTGAACTGATATTAGGCCTAGTGACAAGATGCCACTTGCCTTAGTAACTGTATAATCATGAGTTTTATATTACCTCCCAGCACAGAGAATTTATACACTCCACATCCATTAAGAGCACAGAGAGTTACTTGTGAGAATTTGTACTAATGTATGTGAATTACTGTGTAAATGCCTCTTCCAGAGAAAGCAGAGCCATGTGTGATTGATGTTATTCAAATAATGAATCATAATTGAAGGATACATTGCATTTCTCTAGATCTTTTCATCTCAGGCACTCAAAACACTGTACAAATATCAGCTTATAACTGAAACATCAACTGGTAGCTCAAATGGACAAGCAAAAACGACATGCAATCTAGTGCTTTGGGGCAAAATTAGATAGGGTATTTATCCCAAAGGAGAGGCCATTTTATTGATATTTAAATTGTTTGTGGAAAATTTGGGTTAAATTAATGGGTTTAAATTAATGCAATAAGAATTGATAATTTGTTTTACTGATGGGTGATAGGACAAATTATTTATGTAGACAAACAGTGAAAATAGCTGAAACTGTGCCAAACACCGAGACAGAAGCTAGAAACTTGAAACCTTCATTGATTTCCAGTGGTGACATGTGAGCTTTATATTACTTAAGAGTTGCCAAGGAATATGACACATCCATTATATGACATTGTACTGCAAGAAAACAAGTGTCTGGCTGACCTCTTTTCGTGTATTTGTATGTAAGGACATGTTAAAGCTTTCCTCTTGCGTCTGCTGGTTGAGGACAGATGTCACTGACTTGTACAGCTGGAAAAGACTCATGCTGTTTTTCCTGTCTTTTAGGATGGTGTTTGCCTTCTCAGATACCACACCCTGCAGGGTCAGGTTCCCTTCCATTGTATCTGCAGGTCCAACCTGAGGAAGAAATCAGATGCCCTCAACATTGTCAACACTGTTATAATTATCTTTGAACAGCTTCCGTGATCATCTTAATGACTGCCTAGCTAGAGTGGGACATAAAACTTCATGTTCACAGTTTTAAATGTTTTATTTTTAATGGCCTGATAGGGATCTCCTTACTGGGTCACTGAGGAAGAAGCAGGAGTTCTTTGGGACCTACAGAATAACTCCAGACTCATCTTATGCTGCCCAATGTCCAAACAGATAATCTTTTAAACTTCTGTCCTAGAAAAAGGACAGTGGAAGATACTTTTGAGTACCTTGAGCACACAGACAATGTGTTTTTTAGATAGGAGAATGGTGATTACAGCACATTCAGAAGGAAGTGATCTGACTAAAACAGGAAGAAGCTCCAAAAGTGAATTGTGGGTTAGGTATCAGCTTGAAAGTTCTTGAAATAAAGTAATTCTGCAGCGTACCTTCACTGCAGCATTTGTTTGAACTGTATCACCAACGTTGTTGCTAACAGTAATTGTCACATGTAAAGTAAAATTATTTTCCTCCTCTCCAAGTGGAAGATAGACTGGGAAGAGTTCAGGATCTGGGCTACAGTCCAGGAGAGAGTCTGAAACAGGAAAGAGGGGGTCACCTACTAGAAACCACACAGGCACCTCCTGCCCTCTGCAAACAGGGGACTCTGGGCTTGCTCTGTGCAGGCCTGGCTGACTCGTGGTCTGTCCCCATGCAGAGAGGGCAGGTTATGCCTTTGCTCATGTTAGGAGAAGCCAAACAGTTCACCTTGGGACTCACTTGGTTTCAGATAGAAGCAGTACGTGAGCTGCCTGTTGGGACTGGGCTGGGCTGGATGGGCCAAGCCAGGAGCGCTGCAGGAGACTCTGAAGGTGGTGAGCACCGAGCCCTGCTCAGGAGACACGGCACAGCTGGGCATGCCAGGTGGAGGCACCGTGCTGACAAGGTACATTCCCTGCCCGTAGCCACGCTGAGTCACTGCTGGGAGCGGTGGAGGGAGCGGAACGTCAGCAGGAATCGTGCCCCAGCAGCACCCATCTCAGGCACCCATCGTGCCTACTTAGCAACGGGGCTCTTTGCTCAGCCATCAGAAACATCAGGCTGGGCCTAATTAGAAATTAAATCCTGCTTCTGAATTAACCATCACAGGAAAAGAACTATTAAAAATATGGTAGCGTTTGCATTATAAAGAAAAGCTGTATTATTTGATCAAGCATTAACATAACTTCATTTTGGATGAGCCTTAACAAAGTTATTAACAGCTTGGAGTAAGATAACTGAATTTGTCTTGCTGTGCAACAGCCCAGAACAAATTTATCTCTACATTATTTTAAAGAACCCCTATATAAAGTAACAGCTTTCAACTTGTGGACTAATTTACCCTCATATTTGTCAGTGAGGCTATGCATGTGTAACGCCAGTGTGATGTCATGACGGCAGAGATTATCTCAAAGGAGTCTGAAAACCCTAAAACCCTGCTTGCCCCTACCTGTTACTTTAATCTGAAAAGCTTCTCCCTGTGTCTGCAAGAAGGAGCTATTCATTCTCAACACGGATGTGTTGCTTTGAAGCAAATTCAAAGAGTTCTGCCGGAAACCAGTCAGGCCACAGACTAGAGGGAGCGCTGTAATCTGGAAAATCAGGCAGAAAAGAAAACATGGCAAAAAGAGGCTCTTTGCTGTGCTTTCTGTTGTGATTTATCAGGAGCAGGGTGGCAGTTTAGTGCCCTTCTTATAACCCTTCCCAAACCAGGCACCCCCCTGGCTCAATCTTCACTAGTATTTTCAGAGTGTTCAGTGTACAAAGTATCCTTGTGATTCCACCTGGCTTTCCCTCAGGGTGGATGTTCACCTTTGTGTGTGCAGCATTTCTGACAAATCTGGTGCTCTCACCTTGTTTTGGAGTGTGTTCTCTAAATACCAGTTATAATGTATGGCCTGGGAGTCCTTTGGTGCAGAGACACTCAAAACAACTTCATTGCTAACATTCACTGGTTTGCAGTTTGCCTCACACCTGTTAAGGGAGTAAGATGAGAATTACATTAGTCACTATAGGAGATGTCTAGTAGAAACTTCAGACATATCTTATGGCATTTATTCCCATAGTTTCCATGAGGTTTGCTATATGGAAATCTCCAACACTGAGAGGATGTAGTGGGGTCTAAGTGTTTTGGGAAGAATATTACTCAGTTAATAAAAGAAATGTGAACTGGAAAATGCAGCAAGACCCATTTGGCCAGTAATTTGTATAATAGTAAGGTGCAAATGGATTTACAACAGTAAGTTTTCTTTACCATAAGGGTAGTGAGGCCCTGGCACAGGTTTCCCAGAGAAGCTGTGGCTCCCCATCCCTGAAAGTGTCCAAGGCCAGGCTGGATGGAGCTCTAAGCAACCTGGTCTAGGGGAAGGTGTCCCTGTCCATGGCAGGGGAGTGGAACAAGATGATCTTTATAGTCCCTTCCAACTCAAAATATTCTGTTCTTCTCTAAGTACATTATCACCTTATTATCACTGCTATTGGCCTTGCACTATGTTTGTGCAGTAATAATATCAGCCAGTGAATGCTGGGGTTTAAAACCAGACCTGATTTCCAGTTGAAATTCTTGCTTTGCAGTCACATAGAGACATTGCTCGTCCTGGCTCTCTTCATTGTCGTGGTTTCGGACTGTAATCCTGACAGTCACTGCTGATTTTGGAGGTGGAAGGCAGGAAGGTGGGATTTGCACCTCAGATTGGTTGGTTAGGATTATCTGTTGCAGCACACATTCATTCCATGCAGGCCAGCATGCTCCTGCACAAACATTTCCTTTATAATTAGAATAGTACCTTATAAAGGACTTTTCTGTCATAGGTTTTAAAGAGCTTTATAGAGCAAATGGGTTTCCTGAACCCAGTTTAAAGAGTTGGTGATCTGGGTTCAGAGTACAGACTGACTTCTTCAAAGTAATCTATGAGGTCAGGCATAACTGTGGGGACAGAACACAGATGTCCTGACTCTCGATCCAATTTTCAGTCAGAAATGTTTTTGCATCATTTTTAATGCTAATTATTGCTGAGACACATGTACCTTGCAAATGCCTAACCGTGTAAGGCACTTGGGTCTAGTCCTTGACTATGAGGGTGAAAGCTTAGGACAGGCAGGTCTTGAAAAACTGAAACCAGTGGGAGAAGACAAAACTGAGTATGATGCCATATTATAGACCATGGTTAGTTTGGTGTTAACACCAGGGTAAGGTAGAAGGACATTCTTCATGTACAGTGAGTGGCAAACTTTAAAGCCAGAAAATAAACTGTCCTTTAGTCAGATTTCCACCACTTGATCTGGCACGGCAGTGAGTTTGTTACTCATCAAATAGAAGCTGGTGAAAAAAAGTAGGAAATTCACATACCACAGGACCAGAGAAAGCTGGAATGATTGTTGTTGTCTGGCCAGCCAAGTGTAACAGTTGTGAAAGGATCCACATGGCGACTTGGTTTAATATATATTTTGGGTTCTCTTTTGTGATCCTAAATAATAAATATATCAGTTAGGACAGGAGTGTGTATAGACAATACATATCTTGCTTCTTTATAATGAAAACAATCTGAAAGATTAGACCCCAAATGGCTGGATACAGATCTGGAGTTTAAATGGTCTTTCCCTGATCAAAGGTAGCATGGAAGTGGGAGCTGTGGGAATAGAAGCAGATGGCACAGACAAATTGTGACTTAGGGGTGCAGTTCCTGTTTGCAAAACTAGTGCAGGTACCTAGGAAACCAATTCCTATTAATTCTTGGCATCTGGAGCAAGACTTCGAACCCTTGGACAACCATTTGTCTTCAAGTGCACCTTCTAGTACATCCCTCTTTTATCTATATTGGATACATTACAGCTACAGATAAAGGAAAGAAGGAGGTAGCTGAGTTTGTCTTTCTGTGCAACGAACTGTAATAAACTTGGTTATGAATTAGATTTATATTCCTCTGGTGCAATATATTCTGACAGGCAATCTGTAAAGCATGATGCCTTCTTGTGAAGCAGCATATCTCTTATAGCAGATGTCTGCCTGCTAGTGTTACAGTTAAAAACTAGACCTTTGAGATGATAAAATATTCTATTTGGCATTTTTATTCTTTAAATTTGGACAGCTACTAGCAATTGATGTATCCTTAACTTCTTAGTTTGCCATAGACTGGAATTTTTTTCATTGCAAAATAATTATACATTCCAATAGAGAAGTAGAAAACACTTGGAAACAATATAAAAATATATTAAATTCTGCTTGAAGGATCACCCTTCAGAAAGAGGCTTACACTAGCCGAGTAGATGAATTAAAAATTCATCTAAACACATTTCAACTTCCAAAATTGAATTGCTGTGAAAAGTTCATTTTTCTCTAATCTTTTTTTTATGAAGTCTCCAAGACTTTTGGTGTAGATTTTGTGTTGAACCCTTTGGGGCACAGAACACCTAGTCCATAATCTACTAAGCCATGAATACTTCTCTCCAATGTCTTACACATTTCAGTTTTAAATAATACTTACATTTGCCTTTTGGGTATTTGTTCTGTAGCTGCCTTCTTCCTTAGCAGAATCTATTTAATGCAAAAAAGAGCAGAATATTTTAGTGCCACCTGTACAGCTTTCAGACATCCTCAGTGAATATGACTTGAATACACAGATTTGGCTACTGGCAGTGTGCAACACAGGGCTGTACGAATCAGCCTCTAGAGCTGATAAACAGTCTAGTTAAACAGGTGAAATGGATATAAGCTCATCATGGACTGTGAAGAACATGATCCTGTTTCTTCAAACATTATGGTGTAAATCAAAATATATTCACAGAAGGTGATGGAATTTCATTGATGCACAGAGAAAAATTTGGGAAAAATTTCAATACATGCTAAGGTTACTTTATTCCTGGTATAATCTGCTTTTAAATGTAAGGATGAGCCATCTCAAAGCATTTACTGACAACAATTTATAAGATTGCTGTGGTGCAAATATTTTCTGGTTTCCAAGCTATGTCCTGAGCCATAAACTTCATTAATTATTTCTAGGACAAATAGCAAACGTGCAACATGTAACATATACAGAGTGATACTAGTTTATGGCTACTTCAAAGTCAGGGAATCTGCCTTCATCAGGAAGAAGCCTTCACAAAAGATGGCAGCACTGGGGCTGGAAGGAAAGCAATTACTAGATGGAAACCATAAACACTCCATGAGGTGCTCTGATTGCAAAAAGACACTTGTGTGGTCAAATCAGCACTGTCAGATTAATGCAATTACCTTTATTATGGGGAGTGTTTGCCAACACGGTGATGAATCCAAGATCCAGGCTCATGTTGGAGAAGGCATTCTTGGCCACCACTTTCACTTGGAAAACACCTAGAGAAGAAAAAAGGCCAGTTAAGAGCAGCAGTGGGACCAGTCCATCAGGTTTGGGGTAAAACATTGTATAAAAAATCCTACTCTTTTCTGTTAAGAATTTTCAGAGTTTTTTCTGAAAGGTGTCCACTGCTGAAAGGTTTCTCAAGGGATATTCTTCCCCTTTATCTCAACTTCCCTAACTCAGCTGCCTCTGTCCTAGCCCTTCCCATGCTGTTCTTCGCCAGCTGTTTGTATTATCCCACAGTAAACTGGAGGTGTACAGACACTGGAGCCCAAATGAGTTTAGGTATCTTGAGAGAGCAGCTTTCTTGTTTGAAAATTTCTGCCTGAAAGAAAGGGTACAGGAAGACCTAATAAAGCTTTTAATACTGAATAATTTTAAAACATAAAATGAAATCATAATTAGCTTCTACTGTTCCAACCTTGGCATGGGATTGGAATAGTTCATTAGAGGAGGAAATTTTTTTATCTTCTGCTACTGAATTAACTCCTAAGCACAATCTCCTTAATTTCACATTTTAAAGGCCTTGATTACTTAATAATGGAAAGAAAATATGACTTAAAAGCTTATTCTAAGTCTAACAAAAATTATGTGTTGGAAATGGACAAATAGAAAAGCTCCCCTTTTCTTTGTCATCTCTACTGAGAACTCAGATTAATTACTTAATTGTAAAATGCAGAGGAGTCTAAACTTGAAACATTATGAACAAACAGGAGGAAAACACTGTGATTTAGTAAAATGTCCTCATTTGTACTTGAATCAGATTGCGTCATAAAAAAATAAACCCTATGTCTTTTTACTCTGTCTTTTCCATTGCAAGAAGCAGGTAAAGCCTTGCTTTCAGTCTCCATGTGGAGACCCATTTATCAATTCAATTTTTAACTCACTTAGAGTACAAGTGCTGCTCACACTGCTCTGCAGACCAAGTGTGAGCAGTCAGAGAAGCCACCAAATTCAGCTGTACATACTGTCCCCTAGGCCAGCTGCTATGACTCTTCCAGAGATCCCACTGAGCTGTGGGTGTGTTGGCAGTGCCGATGTCAGGGTGCTGTACCTTCTGAGCCCATGGCCATGACGTACGTGCGGGGTTCCCCACGAGGACCGTCTGCTTTGTGAGAGTGAGTTTCATTAGATCCAGTCACCTCAAACATCACCTCATCTGGGGCACCCTGAGACACAGACACATTCACCTCCAAATCCTCTCCCAGCTGCAGAGTGTGGGAAGACAATGCAGCCTGCAGACCAGAGACTGGCTCAACTAAGTGAACAGCAAAAGTCTGGGAGATCTCTGATGCCGTTGTTTTGCTGGATGCTCGGATTTCCAGCTGATGTATCCCTGGGCCAAGCAGCTCCTGAGAGGCACTGTCAAGTGTCAGGTTATGAGGGACAACTCCTTCCTTTGCACTGGATTCAGTCAGTGTCATGTTGTCTGCTGACATAATGTAGGTCACCCCATTGCCTGCAAAAACACAGATCAGAATTTCTCGCAGCTTGTGTAACAGGCCAAGCAATTCCAGCTGCTTTGTGCAGCATTCCAGTATTTATACAGGAGTCACAGGAACTGCAGCAGTGCACTCTTTTCTAATAAAGTCAATTCAGGTGACTTTATGGAATTCTATCATGTGTTTCCTACTGGTACTGTTTGGGCACTCGAGAGAATTCATACACTACTGAATTTTATATTTTCAGTGTGTATGTGGCTTCCAGGAACTTGAAGTGAGAAAGAACTGTACCTCAGCAAATGTGCCCAGCTCAGTGTGGAATCCTCTTAGCCCCAGTCAGAGAAGCATTTCTGTGAATTTCTGACTCCAAATACAGAAACATTCTGACTGGCATCATGTGGATTTATATGACTAACATTAGAATTCATGCTCTGACAGAGCTCATTCTCTGTTAGCTTTGTGAATATATTTATGTTTTAGGTGGTGAATTATCTCTGAGAAAGAAACCCTCCAACGCAGCTGAGAGCACTCACCTGCAGGAATGCAACAATTAGAGGACCAGCATTCACTAAAAGGAAGGATTGCTTTGCATAATGAAAATCCTGCTTCTATCCCATGGGTGGCATAATATTTATTGTGCCCTTTAAATTGTGCAGAGAATTTCCCCTCACCTCCATTGAGCTCAACTTGAATCCACAACAGCTTTCCATAGAGTGTACGGCAGTGAGAGCTGTTCCCAGTTTCATACTGGCTGTAGCACCCAGTTATGCTGAGCTGATCCATCTTATCTTGGACAGTCACCTGCCTCTGTGCCATCACGTGCCATTCGCTGGTGGTGCATTCCACAAAGACAGTGAACTCTCCAGGAGAGGAATATCTGTATGTGATGTTGCTGACCAGTCTAGAATGGAAAGAGAACAGCTGCTTGTTGTGGAAGACTGTCCTGGGAAATCCTTAACCCTACATGGTAACACTGGTCACATTCCCAAATTTCTGATCTGACTCAGCAATCCTGCAATCACTGTAATCCCTTGTTTATTTACATAGAATTTTAGGTTTGAAGATTGTCCCTGTCTTTCATCTATGGTGTTCCTGAGGTTGTAGATCAGAGTAGTCATTCTCAAAGCACATCTATAAGGGTGGATACATTTTGCTGTCAAGTACATAGATTACAGGTTTCAGGTGCAGCTGCTCCTATCCTTGCCTGTGCCAGCAAGAATGTCTCTTCACTCCAGGGTCTGGTGCAGCTCCAATCACAGACACCATGGCAGGTGAATGGATATGGAGAAGTCTATGGAAGTTGCTATTATCATAACACACATAGGGAGATGCTGCAGAGAACCTAAGGATAATCCTTCCTGAATTACAAACACCATGGAAGGCAAATTAATAACATTCCTGACACTCTCCTCTCAGAACTCTTTAGATTCTTATTGTGGCATCACCCAGCAAACGCAAAGGTCAGGACATATCATCCTTGATAATGCACATTGCTCATTAGCTGTTTTAACTGAGAAACAGGTTTCACTCTCACTGGACTTCCAAAACATGCCAAAGGCAAGGTCAGACCAGAAAAGGCAATTCCTGTAAGAGCAGGCATCAAACTGGATACAGAAAACAGATGAGCATGTCTGTGAGCTAGTTAGTAGTTGAAGTAAAATGTTTCCCATAAAACCAGCACACCTCTGCTTACAGCTATAAAATGTATTTTACATAAAGGTTCACAATTAAAGAATTATTTTCAAGTTTCTTTACAGCTACAGACCTGTGTCTGTAGCTCTGAAAGGAAGTTTACTGTTTCTGGTACATTACTACCTTTTGGTTTTCATTCTCGTACCCTTGCTTTTCTAGTTGACTCAAGTAGGATTCCATCAGTAGATAAATAAATTTCTAGAGCCCTTCTTTGTCATTCCCAGAACTAGAAAAAGATCTGATTTTTAAATCCAACAGAAAAATGTTTAATCTTTTCAAGACAGAATTTTTATGCAATTAAAGTAAAAGAAAAAGGCCAGAATGTTCTTGTTATATTTTAAATGTTATCAAAAACTACTCTTTAAAGTTAAGAAAATAATGTTTGCCTGTTCCTTGGTGATTACTGGCATATTTTCAGTAATTTTGAGCCTTGGGATCTGGAATAAATTCTCTTAGAAATAGGAAACACTTGTTATAATAAACAGAAGAAAGATTGTGTTTGGCAGCTTGACATAAAATTTTGTAGTCATTTCAAAAGAGGTTTCTGCAGATCCAAATGTCTTGTATTTATGGTTTGCTATTAATCTACTTCATTTTTAACATATCATTTACGAGACTTGGGACACTCAATAAAGTGCAGCAATGAAATTTGCTGTTTGATGGCACACAAAGGATGTATCTTACGTTGGAGGGTAGTAAGGATCAATGGTGTGACCATCTCCAGTGCTGATGGTACAGGAGAGGTTGCCAGAGTATGGGGAGAGCAGCCAGTGCAAACTGACCGTGACATTTTCAAACACAAAACATGTGTCTGTCACAACCAGCTGCAGACCTGTAAAACACAATGATAGAATTTAGTGCCAGTGTTTGCCAACATTTCTCACATAATTCAATTAATTTTCATGCGTTGAGAGTCAGCCTGCTCCAAATTTGTGTGCATTAGTGGTGTGACAGGGAGCTGATTCTTTTCCATACCAACAAGATTCTTGTTGGACATAATTTTATTTAACTGTGTTTTATGTGTCTGGGTTTCCAGGCTTTGTATTCTATCCAAACCTTCAGTTAGGACAGGGAATCTACATTTTTGTGCACATTTTTAGTGGTCAGTTTCTTCCCTGAGGATGGAGCAGTGATTTTTAAGATAAACATCAATGGACATGGAGTTCCAGCAAAGAGCAGGATGGGCTTTTGGTGTTCACAGCCCCCTTCCTCTTACCTTCCTTGCAGTGATATTGAACAGACAAGTAGCTTCCCAAAGCTGGACAAGGATCTCCAAAGAAAGTGCCATCTGCTGTCACCTGGCAGGCCTGGAGACCATGACATTGGTCTGGAAAAACGAAACGATTTATATCAGTTAGTGGGTTTTGTCTTTGACTGTCACAACAGCTCACATGAGAGATGACTGACAAACAAAAAGGGGAGGAGAAACAGTACCATGTCACTGATTTCTAGACAAACTTCCACATCACTTTGGCTTTGCTGTGTTGCTTATTGCCTGGCAATTCTTGGCACCATTTGATTTTACTGGCATAAAGCTGAGTAAGAGTGGGTAAAAAAGCCCAAAGAATCACCAGAGGGACAGGGCATAGTCACTGTTTAGTCTGGGAAGCAGCAGAACCCTTGACCCCAGCAGGCTGGGTGCTCAACACATGACAGGCAGCAGCAGGTCCCTCCTGCCCTCATGTCCCCTTCACCCCTCCTGGTTTGGAGTTAGGTTTGTCTGGATGTACCATCTTCTATCTCTGTCAAACCTGGCATCTCCCACTGAGTTTGTCAGGGAGTCGGTGTGCCCATATATTTTCTTCACGCAGCAAGAGGAGCCAGGCACACCCTTGTTCTCCATTTGCTCCTCCTCTCCTTCTCTGAATCTTCACTCTCCACAAAGTCCCTCCTTTCCATCCAGCCTCCCGTAGGAACCTCCTCCCTGTCAGAAGTTCTCCATGATTCCCTTCATTTTAGGAATAATCCACTTTCCCATCCACTAACTCTACTGAAACACAAGGTAAGGTATTTTAGGGACCAGGAACTTTGGCACATACTCTGTTTCTGTCAAGCAATGCCATAAATTACCTGCTACTTCATCTTGGACACTGATCCAGCTGCAGCCTTTGTCTGTGTCATACTGGAGAGCAGCCTCAGACACACAGTAATGAGGGCTCTTCCGTCCATAGAAGCTCTCTCCAATCTGAATAACTTCTCCCGATCCACACTGTACGGTGGCATTGTAATTATCACAAGCAATGCTCTGGCCAGATTCTAATAGGAGGGAAAAAAAATCTAACATTTTGCATTTCTGACAAATCCTGCTACAATTCTACCCCATGTCCCTTTTTTTGTTTGTTCCCTTTTCTCCCTTTTATGCTAAACATTAAGAAAATGAAAAAAACCCCAACAAAATAATAAAATATTTTTAAATGTCAACATTACTAGATTTATGTTTTTAAGCAAAACATTGAGGTCATTTTCAATAAACAAAAATATTGCAATTTAAAAAGTAAATCTTCTGTTTCGAAAAGTCTTAGCATTTGTTTGATTTGCAAAACTGGAAGGTCTGAAGTTACCCTTCACTTCCTAAAGAGCTTTGTGGCAGTGTGTGATTTGCATAATATTCAGGTAGTTGCTTTGGAGAAGAGTTTGCATATCAAGTATGGGACCTGATCCCATTTCTGCTACGGAGACACCTTTGTTCCTGGGTGATATTTGACTGAACTCATTCGCAGGACTGCTCAGATGAGTAAGGTCATAGCTCTGAAAGCATACACCTCATTCTTTGATTAATGTGGGACAGTTAATTATCTTTCAGAATTCTTAGTATCCTGTAGTAATCAGGATACTTAATACCCTGAAGAGGAGGATGAGAAAGACAACTCTCATACGGGAGTGTTGCAAACGAATGTTTTTGTTTCAGTGTCCCAGGTTTAAATACATCATCCTCCAGTTGCTGTTTGGATCATTCCCCTCAGGTCCTTGATTAACTGTGCCAGTGTGTGCACACTGCAATAATTGTGTGCTATTGTTATTTAAAGGCTAAGGCTAAGCCTGGCTGTAACTATAGCAACATGATCAGTTTACAGATCAGAGCTCTCTAAATAAGCTTGAAAAATAACTTGCTGTTAAAATCTAGTACAGACTATTATCTAGTGCTTTTTTTTTTGTTCTTTATATAAAGATTTCCTGCAGTATTTGCTGTCTCAGCAACTTTTACATGGAAAGGTGTACAAAACCTGGTTTGCATTCCTGTGTACAAACCCTGGTTCAATACATATATTTTTGCTACAATAAACTGCTAACTTACAGAGCACCAAATGGTCGAATTGAAATAATAATGAGGAAATTTTTCACTTGTGTTTTTGAGAAACACAAATAATGGTTGGGTGGATTGCCAAAGAAAGGATGGAGACAGAACACTGTCTGGTCACTTGTTTGTACACATATTCCTGGCTCAGATGATCAAGTAGACAAGTTACCAGGAATCAGAGATATTAAATTCAAATATTGGTTCTATTTGGAGACACCTATATATACATTTCAGTTGAAGTGTCAAACTCAATATTCATGTGCACCAAACTGTGTGTGAAGTTGTTAAGTGCCACTACACCCACTTTACAGACAAACTGAAGCACTGTCAAATTGTGGGAATTTCCAAACCTTTAAGCTAATGAAAATATTTCCCATTTCTTTGGGATATTGGATCTAATTCCTTGCATGCAAAGCTGGTAAAAGAGGACTCTGTTGTTGTAATATGTATGTGTGTGAAAGCACATGGTCTCTGATACTGAAAACAAGGCTCTAATTGCCTCAGCAATCTGGTTTCCTGGGTAGTGGAATGATGGATGTAGTGTAGGATATTGTTGCTCAATAATGCAAACAGTCTTTGAATTTAATAGGCTCTAAGTCACATCCTATGGTAACAGATGATAATTTCCTTACCAACAGACAGTTGTCTACTGTGGTTGCAATGGAAAAATAATTTTAGCCTGTTTTTGCAAGGAAAATAAGCGTAAGGGATTGTGTTGTCTGCCAATTTCCTCTCCCCCAGTCCTTTTAAATGTTAGTCATCTTCAGCCAAATTTGATATATTAATATAAACCTCAAAACACCCCAAAATTTCATGAAAAGCAGTAGCTAGGGAGAAGAGAAAGAGTTACATCAGTGGCTCTATTAGGAGCAGGGATTATAACCCTCTTCATCTGTTCCACTGGCCAGCACATAGAGCTGGAGCTCTGGAGCAGCTGCAGAACTGCAGGGGGGGAGCTGAGGGAGTGAAAAGTATTTGCAGAGGTGGGACGTGCTGGGCATATGGGAGTGAACTGGGAGTGCTGAGGAGGAGGGCAGGGAGGGGATGTGGAACAGAAAATCTGGACAGGAAATAAAACATTATTAGCTTTGCTTATTGCAGAAGGACTTGTTATTTGTCAGTAGAGTGCTGGACCAGGGCAGCAGCAGTTCTAGGGCTTGTGGAAACCTGTACTTGCATATTTTATTCAAAATATTTTAATATTAGTGAGCCCACAGCCAGACTGTCCTTCCAGTACTTATGACCTCAATTCTAGTTACAGTTTAAAGTATTGAACTTATGTGCAAAGTGCAAGGAACACGAATTCCCCTCATATCTATATGTTGAGTGGCATCATATTGCTGGCGTTCCTTTCGAGGACTGTTTGTTCCAAATCACAATTTAAGGGACACAATGTCTATAGATTTTCTGCCTGAGCACTAAAATGCCACCAGGAAGTACAGGTTCCTGCCTGCTTCCTTAACCTGGGAAAGCCCTTGAACTTCACCTGATGGAGGGGTCTAGGAAGAAACAGGAAAAACTTGCTCTTGCTTTTGCTCATTCCAGGATGCTAGGAGTGGTTTCTCTGGAAGCTTGGCTGTCTTTTTGCTTCAGTTGCAAATGGAAATTATTTTGGCACACATTTATGTTTTTACGGGGCTGTCATACAGGTCCCACTTAGCTCAGGTGCTATGGTGATGTGGGAGTTTATTCTTGCAACCAGGCTTTAAAGTAGCCAGCTTATCCCACTGTAGACACAGGCAGCTACACATTAGATTCACTCTCAGATCCATTTCTGCTTCACTAACCCTCTGCTGGGACCTGGGATTGCTGAGCACCTGCATTTCCCAGGGATTTCTGGGTTCTTCCTCCTTTGGATCAGCTCTTACATCAGCACATTGGAAAAAGAGCAGCTGCTGGAGTTATATTTTGCTTGTTTGCATTTAATAAGATTGATTAAGTTATTGCCCGGCTACTTTGAAAGCTACAAGGCAGTTTATGCCCAGTTGTGATCACAGCACACTCACTTCACCATTCCAGCTCTTGTGTATCTTACCAAACTCGCAAATGAAGCCAAATTCCTGGCTGCAATTTTCAGTCACACCCCACTGATACTTGGCATTCTTCAGGATGTACCCACATGTGGATGAGACGGGAGATGGCGGGTCCTGGTACCAGTTACTGTAGCTTATATTTGAAGTGTCCAGCCAAATCATCGACCCTGTGAACAAGGAAATTGTGTCCTGACTGTTTATTTTCCACAGTAACACAATTAGTCAGAGTCCTGCAAAGCAGGACTGTAGCCCTGCTCCTACTGAAGCAGAGATGGTTCAGTCTGGGTAAGGATCTTTAATTACATTTTATATTGAACCTGATACAATCATTAAAAGAGATACTGGCACTTCCCCCTGTGCTCCCAGCCTCAAGACTCCAGCATTTCCCTTGCATGAGATCTTGCAGCACTTCCTAGTGGGATGAATTGGCTCAGCCTGCTCTTCCACTGGAGACCTAACCCAGCATGTTTGTTTCACTGGGTCAGCAAGCTGATCTAATTCACCATGTGTTCACACAATCACAAGGTCCTTTGGAAAGGGTGACAATATGCAACTGGGAAGTGAAGCAGACAATTAGAAACATCTTATTACAAATCTGAAGGTACAGCAACAAAAGACAGAGGCTTTTCAGCAAATATCTACAGAGGCACTAATTGCATTTTCTACCCTGTTAAGAAAGCATCATGGGCTGATAGAGTTTTAAAGAAGACACAATTCTAAAACCACCTACCGTCAGTAGTTTCATTCAGCAAGGAATTTGAGATCAGTCCTATCCACCATTCCTGATCCTCAGCAATATGTTTTTGCAGAAACTCTTGAGTTTCCTTGTTTTGAATGAAGATGAGGTGCCCTCCTCCTCTCTCACACCAGCTCTGGGCATTTGTGAAGGTTTGCTGGAGTCTAACAAACTCATAGCATGAATGGTTGAAAACCTGCTGGTACTTTGAGCAGGGGTTTCCTTCATCATCGGTTGCCTCCTCCACAGCCAAGCATCCAGCAAGAGGAATCAGAACTGCGATCCCCAGCCACATTCTCAGCTCAGTGCCCTGCGTGGCACTTGCCTTGCTTACCACACCACCACCCTTTTAGCTGCCTTCTTCAAAAGCCTCAGATGTCATCCTTGTCACGTCAACAGCATTTCTCCTCTTTGCTGCTTCCCACAACAACAGCAGCAGAGCTTGGAACAGGTTGTTTCCAATATATAATGGTGATTGTATCTGAGGAGACACACAACAAGTGCTGATGCTACTCCACTGCAATGGCCCTTGTGAGACCTATTGTGCAAATGTCACATCCCCTGTGGGATTGTGTGGAAGAGAAGACATGAAAGCATTTCTTCCCTCATGAGCAGAGAAGATAAAGCTGATATATGCTGCTGTTGGACACATGGGAAAGTGAGATAAAGCTCCTACATCAAAGGCATCATTGTGTCAACATTAGTGGGAATGAGGGGAGAATGAGAGAAATGAGAAATGCAAGGAGTTACGACATGAGAAAACACACACTGCTCCTCTAGATACAATTTAAAAATTTAAAACCAATTTAATTGTTTTGGATTGCTTTATTTTTAATACTTATTGCTTGATGTGCTCCTTTTGGATGCTAATGCAGTGCCTATAAATAGTGTATTATAGTCATCCTGCTCCCCTGTTTACACATATGCAGGTTTAATCTCAGCTGTTCCAAGAAAGTTTCATTTCGAACTGTTGTGTCTGCTTAGAATTCCACACCCCAAGTGAAATGCTCCCATCATCACTTAAAAGCTAAGCTGCACTACTACAGAACTACGGTATTTATACCTGCTGGGAAGGAGAAGGCCTGAACTTAAAACAGTGATTTATAAAAGATGAAAATATCACCTTAATCATCAGAACTGCTTGGAAGCCCTATATGCCCATTCCAAAGGCTGCTGATGGACTTTGGGAAGCAAGCCCAGCAACATTTAGGAGCTGAAATCCCTAAGTGCATCTCAACTTCCTTATGAAAGATACCCGTCAGGTATAGAAAGCCACCAGCCTAGTAGGAACACAGTATAAATAAGGATCTTTAGCTATTGTGATCCTCCTGTCCTTGGCATGAACTCCATTGAATTTGATGCCATTATTATTAATTTATGCCACCATAACCTGAAAATGAAAGAACATGCACTTATATTTAGCCATGGATCAGTGAGCCAGTTGCTGCATCACAGAGGTGCAGGAATCAGTGATGTGTGATGGATTCCTGCGTTGCAGAAATGCCTCCTGCATTCTTGCACTCTGGAGCCGAGGGCAGTGCCACACCTGCAGAGTGCCAGTGCAGCTCCCACTTTAGAGCTTCCTGCCAAAGCCAAGTATGTGCACTGCATCCAGCCAACATGTAAGAGTGATCTTCAATACCAAGACCTTTCTGGACCTCCAGTTTGTAGCTGTCTTGCTCAGCTGGATAAAGCAGGTCTATGAGTAGGGTCTTCAAGATACAGTTCATGGGAAAGTCTAAGGGTAGGACAGTTGTGGGGAATGAGAGGAAAGGGGAAGAAAATGCACTATGATGGAGCAGACACTGCAGGATGTTTTCTTTCTTACTGCAGCTGCAAATCAAAACTTCAGCTGTGGAACCGTTGGAGAAGATCCCACAGGAATTTCTGACTGATTAAGAGGGAGAGCTTATGGAGCAGCTGAGATGTGAATATTCGGACTGTGTTTCTCAGCTCAGAAGGCCAATCCATATTCTAATTAGCTGATGGATCTGGCTCAGATAGCCATCCCCTTCCTGGAAGGGACCATGTAACTATGATTATCAGCTGGTTCTCTTGGGGATGTCCACAGATTAGGAGTCCCTCTTGGACTGCATACAAAACTTCACAGGCTTCAGTCTGGGACCCCCCACCCAACTGTTTTATATTCAAGCTGCTGGCAGCCAGAGCTGAAGGCAGCTGCTATTCAGGTAGTTGACCACTGAATAGTTGCATGACATTTTCTTTAGAGTCTTTACTTCTTCTGGGGCCCTTTGCAGAAGCTGGCAGCCAGCCCCCCACTCTGTCCTTCTAGATATGAGAAACACAGCCTGTTTCTGCAAGCACAGGGGTGAGGGAGGAGACTGTACTGAAATGTATCTGGCTGAGTGATACAGACTGTGCATTTCCAGTAGGTGCCTTTGACTCACTTTTGTGATGAATGTGTTCTGTAGCATCATCCAGTTCTCTCTCTCCAACTGGAAATTTGACTATGTGAACATAGTGCTAAAAATGCCAGAGCTGGGGGTGCCACAGGCTGTCCCTCTGGGAATCTGCTCCAAAGCCATTGAAATTAATGGAAGTCTTGTCTCTGGCTTTGACGGATTTTGAAACAGGCCCTGAAAAAGAACAAATAATGTTTGGAAATGTCTCCAAATAAAGCCCAGCTCTCCAAGTGAGTCTACTGTTGGCAATTTCTATAGCAATGTGCATTTTTTCCCTAATCTGCGGTTGCTATAAGTAACTCTTCAGCTGCCTGCAGCAGATGGAGAGTGGAAGAAAGACAATTTCCCTCTTTTGCACCTTGTTCGTAAAGCCACTCCAGTAATCTCGGGGGAGTGTCAAGCACAATGCCAGCCACAGAGATTTTGGATGCCCCAAACCATTCCTTGCTGGATTTTTTTGTTTGCCTTTTACACAGCTCTGAAGAACACTGGGGCAGACTCACAGCAGATGAGGCTGCACATAAGTGTTGTTTTTAAGGAACTGCCAGCCCTTTGCATATACCCAGGACTTGTTAATCCTTGCTCAGTTATAGCCTGAAAGGCTGATGTAGCAACCACCCTTCCATCACGTGTTATATACAGTAATTTAAACTAAAACATACTCTCCAGCTAAAATAAGGCTCACAAAGCAATTGTGTTGTGCAAGCTTTGACTTAGAAATTAGTGACAAAGCTTTCTCAATATCTTCACACCCTCACTCCAAGCTGCGATAAAGCTATGAATGACTCCTTTGTTTGGGAACTCTCTTGAGTCTGTTGGAATAAGACTCTTGGTTTTCCTCAGAAGTGTTTTAGGGGGCCCTGAGGATCTCTTATAGAGTCCTAACTTGCCCTTAGGAGTTACACCAGATGGTGGCCATTGAGGCCCAAGTTTCTTCAGAAAAGCACTGGGCTATATAAAACATCACAATAGGCAATGATGAATGATTTGTTCCTGCTTTTCAAGTGGACCCTTCAAGGTTTATGAACTTTTTCTTGTTGTAAGTAGAAACTGTTGAGGTGAATTTTGTTTGCAATGCTGAAAAAGTTATTAGGTGTTAAAAAAATAATGATGGCCTACACCGAGATAGTCTAAGGGAGCCTTCTAAGTGCTGTTCAACACTCCTGAAACTGAACCCCTTGAAACCAGCTCAGTTTTGGTAGCCAAATCTCAAAGTATTCATAATCCCCAATTAATTTTTTTAAAACTAAGTTTATATGTATAAATTATATGCCATTTGGAAAGTTTAGCTTTGTAAGCCAAAATTCTCAGATCCCAGGAGATGAGCACACGCAATGCTTATCTAATGTACAGGTGCAGTGGGCTTACCTTGACACCTCAAATCAGGCTTTCATGCCCCAAATTAGACAGCAAGCACTGAATTGTCATTTTTGAAAAGCACAAGACTGAATCATTGTTCAACATAATCAATAACTCCATGGGTCAGGGTACTGAATCCAGCTGAAAATTGCTCTGTGACCAAGTGATGCTGTTAAGACATGTCTCATTCCTATGACTTTTCTGTTTCTGGACTTTGGTGTCCCAGACCTGAGGAAAATCAGTTGCAGAGTTCCACAGAGCTGGGTGTGCAGACCAGGAGGACAGCTATGGTGCCACCACTGGCTTCAGGGCAGCCCTGTTCTGTACCCTAGTGCAGATCACAGCCTGAGAACTTCCTGTGACTCAAAAGGGCACTGCAGCACTGCAGAAGAGCTTGACAATCCACATGAGAGGCCAGAAAGTACTAGATTTAAGAATTAAGGAAGTGAAGAGCTGCCAATGGGAAGGAATAAATCACACCCCCATTCATTTTGGCTGTAGTTCATTTGCCTTGAGGAAGAGCAAGTAAATTTACTCTCTATAGGTGGATATTACCATCCTCACATTCCTGACTATTACTGAATGTAATGTATAGATTTTATCAGGAATAGAAATATATCTCTGTTTTACTAAGTGAATAAAAATAAGAATGGAATACTGATATATATTGCTTTGGCTTTAAGGCAGAAAAAAGACTATTTTGAGGTGTCACTAAGTTGCACCAAGATCATGAGTAGTCCATTTTACTGTGTCATGTAAACTTCTTCAGTGTGAAGGAGTTTATTACCTGACCAGGTAGGAAGCACTGAGTCCTGGGCAGACTATCCAAAAAGGGATGGAGAAAAGCCCCTAAATACACCTGCACCTTCTCTCCTCAGCTGGCTTTAAACATGCCCATCTACCAATTAGTTTAAGAAAGTGGGTCACAATCACACTTCCTTCCTTGCTGCTCTCCTGTGCTGCTTGTCCTGATGGTGGGACCCTGTTATTTGCCGACTGAAAAGGATTTGGTCTTGTTGTTGCTTCTGCTGTTTAATTTTCCATGAGGCAACACACTGAACTTACCAGTGAGCCCTGCCAAGCTGCAGTTTTGATGGTATCTTGTTTATAAAAATAGGGAAAACAATTCTTATCTTATACAGGGTGAAATAATTCAATTGGACACTTATGACTGGCATGATGAAGTCAGGGTAAAGATAAGCAGGACTACATTCAAGAGCTGTTGGGTTGGACATAATTTCTGTTTATAGGATGTGTATGGCTACCTTCTGGCACAAATGTCACGTGGGTTAAGTCCCTGAGGATCTTTTCCTACAAACCACCCCTTCAGAAGCACTTAGTATTGCCTTTGTTCTGTAGCTGGACTTTCCTCACTTGCCATACAGTTGATGTCTCCATACCTCCCTCTTTCCCAGCTATTTCCCACATGGTATTGCTTTCCACAGCAGAACTCTGAATACAAGGAAGAGGGGCTAATGTGCCCTGTAAGAACATTGAGTGAGCTGGAGTTATTGATGGCCTTGAGTTCAACAGAAAGGAGCAGAATATGTGAAGAACCTGATGACACCTCGTGTGTCCTTGTGATCATGTTCGACTAAGTGGTATAATTTAGATGTGCCAATGCCCTATTATCTTAATTAGAGAACTGTTCAAACTGTTAAATGTGCCCTCTTTGGGTAAAATATTAACTGGTAGATACAAATGGACTGAACTTTGCCTAGCACACACAGAGAGGCAAGAAAATTCTGCTTGGATCTGAATTTGCAGCCATCACAACTTTCACTGGTGTCTCTGCATATTTCCATAAGATTGGTCATATTTTTAAGCCAATCCAGCTTTCACCTCTTCTTAGTTTTATTTAATTTTGCTACACATTTTTCTTCTGCTTGTTACGAGCTATTTCTGTTTTCTGAGGACATGAAAACAGAAAGAAAAAAGCTGTATTTCCACAATTCATTAATGTCTCTTATCAGTAGATATCCAACATCTTATAAAGGAGATGAGCTTCACAATCCCCATGACGAGAAGACTGGAGGCCCAGCAGCTTCTCCATTCAGGAGCACCATGTTTGTGTTAAGCCCTAAGCAACATTAACTTCTGTCCCTGTGCACGTCTGTGACCCCATTTCTACACCTCCAGTCGTGGCAGTGAATGCCAACCTTCATGTTGTCATTCTGCCCGCTTGAAAACACATGACTGAACTGTATAACATTACATATTAAATCATGTAAATAGCCCGGGGATGTTGAAAGGTGCAGATAAGGTTACAGAGGTTTATGTGGGTACTGTGGCTGTTTATTTGTTTTACTGTCTAGCTTTTAAGTCTTTGGGCATTATGATCACTGGGCAGGTTGAATACTGGTATGAATAGGCCAGTACTTCTGTGCCTAAGCACTTGAAGATTTTTACATTATATTTTTATTTCAATGAACAAATCAGTATTTCTGGTAATATGGGTTAAAACTATAACTGTATAAATGAAAATAATAGTTTTGTCAAAGAAATTGTGAAATCTCACAAAAATCTCCTCCCCCCCAAATTAAAAACCTTGTCAGGCAATGAAAATCTCAGAAAAATAGTTATTGTGGTCCAAACAATACTGATCAAAATAGTATATGATCAAAATTGTTTTGATCCAAATAAAATCCCTTTAGAATAATATATGCAAACTATTGCTATTTAAACTTGAACAAACTAAATTAGTCATTTGTGTCTGCAATTATATTTGGACAGTGCCAGAGACATATTCCTGAACAGTCTGGTGGTAGCTCTGTGAAATGAGATCATGTCAATAAAACAGCATTTAACAAAGATAAGAGCTTGTTCCTCTAGCAGATGAGATAGCAATCAGTGTGATTTCAGCAAGAACAACTCCTAAGTTCATATCAGCTTTGCTGTTGGAATTTTGTTGGGTAGTAGTAGATAACAGTTAGTAGTTGAAAGTTCTTAGCGCCACTTAAAGTCACATTCGTCAAGCCAATCTGACCTTTGTTAATGAGCTTTAATTAGAACTCAGATTTTATAAGCAAAATATTGAGATTAAAATAAATTAGGTACTATAGAGATAAGGAATTATATTGGCCTCTGACTGATTTATAAGGCAATGCTTTCTTCTTGTTAAGTGAACCGAAAGTGCAAAGGTAGGCGCACGGCAATGACCTTATTGTTTTACTAGAAATGTAGTTAACCAGCTGTGCTGCCGTGGGAGCTGCCACCACACTGATGCTGGGCAGGGGAATTCTTTGCTCCAGAATGTCTTACTGGCCCTTTTAAAATCTGGGAGAGAAGCTCAAGGCGTGCAGAGACTGGAGGGAAGTGAAAGTGAGAAAACACCCAAGAGGAAACAGCCTGTTGCCTTCACCACAGTTGTTTAGAGCAGAAAGAAGTACAGTGAAGCAAAACTGCCCATGGTGGGGAGCTGGTGACTCCAAAAATGTTGTCACAGAGAGAAAAAACTAGAGAGAAATGCTAAATTTAGTTGGGGGAAGATCTATAGTCAAAAGGTTTTTCAACAAGAAAAAACATTGTGAAATAATAAAATTAGAAAAGTCACTTGATCCACATCTTCTACTGCTGATAATTACACATTATAATGTAAATCAATGCTTTGATATTTCTCCATTTCAATGTAAAAAGCAGAAAATTACTGAGTTGGCAAGAAAATTCATCTCTTCATACCTCACTAAACTGCTTATTTGTCATTAGTGTGATGAAAACAACAACAAAAAATGTTTTGCTGGTAAATGAAGTATCTTTTACCAACAAGCAGGAAAAATGAACTTTACAAAGCTTCCTTATTTAAGTTGTACACAAAATGAGACAAAGCTTTCAGGTATGGACATCTGAAATTAGCTGCCGAACACATTCAGACTGATTTCGTGAGCTGTTGGATACCTACTGCTCCTTCAAGCAACATTTAACAGGTTTCCAGTTATCTCGTCTTGGCTGAACCTTAAACTATATGAACAGTCATGGCAGAGAAGGCAAAAGAGGTTTGAATTAATCTTTTTATTGCTTGCTTGCTTGCTCTATAGAAATCTTAATACCCCTACAGATTAGACAACTCACAGGTCAGATAATTAAAACTGCAGCATTAAGAGCTGCACACGTAAGGGGATGAGGATATACCAAAATGAACATATTAAAGCAAAGCAGAACAGCATGGACAGAGGAAATGTCTCTGAAAGCAGAGTTGGGCAGCTTTGGTTTTTTGCCAGATCCTTTCCAGTCTCTAACATTGCTGAAAAATCCCTTACCTGGCTTTGTGCATAAAGGAAGTCAACATCTCAGTGGGCACACACACACACACACTCTCTCTCACATATATGCAAATACACACATGCATATATAAAGTGTATATGTACATTTATGTGTATATGTCTGCATATGTGGACTTGGATGCCCTTCATCTCCTACAGCCTTCTGGTTCAATCCTGCTGTTTATTAATATTACTAATGAGTGTGTCAGAGCAGCCTGCAGCACAAATTGTGTTTTGAATAAAACAAATATGTATATTTCTAAGAGATCAGTTAACCTTAAGAAGTGATGTTAAAACATTTTCAGAACAATGGTGATTTAGATGAAAAAATCGGATTTTAGGGTAACCCCATATGAAATTGCATAATATATAAGTGTGCAAAGAATCTCTTTATCCTTCATGGTCAATGGGGCCTATGATTTGCTCTGCAATCACATGCTTTATATTGAAATAATTCTCCTCCCAGAGGATTTTAAAATTAATAACATTCAACTCAGTTAAGTACCTTATCTAGAAACAAAAGCATAAAGTTAAAAATCTGCCTTACTTTTACCGAATCCTGCCATACTTTCAGAGTTGTTTCAGGTCACATATGGGTGAATACGTTAGAGTGACTAGTTGTGAAAAGATCCTTATTTCAAAGATGTGCCACTCAGTTGCCTCTGGAACAGCTTGGATATTTAAGAAATATAGCACATGACTGCTCAGTGACTATAATTTGTTAATTCATAGAATATCCCAGTTTAAATCCACAGAGTGGAAAGAAAGTCAAGTGTTTGTCAATCCCTAAGAGCCAAATGCAGAACAGTGGGTAGAGATTTCTTTTCTTTTCCTCTCCCTACCTGCCACCCGGCCAAGCATCCCTGGGCTGTGTCGAACATTTCCCTGGAAAGCTGCGGGGGATGTTTCCCCCGGCCGAGCCTCGGCCACGGTCACAGCGAGCAAAGAGGAGAGTTACATTGTCCTTCCCCTCTGAACCGGAGAAGGAGTTAATTCTACCGCCACCGTGCAAGAATTACAGTGTATGTGCGGGGGATTAAAGATCAGCTATTATAAATTGTCAATCTATAAGCCAGCGGCCAGCGGCTGGCGTTGCACTTTGACCTTTATCTTCATCTGGACCAGGAAAAGGCTGTTCCCAGCGCAGACACGGGGGGACCACGGCGGGCTGCGGAGCGCCGGGCACAGCGGGGCCGGCAATTCCCGCCGACATGCAGGCACTCTTCGGCAGGAATAAAGAGGAACACCCGGAGCCCGTCAAAGCCGAGGTGCGGGGTAAGTGAAGGGAAATCTGCCCCAAACCGTCCCGTTATTTTGGTGTTTTCCGGCCGGCAAGAACTGCGACAGTTGGGCAGCCGAGGCAGCGCTGGAAAGGGAAACTGAAAGATACGCGAGCGAGTTTTGTTTAAAGAACTGAGCTCAGATAGTGTTTGTGAGCCTCCTGGGTGCGCTTTCTCACCTCCTGGGCTATTCTGTGCACTCTGCTGTTTGAACAGGGCTCACTGAAGTTGGTGGTGAGGGACAGGACCGGGATTTAATCTCGGCCGCCGCCTCCCCTGGCTCCGCTCAGCCTTTGGCTTTCCCCCGGTAACCCTGCCCTGCCGGCCCTCGCTGAGCTCGCTCTGCTCCCTGGCCCGGCACCGGCACTGAACTGGGGCTCTTCACCGACAGTAACCCCAGGCAGCCAAGCAGCAGCACTGGATGCCACCAACAAGAGGGTAGAGAAGTTAATCCCGTAAAAAGTATGGAGTATCCTTCAGCGAGACAGTTTAAAGTGTCTCTCTAGGGATGAAGGCGTGACGGGTCTGTTATCTTTCCTGGTTTATTCTACTCTACAAAAGACTCTTTTGCTACAGCTACAGAAGAGGTTTGTTGCTGAGAACCCCTGTTTAGTAAATCTCTGCTGTATTGTTTGCAATATGTACTCCAAGAAAAGGTAGCAATCTTAACACTGAGTATAAAGCCACTTCCCAAGTGCAACACTTAAAAAGACAATTAAAACTTGCAGGACTTGGTGGTTGTTCAGTTTGGTGGCTGAATTGGAAAATATTTTGTGTCAAGTCGGATGAAGTGCTTTGCTATAATGGCCTTTCAATTATTTTATGCCTTTATGGGTTTACGCCATTCAATTATTTTTTCTTCTCAAGATAACAACTTACTAAAACATTCAAAGTTGTTTGCAAACAAACCATCTGTTAGATCTGATCTGTATTATGCAATAGTTTATTTGAACAAAGACTGCATATTTCAGAAAGTAAAGTTATATATACAAAATACTCCTTCATTGCTAAAAAAACCAGAACACTGACCTCTTGAAATATTTTGCTAGCCCTGAGCTCTGCTAGTATTTTGGCTCCTTGTTACTCAATATGTACCCTGTACATACCAACTCATACTTCCAGCGTCAGCTGCCACTGAACCTGTGCTCTCCTGGACACTGTTCAGCCACGTCTGAGACTGTTGCTACAACAGTTAATAGATCTCCAAATATCTGGGAGTTTCACTGTGTCACTGTTGTGTCCTCACCTGGCACTGAAAGGAATAAGGTCCAGACCTTT
Source organism: Xenops minutus (assembly GCA_035221455.1). Classification (NCBI taxonomy): domain Eukaryota; kingdom Metazoa; phylum Chordata; class Aves; order Passeriformes; family Furnariidae; genus Xenops; species Xenops minutus. The sequence goes on from JAWWEE010000018.1 coordinate 15,882,069, forward strand.
AAAGCAATGTAAGCACTTTGTGGTGCTGGTTAGTTCCAAGTGTGATTTACACAAATGAAGAATTTTCATCTGAAAACCTCACTAGAGGACCCTTTGCTCCATGTTTTCCACACTGAAAATACACCAGAAATTACACTGAATTGCACCAGAGGTTTCAGAAGCTGCATTAAGTCCACAGTGCCTTGAAAAGAAGATCCTCTTTTTCCTCTGTTTATCTCTTCCAGCAGAATTGTTTAATTGGACTGTCCTGGAACTTTTGAGCATCATTATTCTGATATACAGGAATAATCTCTAAACAAAATTTTTAGCCCTAGGAGCTGCAGGATGTTCCCTGAATTGCAGAAATATGTGCTTTTCTGGAATGATGTGCCCCAAAGCAGTCAGAGAATTACACTGGGTCAAAATCCTGCAAGACCTCAAATGTAGCAGCAAATTACATTTTCACTTCAGGGAAAGAGAGACTGGTTGCAGTCCCTCATAGAGTCAGCCCCAGCTCTGTTACCAAAGGTTTGTTGCAACCCATGCTCATTGCACAGACTTTCAATCAGAAATAGGTTGATAGAAGGACAGGAGCACAGAAAACTGCCCTGTGTTTCCCATAGTGTGGGAAAAACAGCAGAGCTTCAACTGCTACTGCCAGGTAACAGAAGGGTTCAGAAAGGGAAGGGGCAAGAAGAGGAACATTTGTATTTTAGGCACATAAAACCCCTAAACTTGTTCAGCAGCAACCAAGCAAAAAACATGGATCTGTTTTGAATATATGAATATCTTAAGGTCATAATCCTATTCCCTCTGAAGGATATTTTTCTTTTGCTAACTTGTGATTTCTTCACTGTCTTCCCACCAGCTATTTTTAGTTACTCAAGTTTTGTGCAATTACCTGTATTAAAGGTTAAACCATGTTCAGTATACACAAAAGAAGTACTATAATTATTGCTTTGGAAGTTCTAGTATTAGAAAGGGAAGTAAGGTTTGGTTTCCCAGGGTCTTCAATAACAACAACAAGAATAATAATATCCACTGTGTCAACAATTTTTTATCTTCCTCATATAATCCAGAACTGTAACCCTAATAAAGTTATGCCCTAATGACGGATGATGGATGCCCCATCCCTGGAAATGTTCAAGGCCAGGCTGGATGGGGCTTTGAGCAACCTGCTCTAGTGGAAGGTGCTCCTTCCCATGGCAAAGGGTGGAACTAAATAGTGTTTAAGATTCCTTCCAACCCAAACCATTCTTTGAGTCTATGATTCTAATTGCCTGGAGAAGTAGCATGTACTCTAGATGTTCCCTCAGGAGGCAAACACAAAGAGAAACAAGTGAGGCTTTTTATTTAATATCTGATATGCTTTTGCTCATCTCTTTAACCCTAATGACATTCTTTAATTGTTGTTACACTGTGAGTCAAATGGTAGGCTATGTATCATCTCTTGCAGGGATTTGATGAGGAACATTCCTGATTCAACCCTCAACAGTATTTACATATTTTCAGTATAATATTCCTCCACTTTATTTGCTACAAAACACTGCATTATGACCTGTGTCACAAAAGCACTCCCAAAATGACACTACATTATGCTGTGTAATTTAATTAATGGGATTTTTAATGGAATTAATTTAGCCTGAAGTCTAAATTCATATGCTGAAGGCCAATGCAAGTCATATAACCTCTAAAATATGTTTGTTTCTGATAAGCTCTAGCTTTTCCTGGCATGAGTAAAAGGGTTTAAATATATCACTGTAAAATCTGAGTGCAGAAAAGAAAGGTCCAACTTTATTTACTTCCTGATAATTAAAAATCATATTCCAGCAATCTCATCTTCTTATGGTAATCTCATATAGCAATAGTCATGCAGAAGGTTACTAGTGCTGTATTTTTGAACAAAGGAAATTTTAGTTAACCCAACGTAATTGTATGATACTGCGAATCTTGACACATCAACAGTCTGTCTGACTATATGAAACCTATGCCCTTAGGAAAACTGTCCTGGAACATGCTCTTCACCTAAAGGAATGGATGCTGGTAATTCCTTTCTGTTTCTAGGTCAGTTGCCCACTTGGTTGCAAGGGATCCTTCTCCGGAATGGCCCAGGGATGCACACCATAGGGGACAGCAAGTACAACCACTGGTTTGATGGCTTGGCTCTGCTGCACGCCTTTACATTTAAAAATGGTGAGTTGGTGCACATCATTCTAAAAAGAGCTCAACAACCCACATTTTGGTGCCTCATGTTGCTAATTCTGTTTTGAGTTGGATTAGAGTGTTTCAGGTTTTGTCTGCAGAGTGGCTTGTGTGTGAGGTGGGAAGTGCTGTGGGGAAAGTCTCTGCAAACACCCTCCCACCTGACTCTCCACAGGGCTGTTAACAGGGACATGTTCTAGTGTCCTTTTTTCTGCAGTGCCAGAGTTCAGTGTTGACAGCACAAAACAAGCTCTGGGCAGGTCACTGCAGGGCAGATTTTGTCTTCTAGCCAGAACAAAAAAATCTGTTGTTTCAAAATGGATCAGCCCTGTCATATCTGGAGGTTTTCCTGTCGTGGATGAGGAGCCCAGTTTCAGGGAAGACTAACATTCCCCTTTTGGGATTTGGTTGCAGCGATAACAGCTGCCAGCAGAGTAACTGGGTCACTGTGTCACTTCATGTACCAAACCTCACTTAGGTATATTTGACTGCCCTACAGTCCATCCTCCTGCTTCCCATCTTTAGAGAGGGAAACAGGCAGCTCCTCTATCCTAAGCAGTTGCATGTTTTGTTTTCAGTTAGAACATTTTTCATTCATTCACCTGTTCTACAATGTGAGGCAGGATGGTTTACACGTAGATTTTTATGGCAAAACATATGTATCTGTAAAAAAATGGGATTTGCTCCTGCCATCCTCCAATCCTAGTGCTTACTTTTTACTTCCCATTTCTGTAATTGGAAGCATTTCATGCAACTGCAGGATCAGCTTGCCTGTCCAGATCTGCATCCTTTTCAAACTAACTTATAAAGAAATGGTCAGTGTTTTTTAAATTGCCAGTGTATTTTAATTATCTAAAGCAAACAGAGCTCACTTATTTCAAGAAAAGCGGCCCTTTAATTGTTCAGGGTAGATACTGGTTCCTTCAAGCAATTTGTTACTCTCTCATAACTAGATTTTGCCAATACAGATTTATCACCACCCATACTTGGATTGTATAATTAATCATTTTTTGCACAGATTGTTTTATTTTACTGGAACAATTTATCCAAATCCCTCCTTTCCCCCAAAAAGTGCCCCAGTATTGCCCAAATGTATTGGGAGTCAGGGAATCTGGACAAATTGTCACCAATCTCAGCAGCCAAAAAACCTTTCAAAACAGGGAGTTAGGGGCATTGCTGCTTTCATTCCAAACTGTTGTTGGCTAAAGGACAGCTGCTTGAGAAACTTTGGCTTTACCTCTGCTAATTTTCGGAAGAATTAAGTTTAAAATGTGATTGAAGGCTGTTTGGTCTGTGTCAGGTGAAGTTTACTACAGAAGTAAATACCTCCGGAGTGACACGTACAACTGCAACATAGAAGCAAACAGAATCGTGGTGTCTGAGTTTGGGACTATGGCTTATCCAGATCCATGCAAAAACATTTTTGCCAAGTAAGCAATGTTTTTCCCAACAAGTTCCTTCTATCTACTTCTCTCTCCAACACTGACATCTTTCTGTTTACCCTTGACACATATGTACAGGTACAAAACTTGTTTTGGAAATTTAAAGTTGTTAAATGTTGAGAAGGTCTCTATGGATTAGTCAATTTAGGCAAATATTTTAAAGTGATTTTGTCACCAATATTGGCTGTTTTATTCACTTTACACAAAGAGATTTTGTAAAAAACATTTTCTTTCTCAGGCATTTTACAAAACTTTTGCTACTCTGTAAGGGGAGAAGCAGCAAGAAAGGAAAAGATCACAGAATAATTTTGCTGATCAAGATAATATATAATATACTAATCAATATGCTGAGTTGCAAGGGGCCCACAAGGATCATGGAGTCCAACCCTTAGCCCTGCACAGGAATAAGAGATGAGGAACAAATTAATGCAACGTCTACTTTGCAACAAAAAGAAGAGAAGCATCAATAACTGCAAATAATCAGAAAAAATTTCTGATTAAAGATGATTTTGCAGAGAGGCAAAGTGTAAGCCATCACGTTATCCTTGGTCTTTAAGACTGGCTGTAGGTATTCCCTAACAAATGCAAGTAGTTTATCCCTCTCTACTTCCTGGCTGAACTACCTCCAGTGACCTTGAATTTGATATTTGGTAAGAAAATGTGCAGGAACAGTTCTTGCAAAATAGCTGATATGTTGTAAGTTGTTCCCCTGAGATCAGATGATTTTCTTCCCACTTCCAGCAGTCATAGAGTAACTGACATTTTAAATACAAGAGGGATATAAGCAACTTTGTCTTGGCTTCCAGGGACTATGATAAAATCCTGCACTAATAAAGAAAACTGTGGAGCCCCTGTGTGAAGTTTGATCTTTGAAATCATAACTGTGATACGGGATAACACTGGGAACAAAAGCATTCCATCGGGGAGTATGTGACTCCATCTATTTTATGAAGGCATACACTGAAAAATCTCCCAGCCTTTAGGTAGGAACTGCTAGGCCAGATTTTCCCAGGATAGGCACAGGAGAGTGTGTAATCAGCCCATCCTGATAAAGCAGTGCATGTGCTACAGCTGACAGCAGCAATGGGCCTCAATGCCCATTTGTGCCTGGGAAAACATCTGCTTGCATGCCCTTAACCCTCACCCGGGCCAAGGGTGTTGGAGAAGTCCTTCTCCTTTGCCTTCCCAGCCTTTCCAGGGGGCAGTGTGGGAGCTGCCAGGAGAGGGCACAGCACGCAGAGAGAGCCCCGGGTCTGTGACGCTGCCCGGGGGACTTGTGATGTGCAGGGGAAGCTCCAGCTCCCAGCTCTGACAATCCCATTGGACATTTCCCTCTGCACAGGGCATTCTCCTATCTGTCTCACACCATTCCTGAGTTCACAGACAACTGCCTGATCAACATTATGAAATCTGGGGATGATTTTTATGCCACGAGCGAGACTAACTTCATCAGGAAAATTAATCCACAGACTCTGGAGACATTGGAAAAGGTATAAACCTCTGTCTGTCATTGCAGTTCCCTGTGTGCTAATGAATAAGGTTTCAGGCTCACTGATAAGGATCATGTGCAGGACACCAAATACTTTTACTGTTGCCTTACTTTTTAGATCATGGCAAAGTGAAGTAGTGAAGGTACCAGGTCTTTGAAGAACTCGTGAATTCAAATTTAAATCCCATGTGGTTTGGGAAAAGCTAAGCTTTAAGCAATGTCACTTGTACATAATCTAGCAAGGTTGCAGGAATAATACCACAATTGCATGATTATTTTGGATGATTGCCATTATTATGTATCTGAGTTATAAAATTATTTACATAATTAGCAATTCAGTAGGTCAGTTATATGACTACTTCTCAGGGACCTTATGCAAAATATTATGTAATTATCAAAATGAAATCTTGATATATTGAAATATACAGTGAGTTTTGCCTAGCATGCAGTGCAGTTTGAGTACAAGTTCCAAACTTTAAATCAAACAGAAATCTTTTTGCTCCAGCAGATTGCCAGATTCATAGCTCTGCTAAATAAACTGTTTCCAGGGTGAAATGGGCATTGGCAGAGGAACTTCTTTAGCTGATCCTCCCCTGGTGTTACGTGGCTGCAAGGAAGAGGGGACTGCAGTTCAGCTTCTGCAACTTGTTTTGGCCTTGAATTGGGAAATCATTTGAGTTCCTACATGAACCATTTGGTTGAATTATTTAAATCTCAAGGTCTTTTGAAAACGGGGTGCCAGTAAAAGGCTGTCAGTGCTAACAAGCTGCTGGATTTGTGGTGTTATCTGAGATCAGTTTTAATTCTCTTACACTTCTCTCAAATCTCTTATTGTATCATTTTCCAGGTTGACTACACTAAGTATGTAGCTGTAAATGTGACAACTTCTCACCCACACTATGACAGTGCTGGAAATACTCTCAACATGGGCACTTCAATAGTTGATAAAGGGAAGACAAAATATGTTCTCTTTAAGATTCCTTCCTCTGTGCCAGGTAATATATGTCTTTCATTAGTATTTTCTAGAAACTTGTTTTCTTCTGAGGATGAGGAGTGGTGATACAGCTCTTCTAGCAACCAATGGTGTTAATTTTCTTAATTTCAACTTACTGTGAACTTCATGTTAACTGTTTACCCTGTCTAAGCATGTGCTTTTACCAAAGTTTATCTTGAGTACTGTGTCAACAGGATATTTCAGTAGGAAGAACCCTACTTTCAGATGAAGATTCTACAAACAATTTTAGAGCAGTATATATAGCTCGGAAACAAAATAAATGAAAATTCTCTTAAAATGCTGATACTGTGTTTATAGGGAAGCATGATACCAAATAATACCTAAACAGGGTAAATTCTTCTCTACCCTGGCCTGTACTGGGCCTTGCTGAAACACCATCCTTTGTTCCCAGAGCAAATCACTTGCTCCATTTCCTTTAAGATAATCTTTTTGGTGTGTGTGGAGGTGTTTACCATCAGCTGCTGATGTGATGCTTGTCCCTTGCTGAACAATCCAGAGGCCTTCCATGGCTGAAAGATCAGGTGGTAATTTCTAGCTGGGGCTCAGTCAATGTAGATCAAGCAGGAACATCTCCTTAGAAGTTAGAAACCATGAGGACATTTGAACTCCTTTTTCAAGCTACCAATTTAATTGAACACTTTTCTCCTCTGTGCTGGAACTTCTGAGGACAGTAACCACTGGAATCAAATCCCAGGACAAGGAGGCTGTGCCTGAATGGATCCAGCACTGTGATTTCACTGTGTTGCTTTGCTCAAATGCAAACGTCTATGTTAATTATATAGCGGTGAACAAACCACTTTCTTAATAGGAAAATGCAAATAAAACTGAGAGGAACCTGTTCTTCCATCCATGGGAGAAATCAAAGCACAGGTTTGGATTGGAACTTACTATAAATACAATTCTATTGTTTATAATTTCTATTCAGAACACGAAAAGAAGAAATCTTGTTTCAAGCACATGGAAGTGGTGTGCTCCATCCCTTCTCGCTCTCTGCTCCACCCCAGCTACTACCACAGCTTTGGAATCACAGAGGATTACATCATCTTCGTAGAGCAGCCCTTCAGACTGGATATTGTCAAAATGGCAACTGCTTACATCCGAGGTGTGAGCTGGGCTTCCTGCCTTGCCTTTAATAAGGATGATAAGGTATTTCTCCTAATGCTGAGCAGTGGAGCCAGGCAGGCCAGGGACCTCTTCCACACTGTTCTGTTTGTCCTCTGGTTCATTAATTTCAGTAGTGCCACATTTTTTTTAAACCCTTGGCTTTCATGTTGCACAGTTTTTTAGAAGAAATGTCACAAATAAATATGCACCAGCACAGAGCAGCACAGGGACCCTCAGCCAAGGCAGATTTATTTCACTTAAGAAGGGAGCAGGGGATTTTCCAGGTTTTACTGGAAAAACTTCAATCCTCAGCCTAGCCCAAAAGTAATTTGCCATAGTAAAAGGAGCTTAAAGCTCTTCCTCACTCATTTTACTCCTGCATTTTTTGGTCTTCAGGTTGGAACCTCTTGTCTCCTGGCAGCAAGCCCTGAGTTCCTAATAAGCTTCAGTAGAAACAGACAGTGATTAGAATGTTGATGGTTACCATTAGAAAACAGTTTTCTAAATAGCTATTTGCTGACTATGAATGGTTTTCAATAATGTTTTTTATCTTTCAGACTTGGTTTCACTTTATAGACAGGAAGACTAAAAAAGAAGTGTCCACCAAGTTTTACACAGATGCTTTGGTGTTTTTCCACCATATAAATGCTTATGAAGAGGATGGCCACATTATTTTTGATATTATTGCCTATAAAGACAACAGTTTATATGATATGTTCTATTTAAAAAATCTGAACAAAGACTTTGAAGAGAAAAACAAGCTCACCTCCTTCCCAACCTGCAAGCGATTTGTCGTTCCTCTGCAGTATGACAAGGTAGAAAGAAATGGCTTTTTAATCTGTTCTTTGGTCAGTAATTTAAAATACATCAGTGTGAATAATGGGTGAATTATTAGTTGCCAGCCCTTATGTGCAAATTCCTGATTCTGTGATACAGAAAACATGCAGGAGGTTTGTTTTTTGTATGCATTGTGAGCAATGGCAGTGAGCAGCTGGACACGATTATGTGAATCCAGGTTCTGACACCATCTCTCACGGAGAGCAGGGCTATTGAGAATATGTCACTTCTTACCAGTGAGATATTTGTTAAATGCCATCAAATACAAGCAGATATATCAGCTTGGCTGCTGACTGCAAGGGCATGTGTGAGGCTTTTCACAATCTGTTTATTGCACTTTACTGGAAGCCTCCATTTAACACATGCACACTCCCACCTGTTGCAATGGTTGTATTAAAATTAAAATAGTTCATTTAAGTGTGAGATATACCAGGAAGAGAAAAGATTTTATCTCTCAGTTTAATTTAAAACATCATTTTACATCATTGTTTTTATACTGCCCAGAAACTTGGGCAAGTTTGTGCCTGATACTTTTGCAATGGGTATTACTTTTTCTTTCTACATTCTGGAATCTTGCTGCTTTGTTCATGTCTCAAAAACAGCTCTGCAGCTGTGACAAAGGATGCATTGGATCACACCAGCTGTTCCAACTACCCTGCAATCTTAAGAATTCAGCAGTAGTATAGAAAAAAATGTATTATACCTATTTTTGCACTTGATTTTTAGCAGGTGCAAAACCCTAACATTGGTGACTTTTAGTGGGAATTTGAGACCTAATTCTTTGAAGCCTATCTTCATTCATTTAATTCAGAAATTTGTTGTACTGCTGGAATATAGCTATGTATCTAAACCTTTCTAAGGACTCAGTGTGATTCAAAATGATTATTCTATATTACAATGCTCTGAGTAAAACGATTTCTAATGAAAACCTCTGAATGTTATCAGATAAACACCGTAAGAAGGATCTTCTTAAAACTTCATTATTTGCTTAATCCCCAAATTGTTTATAATAATATGAAACCTGATGAAAAATCTAAATTAGAAGTGTATTCTTAGAGGCACAAGATTTTTCAGTGTATGTGTCTTTCAGGATGCTGGAGTAGGTTCTAATTTAGTCACACTTCCCTCTACTGCAACTGCTGTAAAGGACAAAGATGGGAACATCTATTGCCAGCCTGAAGTACTGTGTGAAGGTGAGACACAATCATCCTACAAATCTCCAATACATTCTCCTACACACCCATTCTAGTAATGCCTCATGGCTGCTCTATATGTGAGATCCTCATAAAGCCAAGGAAAAAGACACTTTTAATGAACATGCTCGCTGTAGGCATTGACAGTACCTTTCTCTTCTTGACTTCCCTCCTCTGGGTGTATCCAGTAATACCTGACCCTGGACCTCTCAGATATGTATTTATCAAGACTGAAATCCTTTAAATGTCTCGTGTTACATCAGTTTGGTAATAATGCAGGATTCCAAGTCCGGTCTCACAACTATTAATGTGGCTTGCAAATCTACCTGTTGCAAGAGTCATTTTAGTTAAATAGGTCTGTTATAAATAGTACCTTCAGGTTTTGCTGTATTTTTATAAAGACTGCCTTTGAAAGCAGATTTTTAACCTTTTTTTCAGGGGATGATAAGAGGAGTATTAAAGAGTAAATATTTACCTAAAGTGAAAGTAATGTCTTAGAATGGTAGGCTCCAATTTTATCTCAGTTGTTCACGTATTTATGAGGGAAAAAAAACAAACCTTCATAAATTCCAGTATAATGAATCTCTAAGAACACAAAATTGGAATATTTTGAACTGAAACCCCTGGCTTAATTATATTAATATCCATCTTCAGCTTCTTAGAAATTCAGACATACAAAATCTATGCAACATCTTAATTAAATAGTGTCAAGGTTTTCCACAGGGCAAAACTTCCTGAAGATTGGTATGTGTAAATGTACATTTGAGTTATTTTTCTTCACTTGTTCCTAAGTCTTGAACTTTATTTTACCCAGGGATAGAGCTGCCCCGCATCAACTATGGCTACAATGGCAAAAAATATAAGTATGTCTATGGAACCAAAGTCCAGTGGAGTCCAGTCCCTACAAAGGTATCATTAACATTTACAGAGTCAGTGTTTTCCCATTCCTGGGTCATTCCCATACAAAGAAAGATGAGAAGCCTAAATTCTTATAAGGGTAAGCTCATGTTGTACCATTTCCCTTATAAAGCTTTAATAAACTCAGGCTTCTTTCTCCAGCTTTATATTCCCACAAGGTCTCTTGAACAGTTACTGAGGCCCTCCCTTTTCTGCTCTCTTGGGCTGAACCTTCTGTATTGTGCCAAGAGCTACAAAGGAGGGAGCAGGAAGAAGTGTTTGACAGATGTAACTATTTAATGCTTTTTTACTTTTAGGAAACCTAACTAAAAAAATAAGATACTGCAACACTATCTAATAAATTTTAAATACTGAAACAATATCTAATTTTTCAGAAAGCTTTGTATTTTACTGGCTAGTTCCTTATTAGAGAGTAGCAAATGCTTTGTTTACCTGTGCATGATGCCAAGTCTTCAGGAGACAGCCTAGATTACAAATAGATTGAGATGAAAAGCATTAATATTTGAAGGTAAGAATATTCCACAGAGAAACTCACTCTTCACAGTTCTTGTTCTGTGACTACAAGGCAGCACAAATTGAGGTCACTGTTGGTTCTTGTATATAATTACCACAACTGATTACAAAATAAAGCTGGATTTCTGCATGATGCAAGAAAATTTATTGCAGCACATCTGACAAAAGCTCAAACAAATCTGCAAGTTTGTGATTCCCAGTGTAGATAATCCCTGATTGACTTAAATATAACAAAAGGTGCTATTAGGAGATTTTTTTCACATCAGTTGCAGTTTAAAGAATGCAAGCACAACAACAACCACGTGTAATCCTTAGGTGAAGTCTGTCAGGGAAATTGCTGTCATCTTGGTTAGAAAAGAGAATTCTTCCAAAATCTTCCTCCAGTAATTGGAATAGTTTCACTTTTGTGTAAATATATTTTTTGGCTAAAGATCAAGAGGGAAAAGAATAGAACTGCATCTCTATGGGTAGAGAAAAGGCCTTAATGGAATTGAACTGAAAATGCCAGGCATCCCCTCTGGCAAATGGTTTGGCCACTCAGTGAGATGAAAATCCACATCCTGTTCCTTCAGTAAGTACCAGTGTCTGCCCCACTGGTTTAATCTTTAGCCCTCACTATGGATAGCCTTTGCTCTGGCATATGTACCCTACTGCACAACAGAAGGCCTGGAGAAATAGGGAAAATAATTCACAAGATTAGAAAATGGCAAGCTTAAATCCTGCTCCTGCTTTGCTACAGAACAAATGAATTGGCACAAGTCAGATGTTCTGGGCCTTGGACCCTGCAGTGAGGGCTTTATTTACACTGAAAATCTTGTGATCTGTTAGTATTTGTAAACTACTGAAAGCCCAGAAGTGAAAGGTGCAATCATAATCTAATGAAATGAAATGAAAAGAACATTGTGTGATTATGCAGCCACTAAACATGACTCCAAAGTTCAACATTCTCCAGGTGTTTCCTTCTTGGGATGACACTTGCCTTGTTGCTCCTTGACTCTTAGCATTGGTGCCCCCTGCCAGCAGTCTGTCCATGTTGTACCTTTGCAAAAAGCCACTCTTGGGATCACTGACATTTTTCTTTTCTGGTCACAACAATTTAGATTGCAAAATTTAACACCCAGACAAAGGAAATGCTCCACTGGGGAGAGGACCACTGCTGGCCATCTGAGCCCATTTTTGTTCCCAGCCCTGATGCAAGAGAAGAGGATGACGGTAAAATAATGCTGGGGTTACATGAGTTTTGATTTAAATCTTACAAGTTTCATTGTTCTTAGTCAGGAAAGCTGCATTCATGCTTCTACTGTGAGATTAAAGTTAGCTCCAGCCATTTTACTCCTGCAGTCAAAATAAAAAGGCAACGATAGACCAAAATCAGCTTGTGTAATGTCTCAACATAGCCATAAACAATAAAAACAGTGGCTAGGACTTTCCAGAGAGCCATTCAGAGCTGGATTTATCCACAGTGGGAACTCAGTGATGTTACTAATGAGAACATAAAGTGGCATTGCCAGTATCCCTGGAATCTCCATCCAGTTCTGTTTATGGGTGACCTCTTGCAAAGGCAAATGGCAAATAGGTAAAAGGATGAGCCCCAAAACTGCCAGGCACAGTTTGGTGTTGGTTTGCTTTTTTTCCTTCCTAATGAACTGCAGGCAGACCAGCAGAAGGCACGGGAGAGAAGCATCCATTAGAACTCTCAGTAGATTTCTTGATCTAGTAAAGCACTTTGTGTCCTAAAATTCTCTGGAAATAAAAATTGTTTCCTAACAGTGTTAATCTTTTCTGCTTGGTGTAACTATTATCTGCTTCTAATTCTTCATTTGTATGTCACAGGTGTTATTCTAACCTGTGTTGTGAAGACTGATCCAAAGGAACCACCTTTCCTACTTGTCCTAGATGCTAAAACATTCACAGAATTGGGACGAGCTGCAGTAGATGTAGAAATGCATCTGGACCTGCATGGGATCTTTATACCAGAGCAAGATTTGAAGCCTGAGACTGAGTAAAATGCTGTTTGTCTTATTGCACAGACTGAGACAACCTTCTACTGAATGTGGGATAATACCCTTCAGGAACAACCTTCTCTTATGACAAGAAATGACTAATTAATTCAATGTCTTTATATAATCTCTTATAAGAGAGCAATGACTTTTGTTACAAATTATTATATGCACAACTGGTCCATCACTATTGCAAAAGAAGAATTATGAGTGTGAAGTGCTAATGTTGTATGCAATTCTTGGGGCAGGGAATAGGAGCCAAGGGTAGCAAGCAATGTTTTATTTGAGCAGAATAAAGCTTTGTGAGCCAGTGAAGTACAGTATTTATAGGATGACGCATGGCATGAGTCACATGTGTCTGCAGGTCATGTAACTTCCATGGGCTGTTGCAAGACTGCAGCTGCAGTGAAAGTTGTCTCCTGCCAGAAGAACCTCATGGTAAAGTGTATTAATAATTCATGACAGTGTGTTCTCTTGGTGCTTGATTTCTTAAATTCCATCATAACCAAAGTATTACGTTGAGGTGCTACATTTTTCTTATCCAGAATCTAAAATACTCCAGCTTTGCCAATAGTTTCTTGGTGTATTTCTTACTTCTATGTTGACAAAACCAAGTAACTTTATTGAAATAGAATACATGGTTTTATATAGCATTCCATTATACTTTAGTGATTCTCAGTCAAAGCACTTTGTATTTAACACAATCAGTTTTCTTTGAGGAATATCTGACATTTTATGTAACTAGATGATTACATTGGTAAAATAAAAATAATTGTAGTATTTGTTAACATTGCTCTGTTAATAGCAGTATGTATGTATGTGAATGAGGGCAGTGTATTTCTAGCAGAATTCAGACACACATGTGCAACAACTTGTTGAGGGAAAGAGCGAAAGAGCTAATTTAGGCCCTGTCTGAACCACACAGTAGCTGTTGTTGCTAGAGCTGAGCACTTGCTTTATGTCTGCTTAGGAGCATCCAGGTTCTCAAATGGGTTTATCACTGCCTGTACCAGATGCTTCCTAATAAAAGTGCACAACTCTCACTCAGACTCACAATTAAAAAGTACATTTCAACATCAGGTTTATAAAGTGCCAAGTACAGCGTGAGTGGTTTTTGTTACAGGAATGGCATTTCCCAATCCCCTGAGTGTATTTTTCTTTCCCTGTTTGGGGCATTGATTGTTCTTTAAATGAGAGACTTTTTGCTTTGGGTTTTATTTTCCTCTTGCAGATACCTTTACTGTTGGAGGCATCTTTACTGATGGAGAAAACCCGCTGTCTATCCGTCCTTGTCAGGTGTTCATCTGGTCTGTCCGTATCACCACACTGCTCAGGTACCTCTCCCTTTTATAGACATATTCTCACAGTGTCTCTGCTGCTCACAGTGTTTTACACATAGGAAACAGAAGGAAATTATTGTCATTTACTTTCTCCCCATCCCAAGACAATCTGGGCCTTGCTGACATTGGGATTGCCCAAGATGTTTACAGCAGAGCAGGAAGTGAACCCACATCAGCCATGGTTCCTGTTTGCTCTGTAACAACTACAACTCAGTTTCTCTGCCTAAGTGTTTGCACTTTATAAAGAATATACAGGCTATTTATAACGTTAAAAAAAAATAGTTACTGTGGTTCTGGTTAGTCAAATTTTGTAGTTTTGGACATTCAGAAGTTTACATGTTCCATAGAATGGAAATAAACACTTCAGTAAGGTGTGTCTGCAGAAATGGTCACCTTCAGTGTTTTCAAGGTGTATCACGACTAGTTTTTAATAAAACTCTATCTTCTAAAGAAGAAATTGAATTCCACTTTTGTAAGTAATAGGGAACCAGTACTGGAGGGGAACACTGCCAAAAGACACCAGCTCTGGGTTTGTTTCTTTTAACCTGAAAAAGTCTGGATTTAACAAGTGTCCACCAATATTTCTGGAATTATAAGGTGGCAAGGGATCACAGGTCTGACCATTATTATAGATCTTATTTTGACAATTTGTCTCCAGAATTCCTTCTGTAGAACTCATAGGGTTATGTTTTTGGATGATCGTGAATTTGGACACAGGAGTTACTTGGCTTCTGAGGAACTCATTCTTACAGGTAGAGATGACATGATAGGGGGACACTCATCATGAAAACAACCTGTGGTCTAAGAAGGTAAATGTGTTATTTATGTTCATGTAGAAATAATGCAGAAAATCATTTGTAAGAAATTGTCTTGGGGATGATTTTTTAAACAAAATGTGCCATATTCCCTTGGTCAGTATTACACAGGACTTGTTTAGCATCACGTTTGTAGTCAACCTGAATAGAAAAACAGTGATGTAAATTTGGATTGGCCAATCCCAGTATCCTCCTGGGGCAGTGACAATAGGGATAAAACCATCCGGCTAATCACAAATTTGTTCAAGAATGCTTTTAGTGGTTGCAATACTAATCTGATGAAACATTTACCCTGAATATGGTAACACATATCATTTCCAGGCTGACAGCAGCAAAGGGAATGCAGGGTTTTTTTGATGTGGCAACGTGGCACGTGGTAATGAGTGTCATTTGGTTTGCTGCTGACACCCTTCACTGTGAATGGAATCTTGAGGGCAGAAAGGTTTGAGTCTTCTTTTGCACCAATTTAAGGCATAAATTAGCCCAGCAAAACTCATGGAGTTATTGCAATGGCTTGAAAAAACTAGACTGAGTGACTGCAAATAAAAAAATCATATATAGTAGAGCAAGAGAATCAGGCCTTGGTATGCAGCATATAATTACTTGAGAGGTGTTACAAATGGACCTTGGTAGAGTGGTTTGGTTCGTTGTTGTTTTGGTTTTACTTGTTGGTTTGTTTTTTTTTAATCAAGACTTTCATTAAATGGAACAAATAACCAGGTACAATAATTAATTTGTTGTCTGGAAGTGGGTATTATCTGTTCCACCTTGTCCCATTGCCTCACACATGCAGCAGGAGGAAGCAGAAACACTGTTTACTAGGACGAGTTAAAAAACAGAAATACAACAGTGTTTTCCTACATAAGAGGAGGCAAGGAAACACACCAGTGTCTTTCTTTTTAAATAACCAGGCCACTCAATGACAGCTTTTGCAATAATTTAAACCACTGTTCCCCTGGGTATGCAATTACCACAGTATTAATAATAAGCAGTCAAGGTGCAGCGTGCTCTCTGCCTTCATTACCCTCAAAGAGAGCTGGGAACGTGTCCTCTGGATCTGTTGTGCTCTTCCTCATTCTGCACTTGACATCCTGGGTCATTATACCCAAGCCAAAAGTGGCCTTCTAATATTTGTAAATGGGTATGTGTAACAGTAAGTGTTGCAAAGTTGCTGGTGTTTCATGCACATTAACATGGTTTTAGGCCTTCCATCACACCAGGACATGAAACATCCTCTGCTTCTAAGCCCCTTGTTTGGAGCTGCATGGCAAACCTGGAGTGTGGTGCCCCTCTCTGAGGGTTCAACTGCAAGCTGTGCCTCAAAGGGGGCTGTGCACACTCCTCACCAGGCACTGGGTGCGGGGTTTGGACTGCAGGGACTCCATGTGTGGATGTCCCAGCTGCAATCTCCATCTGGAGAACAAGCCAGCATTGTGTCTAGCTTGGAAAGAACAAGGCTGCCTTTGTGGCTGCAGTTGAGGTCACTTCCATTCCAGATACTTTAATTCATTTTCCCAGTGGTAAAATGGAGAAAACCATAAAAAATTAACGAATGATAAAATTTTAAGTTGTCACAGAAATGCAAGTAAGAAAAGCACATGACCCACCACAGCTTTCCTAAATCAAGCCCTCTGAAAATGTTATTGTCCCAATGGAGCAACTGGAGAGCAATGGACAGTCCCTTTGGGTGTTCCACAGCCTGAGAAATCCCAGTCCAGCTGTGCCTGGCAGTGCAGGGAATGCAGGGAGCTGCTGTGTCTGTTTTAGAGCATATCACAGCTTTTGGAACACTTTCACTCAATGCAAATAGTTTCACTGTCTAAATACTGCGTGCTGCTAAGAAAGCAGACGGAATCAAGGCATCTCTTAATGTGCAATTAAGTGTGTTAATGAACAGCCCAAAATTTAGCATGTGAACAGTCCTGAAGGAGATCTTCCTTGTCGGGGCAGGCTGTATTTCCAGTGGGCAGCTGTGGAAAGGAGCACTATAGCAATGAACCTCGCTGTACTTAATTCTCATTCTCTTACTTTTCCTCGTGCTAATGCTGGTTGTGTTCACCTCCAGCACCCAAAAGGGAACAAACAAACAAACAAGCAAATAAAAGGCCAATTTTACAGAATCACAGAATCAATAAGATTGGAAAAGACCTCTGAAATCATCGAGTCCAGCCGATGACCAAACCACCGTGTCGACTAGACCAGGGCTCTGAGTGCCACATCTGCAGGAATGCTGGCTCCACCACCTGCCTGGCCAGCCCATTCCAGTGTCTCATCACCCTTTCCTGTGAAGAAATTCCTCCTGATGTCCAACCTGAACCTGAACCTATGTCCTCTTGTCCTGTTGCTCTTTCCCTGGGAGCAGAGCCCGACACTCGCCTGGCTACAAACTCCTGTCAGGGACCTGTGAAGGGTCACAAGGTGCCCCCCGAGCCTCCTTTTGTCCAGGCTGAGCCCCCCCGGCCGCTCCTCACAGGATGTGTGCTCCAGCCCCTTCCCCAGCTCTGCTGCACACCTTCTCCAGACACGCTCCAAAGCCGAGAGGGACAACATGGACACTGCCGGGGACAACATAGACACTGTGAAGGATCATACGGACACTGTCAGGGATTACATGGACACTGTTGGGGACAGCATGGGCACTGTGAAGGATCACATGGACACTGTCAGGGATTACATGGACACTGTCAGGGATCACATGGACACTGTCAGGGGTTACATGGACACTGTCAGGGATCACATGGACACTGTCAGGGGTTACATGGACACTGTTGGGGACAACACGGACACTGTTGGGGACAACACGGACACTGTGAAGGATCACACGGACACTGTTGGGGATTACATGGACACTGTTGGGGACAACACGGACACTGTGAAGGATCACACGGAGACTGTTGGGGATTACATGGACACTGTTGGGGACAACATGGGCACTGTGAAGGATCACATGGACACTGTTGGGGACAACATAGATACTGTCCAGGCTCACAGGGACACAGTTCTGGATCACTCGGACACTGTCGGGGGGCACAGGGACACTGTTGGGGCTCACATGGATATTGTCAGGAGGTCACACAGACACTGTCCTGGATCACACACACACAGACACTGTCCCGGATCACACACACACACAGTCAAGGATCACAGGGACACTGTCCCGGATCACACACACACACACACACACACACACACACTCTCTCACACACACAGTCAGGGATCACACACACACACACTCTCACACTCACACACTCACACACACACACTCACACTCTCACACACTCTCACACACACACACACACACCAGAGTCAGGGATCTCTCACACACACATATTCACCTACACACACACGCACACTCACACACACACTCACACTCACACACACACACTCACACACACTCACATACACATGTTCACACACACACACTCACACTCACACACACACTCTCACACACTCACATACACATGTTCACACACTCACACTCACACACACACACTCACACACACACACTGCGGTGCCCCGCGGTCGCTCCCGGCGCGGGCCGATGATGCCGATGATGCCGCTGATGCCGGCGGTGCCGCCGCGCGGGCGATGCGGATGATGCGGCGGTGATGTCAGGGGGCGGGCGCTCAGCCATGGTGTGAGGTTGGGCTCTGCGCGGGCCCGGCCCGGCCCGGCTCGGCTCGGCGGCAGCACCAGCGCCCCGCGGACACCCCCGGCACCCCCAGCCGCACCAGCACCATGTCGGGGCCCAGCGCCGTGTCCGACCCGCAGCACCCGGCGCGGCTGCTGCGGGCGCTGAGCTCGTTCCGGGAGGAGACGCGGTTCTGCGACGCGCACCTGGTGCTGGAGGGCGAGGAGATCCCGGTGCAGAAGAACATCCTGGCGGCCGCCAGCCCCTACATCAGGTGCGGGGCCGGGCCGCGCAGGGCAGGGCAGGGCAGGCCGGCTTACATAAGGGGGGGTTCGGGGCCGGCGGGGCAGGGCAGGGCAAAGCAGGCCGGGGTGGGAGCTGGAGGGATCCCGGGAGGGGATGGGAACCCCCGGGAGGGGATGGGAACCCCCGGGAGGGGCTTTGTGGGGTTTGGAGCCCCCGGGAGGGGACGGGAACAGCCGTGTGGGGTTTGGAACCCTCGTGAGGGGACTGGAACCCTCGTGTGGGGATGGGAACCCTCGGGAGGGGATGGGAACAGCCGTGTGGGGATTTGTGGGGACTGGAACCCTCGTGAGGGGACTGGAACCCTCGGGAGGGTCCCCCTGTGGGCACTGGAGCCCCCCAGTGGGATCTGTGGGGACTGGAACCCCCCAGTGGGATCTGTGGGCACTGGACCCCCAGTGGGATCTGTGGGCACTGGACCCCCAGTGGGATCTGTGGGCACTGGAACCCCCCAGTGGGGTCTGTGGGCACTGGACCCCCCCAGTGGGATCTGTGGGCACTGGACCCCCCCAGTGGGATCTGTGGGCACTGGACCCCCCCAGTGGGATCTGTGGGCACTGGAGCCCCCGGCCCGGCCCTGCCCGGGGGGTCCCCGCGGTGCCCTCAGCGCTGACAGCTCCGTGTTTGGGGGGAGCAGCGCCGGGCCGGCTCCTTCCCCTCCTTCCCTTCCTTCCTTCCCTTCCTCCCCTCCTTCCCTGGCTCCTTTCCCCGCTCCCTCCGCAGCAGCCGCCCCTTCCTCATCAAACCCCCCCCCGGGAGCGGAGTGAGGGAGGGACCCCCGGGAAGGGGCTGTGAGTGCGGCCAGGGGGGCCCGGGGTGCATCCTGGGGGGCACATCCCTAGGGTACATCCCTAGGGTACATCCCGGGGTACATCCTTAGGGCACATTCCCGATGGGCACATTCCCGATGGGCACATTCCCGGGGGTACATTCCCGGGGGTACATCCCTAGGGTAAATCCCGGGGGGCACATTCCTGATGGGAACATTCCCGGGGGTACATTCCGAGGGGCACATCCCGGGGTACATTCCCGAGGGTACATCCCTAGGGGCACATTCCCGGTGGGCACATTCCCGGGGGCACATCCCCAGGGGTACATCCCGAGGGATGCCCTGCCCAGCCCGCTCCGTGTCCCTCGGCCGCGCCGAGTCAGCACTGGAGCATCGTTCGCGTTCCCCTGGGTGCCTTCTAGCCAGGTGGTGACCGTGGGCTCTGAGACACATCCGTTTTTTGAATTAAAAAGAAAAAACACCGCGTGGCCCCACAGCGCTTGTGCCCCTGCACCATCCCGAACAGCCCTGGAATTGGCAGAGGTTCGCGGCGTGCCCAGGACGGTGCCGCTCCAGGGAGCTGGGCAGCACGGGCTGCATTCGCACAGTCATGGTTTGTGGGTTGTTTCTGAGGCAGACAGCCTGAGCTGGGGAATCCCAGGGCATGGGAGCCCTGCTGCCCCCGCTGACAGCGCCCTGAGCCCGGGCACACAGCCGGGGAAAAGCGTGACCCTGCCAGGAGATGTTTGGGATGCATTTCTGCATGGCAGAGAGGGTAAACAGGAGCACAAGTGGTTAATTTCAAAGGGGTTTCATTTTTAAGTCCTCTCATTTGCAGGTGCTAAAGATACTAGCTTTGTCTATGTGTGTACAGCAGCAGCAGACCTTCAGTACCACTTACACACAGGATTGTCATAAATCTGTAGCAGACTTTCTGTAATGGTTGGGCATTCCTTCCAGGTGCTGCTTTCTGTGAAGTTGTCATATAATCTGCGTTCTTGCCTTAGGTGAGGATGGGGATTCTTTGTGCTGCTCTCCAAAAAACTGCGACTTTCTGCAGTGTCACATTATCATCTGCTTTTAGGCAAGATGGTATTTTGGGTTACTTAGTACAACTTCATTCTCAAATACAGAAATAACCTAAAAATAAATAGAATATGAAGCTTGTAAATAACTTTTACCCGATGCTGACCACAGACAGACTTAATGAAACAGTTCTCTGCATCGATTGAGCTGGCAGGGCTGAGATATAAAATGAAATAAAATTCACAGAGGGGAAAGATCCACAAGAATTTGCAAAAAAAGACATGGTGGAACCTGTGTACTAACAATAACTTTTTGTCACTGCTTGTCTTGAGAAGCAGGTCTGGAAGACTGGTGGAAGAGAAATCAAAGATGTGAAATTGAAATGAACCATTGGTTCAGGGCTCTTCAAAATGCCTGAATGCTTTGTAGGTCATTGGCTGTCATATTTTAGATGACCATATGCCTGACATTAAGTTTCAGAAGAGTTGCTGTAGGTGGTAAGAGGTCATGTCCTTGGAAAATCTGCTGTTCTACTGTTACAGCAGGATGAGTTTACAGGAAATGTGCATTTTTTTACTGTGAAAAAAAAAAAATTAAAAGACACTGTAAATTATTCTATGGAAAAGTACCTTTTCACAGGATTTCATCTTAAAGTATTGCATTTTGTGAGTCTCTGGAAAATATACCGGGGAAACATGAGTTAATTGTGTGTGAGGAATAAGAGCACCAGACACAACTGCATTAGCAACAAGACTTGTAGTCATTAGAGTTGTGTTTTTTTTAAACTCAGAATTGTTCAGGTTCAAATCCCATGAAGGAACTCATTAACTATGTGTGAAAGTAGGTTACATGCATTAATATATAAATATGATTAAGTGTAGGGAGTTTTTTTTAAAGCTTACTCATGTCTTCTCCTTGGGCTTTCAAGATGTAAAGAACATGTACCTAGTTCTTGTATGGCACATTAAGAAACACCTTTGTATTGCCTACCTCTGAGAGCCTAATTTTTACCTGCTGCCTGTCTCTCTTCTTTTTATCACTCCAGGATCTCTCTCTTAGTCCAGCTGGTCTTCACATTGGGTAGAATTGGTCAGGTAGGTTGCCAATATTGGAGCATTATGTTTCCAGCTAAGGGTAATGTTTCAGTTGCTCTTTTTGAAGATAAAATTAATCTCCACCTTGCACCTAGTCTGTGCAAGTCCCATATATTTTGAATGCTGGTTTTTCAAAGAAAATCTGTTCAGGTTTCTATATAAAGAGTTATTGCAGTAGAGTCAAGAATTTCCTGCCCTTGTATTTTAAGGGTAGCTGATTCCAAAGCGTGCTCTGATACCACAGGCTGTTAGAGTCTCCAAATGCCAATTGATTCAGGTTGCTCTCAGTTGAGAAATTCCAATATAAAGCTCAGAAAAATCCATTAACTAATTTCAGAAGTAAAACTTGGAAGAAAAATGAGTGGTTATATGAAACTTGTAAGTGAAGCAGTGGGAAGGATGAGTTGATGCTGTGTTTTCAGTGTCTGGCTGTGTCATTATGTGCTGTGGCTGTGGGCAAGTTGGTGGGCGAGTTCAGAAACTATAGGGTTTGCATGAAAGTTTAGGGTGTGAGTAGGAAAATAAGTAGGCATGGACTTTGTGAGGGGGTGGTTGGGTGTGAGCAGAGCCTGTGTGTGCTGAAGGATTTGTGCAGCCACAGAGAGAGGAGCGTTACCTGTTTTTTAGTTTTGCATGGAAGCTGTTTGGCTGACTGGTTATGAGTAGGACACTTGTAAATTACAGTGATGTGTTTTCCCTCTAGTTATTTGGCAGCTGGATTATCCATGCAGCTCAAAGATGGCAGCTTCAGTGGGAGAGACAAAAGACGTGAAGGGACCACAGAAACACATGGAATGTTGCTGGTGTTGTGAGTCCCATCTGCCTATCTGGTCCTTAGGGTGGCTTCTGCAAGTAGAGAAAAATAATAAATGCCTGTTTAATTTTTAAGTTTTCAGGCTGTGGGACCAGTAAGACCTTTAATTTTTGAGGTGTTTTGATTCTTGAGATGTTGCCTCAACTACCTAATGCCAAGTGGCTCGTAGCTCTCCAAGGGCAGTGAGGTCTGGGGTGGTTGTATGAATTCCTACGGAGTTTCCTTGTATATATACAGGTTTATCTAATCACTCTGTGTGCCCCTGGAGCAAATCCTGTCATTTACAAAACACAGAAGTCTTCCTGCATATCTCTAACATCTTGTGGTGTGTTCCTGAGCCTGAGAAAACCAGGGTTCCTCAGGAAGAAACTGCCACAGGAGAAAGCGTGGTTTTGGCTCAAAATGATGTTGCCGTGCATCTCCTGGAGTGGTTAACTTGGAGCCAGGTTAGCTCTTGGTTTTCTCTTCTGGAACAAATGAGCCAGAAGCCTGCACTTTTTTTGTAGCACTCTTTGTCCTGGCAGTTGTCCTAATGTAGATCCAGTTCTATTGCCCTGGTTTAATTTATTTAGTTTGAGAGCCTGGTGTAAATTACGGAGTGTAAGAGGGCCTTTCCCAGAACAAACCTTGCTTGCACTGGTAGGTTTGGCCTAAGCTGTAGCACATATCCGCCAACCTTTTATAGGATAGATTTGGTCCAAGTATTCCTGGTATCCTCAGCAGGAGCAGCAGATGTTCCCATCCCAATAGATCTGTCACTGTCTGGCATGACTTGTTCCTGGCCAGCTGAAACTTGCAACTCTAATATTCTGCTCTCTTACTGTCTGCTTGCCTGGATCGCGGGGAGCATGTGGGAACTACCCGAACAAAGAGGGTATTTAAGCTCATATTCTTAGACAAACTTCATGTTGTAACGCAGGGATTGGGCTGCTCTATTAGAAATTAAATTAAGACATTTTTGTTACCTCAGCGAGTTTTGTCTTTGATTTTCACGCGTCTGCGTGAACAGATTACAGATGGGTGTATGTTCCATACTGTTCCCCAAGGCTTTTCCTACTCACTAATGGACCAGTAATCATATTTTCATCTTTTTTCAGATGAGCATAATATAGCTAAACAAGAATGTTGAGTTCAAGGTTAAGTTCACGTTATTTTTTATGTACTTGCTAATAGCTGTAAATTGTAAATGGATTATGGTCAGAAATAACCTGACAGCATTTGCATCTTCTCACTTGTCCTGTTCAACCTTCTGACATCCCTTAAACATTGCAGGCCTTGTGAAACCCTGCACAGTCACAAAACTGTAACCTCTGCCAATGCCAAAACAGATTTCCATGGAGATGTGGTGGGGTGTGCCCCCATCACTGAACTGCTCTTTCCTCTGCGTGCTGGCACTTGGAGCATTTGGAATTGTCATGGGGGCATCCTGCTGAGACACCATCCCTGTGTGAGGGTGTCTGGGAGCATCCCTGAGTGCTGGTGTGAGAAGTGGGACAGGGCAGGTCTTGTTACACCTGTTGGACAATAAATACTGTAGAGCAAGGTCAAGTGGAAGCCAGTGCATGCCAGGAGCTCCTGCAGCTTATTTCCTGGTACCTGTTTGGTTTTTTATTGGCATCTCTAGAGACCTTTTATAATGCTTTAAAAGTTTTTTTTCAATTTGGGACAAGTACTGTAGTCAGGAATACAAACAGCAGCTGGAACTGGGAGGTGTTTGGTTGTCAGGACCCCTTGTTCCCAAGGCCTGGTTTAGCTGAATTGCACTGTGCTTGTGCCAGGACAGTGTTGTGGTAACTGCACTATTGAGGGGGGCTCTAAAGCCATCTTGTCTTCAAAGTTTCTTATGAGAACTTTGTTTCTGTCAGTCTCCTGGGAGCTTTGCAGGCTGCCCTGGCAGTAGGAAGTCAGGAACAGATCAGGCCAGAATTTGCTTCCAGACTTTTAAAGCTGTTTTTTGAATTAGGCATGCTTTTGTTTGGTTTTGATTTTTAAAAAATTAAACTGAAATGCTACCTATTATGTTTTAGTGATAACTGAGTTGCAAAGCCTCTGTGACTTTGAGAGGCAGTAAATCAAAATAGTTGCCTTGGCCAGAAACTCTCTGCCTGGCACGAGTCAGAAGTGCCTACACACGTGTTATGTTTGGATAAGCAGCTGAGGGTCTACAGTGATAAAGGCGTGTTAAAATTTTATGGTTTAAAAAGGGATTTAGAAGTCACTATACCAGGCTTGAAGAGGGAGTTGTTAATTATATTCCTGCTCCAACAAGCCCCTAAAGATGGCCTGAAGGGAGGAAGCCATAAGGCTCTTATCCAGCCCCAAACAGTAAAAAAATACAGTTGGGCTGCTGCTACATGTCAGGCAAAGGTAGAACTGGGAATCAGAGCACCTTGTTTACCCGGGAGAACTAGAGATGAAATTCCTTGTCCTTCCCTTGTATCTGAAGATGTGCAGTTCTTCCGTGTGAGGGGTGAGTTGGGATGGAAGGTGTGGCAGGATGGAGCTGCTTGGGATGTCTGGGTAATTTATACTCTGTAGGTTGCCTTTACACCTGCATTAATTGCCTTGTTCGGCAAGACTTTTTTATTAAAAGAACTATTTCTATTAATATTTTTCTTTGCTTGATTTAAAATGTATCTTATGGCTGGAACAGGACTGCTCTGAAGTTGCCAGTGTGTCTGCAGTTGATGAGTCTGAACTGCCTGATTTGTGTTTTGGGGTTTTTTTGGTGTTTTTTTTTTCTTTGAACCTGTTTTGTTTGTTTTGGTCCGGGCTGCAGTTACAAAAGGAACTCTTTCCTGGTGTGGGCTGACAAATACAAAAAGTAACTAATGGTTTGAAAGGATTTGTTTCTTCACACTCTGTTCAGACTCTTACCTTGTATATTGCACAGATCTTTCTGTCCTTGTGCTGAGTACCAATGTAGCGTTACCTGTGCACAGGGGAGTCTCCAGTCCTGTCTTTGTCTCCTGTATTTTATCTTTGCCACTGCTTAATATTACCAAAAAACCAAAATAAATCACTGTTAGGACAGCTCTGATACTGCTTGTTGCCTATCAAGGAAATATGTTCTTACTACCATGTAGTTCGTGACTGGTTTATGTCCTCAGGCATGTTGGTTTTCATCCCCTGAACAACACAGGCTGCCTAGAGCAGCTCTTGTTTGTGGCCATGGTTCATTCATACTGTGCCTTGGAGACTCCTGTGCTGGTGAAATCTATGTTCCTGGTTCCTTTTCCTCTTGGCTGTCTCATCACTTTCTGTGATAGTCTTGCAGATCTGTTTTCCAGCTCTAGTTCAGGTGCCTCCCTGAACAGCCTCAGCTGTCCCACAATGCTACTCATGCATTTGTAATTTCGTCCATTTGACTTTATACTTATCAGCAGTTATGGAAATCTTTTTCTGACTGTGAAGCTGATTTCTCCCATGTGCTGTAAGGATAAGTGAGGTATGAAAGCCTGGTTAATCCAATTTTTCTCAGTGCGCTCATTGGTGTTTTTCAAATAATGATATTAATAGGTCACAGGAATGTTTAGGTTATTAGAGACATGTTACACAGCATTACATTTCTTAAATATGCTTAATTATAAGTTTAACAGCATGAGTATGGTACTGTACTTGTTTCTTCTAAAAAGGCATTTTTAACATTTCAAAAGCAGAGTTAATTTGAAAAAAGATGTATTTTCAGGTAAGGTGCTGTTCAGTTCCTGGTTTAAAACTATATTCCAGGAATGTCTTCCTTTGCTGAACCAGGTCTATGGCCCAGGTGCACAGACAAGCCAGGGCTGTGCTTTGTGCTGTGCATGAGGTGTGTGACACAAACCAGGGCTGCTCAGCAACTCCTCTGTGTTGCCTGCGTTTGACTTGTTTGTCAGCTCAGCTGGTGCAGTTGCTTGGTTGTTTCCCAAGGTGACTAAAGAAACCCAAAGCTGAATGAACAGGCAGGTCCTTAGTGCTGCTGAGAGCTCCCAGGGTCCGTTCTTGGGCACTGTTTGTGGGGTGTGTGTTCTGTCTACTTAGGGCTAACTCACATGTTTAGGCAAGACACGCTGGTTGAGGGTAGATTTCCAATTTAGATTACAATCTAGCTCTGGATGAGCTCAGTGTAATCAGAGTAATTTCAGATTTTCAGGGTAAACAAGCTCTTCATTGAGCAAAGCCCTTGAGCCTTGTATATGTCCCCTGAGCTGCTGCTGCTGAAGGAATTGCCTTATTCTCTTTCTTGTGGAGAGGTGGGGAAGCCACATTTTTGCCTGACTTCAGCTTTCCAATAGGTGAAAAAATTAGGTTGTTCCTAGTTTTTGTTTCTCTTAAAGCAAACAAAGCAACATCTGCAGGTTTTTGTGCTGAGCTGTTAGGTGGACTGCTTTGCCTTGAGATGTGATGTTGCATTTACAGATAATCTTAAGGAGAGAGACACAGGAGAGACATAGAAGAGGCATAGCCAAAATGCTCTGAGAGCTGGCACCCTTTGCAGGGTGTGGTGAAGACTGGCTTTTATGTGTGGTGCTAAAGGCCAGGGTGCGACCTCAAAGGAAACCTTCTGATTTGGTTGTAAAATATCTTTTTGGAGGGTGGCAAGTGGGTGGAGTGAACTGCTGCATCATGTTTTTATGTCTGACCTGTTTAATAATGTGATTAATAAGGAGGTTTTTTAGCATGTGGAAAGATCAGCTTTCATGGGAGAAAATACTGCAGGGATAAAGGCAGACAAGTGAAAAACTTCACTATTAAAATGGTCAGTCCTAAGTAGAACTTACTTAGATTTAACATGGAAAGCTTGTACTTGAAAGACTTGAACCTACATTGGGAAGCCCAGAACAGTAGGACACTAAACTGACCTTCTGTTTTCACGAAAAGCAGATACCTTAAGTTTTCCCCTTACTGATGCAAAATCTCCAAGTACTCACTTGCCATTTCAGGGACTGAGTCATCCTTGTGAGCATGTTTTAGGTTTGGTGCATGTCTTTGCTGGAAACATTTGTTGGAGGTACAACTTCATTTTAAAACACTAATGCTCTCTGGAGAAGGCCAGAACACTGGTGCAGGTAAAGGATATATCATCACACCCATTTTATTACTCCTTGGTGTGGAAGGATGGCTTTGCTACTTCAATATTAAGGTTTGTTGGTGTGGCAATACTGGCAAAGCTTGTGTAGACTAGCCTTTATGGTTAATGTGGAGCAAAATCATTAATTTGGGAAGACAGCTCCTTTCCAAGAGGCAAGTGTCTCCCTTGGCTCCTGCAGTCTGGTTCCTGACACCCTGCTATGGCTGTAAGTAGGTCAGTAAACTGCATTTGCAGCGCCATGACATGAGAGCAGGTAAAAGTTTTGTGTTGCAAAGCATCAAACCCAAAGTGTCTGTGTCTTGTTTCCCAGATTTTTCAATTGCTGTTCCCTGTAAATACAAACCTGCTTGAGGTGGATGTGGTCTGGAGCACTCTCACAGCACAGGCTTTGCAGACAGGTGTTTTCCTTGCCTGTTCAGGTACCAATATACCAGCACTCTAAGATGAAAGCATTCCAAGAGCTGTGTTCTTGTTCTCTTTGTAACTTACGCCACCATGGTAAAAACACATCAGTTACCTTTTCTTAACAGTTTACAAATAAGGCAGAGATTTTAAAGATAGACATAATTCTCTGGGAATAGGTTTGACTCGCAACAGTGCTCTCAGAGGGGCTAACTAAGGTTGAAAGGATGGTTGTGTTATTCTTCGTTTTGCTCTTATAAATGACAGTAAGTTGGAAGATCCATCTGAATTTTAACAGGAACTGTGGACAGTCTTAATTTACCTGTTGGTTTGCTGTTTGTTTGTTTATGGGGGGGTTTATTATTATCTGAATATGTTTTATGCCATTAGATGTGAATTATCACGCCAGCAATATCAACATCTACTCTTAAGCCCCTCTTTTTGTTTTAACAATTCACCTTTCTTACGTCGCTTAAACATAGAAGAAGAGGTGCTGAAACTTTTTTCCTCATTCTGCCTCATGTAGTGTCATTTGAGATGACTCATTAGGATTGTATTCCTTAAGTGATGTGGAACAGCAGATTCTAAATTTGTCACACAGACAACATCAAAACACAACATCAACCCAGTTGTTCTTATGCCACTTGCCCAAGGTGTTATGTGTGCCAAGCAGTTTTCCTGATGAGGTGCACAAGTTTTGGGTGGATGTTGAGCATTTATAGAACACTATTTATGTTACTGGAAGCAATTTCATCTTATGGTGATGATCTTAATTAGAAAATGGAAAATACTGTTTTTCAAACGTGTGGAGTCAACCTGCTCCAAATTAAATTACTTGAGAAAACAGGACAAAGAAGTTGCCTTGTTTTGT
The DNA here is from genome assembly GCA_035221455.1 of Xenops minutus. Taxonomy (NCBI): domain Eukaryota; kingdom Metazoa; phylum Chordata; class Aves; order Passeriformes; family Furnariidae; genus Xenops; species Xenops minutus. The sequence continues at coordinate 15,910,897 of JAWWEE010000018.1, forward strand.
TTCCGCCAGCTCTGTGTGCATCTCAGCTGTATTTCCTTCTAAATCTTGATGTTCTGGTCTTTCCTCTGAATTCAGGAAGACTGAGGCAGCCTTTTGTCTGTGGTTTGGCAGCTTGGAGTGCTTTTAAAGTAATTAGGAATGTTGTCCACAGTAGGAAGCTGTCACATGCAAGTGTTAGAAGCAGCTGTGCTGCAGCTGGGCCCATCTCTGCACCTTGGATTGCTGGTTGCCACTTCCAGCTTTCAGCCACACAAATGGCAGGCTGAATAAATCCCTTTGAGGAAGAGTGTGGTGGAAAGAAAGCATCCTGCTCCTGGAATGCTCACAGCCTGGGAAGCCTCTGCTTAAGCGTATCTAGGAACTTACTTTCTAAAGTGACCTTTGATAGAGGTCCAGGCTTAAATGTCTCTCCATGTGCTGCCCACTCTATCTTTCTGAACTGGGAGCAAAGGTGTTTTGAAACGTTCTCCTTCTGTCTGTGTGTGTTATGCCAGGGATGCCCAGGCCTCGGTTTGCTGGCCAGGTGTGGCTGCAGGTCCCAGGTGGTGCTGGGTGATGCAGGAGGAGATGTAGCTCCTTGCCCTCTGCTTACATACCTCCTGCTTTCCTCTCCTCATTCAGCTCTCTTTCCATTAGACTCAGTTTTCTTTCTTAGCCTTCTCCAGCCCCAAACCTGGCTATGATATGTCCTTGCCTCATGTTTTCCCTCCCCTCTTCCCAGCAGCCAGTTGCTGTCCTGCAGTGCGTGACGTGAATGACAAGGAGCACCTCCAGCTGCCTTTGGGAATGGCTCCTGTGTCATAGCTCAGAAATATTGGTACCAAAATAAATAACCTTGTAGTTTATTAGCTAGTAAATTGAAGTCATGTGGCAGATAGATAACTATTGCTTCCCATGACAGCTGATAGGAGCAAAGCTTAGGCTGAACTGGGATGCATTTGCAGAAGGTGAATGTTTGCCTACATACAAGTGTGTGTAACTGAAATAGTATATTTTGTTCTCAAGGTTATTTTTCTGCTTTGAGCTTGTGTTTTGGGCTTGCATCAGGGGCTGGGTCATTTCTTTTCTAATTACCAACTGTTGATGCCTGAAAAAGTACACAGTAATTAGAACATCTAGCCTGATAAGACCCAAAAGCTCCAAACAACACTTTCTTGTTACCAGGAAGTCAGTGTAAAGTCCACGCAATGAGGTGATTTAGCTTGGGTGTGTGCAGGTGATGCTAAGATGAAAGTTAATGATAAATAGCACTAGGCCTTCCCCTAATCTCCCCATTAGTGCTGGCATCAACATGTTTATTACATGCCTTGGGCCTGTTTTAAGCCCCACACTGTGTTCGCCTGTCCAGGTTCTGTGTAGATACTGCTGTGTGTTTGACCATATCAGCTACTCACAGGTACATAGGAGGTCCAGGTACCATCCAGCTGCCTCTCTTTTCTGCTGGAGGAAGCCACGTGCTGCAAACCTTGATGTATGTTATGTTAAATTAAAACTCAAAACAGTTTCATCCCCGGAAACAAGATAGAGCTTTCATTACAAACCAGGAAACCTGAAAATCAAGTGTAAATGGAGGTTGTAGTGGTATAAATTAAGGTAGTTTGAACAGATTTGAAAATGTGTGTAAAGAAGCCTTTGCTCTGTGTTGGAGTGGAAAAGGCCTGTTAACCTGTGTGTATATGCTCTGTGACTCCTCTGGAGTTTGTAGGCAGCATAAATGCACATTCCACAGGCAAGGATGGCTCCAGTTGAGGTACACGTTTGTGTTGCTGGGGATGTACATTTGGGTTGGAAGTTTCCAGCTCACATGTTGTAAATCAGTGTCTGCTGTTGCAGCACACACTTCCGTGGGAGTCATGTAATTTTCCTAATCTCCTTCCAAGTGTTAGGAAATAAACAATTTCCTAATCCATACCCTTTTGTTGTTGTTGTTTGTACCGTAACTTGTGCTTACAAACACTGAGAGAAACAGCTTCATCCCTCCTTCAGCCAAGTGTTCTGCAGAGTGGAAAGGGATGTGAAGACAAGACCACAGATATGATTAACTAAAGGGCTAAAATTACCATCCTTATTCACACTTGAAAATAGCTCCTTACAGACTGAGGTTTTATTTGATGTGAGTTGTAGCTTATTTTGTGAGAAACTAATTTGTGCTGATATGAGTAAGTAAAGCAGAATCTGCCCTTAGCTAAGTCCTATTTATGTTTGAGTGTGAGTGTGGGTAGCAGAAGGCTGTGACAAACTGGACACTTGCAGCTTAGCAAAGCCACAACTCTTCACATTAAGAAACTAATTCCATCTAAGAATATATTCAAATTAATGTAAAAGTGCTTTCAGGGCTTTTAAGTGCTGGGATATAGATGTAGATGTATAAATATACACAGAGGTAATGAAACAAGTTTTCTGGTCTTTATATAATGCATTCTTCATTGCCTAAAGTGTGGAAAAGATGTTCAAAATGGTCTTTATTAGCTCTCATGGCTGTTTGCACCAGACTGGTGGACACTGCTCATTTTTGAACACTTAAAGTTGTCTTTCCTAGAAAACAGTGTTTGCACTTAGAGCTGATAGAAAGTGAAGTGTCTGCTGCGTTATTATTTCCCCATCTTTTCCCCCAGTCCCCTTCCTTGCTGTTCAAGGGCACATCACAGTGCTCCTGGTATTTTTAAAGGAATTGCTCATAAGTGAAGTGTCCACTGATGTAAATGAATATTTAAAGCTCTGCTGAGTGGCACAGGGGCTTTTCCTGCAACTCTGAGCACATGGCTTGGTTACAGCCAGGCATAGCATTAGGCTGATAACATCATAAACTACACAAAATGGTAATGCAGTCCAAATATTTGTGCTGCCAGTGAATATTCTGATCACATCTGCTCACTTTAATTATTTCTTTCTTGGTAATTTTTTTTTGTTTGTTTTGTGTTTTTTCCTACCTTTAGCAAAGGAAATTCTTGTGTTTCATCTGTCAGCAGAGCTGCTGTTCAGTTGGAAGCTCTGTTGTGAGTGAAGTTTTTGAATGCTTGTGATGAATGAGCTGGGATAAAAAATACTTTGGCTCTTTGATGCCCTGGGTCGTTTGCAGGACTAAAGTATTTGTGCAGTTTGGAAATGCGATGAGCAATATCAGAGACCACATGTTCATCCTTTCCATGCTGGTTTGAGGGACAGTTTTCACATCACATTGGAAGGTTTTAATATCCCTGTTGTAGCTCAAGTGATCCACAGGTAGTGTTTATTTCTCCAGAAAACTGAGAGCAAACAATGCCCAGATTTTGAGCTTTTTTTTTTTCTTTTCTCCTCTCTTAGGACAAAACTGAATTATAATCCTCCAAAGGATGATGGCTCAACGTACAAGATTGAACTTGAAGGGATATCTGTTGATATCATGAAAGAGATACTAGATTACATCTTCAGTGGGCAGGTATGGTATTAAAAAGAACTAGGCCACAGTTGGACTATTGGGCAAAATATCTTGGGTTTTAACACTGTCCTGAAAGATGAACCTGTTGAGGTTTACAGTTTTGTGATGAAACTTCTGCAGAGCAGGGCTGTGCAGGTGAAGTAGAGGCAGGAGGCTCAGGAGTTGTCTCTACTCTTCTCATGCAGCAGGGGAGGACTTTAAAATTTAGAGTCAACATCAAATCCTTGTATTGAAATTGGTGGCTGCCTTCAGTAACCTGCTTTAAAACATGCAGCCTTTGTCAGCTGTGAAAGAGAACTGGCTTGGTGGCTGTAGGGATTGAGACCCCATCATGGGGCACTACAGTACATCAGGTATCCTCCCTCAGTGCCCTCGTGCCCACCTGTGTGGCCTCTCCATGCTGGCACTGCCCCCCTCACATCTGTGTGCCAGGAGCCCTAGCAGGAATTAGAGTTGGTGCGTCCAGTTTATTGGGAACCAAACTGGGATTGCGGAACGAGTTTGACTTCCAGCAGAAAAAGAAAAGGCGGATGTGGCTTGAAATTATTTTCTGGACATGCATTTTTAAAAAAATTACTTGGGTATTGCAGCAAAACTCATTTTAAGTTCCCAGATGAGATGAACAATTTTATGGTTGGTTTCTTCAGGCGCAAAATTCTGCTCGACACCTTCTGTCAAGAAAATGCCTTTCCATCCCTGCGTTAATTTATAAAGGGGTAGCAGTCATAGCAGTTTCTCCTAATTTTTACACTGGCTTTAATATTCCATTTTTCAGCCACTGAGATTGAGTGTAATGAATGCGGGCATGTCATGGAACAAATGAGTGATAGTAGCTATAACTTCTAAATTAATTCTTGCAGATCAGGCTAAATGAAGAAACTATCCAAGATGTGGTACAGGCAGCTGATCTCCTGCTGCTTACAGACTTAAAAACTCTCTGCTGTGAGTTTTTAGAAGGTTGCATAGCTGCTGAGAACTGTATTGGTATTCGGGACTTTGCACTGCACTATTGTTTGCATCATGTTCACTACCTTGCCTCAGAGTATCTGGAAACTCACTTTCGAGATGTCAGCAGCACAGAGGAATTCTTGGAACTGACTCCTCAAAAACTGAAAGAAGTGCTGTCCATGGAAAAGCTCAATGTTGGAAACGAACGATACGTCTTTGAAGCGGTGATTAGGTGGATTTCTCATGATTCAGAATCCAGAAAGGTCAGGACATCCAAATGTTTGTATTTTGAATGGGGGCGCAAATTGGAGTGTTTCTTCTAATCAGTGGGAACTTGAAATAGACCCTGTTTCTTTCAGGACTAATCTTGCACTTATGGAATTAATTGAATTTTGCTTGAAATGCAGACCGTGGGATTGAAGTAAAAGGGTGAATGATAAGGTTATGATACATCATCTGCTGCCTTTATTATTTGATAGGCAATAAGAAAAAAGTACCATTTTGGGATTTGATGATATAATTCTGTTTTTGTGGAGAGAAAGCAAGTAGGATGTATGTAGAGAAACCTCAAGGGCTTGATGCATTTTTTAGTACCATTGTGCTGTGTAGTTTGTTATTACTTCCAAACACCAAAAGCTCTTTAAGTGTTTGATAAATACAGAAGCACCTGTACGTGTGGGTGCCCCGGTGCTGCTGTGCAGACCGTGGGTGACTTCCTGGCATGGCCCTCGTCCCTCAGGTTCACATGAAGGATGTCATGTCAGCAGTGTGGGTGTCGGGCCTGGACGCCGCGTACCTGCGGGAGCAGATGATGAGCGAGCCGCTGGTGCGGGAGATCGTCAAGGAGTGCAACAACATCCCCCTGACCCCTCCCCAGCAGGGAGAGGCCATGCTGGCCTCCTTCAAGCCCCGCGGCTACTCCGAGTGCATCGTCACTGTCGGCGGGGAGGAGCGAGTGTAAGTGTGCAGTGGCACCTCAGCTGGGTCTGCTGTTGGGGATTCCATGGCAGTCTGAACACTGCAGAGAGAGAACACGAGCACCTACTGCTCTGTCACTGAAGTTTGGTTTAGCTTGGTCAGACACACTTACATACCTTTGGAGTGATTCAGCAATAAGTAGTTATTTTGTTTCTGACATTCAGCGTGTAGTAAACTAAGAGTAGGATGTGTTGTTTGTTCAGTAAGTGTTGGCTGCTTGATTATTTTTTTTGAAATTAATAGACTTTACTTAAGCACAGAACGCTGGAGCAACACCTTTCTGATGGTCTGAAAAGCATCTATACCAAAACTTCAAAGCAGCGAACCTGTGCTTTAACTGTTTTGTTTATAATAGCTGTGATTCAAAAAACCAAGCCATTATTGGTCCATCTGAGCTGCCAGATGAGAATTCCTGTTCTACACAATAATCCCTTTCTTTTCTTGAGTACCCCCTGCAGCAGGGAGGAAGGTTCTGTCCTGTTTAAATGAATTTAGGATTTAGATGTTAGCTCTTTACAGAAGTGTAGGAAACCACTCAGATAACATGCTGCATGTCAGCCTGTGAATCACTGTACTCAGACATTACTAATACACTCTATCAGTTATTTTTAGCTGTTCAAAGTTCATTAAAAAGGTTACAGAAAGGTACAATAGGAATGAAGTGCAGCTGCTTTTTAGGTCCCCAGTCTGTACAAACTCAATTTACATGTTTGGTTTGTGGGTCTTCCCCTTACCAGGGAAATGCCACATGTGATGAATATATAGGAAAACATGAAGAAACAAATGTTGGGCTCAAGGTGTTAACAGTGAACTCGTAAAACTCTGTCTTGTCTTTCTGTTTTTGTTTGTTCCCTCCCCACCCTGTGTTCAGATCACGGAAACCAACCTCAGTGATGCGGTGTATGTGTCCTCTTTATGACCCCAATAGACAGCTCTGGATTGAACTTGCTCCTATGAGTATTCCAAGGATCAATCATGGAGTATTGTCAGCAGGTAAAGGGGAACTTTGTCTTTTTAAAGTCAATATTTATGAAAACTTACCAGTGCCTCAAAATCTGAGATACAGCTTATGATGATACATTTTCTGTAAGATTGACTGCACTGGGGTTATTTCATGCTTCCCCTTTGTCTGCCCAAAACTGTACTTGATTCTGTGAAAATCCCTGTCATCTGAGTGTCTTAAAATCACTATTCCTGCAACATTTTGTGGGAATCTGCTACATCTGTCTCTGCAGGAATATTTCATGTTTTAAGTAAATTCTAGTTGCTGCATCACTGAATATGTTGAACAGTATCTGCAGGGGTGGACTGGAGGCAGATATAAGTATGTGCTTTGCCTTCTCCAGTCCAGAGTCTGACCTGTGACTGGTCTGCAGCTCTTAGTGAATTCCAGGATACAGCTCCAGTCATGTTGTCTTGCTCAGTGTACACGTGTGAGTCCTCTTTCTAAGATCATGTTACATTTTGTTTTACAGAAGGATTTTTATTTGTGCTTGGTGGTCAGGATGAAAACAAGGGAACGCTAAGCTCTGGAGAGAAATATGATCCAGACACCAATTCATGGAGTTCCTTACCACCAATGCATGAGGCAAGATCTCTATCTAACTGTTGGGATTTAAGTTTTTACTTTGGCAAAATGTTCTTTTTCTTCTGCAAAGTTTTATTCTGAATCTTCAGTCGCATCTTACACATTCGAAATCATGCTGCAGACTGACTTCCTTTTATATCCTGTTGTTGTTCTTGTGGTCTGATGCTGACTGCTGGATCTGGAAAAACTAAACAGTTGGTGAAGAGCTAACTGTAAGATGAACTGCAAAGTTTCAGGAATTTGATAATGCCTCAGTCATATAGTGTACTTAATGTGCTGCGTTTGCTGGCCTTCTAAAACAAGAGAACTCTGAGATGGACAAAGGGATCGAACTGTGCAGAAAACATGGACAGAGGACTGGCCAACATACAGAACTTGGCTTGCACAGACATACTTAGGTTTGGTTTGAGTTAATGCTTCCTTCTTCATACTTACATTCCATCAAAAAGTAACAGTTTGTTGTTTGTAAACATAAATCCTTAATACACCTGTGGTTTTATCTTCCTCAATCAGCACAGGGTGTTTATTAAGCAATTGTTTGCCACAGGATTTTCCTCTTTGCAGTCTCTGGTTGGCAAAAGCTTGTAGTTTGGCTACATCTGTAGTTATGATGCATTAAGTTTCCTGCTTATTAAGAGTAAGACTATGCTATGTGATGTTTCCTGTTTGCTGGGAGGCTGAGGGTAGTGTGCCCAAACATACAAAACACAAGAGCTGCCTTTGCACAGGTAATTGCTCAGTTTGGCTGCTGTAGAGACCTGGTGGTCATCGTGGAGACCATCCCTGTGCAAACTGAAATACAGCCTAGCTCTGGTTTTAGATTTCTGTGTGGTCTCTTTGGCTTTTGCTGCTCTGCTTTTTTTTTGCTTTTTTTGCCTTTTTTTCCTTTTAATACCCTTTGTTTAGTTTAGTTGATTAAATTAATAATCTTATGCTAGGGCTTAGGATTTCACCATAAAGAACCAAACCCAAACCAAAACCCAGGCATAATACCAATAGCACTTTGCAGACAGATATGCTGAAAAATAGGATTATATTGATTTATGCACAGTGGCAGTTACGTTTTACAACATTGACTTTATTGGTATTCCTTAGGCACGACATAATTTTGGTGTGGTAGAGATCGATGGAATTCTCTATATTCTGGGAGGTGAGGATGGTGAAAGGGAGCTGATCTCTATGGAGAGCTATGATATTTATAGCAGGACCTGGACCAAGCAGCCAGACTTGACCATGGTTAGAAAGGTAAGAACTACATTGCATATTGTTGCATTACTTACTGTTAAACAGGCAACGCAGATATATGTATATATATAAAAATGCATATTTTAACCTTTTGCTTCAAGTAGAAGCTGTAACAGTCTCAAAATGAGGTGAGAGTGAGCAGCTTCTTTATTTATGTACCAAAACAAAACTGTGGCTGAGAATTTTTATACCTGGCTTTGTTTTACACGTGGTACAGGCACCCCAAATGCCTGGGGTGGGTTTGTGTATGTGTGTATGTGTATGGTTAGTTTTGAGCCTTCAATACTGTGCATTTGTGTGTCATTTTAGATATACTTTTTCTTTTTTCCATAAGATTGGCTGCTATGCAGCTATGAAGAAGAAAATCTATGCAATGGGTGGAGGCTCCTATGGAAAACTCTTTGAATCCGTGGAGTGTTATGACCCCAGGACTCAGCAGTGGACAGCAATCTGTCCTCTCAAAGAGAGGAGGTGGGTGAAAATGGAAGGGGAGAACTAGGTTGCTGTGTACAACCTTTGCTAACACTGATGAGAGGAAATTATCCTTTCTCTGATGAATCCCTGAAGATGGCCTATGAATTTCACTATGTTTTTCTGCATCATGGTGGCCTGTAGTTAACATATGGCTGAGGAAAAGAGAAGCATCCAAGCAATAAATACAAATTCCTGATGTTACAAGCAATACTTCCTTGGTGCAAAATGAAAACTCAAAACTGCAGTTTAGTTGGAACGTGAGGATTTTTTTCAGAGATAAATACTCTTCTGATGTTTTTCTTTTATGCGACCTGAATTAGGTGCTTACAATTCATATCCATGACTCATCTCATCTTGTTGGATACATAAGGGGTCTGTGTGTGTGTATAAATTTTGAAAAAAGTAAGAACTGGTGAAAGTTCTGAAGGATGTTGGAACTGGTTTTGATATGTCACATTAATATTTTGTTCTCCTTTGGGGTTTCAGATTTGGGGCAGTGGCCTGTGGAGTTGCCTCTGAGCTTTATGTCTTTGGTGGGGTCAGGAGTCGTGATGACAGCCAAGCCAGTGAGATGGTGACGTGCAAATCTGAATTTTATCATGATGAGTTTAAGAGGTAAGTGGCTGCAGCTCTGAACATGCCTTACAGTCATCTGCTTGTTCCCCCACTGTTGCTCCAGCATTTCAAAGCTCATTAGGTCTGTGCCCTGTATCTCTGTGGCTCATTTTGGTTTTTATGACCCAGTCTGGCTGTTACCGAAGGTCCATCTGCTTCAGTGGCTTTTCCCTTTGACATACCAAGCCTAAAGCCCTGGGCCAACACGTCAGCCTTGAGTGCCCCTGGACAGGACAAGCACTTTGGTCACACAGGTAGTTTGTGGTTGTGCCCTTGCACTCTGCAATTGCCCCAAAGTGCAGGATACTGCTGCCCCTGCCTGTAGGGGTGCCCGAGGCTCCTTGTGAGTGCTTATTAAAGGTGTTCTCCAGCCTAAATGATTCCATGGTTCTGTGGAGGAGTGTGTGTATGTACAGGGATATTCCTTCAGGATCCAGTCCTGTCTCCAGGGATTTGCAGCTTAGAGAGTTCCTAAGGTAGAGATAAGAAACATCATGAACTTTTGTCCCAAGCATTTTTAGCTGGTGTAGGCTTTTGCCATAGGACAGACACTATGGATGTTATACATTCCATGGCCAACTCTACACACTGTGTGGTTGATCTCCTTCTGTTTGTTTTGAATCTGCTTCCAATTAATTTGTTATCTCTAGACTCTGGTAGTGGAATCCACCTTCAAATTCAAAATGTTACTTTAGACAGATTTTTTTATATAGTCACCTCATTCTCCAGTCATAAGACAAGCTTTGGTGCCTTCAGTAACTTTTTTCTTGCATGTAACTATAAATTGGATGATGCTCTTTTCTATAAATTAAATTGTAAAAAGACTTTGTGGTCAGATGTTTCAAGGCTTGTTGACAGTGGAGAAGATTAGCATGTCTGTATTAGAAGATCAAGACTAATTTATGACAATGACCTGTATAAAAGGACACAAAAATAGAATAGTAGATAAAAATTCATTATGTAATTTTCTTGCAGGATGTGGTTGTAAAGAGACTAATTTCTGTATGAAGAGGCCTTCTGTGTTGTTCAAAGTGATGTCTAAACTAGCTATAATCAAATGAGGCTAGAGAAAAATATCCTTTCAAGTGGTTATAGGAAGCAGACAGATAAGAGGGGCTATTGCTGCTGATGCTCCTGAGTGTTTTCCAGCCCTGTGGGGCTGGGGAAATGCTAAAAGTTTATTAATGTTTTTAAAGGAAGTATTTGAAAGGAAAAGAATTCTGGAAAGAAGCGTTCCCCTCTCTCCTACTTGCTATTTTTAGCTGATTCACCTGAAATATTTCCAGGCTGAGTGTTCTTCAGAAGGTTATAGCTCATGATTCCTCACCAGTGACTGCAAACCTGTTTCACTGGTTGACAGGGGTTGAGCTTTCCTAAAGTGGGGTTTGGAAACACTCAGCATTCCAGCCTTGGTGAGTCCTTGGTGCCACCTGCTGCCTGCAGCACCCACACCTGCACAGTGCTGGTGTCTTTGCTTGGGGCATCCCTGAGGTGCTGCAGGGTTCAGGTGGAGTCATAGAAGTGCAGTTGTTTGTGGTGTTGCTGTGTTGGGGGCTGTGCTGGCACACAGGCCGTGGGGGAGCAGCAGGTGAGCTCGGGCTGAGACACCCAGATTTGCCCTTCTGCTCTGCCACTGCTCTGAACCTGAGCTGGGAAGTTTAACTCAGCTAAGTGTGTGCCTGCACTGCCAGCCAGGCACAGGTTGTGGGTATTCCATTGGAGAGCAGGCACCAGGGAAGGCTGGGATGGCACTGCTGGCTGGGGGTGGTGCTCCCAAAGTTTGGAAGGGCCCTGTTGAGCCCCGGGAGGCACAAGGGGAGCTGCAGCCAGAAGAGGGTGCAGTATCCCTGCATTATGTTCCAGTACTCCAGCTCAAGGGAGTTCTCCCAGTCAGTTATCCCAGGTTTCAATACCCTGTTCAGTACCCTGGGTGCCCCTCAGGGGGACTGTGGCAGTGACTGTGACACCTGAGCAGTTGTACCTGTGTGGGAAAGAGACAAAACAGTTCCTTAGTGCATAGTTCCTGTGATGGGTGTACTGAGGCAGATTCTTCATCTTAAACATGATGCAGTTGCTACAAAGTGATCGGTTCATAACTGAAAAGTGCATTTATTTCCTCAGCAAGTTTCTGAACAAAAGGTGATCAGTCCCCTTGAAAGCAGCAGCTTCAAGAAGTCCTCATGAAGGGTGTGAACCCTCAGACTCCACAGTCAAAGCTGAAATATCACATCAACAGTATATGTGTATGTTGTTTGCAAAAATCTAAAAGTGTTGGGTTAAGAGCTTGGGGAAAGCAGGAATATGTGTGCAAAATGGTTAAGCAGCAGTGGCTCAGAATCACAGCACATCAATTCTAGGACTCTCCCACCAAAATTCACAGGGTTTTTTTAATAGTTCCATATCAGTGTTATGTCCTTTGCCATGAGCTGTGGCTTTCCCAGCTGTTTGTAAGTGCAGAACTCCCTGATGTTCCCTTTTTGCACAGAGGGAACTCTTGGTGCTGTGGGTGGAGCCCTGGGCTGCTGCTGGTTCTCAGGTACGTGCAGCAGTGCACACCTGTGTCACCTGCTGGCTGTCCCTGTGTGCCTCAGGTCTCCTTGCCAGGGTCAGCACCATCCCAGACACCCAGAGGCAGGGAGTGCTGCAGTGACAGGTTCTACTCCAGTGTGCATGTCTAAGGATGTACTTACAGCAGTATATAAACATATTAATTCATGTAAGCTGCCATAATTCTGGCTTGGATTGGATTAAAGGACTCAACTTGTTTAATATTGTTTACTTTGACAGTAACTTACCCCAGAATAACTCACAGTGCACAGTCTTTCAAAATTGTTATTCTTAACTATGACACAGAGTTTTCTAAAGACTGGGGACATGCTGACATCTTCACACAGGCAAAAAAATAAACATTGAAACTCCTGTTAAGCTGTGCTGTATAAACAAGTAATAAATGAAGTGAGACAGAATAGTAGCATCCACATGAAATGTGGACAGGATAATAGAGAAAGTAATTCTCATATTTGAAGTACTGCTGTAACCGAGATTTTTCAATTAATCAATGTTTTGTCAGCCTGTCTTCAGAGTCATGTGCATGAGTGAATTTAAGTGAACCAAAGATAGAAAATACATCAGACTGCAAGGTTTTTTCAGGATGTAGATTTTTTTTTTCCCCAAAGGCTATAGATTGAGCTTTGTGTGCATTGTATCCTGTTCTTTAAAATATCGATCAAGCTAAAAACAGATTTAATAAATGTGAAAGTGGAGGATGGAGATGTAAAGGTATCCTTCACTCACTGGTCTAGTATTTTTACTCCATAAAAAGCAGGAAATCTTAACTACATATTCAAGACCTTGGTGGGTCAGTCTTTCCTTCTACTAGAGTTCATCATTTATAACATACATCTTTGTAGGTGTGTGGAGAATTGGTTGATGTCTGTACACACTTGGGTTTTTTCTTTTCAATGTGGATAGTTGGATTGGGGATTCTTTGCAGGAGCTGCTGGTGGAGCTCCGTCCTTAAGAACAGTCAAACTGCAATTTGCTGGTGGTGTGTAAGGGAGGTAGGATTTCTTCCTTCTTTTTGTGATTCAGAAAAGAATGATGAAAATTTGCGGGTTTTAAGGGGGATAAAAATGAGAGATACTTTTTCAGAAGCAGTACTTGGTAAAAACTTTAAAATATTCTTTTTGCTCCTGGAACATCATAAAAATAAGGAAAAGCTTTCAGCAGTTCATACGTAGTAAACTAAATAATACTGTAACATAGTATATGTAATTAGCAAGATTCTTCCATTCAGTGTGCAGGACTTTGATTAAAAGCAAGTGCTTTTGCAAGTGTAATGAGAACACTGCCTGGTAGCACTCTGAGCTGAGAGGAACACGGATTTTCATTCATTTGCAGGCTTCCTGTCCCAGCTGGGATGAGCCTGGGATGGGTCTGGAATGTACTGGTTCTGTGTCACGTCTTTACTTACTTCCCTTGGAAATAAAGCAGTTACCATCCTGCTTGTTAATTACAGCAGTGTGGATGGATTTTGTTTATATCACTTTAAGACTGAAGAAAATCAGGATTCCTTGCCCTTTTTTTTTTTAGTTTGAGTGGAAGCACATTCAGAGCAATCACTTCTGCCCATGGTTATGGTGGTGCTTGCCTTCCCCCTGCTGCTCTTGGACTGAGTTTGAGTGGAACCATCCCAGGGAAGTACGCAAGAGTTCTGTTCCAAGGACTGTTTTTAGATTCCCAAAGATTGTGAATTTTTGGTCATGGTGTTTTTTCCATACTGTTCAAATGGCAGGCACAACCCACACTAAGCTGGAGCTTAGTCAAATTCTGATGAAACGTGACCCCTTGTCCTTCCTGTCTTTGTTCCTTCCTACTTTTAACTGCTAAAGCTGCTGTGAGCGTTCCTGAAAAGTGGTGCCTGTTGTTTAAAGTATACGTGTTGAGAAAGCCTGGGAATGAATTTTCACAAGCAGCTGCAGTCACTTTAATGTTGTCCTTTGGTGATGTGCAGTAGGAAAATGCCTGGGCCTCACACTGTAGGTGTAGGTATTTCTATTTCAACTCCAAAACCCTGAGTATCTAGTGCAGACAAACCCCTGAATTGGTTTTTTCCCCTTCCTTAATGTAGTCCTGTATTTACTGTTAAAAAAAGAAGAAATTCCAGTCTTCCTTCTGCATTTCTCTGCCACTTCCTCAGTTTTCATAGTTCCAGGTCACTTGCTGCTAAAAAGCAGTGAAAACACTGGCTGTGCCCTCTTCCCACAGTAAGGAAAGGAAGCCAGTGAAATATGGTGCAAGATGCTTTGCTCTGTAAGGGAGTTTCTGAGTCAGTGTGCAGAACTTCTCCTTTTCTCTGCTCTCAGTGCATCTCTCGTCCTCTGTGGCAGCCACAAACCATTGCCTTGCTTTCTGCAGTACATTAATCCTTCGGTGGACAGCACATACAAAATAATGGACAGCTAATCCTTTCATTTGCCCTTTAAAAATTGATTTCTGTCTCCAAGATAATTGATGTGGAGCAGCACCTCCTTTAGTGCCAGAAAAGAGCTTTACTTCTGAATCAGGAGTTCAGAGGACGCAGAATTTTCCATGGTCAGCAGTATCTGTGAGAGCATTTCCTAACTTTTTTCCTCAAATTAACCTGGTATGGCCATAAAATACATGGGGTGGTTTTCAGATGTTTCTCAGACTTTCCTGTTCTCTGTGAATAATTTAATAAAATATGTAGGAGCAGTCACCCAAAATGGCCTTGATTTGTGTGTCTCAGGGTCTGTACTTGGGAACTGTGGCAGCACCTGTGAAAGTGCAGCAGCATTTTGTAGGAGTTTGTTTCAGAACCAGAGAGGATTCTGACAGCTCCAGGCAAGTGGGAGCAGCATCCCACGTGGATGATGAGTACAAACTCACCTGCTTTCCACAGGCTTCAACCTGGAGAACTGCTGTTCCCTTGGTGGAAAGATTAGGCTGCTGTAGTGTAGGAAGGAGACTGTGCTTACAGTGGGCACAGGGGACTTGTGACATTGCAGTAGGAGCTGGAGAGGGGTTGAAAAGAGTGATTGGGAAGGTCTGTGGCAATTGCAGATAATGGGCTTTTTTTTCCCAAATTCCCTTACCATTTTGATCTCCGGTGTTCTATCCCTTGTTTGGTTGAGCACTGCCAAGTGCTGGATTCTTCTTAGCAGGAGGGGATTTCTTGTCCTTGATAAAGCACAGTTAAAGAGGTTAAGGAATGACATGGGAGAAGGCACTGCTGAATAGCAAGGTTCTGCCATAGCAATTTGTTATTTCCCCTAGTGTGGGTCATTAAGACTTACATGTGTTTGTTCTTTTACTAATTTCAAGACAAAACTGCCTCACATTTTCTCTGTAGGGAGAACTGACTGGCATAGCTGCTCTTGGCTCTCTAATACTCTCTGCTCTCCTCCAGAAGGTCACATTGGGTGGCTGCAAGAAGAATTTATTATAGGTGGATTACACAGATGAGTGGAGCAATTCTGAAATAAAGCAAATTCAGGACAGAGCAGTGCCAGTTGCTTTTCCTGACTAGAAGAACCAGCACTGTCCCAAACTAGACAGTGTTCTTTTTACATAACAAATTAACATGTATACTCTGCTCTTGAGTCAAAGATTGCAGTTGCAAAAAGAATCTGGATGTATTTTTTTAATGTGCTCAATAAAAATCACGTTCTGTTTTGTAATTACTCTTTTTACAGGTGGATTTATCTAAATGACCAGAACCTCTGTATCCCAACTAGTTCTTCTTTCGTGTATGGAGCTGTGCCCATCGGAGCCAGCATATATGTGATTGGAGACCTCGACACAGGTCAGAACTAGAGCTAAAACCTCTTGATGCTTATTTTCTTCCAATCTTTTGAATACTTGGCACTAATGAGGCTGAACAGTTTAGGAATAAGAGGCTGGGATTCTGTACTGCATTACTGTTGTTCAAAGGGATAATGCTGGACATACAGAAATGAACAGGTTCATTTTGGAGTTCTTCAGGAACAAGTTCAGTGCTGTGAGCATTGGGTTGGTTTGGTTGGTTCTTTGAAGATCAGAAGAGAAGACTGGGAGTGTGTTACTGCTTTTATCTAAATGTGAGGAAAACTGTCACTGCCTGAGGTCGTGGTTCCTGTCCTTGTAGCAGTAAGCAGGCAGTTTTGCATTTTGAGGACATCATCCAGTGGTTCCTATGGATGTGAGAGTAACTCCAGGCCCTAAATCCCAACTGCATAATAAATGTGTGCTAACAGACACAGTCCATCCTCAGCTTTCAGCATCTGGCCACGTCCTGTAATAGATTTGGAAACCTCCCTGCTTTGGTGGCCATGTGTACACACAGGAGTGTGTAACAGGGCTTTCTACAAAATGTAAATGAGGAAGATTCCAAACGTGGTGGGTTTAAGCAGGTCAGCAATGTCATAGTTCCTTTTTGACAATAATTTTGACCGCCCATCCAGAAACTGATTCGCGTTCCCGCTCGCGCTCTCGTCCGCGTCTTTGCACTACCAGAGGTGAGAGGTGGTGGCACCCCCAGCGTGTGTGAGGCACTTACTCTCGTTTCCTTTGTGACCTCAGGCACAAATTACGACTACGTGAGAGAGTTTAAGAGGAGCACGGGCACGTGGCAGCGCACGAAGCCGCTGTTCCCGTCAGACCTGCGGCGCACCGGCTGCGCCGCCCTGCGCATCGCCAACTGCAAACTGTTCCGGCTGCAGCTGCAGCAGGGGCTGTTCCGCATCCGCGTGCCCTCTCCGTGAGCCGCGTGCCAGCAGGGCAGGACACTGGAACAACTCTGCGCAGGCCACCATAATCTAGCTCTATATAGAGGAAAAGCTGAGAAATTACAGCTGAAACTTACACTGTATGCTGTGCTTTGGTATGGTAACTGTTTTTGTTTTAAATGCTTAAAAAGCTTGAGTCTCAGTTCTTGTTTGGGAACAAATAACTTAAGTATACATTAAAAAGAGGAGAGGGGGGAAAATAAAAGGGGAGATCAAGGAAACACCTTCAGTTGTAAACCATTTGGAGTTTAAACCATATTATTGAAGAAGGACTTTTTTTGTGTGTCTGGAACTGTGGGAATTGGTTTCCTTTGGCGAAGCTTATTGAAAAGCAAACCAGATTTCAGGTGCATTTCCCCTGAGGGGAACTGGTACAAATAAATGTGCTATCTGGGACTGGATAGCTGTAACACACAGAAGCTCTACAATAACCAACCTCCCTGGTGTGCTGCCAAGACTGCTGGTGGAGCCTGAGGCCATAGGAGCTGTTGGTCGTTGCACCTTTTATTTCTAGTCCTTCCTCAAAAAGATAAGGTCTGTGCCTAAAAATGGTGGAGGTGTGTACATACGGTTTTTCATTCATTTGCAATGGTTTCATTCCTACAAATACTTTTAATATATTTAAAATGGACTAATCTGAAATGGAATACAGTACATTACAGAGAAGTAAACTGTTTTTTCTACGCTGTCATCGGAGTAGCCTGATGAACTGGTCTGCAGGTGGGTGGCATGTGCTTCTGGGTGGGCTTTGGTGGCTGTTTTCCTGGAGTGCAAAGGGAAGCGCTGTCCGGAACGGCAAATGGTGTTTGCTGCTTTTGGTAAAAGCAAAAAAACAAACAGGTCGTGGTCCTTTTTACTTCAGATCACTTGCAAACTAAGAATGGGTTTGAAGCCTGACAATTGTAGAAAGGTGTGTTTTGTCTCTCTTAGAACAAAGGTGAAATATGACAAGGATATATTTCTTTTGCAGAAAACCTGATTTTTGGACTAAGAGTTCAGGAAAATTTGTACGGCGACTTTAAATTGGGGTCAAAAGTTTGTTTACTAATGATTTCCCTGCTAAGGTACAGTCTTGTTTATTGCTGTCTGACATTGAAAGCTGGGTTTTATGGCGTGGTTATAGTGAAGAATTTAGTATCTTGCATTTTTTTCCTTTCTAAGCCTCGTTCACATCAGTAGAGATGTTTAACTGACTTCTGTTCGTAGTCAAGGTCAGCTGGTAGAACACTTTTACCTCAGTTTTTGATTTCATTATTGTTGTGATGGGTGGGACGTAACCTGTATTTATTTAAAAGGAACAAAATGGGAGAGATGGAAAATAGAAATAAGACCTCCTGCCCTTCAGAAAAAGAGGTTTTGTACAACCAGTATTATAACTACATACAAGGCTTTTCACTCTGCACCTTTGTGGACCTCAGACAAGCCAACCTCTGCCCTCAGTTGTGTTAGTTATAAACCTTTGTCATCTTATTGAATCATCTTAGATATGCTGAGCTACAGTCCCAAACTCCTCCAAAATAGTGATATTTCTCTAAATAGTCCTTGAAGAGACATTCTGAAACTTCTGCTCGGTCCTTCCATAGCACTGACGTGTGGTTGGAGTTACTCTGATTTCTGAGCAAAAGGGAGGGGTGAAAAAGAAAAGGGCAGCAGCCAATCCATTGACCATTATTTATTCTTTTTTATTTTTTACAATGCTGAAGTGCTGCAAAACTTGAACTCTATACATCAATTTTCTGACCTATATTGGTTGACATATTAAAAAGTTTATATATTTATGCATTGCAGTAAACTTCGTGTGTGTATATATATATGTCTTTAGATTTTAAATTTATATATAATGCTTTACTACAGAAATGTGAACCACTATTTCCATCCTTGGCTGTCTTGTGAAATAAATCAAGTGCTGTTAGTTTAACTGTAAAACTTCCCTTTTTCAAAAAGTCTTACATGGATCAATTTTTTTTTCCTCAGATAAAGTGCCAAGATCCCATAGTCAAAAGTGACGAATGTTTCTAAGTATCTATTTATTTCACTTTTGAGCTCAGTTTTCTAAGTGGCTTGGAAAACTTCCGAAAATGTTATTCAGAATATTGCAGGCTGCTATCTCCCGAGTTCCTGTAGCTTCCCAGTACCCCTGAGGGCATTCAGTATCCAGAAAAGTAAGTGATAAATGCACATAATAAGTCCAAATCCTCTATACTCAAGCAGTGTTTTGCAGTTAAAGTTACTGAACCAAATGTTTACACTTAAAGTAGGATTAACAGTAGGTGTTCTTACTTTTTTTTTTAATATAAAACAAATCTCTTGTGATTGGAGCATGTTGCGAATGCACTTGGTGAGATTTGGCCAGGAAGTTTAAACCTCTTCACCTGAACCAGTTACAAACTGAATTCCTTAGCACAGGTGCTCGTGTCACATTCTGCACAGCAGGGACAAGGGACCGACTCTGCAGGGACCAGGTCTGCTGGAGTTTGGGTCCATGCTCAGGCTGAGCATTTACACACTCCTGGGATCTCAGAACTGTCTTCTTGATCTTGCTTAAGTGAATGGGGATCGTTCCCCATCTGTGTTGGGGCTGATCCAGGAGCTGTTGAAGGCCCTGTGTGTGTAGGAGGGAAGTGATGCATCTTTTGGGGTCTGACTCGTGTCTCTCTGTCCTGGTCTGATCTGCAGGTGCATCTCTTGGGATGTGCAATAATGGGGTTTGATTTCCCTTTGAATCTGGGGCAAGGCTTTGAAGCCAAGGCTCCCCTTTCTCCAGGGACTGTCCTGGGGATGGGGCAGGAGAAGAGGCCAGGCTGGCCTCTGACTTTCCTTTCTCCTTTCACAAGAGATGGTCGACTGCAGTAGGGGAGGGAGGCTGTGATTCCAGAGGTGCTGAGTGGAGGGAGGTCCCCAGTTCCCTGAGCGTGTTGAATGAGCGAGCAGCCACAGCTTGAACTGGGTTCACTGGTAAATGCCACCACCCCGGCTGTCCCTGCACCCTGGTGCTGTGTACCCCTGCATATGATGGCTGAACTCCATGGGAAACAACTCAGGAATTTTCTGAGGTGCAGGCCAGGGGGTCAAGGTGGTTTGGCAGTTTAGAGACTTGTTTCAGTTGTCCTTGCTTGGCACAGTGGCCTTAATTCCTTCCAGCTCATGAATCGGCTCTCGTGTTCAGCCAGCTCCTCCCCAGGTGACTTTGTGAATGTTTGTCCTGGCCCACTGTCCCTGCAGTCTGACCACCAGGCTTTAGGCCCCTTCCCTGGGGCTGAGAGTCCATCACAGCGTTGAAATGCTGCTGTTTTTAGAGCGACATCTGTATTTCTGAAAAGTGCCACTGACTCGGTGCCCAGCACACCTTGGACCCGAGCTGGGTCCTTGGGTGCATCTTGAGTCAAGCTCAGCACAGCCCCAAATGAGGACTGGCTGGGCCACCTGGAGCTTGAGGAACCTGGGCTGGGCCTGTGTGTCCTTTCTCCTTTCCCTGCTGAGGAACTGGACAAACCCCAGGCACTGGCATCAGAAAATCACCAAATATGGGGTAGGAGTTGTGGAAGATGGAAGATTTCTTCTCCCCTCACTCCATCTCTTACCACAGTTCCCCCCCAGAAAATTTCCTCTTCCTTTTTCTTTGTGTGCCACAGGTAGTTTTTGGAAAAACTCTGGAATTGCTAATTTTAGGGTAAAATCAAAAAAAGTTTTGAGTGTGCAAGTGGGGGAAAAAAAGAGATACTACTGAAAGTACACAGCAGTGTCAGCTGTCCTTGTTTTACACACGTAGTGGTGTGGCTGCTCTGGACAGCAGAGGGTTACAGAGGCAAAGGAGTAAAGTGCTGTTGCTCTCAGAAAGTAAATCCCTGGGGTTCCTGAGGCAGGCACACACCTGGCCTTGGGAAATGCTCATGTTCCTAAAGAGCCAGGGTTGGATTTCAGATTCTTTCTGTTTTTACAACCTGAAGAAGAGGCATCGTGAAGAGCCTTCTGGTTTGCTGTACCACAGCAAGGACTGCCTGTCCTCAAATATTTTATCAGCTAGTCCTTAGGCTTTAGTTATTGTGAAAATGCTGTATCAACCCAGCTGCTCCTGGCCAAGGGACTGTCTGCAGCTTTGGGGGTGCCTCATCTGTGAACTGAGGGCGAATTAATATGAGATTACACAGCAGGATTGTGGTGAGTCTGGAAACAGCACATGGACAAACTCAGCTGGCTGATAGCTGTGGGCAGGCTGTGTCCCTTGTGCTGGGGCTGCACAGCACGTGCCTGGCACACAGCCTGCCCTCTGAAGCAGAGGTCTGGATGAAAAGAAGAGGGTTTTATCAAAGCTGAAGCGCCTGGTTTACAAACTCCCCTTCCAGAACACGCCAGGCAGCTTCGTTTCTTTGCAATATTTCTTGTGCCTGCATGGCTCAGTAAATGCACAAGTGCAGATGTGAGGGGTTCAGGGATGTTTGTCCCTGTTTTAAGTGCAGTTCCTCTGGTTGTTCCATAAATACTGTGGCTGTACAGCCTGCACGGGCTCTGCTGATGTACATGTGCCATGCAAAGTGGAGGATGCAATAACAAATGCAAGTTGATACAAGTGCCAAACTTCTGGTTTCCTCTGTGTATAACAATAATTCAGCTGTTCTGCTAAAATACAGAGGTGCATGAAATTCACTGTGTTCCAATAAAGAGCAGTGGTTCTTTTTTTTTTTTAATGAATGCTATTGACAACACTGTAAATTTTTACTTTTTTTTCTTTAATGTTCTGCAGGTTTGTGTTACTCTTCACAGCTGCCTTCAATATCACTCCATGTGATGGATATGCACACTTTGCTCTTTATTAGAGCACTGGTGCCATGCAAGTATATAATAAGTGGCAGCTGACAACAGGTTTTAGCGTTTAAAGTTATGACTAGTTCGATGAAGTGCAATTTGTTTGCATTACTCGACCTGCAGTGTCTTGGGACGTGTGGCTGTGCCCGGGGACACAGACAGACTGAGGGTTGTGACTGAGGTCTGCTTTGGTGCCACTCACAGGAGTTACATTAATTTCGGGTATGGATCCCTCCTGCCTCTAATTTAGTTGAGGATTTGGGGGTTGTGTTCTCCGAGCTCTCTGGAGTACTTAAGCAGCTCCTTCAGGGGGGTGGGAGGGGTGTTAATCACATCCGTGTTTGTAGAAGCTGCTATTTCCATCTTCACTTGGAGTATTTCCTTTTCCCGGGCAGGAACAAGTGCAGGTCTGCCTTTTGCTCGTCACTGCTGCAGCCTTTTGACATTTGCCATTTTCTCTTGCCCTTCCTTGTTTTTTCTTGGAGCTGGGAGCTGGCGGGGGGGTCTGTGTTTCTGTGGCACGCCATGTGTGAAGGGAAGGCACAGAGATGGGTCTGACCCCTTGGGATGGGGACCCAGTAAAAGCTGAAGGCAGTGAGAGTTGGGGGAAGCTCCACTCGTTTTCTGTAGGGGTCACATCCTCGTGCTCTGAAGTCTCTTGCTAAGCTGGGCACCTGCTCTCCATCAGCCCTGTGGGGTTTGGTGGGGTTTTTTTTTTCCCCTGTGAAATTCCTTGCTGTAGGAAGGATTGCAGCCAGGGTTTAAGGTGACATCTCTGATCAGCCATGCCCAGCATGACTCTGCAGCCTGATTGCTGTTGTACTCCAGTCATCAATTCTCTCAAAATTTTGATTAACAGATAATCTAAAAACATAGACTAAAGCCATGCAAAGTGCCCAGTTTGATGAATACCTGCTAAAAAGGATTAAAGGTAATAGGAGGATTAAACTATGAACTGCTACCATGCAGCTGATTATGTTGTAGATTTGCTGGTGATACAAAATCTTAGATATTTTTTTTAAATAGCTTATTCTAGGTAGCTGCTTCTTAGTTATAAAAACATTTGAAATTCATAAAGGATTTGTTTAGAATAATATTTGAAGGTTATTTGAAACAACCTATTGAAATGTATTGAAAAGTGAGCTGGAAGATTGGAGCTTTTCAATGGCAAAGACCAAATCTTGTTGCCTGGTGCTTTTGCAGGGTTTGCTGTGAACAGAGAACATGTGCCAGGGCACATCAGTACATGAGGCTGCTCAATGCCACTGCCTACCTGTGCCCTTGAATTTGCATAATGAAATGAGGCTGTTCTGAGCCCTGGTTAAAGCTGATGGATCTGATTACAATAATAGGATAGAAAGAAGCATCTCCAATGTAATTAATTTTATTTTATTGATAAAACACGAAAATCTGGGGGTTTTTAAAACTCTGGGTGCTTTTGTATCACCACCTAATGCACTTGATGTATTTTTTTCTTCTTTGCCTTTCCTCCTTTTCAGTTAATGCTAAAATATTCTCAGTTTTTGACAAGGGCAAGATCCTTTCATCTGTGGGTCCAACCCCAGTGGGAGCCTGAGAGACCCCCTGTGCAATGGGCTGTGTCAGCAGTGCAGTGTCTGTGCTTTCTCTCGGTGTGCTGCCACCTCTGCCAACTTCAGAACAGAAAAAACAATCCCTGCAGAACAATTTTGCACCTGATGAAAGCAAGAGCCATTCTGGAAAGTCTGAATTTCAGTCTGCAGTAATCAGTGCTTTGAAAACCTGATCCCTGGCTGGCCTTGAGGTTCACTCCTGAGTGATCTCACATGCTGAAGCTTCAGGTTGTATTAATCTGCTTTATCAATTTACACGTGACAGCAGGAAAGCATTTTCATCCTTGTCACTTGTTTTACTGTTTGTAACTCCTAAAAAGCAAAGTCTGCTTATTTATTAGAGTGTTTAAACCGGGGCTGTGTGCCAAGGTGATCAAGGTGAACAGAGCTGACATTCTGTAAAGCTCTTGGTTAAAGTTTCTTTCTGAAGGGAAGCCAAGGAGTGCCCTCTTAAGAAATACTTTTAGACTCTTTCACAACTGGTCTTAAACGAGTCCAAAGGACTCTTCTGGATTGCTCAGAGTACACAGGGTCTGTTCTAGCTTTTGTTTGCTTCGGGAAACAGCTGCTAAGTCACTTCTAAGCGTTTGGGTTTTTTTCTCCCTGACTTCCAAAACCTAAATAAGTAAATAGAAATTGCTTCTTGTAATTGAACCATATTTGTGTTTAGGGGTCTGAGACTGCATTTTGCAGTGTATGGTGAGTGTTCTGTTGTATCTCAGCATAGTGGCTGTAAACAGTGATCTGTGTCCTGGGGGACTCCTGGAAGGGACTTTTCAGTGCTCTGGGGGGCAGGAGAGGTGTCAGTAAAACGAGATTCTCCTTGTATGGCACATGCCTTGCTGTGGGGGGCGCAGCAGGAAGGTGGTTGTGGCTCAGAACTCGTGTGATTGCCCCCCTCGCTGCCCTTGGTGTTTGGGAACAGCTGCAGGGTGGGCTCAGAAGGGACCCCAAAGCCCTGTCACAGCAGCAGCTCCTGGGCATTCCCCGTGCCCGGGGCTGCCTCTGGCCTCAGGGGTTCTGTCTGTCCCTCTGTGCTTTCACTCTCCCCCCAAATTCCCTTCTGAGTGCACGGCTTGTGCCGATGGTCACTGGGGTCACCACTCCTGTGGCCACACCAAGCTGCTCCCTGGGGCTCTCTGCTCGTCTCTGCCCCCCTGAAGTGCCCTGGGGAGCGTGGGCACAGGGCTCAGTGCACAGGGAGCCACTTGCCCTGGAGCTGGTGGCACTGAGGCCAGCGGGTTTGAGGGCACCTGAGCACTGGGAACAGCCCTGCAGGCAGAGCAGGTGTAGCCCAGTCCTGTGTGTCACTGGGGCTGGAATTTTGCCACCTTTCTTGGGGGAAAAGCCCCTATTCCCAGCTACCTCATTTTTTTTAATTTGCACTTTGTCCAATCTTTTTTTGTTTTGTTTTAAATTGCATTTTGTCCTTCAATTAAAAAAAACTAAAAGCAGACAAGAAGCAGGACAGAATGATGCCATTACCCAAGGACAGTTTACTTTAATTTCATTTTAAATTAATGTTTCTGTACAAAAAGACCAAGGTTGACCTGCAGCTGCTGTAAAAAGTAAATAAAAATTTATATTACTTGAAAGTAACTATTGTACTTGGAAATGAGAGTAGCAATTGAAAGGCTGTCCTAATGATTTCTAAATAGGAAAAGAGCTGTTTAAAAAATGGAAGTCTCTGCTCTCTAAGGGACAGATTCAGATAGTTTTCTCTCTGCCTCTGCTCTGCACTGTCTTGCCTGTGATCCATTATCTCAGTAGAGAGATTCACTGATTTTTCTGTAATGTCTAATTGGCTGTTTTTCTGTGGAGTTCCCCATTTACTCATCCACAGAGGAAAAACTGTCAAAAATCAATACCCACCTTCTGTACCTGAACTTATCTAATTGCCCATTTCTTTGGGATCCTCAAGAATGTGGGGTTTTGCTTAGCTTGAAGATGTGTCTTTTCTTCTGCTTCTAAAGGTGCTATTTTGACATAGTTTTGAATCCTTACACTGTGCTTGACTTCTTAAAGTACCAATATAAGCTGATAATCAGCTCCTGTTTATTCTCTGGGGTTTTTCTTTGAGTGTTCAGTCTGGTTTTTAAAAAACATCCCTTTTCATAAAGATGGCTCCCGAACTGTCAGAGGCCTTAATAATACAAAATGTAATGGGAAAATGCTGCCTTTTTCCTTTCTCTGTAAAGGCAAAACCAAGAGATGCTTCACGGGGAACATTTTCCTCTGAAATTCTAAAGAGCAGCTCATACTGACTTTGAATTCAATGTAGCAAACATTCTCCTGGCCATGCACGAATAGTGGGGACAAAACAAGGAGCTCTTCATGCTTCTGCAGACTGGACCAATTAGCTGCTAATTCCAGAGCCTTCCACTGGCATCATGATGGCTATTCTGTAAATATTACTGTTCCTGGGCTCGGTCCCAGGGCCTGGCTCTGTGTCTGGGACACGCTGCCCAGGGTGTCTCTCAGCATTGGGATGGTGGGCCAGGTGTGGGGTTTGACTCAGACCTCTCCTGCTCAGCCCCCGAGGGTTTGGGGAGGAGGCAGAAGGAGAGAAGCTCCCAAGTGCTGCCATTGCAGTGGCATCAGCTCAGGAGGTCTGAGGCTCTTGCAGACACAAGCCATGGAGGTGAGAGCTGAATTTTAGTCCTGTGTAGGAGCTTTTTTGTTGGCCTTATTGTGCTGTCTTTTATTTAATCTGTGTCATCAGTTTGGTTTAGGGATTTGGTAACTGCTGCAAGTTTTTCATTCTGTGGGGGATGTAAGTCCTGCTCCTGCTCTGTGTGAAGCAGCAGAAAGGATCAGGGGTTGGTCTTTGAACCTGTGCCATCTCCAGACAGCAGGTTATTGCCTTCTCCTAGGCTTTGCAGTCCCAGTGCTGTAGCATTTCTCAGTCTTGTTAATCTGAGAGCCCTTTAGCCTTTTGAGAGGAGTGCAGAGACTGCCTCATCCTGCTCCTCCACGTGTTGGGTGCTGCCCTCTGGACCACCAAACTCATCCAGGCTGTCCAGGAGCACAGGCTGGTGGCCTCATGAGGAGTACCTGTGTTGTCTGCAGTGCTGTCTGAAAAACAGCTGGTAAATGACGGACCAAAGAGAACCCAACTGAGCTTGCAAATCCTTGATTCCCTCATTTTAGGGAAGGCTGAAGAGCAGCATCCTTCATTGCCAGGCCTGTGCAGAGTCTGAGCTCTGGCAGCACAGGTAAGGATGAGTCCACCCTGTCCCTTACATAAGGGTGAGATGCAAAGGTTTATGGGCTCAGTGTTATAGGAGATCCAATATTTTGCATTGCTTGTATTTAAATCTGAAACTGTTGGGGTCTCTGGAACTATGTCTGCAGGCTGGAACCAAAGTCTTGGCCTGAATAACCAGGGAGCTCCCAGCTGCCTGGTTTTCCCCTCCACCTTTTTCCTCCTGAAAAGCCAGAGGTGTGGAACTGCATCCCAGTTTGTATGGCTACTGCTTTATAATCTGAAGTGGAGCCTGACAAGCTGAGATTGTTCTAATTTTGCTTTCGAAGGGAAAAAGCAAAATTCCTTCCAGTTAGATGCTCTACCTTCAGAGTTTTCCCTCTGTAAACCATATTTCTTGAGTACCATGAATCTTGTAGGATTGGGCTAAAGAATATAAATACATATTATCTCATTGATGACTAATGAACTTAGTCTGACTTTCTACAGTACAAATACTTTGAGTGTAAGAAAATGAAGTAACTATATTGAATAATCCAGTTATGATACCTGTATTCCATGAACCAAGTGACAGGAGAGTGTTGCAATGTCATGCCACATTGCTGCCACTCTCACAGAGGTTCATCATTCTGTCAAGTCTGAGATCTTGATAAATACCAGGATATTATCAGAATATATTGATGCTTTTCCTACAAAAATACGTTGCTGTGGTGTGGTAAAACACTCACCTGGTCTTGTTTACTGTCACTGGCATGCAGCTTGACAGCAAGGTTTATTCCCATCATCCAGCTGTCATGCTTGGACTTGTGTGTTACAGATGTGTTTACTCTTACAGGCTTTTTGTGTGTGTACATGTTCTGTGGGTCTTTCTGTGCTCTGTGTGGGAATGAAGTTTTTGCTTTTATTTGTGTGTCCACCCAAAATCTTCATGTGTTGCTTTAGAAATGAATTGATGGATCACTTGGGGCCAGGGTTTGGAATGCTCTGATCTGAGTGCGTTGAGTTACTTCTGTTAAAAAGCAGGGAAAAATAAGACATAAATGCTCTTTGGCCTCAATCAAACTATGCAATATATAGCACACCAGAGAGCTGAATTCCTTGTGATACAGAAGATGTGCGGCTCCCGTGTCCTTCCAAATCCAGTCCTTGCTCCAAGGTTAGAACTTGTACTCAATGGCTGCCCAAGAATCTTGTACCCAAACCCATCCAGTTCACTGCTTTTGCTCCTGCCCCTCAGCTCGCCCAGCAGTTTATCCACGTCAGTTTGCTGGGTGTTTGACCTGGAATGATGTGCTGTCCAAGTGTGTCCCTCCTGTTGTCTCGTGGTGTCCCCTGGGGCTCGTCCTGTGAACCCACCGGTGCGGCTTTACCCTCTGGAGTGAGGTGTGTGGGGGCACTTCACAGCACTTGCCTGTCTCAGCTCTAGAGCACATCAGGCATTTGGGGTTTGCTGGGCCCCTCTGGGTTGGTGGTGTCTTGTTTTTACGTTCCTGTGTCCTTGTGGGTCTGGTCCTTCCAGCAAAGAATCCCTGTGACGTTTCAAATCCAGCCCAGTACATTTTTGTTTCCACCACTTCAGTGTGTGTGGCTTTGATTTTGCTGCTTCCGTGGCAATTCAGGGATAAATGCCCATGTGGTCAGGACTGCTGGTAAAGGTTCTTTGTTCTCCCATTGCTTTGTTTTTTTTAGTGAAATTTGTTCCTTGTGTTTCTCTTCTTCCCCCTGTTCAGTGCTAGTAAAATGGGAACGCTGTTTTCCCTGGTCCTGCATCCCCTGAGGATCTTTCATCCTCCAGGTGATCGTGTATTCTCACCTTCACATCATTCTTCATCTACTTAACCCACCCTGCACCTCATGCTGCTGCTCTCTCCTGACTCCCTTTACTAGTTTGCCTTTCTTTCCTTCAGATGAACCTTGAGTTCTTTTTCTGCTTCCAGAAAGGGATTTCGGTGCATGACCCGGGAGACAAACAGAAAAGCTCCCTGCAGGTGTGTGTGTGTCCCTTCCCTCCCCAGCACACACAGTGCTCGGGGCTCAGCCTGTTCCATCCCACCCCACGTTTCCCTAGTGCTAGGCAGAACACAGGCTGAAGCCATTTCTTAGTTCTTTGGGTAATTTGAAATATTTGGAGATTCTCCTCTTCGGGAATAGCTGCTGCAGAGGAGCAGCTGGCAGGAGAGAGGGTTGCTATGCTTCCATATTCAGTATTTTTAATTGAGGAACAAATAATTTATTTTGGGGAAAAATGTAAATTTTTTTGTATTTGTATGTCAAAGTGGCCTTTATAGGAAAAGCACATAAAATATTTAGATTAAAATTGCTTAGTTGTGTAATTTTAGTGGGGATTTTTGTATTGACAGGGTTTCTATGCATTTTTCAAAATATACTTGCTGTTTTGTGTTAGAATTATTGGAAATCTTTTTAAAAACATGTATTAACACATTTTCCATGGTTGATCCCTTTGCTATCATTCCTTTTGAATACTACAGAGATTTTAATTAACCCTGTAAATTAATTTTCCCCCACAAATATTTGCATTAAGTCAATATAATGAGTTATAGCATGAGTATGTAGCTTTAAGGGGACAAGCCTAGTAGTGCAACTTAATTATGGAGAGATCTGCTCAGAGAAGGGCGGAACGTGGGTTTCAATTGCACTTAAACTACTAAATTAGGAAATTCAGTTTTTGCTGTACCTCACTAGGATTTTACTGAACTGTTTCCATCCTGTATTGTTTACACTTGAGCATTATTTAACTAAGTACTCTTTGTGCAGTTTGCAGTTCTCCTTTCTGTTGGGATATTTTGAACGTTAACAGGTATGGAAAAGTTTTGGAGTGTGTGGTATCCTCGTGGGTTTGACGTGAGTTTGGGGAGGGAGGAGAGGAAACTTAGAACCATTAGTGTATTTTTCCATTTAATTATGTACAAGTTTTCACATTAGCTGAGACTAAATAACTGAACTTACAACTGAATTGTAAGTAAAATCAGGGGTCTGGGGGTGGGGGGAGTGGAGGGGTTGCAGAACTCCAGGCAAAAATACCCTTTAGTTGCCCTGGTGCAGCTGCCCTGACTGCCTGTGCAAAGCATCACCCGAGGGGGCCCAGCAGACCCTGCTGGCTTTGCTCTGGTGTTACGTGCTCTTCTCGAGGTGTTGCTGCGAGGTTTGCTGGGTAGAACCTTCCCGGGAACGTCTGTCAACTGACACTTCAGGTTTAGCATTTTATGTTTGTATTTTTAGCTTTTGTTTCTGTTCCATAAGAGAGCCCACATTGTAGAGGTTAGTGTAAGTGCAGGCTTTCAGGTGTAGCACCAAACAATCGTTGCATGCTACCATTTAGAAAAATGTGCAATTCTAATGGCACTTTGACCCCTTGCTGAAACACTGGGCTTTGCAATTGAACAAACTCTCAACAATTGAAAACACTCTGTCTACATTAGATGTCTTGAAGGTGAAGCAGAAGGCAGTTACTCCAGTTGTACCCATGGATAATTTGGTATTGATTTTTTTTTTCCTAAATAGTTTTGTGATCTGTTTTTAGAAAAACACACATTTTCTTGGTTTACTTTAGTTGCCATAAATTGCCCAGTGCAGAGTCTGGTCCACCTCCATCTGTTTATTTTCATGGAGTAGTTGCACAAAAAATGGGAATAGCAGTGCAGGGAAGCTGTTGGGTTACTCCCCAGTAACCTCCCTTGCAGAATGGCTTTGTGGCTCACACAGTACGAAAAGGGACACAGGAATTTTCCTGGATTCAGTAGCACTCGCTTTGTTTATGTGTTCAGTTGGGTGACTAAAGGGAGGTTCCCTTTTTAAAGTATTTGACTTGTGCTTTGAGGACTTAGTTGCCACTGTGCAAATTGTGCTGTAATATTGTACCAAGGATCAGTGAAAGTGTTTTATCTTTTTTAATGTTGTTTGTATTTGATTGGGTTTTATAAATGTAAGAAAACAGAGTGTTGTATTTTGATCTGAAATTTGCGTATGGTAAAAGTAACTTTGCTTTATGTATTGGAGGTTTGCTCAGAACTTGAATAATTTTATAGAAGGGTACAGACCAAAATTAATTGTCTTAAAGGTGTTTAATAAATTAACCAAATAAAACATTGATTGTTTGAAAACTTGTTAACTGCTCCTGCTTTTTCTTTCTGTTTTTAAAAGGAAGAACATAGTTCAAGATTTTCTCTCAAGGTCTTAGGAAAAGTGAAGAGAAAAAAAAAAGGGCAGTGGATTTTATAAATATCATCTCCCATGAGTTATCTGTTTTATTATTAAACATTCCTACATGCCAGAAGTTTAATCAAAGGGGAAAACCCAAAGGAAACCAATGAGGAGGAAGGGCTAAGGAAATGAGCAGTCCCTCTCTGCTCTGTCCAGGCAGCCAGTGCTGGGCTCTGGATGCTGGTGGTTGCCACTCTGGAGAGATGGGAGTGGGAAGGAGCTTCTGCTCACCTGGAGAAGCTCTCGTGGTTGTCTCAAGGTCTCCATTCTCCCCAGCAGTCACCTTCACTCGTCCCCTTCCCAAATGCTGCTGCTGCTTCCATGTGACCTTTCAAAGCAAAGGAGAAAAATACATGGGGTGTAACTGC
Organism: Xenops minutus; assembly: GCA_035221455.1. NCBI lineage: Eukaryota > Metazoa > Chordata > Aves > Passeriformes > Furnariidae > Xenops > Xenops minutus. The sequence continues at coordinate 15,941,638 of JAWWEE010000018.1, forward strand.
TCCCAAGGGCGGGTACAAACAGCTCCTTCCAGGACTGCCTGATATTCCAACCCTCAATTGCTCCATGGTGTGCAGATGTAACCTCTGCAAGTTCGGAGACCTGCACATTTTTAAGTTGCCAAGCAGCTGCAACTCCAATTGAGCAATATTCTTCCTTCGTGGCTGCTCCCTTCTCTGATGTGCTAGCCTTGCCTCTGCTGGGGCTGCCTCCCCTGGGATCAAGGAGCTGGAGCAAGGGTTTGAACTTCAGGAGAGTACCCCAAGCTCTGTCTACCTTTTCTTAGACAAAAGGACATTGAGGCAAGGCCAAATGCAAGGTAGAAGGCAAGGAAAACTGAGGTTTGGTGTAGCTTGGGCAAGGGGAGTGAAGGGGGAAGGCAACAGCACAGCTTCATGGCAGAACCAGGTCTGTAAACACAAGTTCTAAAAGAGATGGTGGGTACTAGGACATAAGAATGAGTATTTGCTCCATAAACCCCTTTTCTTGCTGTTTCACAGCCATACCAAGGTTCTGAACTGCCAGGCAGGTTGGTGCAGGGAGCCTGAGGCCTCCAGTGTAAACACAGACTGATGATAGGGAATCTCGTGTTGATTTACCCTTGTTGCTGGTGTTCCCATGGTTATGGCTGCCTAGATGGGCTCTGCCATATCTCCCCTGTCTTACTAACTCTTGGAAACAAAGACAAGGGGGAGAACTTGGATTTATCTTTATTCCACAGCCTGGAATCCTAACAGAAAGGGGAGAGGGCTGCTGCCAGCTTTCCTTTACCTTTTATGCACAGAGAAGATATAACTTATGCAGTTTCCATTTCTGCCTCTTTTTACCCCCTTGATTTTTTTTTTCCCTAAAGTATCCCTGGAAAAATCCAGAACTGGTTCCTTAAACAGGATGTTCAGTTGAGGCTCTCAATGCCTGGGAGCAAGGCCTCCCTGTGCCTGCTTAGCTGCAAGGTACTTGCCGGGAAGGCAAGTCTGAGTTGACAGGACCAGACTTGTGACTCTGGTGATGTCTGTGCCACAGGGAGTCACATCCTAAGAGAGGAGTGTCCCCCAGCTTTCTCCTGGCAGGAATGTGCTAGGAGAGGCATGCGGCTGGCAAAGGCTCCCTGCAGGTTGGAGCTGCTGTGGAGGCACCTGAGGGTGTGAGCAGCCCCAGCTTTGCTGAGCCAGGCTCTTCCCAGGGCTCCTTGGTAGGAGGTGGCAGCTGTTCCCTTTGCACAGCCCGAGTCTTGGAGCCAGATTTCAACAGGCTGAGTTTTCCAGGTGAAGAAGAGAGAGAAGGTGATGTGGGAAGGATGAGAAGCTTTGCAGAGCAGGTAACTGACTCCTGGCGTGGAGGATCTCAAATCAAGCCTTTCTGTTCACTAAGCCCTTTGTTACTAAGTCAGCTCTTTGCACAATGATCACTGGAAACAGTAAAGTTAAATGAAGAATAAATTGCTGTTCAGAATTCAATACAACCCATTGCATTTTGTCTGGAAGCAGCTGTAAAGTCAGAGACAAAAATTAATGAGGAGTCCATGGGGTCTCGAGAAAGGTGCAAATCATTTGAGCTGAATGTCGCTGCCACTCCCCAGGTTTTGCTGCTCCCGGTGAAGCCAATGGCAGCAGGAGCAGAGCTGCTGCTTTTGCTTCTCCTCCAGTGCACTGGGACACGCACAGGCCCCGCTCTGTCACGTGTGGCCTCTGAGGACTCGTGAACCCCAACACTGTGGGCTGGGCTGAAGGAGTTGGCTAATGGAGAATTTACGGTAAGAGCAAAGTGTATTTTTAACCACCAGGATATGCTTATCGTCAGGAAAGGGCAAGCAGCACTCCTATCTCTCCAGGGAAGTGTTGAGCGTGACTTTATTTTTTTCCAACTCCTTTTCAAACTCTCAAAGGTTGGTTTTTTTTAATTGCTGAGACATGTCATTGGATTAAATCAGGGAGTTACACAGACATCAATCCTGGGTCACAGGTGAAAAATATTAAATGCCAGGCATGCAGTGTTTTTCCATTGCATGTGATGTACGTTCAGGAAAGACCTTTGGAAAGAGTGCTCTGAAATGAGTCTGTTTTGCTTTTTAAAATACACCAAGAGCCTGTCCAGAAGCTTTTAAGTTTTCAGGAGAACTTTGATGTTTTCTGTGTTGAAGAGGAAAGCAGATTCCCCTCGTGGTACCCCACCCTGCTGCCTCTGGAACAAGCAGCACATCAGGTGCCTGTGATCGTGGGCTGCTTTTTGGCTTGGGTGCTTTTCTCAGGAGGGGCCTGGATATGTCCCCTTGTTGTCACTGTGCCTGTTTGAACCCTGCCACGCCGGGAGAGCACCCAGGGACACGGGAGCCAGTCCAGGGTTCACCTGGCTGGCAGCAGCGGGGCCCTGACATTTTCCACAGTCTGTGCTGTTCTCCCATTCCTTAATCCTGCCCCGGGACTAGAAAAGCCTTTAAATGAGACACCGTGATTTGCTCGCAGGACACAGTAAGGATGCCTTTGAGGCCACCTCGGCAGGAGGGGTTTGGCTGATCCCGTAAATACCTGCTTGCCTGTTTTAGTCAGTGGTTGGAGTCACAAAGGAAAGAAACGCTTTGAAATGCTAAAAGCTGCCTGACCAAAGAGACAGGCTGAGGGTGTTGCCTTCCTGCCCACCTCCCCCAAACCCGTCCCGCCTGTCCTCCCGCTGGTTCCTCATCAGCCATTCCCTCTGCCCTTCTCCAGGATCCCTCCTGGTGCCCCCTTCTCTCAGGTGGCTGAGCCCTTGTGCTCCTGCTCACGCTCTTCTCCGCGGTCTCAGCTTTAAAAGCTGCAGCCCCTCCCCTGAAAGAGCCACCCAGTGCTGGGGTCCCCGTGCCACCAGAGCCCGGTCCCGGCTCCGCTCGTGCTTTCCCGCAGCGCTGGATGCAGTGCCCGGGCAGGGATGCGGAGGGCAGTGCTGTGCTGTGCTGCTCCTCCGCACGGAGCACCTGGGGGGGTTTGTCCCAGATTCCTGCTCCTCGAAATGCCCGTGTCTAAGGGGGAGTCACTCCGAGCCCGGGCAGAGGGAGATGCTCGCTCTGAGATCTCTGTGTCTCCTTGGGAAGCGCCTATCCTTCCCAAGGAGGAGGGCAATGCTCTCCTCGAAGGGCTTGGACATCAGGCGGGGTGATTCTCTGCTCCTTGCTATCTGTGCCTCAGCAGGTTTCGCTGATTTGCAATTAAATCTTCTTTCATGTCGGTTTTAATTGCCTTTCCGTTCCCCATACTACAGGGTAATGCTGAAGGATCCATTTTCAGCCTTTCAATTCATCTTCTCATTTCAGCTGTGTCTGTGCTTTTCTCCTTGCTGTTCCAGTGTGAAATATTCAGGGAGAAATGTGAAATTCCCTCATCTGAAAGTCATGCACCACATCTTACAGCTTGCCATGAGGCACGGGAATGTTCCCGGCTCTACCTGCTTTGAAGAGCAAACAAAGGAAAGCTGCAAGCACCACAGTGTCTGGTCTTGGCAGATGCTTTGGAGGCCAGCCCGTTTTCATGGAAATTAGGTTGTTGCTATTAGTTTATTTTTTTGTCAGGACCTGAGCCATTCCTCAATCACTTTTCCATTTTCATAAAGCAGTGTGTGAATCACATACACGTAAAATGAAGGAATTAGCAAATGCTGCTTCCCTTTGATGTTCAATAATCTGGCCTTCTCGATTTCAGCTGCTCCCTGGAATTTTCCATCTTGCTCTGAATATTTCAATGAAAGGTAGCAAAGAATCCCCCCACTACCTTGTACTTGTTTAAAGAAAGTTGTGCAAGGTAAAATAAAAACAAAACTGGTTTGCAGCTGAATGATTGTGTAACCTACACGTTAAGAAATGAGATAAGGAAAGGGGTGAGGAAGAACATTGAGAGACAAACCCTTCAGGTGTGGGGCAATGGGGAAAGTTAAACAGTCCCTGCTCAGAGAGATGTGCTGGACTCACTGCTTGGAACAGGAATATCATTATGCCATCGTGTATTTTCCTGCGCTGTGTTCCCTTTTGGGGGCTTTAAACACAGGGATGTTCCATTTGTCTCCATTTGGAAACGTGGCATGAGCATCAAAGTGCACCACTACTCTGTCCAATGTTTACAGCTTTTGCCAACTTTTTTCTTCATGCTGAATGGCATTTTATATCCCTGAGATGCTAGTCTGGTGGTTGGCATAACCTAATATCTAACAATTTCCCGCTATCTGCTATTCGCTGGTGCAGCTTTTTGGGCTTCTTTTTTTCCATAACCTAACCTGTTCCTTGGGACTGATGGAATTCAAATGGCACCACCCTGTTCTGAGGTGACAGATGCTCCTTGGATTTGCTTTTCATTGTACAAACACGTTGTTATAAAGGTCCTAAAGATTAACTTTTTCTTGCCTAAAGAGATGCTAGAAATAATTTAGGGGTAGCATAGCTGTTGCCTACTTTATTGCTGAGTTTGAAGAGGATTTCTTCATATCGGTAGAAGTGAATTTGAACTAGAAGTCTTCTCTGTTTCCATCCTTTCACTGTCATTAGGGGTGTGATGAGAGAACATCTTCCTACAGCATTTCCCTGGCACGTTCAGTTCTGTGGATGTATTTCAGATCTGTGATTAAATAGACATGTCCTCTCTTTATGATTGCATTTAACTATTGAGAAAAGACAGTGATCTGAGTTGGAGAGCACCAGAATGATGCAGTTTACTAGAGGAAACAGCCATCATCACAGCCACAGACATCTCTACCCCTGTGCTGTTTTTAGAGGAGTCTGGAAGGAAGGAATGTTCCACAACATTTCTTGGGCTGAATCAACACCCTGTTTCCAACATGCAGTGCCAGCGTTGCTCTTGGGGTTGACCCTGGGTTATAAGCAGCATTGAGATTGCAAAGTAAGGCCCCAATCCAACAAATACTGAGAGCTCTGCTGAGGCTTTTATTTGCAAAATCTTTGGTCTGACATTGCGAGGCACCTGTGAACGCAGCAGACTGCTAGACAGGGAAGTGTTGCTTGGACCTGGAATGGCGCGTGGTTGAAAGCACAACAGATTGGAAATCTGAAAATCTGGAGGACCAAGGGAGCGTGTTCTCAGCAGAGCTGCTCACAGAATCTTCCACCACTCCCCCATGGTACCAAGTTTATTGAAGAGACTTGAAAAAAAACCCTAGTTCTTGCCAGCCTGGGTAACTCCTATCACAGCTATGACAGGTTTATTCCAGTTGCAAGTCAAAACAAGTTTCTCCTCTCTCTTGAAGGTACATAATTATCAAGATCATCCTTATTGCTACACCCGTTAGCATTGCCTATAATCTTTGGGTATTTGCACTTTCCTGGCACGGTCCTGACTGGCAAAACAAAGCTTGCATGTATGATAAGTTTAGGGTAAGAGACTCTTCTCATTAGCACTGGATGCCATGAATCAAAATGATTAAGTGATTTGTACAAAGCACAAAGCAGATTTAGTATTTCTGCACTGCAGTCCTACTAAATCACGAATGTTATCAAATTCACAAATATTACCTAAAAATACTAACTCGTCATCTTGTAAATGTGATCTGTTTCTATTTATAATTGGGGCCTCAAACCTTTATCTTTTATTTCTTCCTATTAAAAAATCTCCTAGAAACTTGAAATTATGGTAATTTAAATTTACTTCATGCCAAACCCATGTTGTTTGGCACCAGAAAAGCATCTAAAATTTTATCTTCTTCTCTCAGTTAATTGTTCCTGCTTTGGCCAACGGGGGGTAACACACATGTGGGTCTTTAGTGAGTGAGCTGCAGGTATCTGTCAGGAGAGAGAATGCTGGTGAACAGTTACAAGAAACTAAGCAGAGATGAGGACAAATGGTCCAGCAATGAGGATAGAGAATTGGTCCCTGGTGGCCTCAGTTCTAGTCCTTGCCCTTTGCATCATCCATGTGACTGGCAGGCCAGAGAGAAGCAGGTCTTTGAACATGCCAGAAACTCATTCAAGATCATCCTCTGATCTCTTGAATTCAAAGTCAGTTCATACCTTGGAGGAGATGCCCCTGTCAGGGGAGAACAGAACTGGTCTGTGGTGCTAATTCATGACTGAGAGGCTCCCACCCCTCCTGAACAGGGACTGTTCACGTACCTGCTGTAGCTCCAGATTATCTGGGCAGCAGAGCCATCTTGACAGGGTGTAGACCAGGGAAAGGGGGAGGAAAGGCTGCCCACGCAGTTGGCTGATACCATCAGGATCGAAAGGACTTTGCTTAGAGCTTCTCACACACAGAAGAGCCTGCTGTCAGATGACTGAGAGTGAGACAAGTAATTTTTTTGCACTGCTCCTGCTCTGAAACTCTCCCGTAGCTGTAGGGGCAGACGGGTATCTCCTTTTGCCACAGGGCCCAGCAAGATGCAAAGAGATCTTGCCTTTAATGCTTCAGTGCACAGCAATGCTGCTGGAAGGAGGAAGTATGAACAAGATGAAACTGCTCCAGCACCTTTTGGCCTCCCTGCTCGCTCTCTTTGCTTTTCAGGTCACCTTAATCCTCTTCTACCACTCAGCAGAAACAATATTCTCCAGGGAAATGAGCCTGATGTGAGTATCCCTGAGCTTCTCATGTCTGAGCAATGCTCAGTCCCTTCCCTTTCTAAACAAGCCTCTCCAGTAGGTTCACACATTTCAATCTGCTTTCACAAGGCTACCTGGTGACAAGTGGCACCATAACCGTCTCTGAGGCTTCTCACCCAAAGCTTTATGCAAATTCCATGTAAATTTACTCTCACCATGTGAGAGAAGTGCCCAAATGCCATTTTGGTTGATAGATGTCCTGGGGCTCAGAATGCCATGTCCTAGCAGGGGTCCTCTCAAGCATGCACCAAACCTAGAGCATCCCCAAGGGGTAGAGAATTTAGGAGTGCTGGTGACTCATGAAAATTTCTGGGCCCAAGCTTACACCCTGAAAGCCTTCCTGCTGCAGCATCCAGTCCTACCGTGTGGCAGTGGGGTTGTTCTTGCCACATCAGCATCATCGGGTCTCTGTCCAGAAAGGAGCTGCCCTCACCCAGACCGTAGGGAAACCTACAGCAGCCTCTCAGTGGGAAAACTCCCTATGTGGCTGCAGTCTCAGGCACCCCCTTGCTCCCAAAGCAGGGGGTGGTGAGTTGCCTGGGTGGGCAGTGCAGGAGAGCCCCACATGTCCTTTCTCTGTGGTGCTGGCAGGTGGTGCTGGTGCAACCCCAGCCTGATACAGCCAGGGCCACAGCTTTCTGAGGGTGCCGTGGTGTTGCAAACACAATGGACTTCGTTATGTGCTATGGAACAGGCACAGCCAGCTCCCCACTGCTTGCACATGGTGCCAAATCCCACTTCCTCTGATGCTCTTTCAGTATTAGCAAGTCAGGTCATACGTCTCATGGGTGCAGGGACAGGGAAGTCTGATCAGAGCCTTTAGCTCTGTGTACGTCTGGCTGGGGTCCGCTCCCTTCCTGTGGCTCCTCCTGGGCCCCATTCTAGTCTTCTCTTCCTTCATTTTTTTTTTATACCTTAAAAGGGAGCTGTGCCTACAAGTCACCATCAGTAAGCAGCCCCTCGGACTGACTTCATCTTTGCTTTCCCCAAGCTCATCACTGTGTTGCCATGCTGGAGGAGACTGAAATGTCACCCAGACCCATGACTTTTAGCAGTGAAGAGTGGTTTGTTGTGATTTATAGCCTGAGCCCTAAAAAATAGGACCTGGCTCCATGCTTCACTTGTTCCTGGTGGCTTACACTAAGATCTGTGCAGGCTACTCTTGCCTTGCCTTTTCATCCCAGCTTTGGTGTAGCTTTTGCATCACTCCATGAAGTCATGCCAGCAGAGAAAGGCTGGGGGGCTTGAAGAGCTGGGGAAGATTGGCCTCTCCAGTTCCTGTTACAGAGCCAGTAACTTCTGCAAAGGGTGAGGGAACAGGCAGTGTCTGCAGCCGCTGCTCAATGCCAGGGTGTCAGGCCACATGCAGAAGAAGGAAGTGGCTGTGTCAGCTCCTCATGTATTGGGGACCTCTGCTCTGGTACCACCAGAAAAGCCACAGGCAGTTCCCATTCACTACCCTGCGAGCAACTGGACTGTTTCCACCACCTTTGTCTGGAATGGGTTTCCATGCCATGCACTCAAACCTTAATTTGCTTTGTTCCAACCTCCCTCTGCAGGCAATCCCTCAGTGACCATGTTGCCCAAAATCACTTGCCCACTTCAATTTGGATAAGTATGTGCTTTCCCAGCTGGCTCATTGTTCTGCTGCTAAATATTGCTCAGATATCCCAGCCATGCCAAGCCTGATTTTTATCTGTGGATTCTGCAAGACAAGCTGTGGAATGCAAATTATTCCAGTGTGTATTTGCAGGTCTATGCTGAGGAGGAGATCCCTGGAGCTTGATCCTTCTGTTTCCCAGTGAGTCATTATTGTTATGTAGGTTATATTGCCCCACCACTTTGAGATATGAAATGCTGGGGTTTTGCAGGCCACTTGTGTTTTGTAAAAGAACCCAGGGTCACAAAATCTCTGTGTGTGTCTAGCAGGAAACCAGCATTCCAGCAGCGATCACACTGTTACATATGCAAACCTTTCTTCCAAAATCTCACCCAAAATCTATCTCTAAGCAAAGGCAGCGTCCCCTCCAGGCTTCACAGTGCTCAAGTGCTTCGGGAAGGAACTCTGACTGCAGACAGCAACTGTTAGCATAGCAAAGTCTAACAAAAGGCAGGCTGCTTTCTGCAGACTCTTTTGTCTCGGGTGAGTAGTATAAACCTTTGCTTTCACTTAATAACCCCAACAACCAAGAAGAGGTGGGGGTATCACTTGATAGTTATATGTTCATTTGATAGAGTGCACATAAATATCTGCAAATTTTACTAACTCTTGAAATTACGTTGCAGTTTCTCTGGTTATGTGTCATTTCTGCTCTTCTGCTGAACAAAGGAGGCAACTTTATCAGCTGCCTCTGTGAGAGAGATTTTGTGGCTTCCTTACAGGGAATAAGGCAAAGATAGGTTAAAAAGCATTCCCCCCACGGTGCTCCTTCCCAAACAGCCAGCTGTCTCTCTGCAGGCAGGCTGGGAGCATTAGATGCTGTGCCAGGAAAGAATGATGATCCTCCTGCACCCACTCACCCCGTGGGGAGGGAGGGCTGACCCAGAAGGGAGCTGTGAGAGGGCAGGGAGAGCTCAGTGAGAGGAAGCACTTCTGCCTTGTGAGCAAATTAAAACGTGTTTGATCACCGGGTGGATCCAGGGCATCCCCACAAAGCTCAGTCCTGCATGTGAAGTATTATGGATTAAATGAATGTCTGGACCAGGGATCTGAATGTTTATGGCTGCCTCATCCTTGCTTTGAGTTTACTCCTGAGTTAATACACACCACCGCCCCAAAGTCTAGGCCTATTTTGTCACAGGTTTGGGTTTTTACAAGGAAATGTCCATGTTCCCCCTGTTTGCTTCATCCAACCTGCCCTATCCAGAGGTGCTGCAGTGGGGAATGATGTGACCACTTGTCTCTGGTAAGGCACAGAAGTATGTGTGTGGTGCCACAATGGACACAAGTTTTGTGTTTGCCACTGATAATCCTGTGCATGGAGAGTGAGGGTTTCTCAGACTGTTCTAGAGACCCAGAATGGAGTTTAGGTGATTTCAGCAGAATGAGGCCCGGGATTTGACTTTAGGTACCTTTCCTTGCATTCACAACTAATTTTAACAATGCTGGCAATAAAGAGCAAAATGTTGCTCACTTTAGCAAATGCAAGACCCGTCCTGAATACAGACTCTTCTATTTTCTCTATTTTCGTGCTCTATTTGACAGTGGTTTCTGACTGACTTCCAGCAAGGCAATAGTCAACCTGACTATTATTTGTCACCTCCTATGAGCTAAATATAATTTGGATTTTATTTACCTCATAGTATTTCTTTAGCAAGATGTGTAGCTCACTCTCTGATGTGAGTTTTTCCTGGAAAAAAGAACTCCCCACATTGCTGTCTTTATGCAAAATAAATAAAATCATCTTTCTGTCTTCTTGCCACATTTAGATCTATATATGTACCTGGTACACAGAGGAGATATCAGCTTGGGAATTGGCACTCTGAGGGTAAATAAATGAATTTACAGTAAAGCCTGGTTATTGTTTTAAAAGACCTATTGAAAGGAGAAGACTGTTCTTAATTTTCCCTCATAATCTCATTTCAAGATGTTTAGCTCATAAAGGTCTGTCAGAACATGGGGCCTGGACTTTTATCTTTGCTCTCCAGTTGAAAACCTGGAGGACACTCTGGTTTTTCACTCCTGGCTGTGGTCACGAGGAGAAGCCGTAGCCAATATGGGACAGGATCCTGTGGGCCATGGCCACAGATCTCTGTCCAGAAGTGAAAAGGGTTGTTAATCCTGCCTTGTTTGCTTTGCACACCACACCCCTGCTTATTGCCTACAATCTAAATTACAGAGGCGGCCAAACTTGCTTCCTGTTAAAAACAATAGCCCTGGCTGACACATCCCCTCGTAACGCACGGAGCAAAGTGCCAGGGAAGGGCCGGTGGGTTTGAGGGGTCCCTTGGCCGGGGCTGTGGGCACTGGTGGGTCCCGCAGAACGGTCACCACCTGCACCCCAGACAGGCTGGAGAAAAGTGTAAGGGGCAGGGGAAAGATTTAGGGTCTGCTGACAGTGAGCTGTGGAAAGAAATTACTTTATGGAGGATGTTAATTAGGGGAAACACGTCTGGAAATATGGGGAAAACTTCCTGAAAAGAACAAGCATGAACAGGATCATCAAAGGCTTATGCATTTAGTAGGAATTTCTATAGGGAAGCTAGTTTGTAAGTGTCCAGCTGTCTCAAAGTGTGAGTAATTCTTTTCTCTATAAGAAAGATGTTATTTTGTTGCAGAAAAGGTTTTCATCAGGTAGTTTTCATTTGAAGGATTGTACGTGGGGATATAAATTCTAATTTCCTCAGTTTTATCTTTTCTAGGAAATGCGTGCGACAATCAGAGCTGATGTTCGTTGTGCTTAATAGCACTTATTGGGGAGAGCTGTGCTGTGTAGGAGTCCCTCTGCAAACTGAGGATATACAGAAAACGTCCCAGGTATTTCCCAGGAACTATGCTGGATCACAGCCAAAATGTCACGGAGGATGGAGGTAACATACCCAGCACTGCCATGTACAGACACTGCAGTGCTCACAGTGTCTGGCTAACCAAGGGCAGGACAAGCTGGTGTGGGCACATTTGCTGTCCTCTGAATACTTGGCTACTAGTGCCAAAACCTTCTGATTCTGGTCTATCACGACATGTCCAGTGATGGTGTCTGTGGTCTTGGGATGTGTAACGGCTTCCAAAATAGGAATCCCCTTCCTCTGGTGTGAAAGGGAGCGTGTCACAGTGTGTGACACGGCCACTGCTGCCTGCCCCTGTTGGCTCAGTTGTTTACGCTGCAGCTGAACTGGCTGAGCAGTGCAGAGAAGGAGTGGTGAGTCAGGCCCACGATTGTTTAAGTGCAGGAAAACAAGCTGTGTGTGCAAAGTGATCTGGGCACCGGAGCTGGAAAATCCGTCCGACCCCTTGTGCTGTTGGTTTGAGGAGACTCATGTTATGAAAGTGTTCCTGGGCCATTATTAAGGCTTATTTTTCAAGGGATGCTGGCATGTTGGGAAAGTTTGCGTTTACTTCGATTTTAATGTTCTTTTGTTCTGCATTCTGACCCAGAATAATACCTTTCCCTGTGAGCCAGAATTACAGCTGGAACAAGGTTATAGGTTCCAAATTAATCTGCTGTGCTAGAGATCTGCCTCACGGATAGCAGCTAGAAATCATTTTCTCTATCTCTGCCCACAGTTTCTCAGGGAATCCTGGGCATATCTTGTGAAGGCTCTCTCTCCCTGTTTTTATCCTTGCTTTGGGATCAGATGACATCTGGCTCCATTGCTTTGTGAGCCTTTGGATCATTCACTGTTTCCATTTCTCTTCCAGCATGATCTATACAATCCTCCCAAGAGGTTTTAATGTCTGAACTCCCCCATCTTGTCCAGAGAAGACTGAGGCAGATGATTAACTGTTGCCAAATCTACCCCTTTCTCTCTCTATACTATCCCTTACTGTCTCGTTCTTCCTTCCCTTGGTTTTAACTAACAACCTCATGAAACATCTGACTTTTTGGTTTTTCTAGGGGAAAATTTTAAACAAAACCACATTCAGACACACAGACATACACACACAAGGCAGACAATGAATGCTCACAGACAACCAGCAGCACGCTCACAGAGGCAGGCTTATATACAGATACAATGACGTAAATCAACACCCAGAAGCATTTATTAAATCACCCAGATACATACACAGAGGGACAGGCAGATGGGTTAAGGCTGCATTTTTACTGGTGGATAAATGAAAACATCACTGTAATGCCCACAGGAGAGTATTTTGGAAAAGCTGTGGCAGCGACAGCAGCACCAGTTATTAGAGGTGATAATATCTCTTTATTCACTCTTGCAGACTAATTGGCCTGTCCTAGGAAAGGGCAACTACTGCTGCATAGCAAGTGCAAACCCATAAGTATTCATAATCAAAATCAGTGCAAAAGCAGCATAGCAGTCATTCCCAAAATCATCCCCTGTTCTCAGGCAAGGAATGGTTCCTGGAACTCCCACTTCTGAATGCTCTGGGTAGCCCTGCCTTCCTTTTCTCTTGCTTAAAGATGAAAGCAACCTGAATTCCCTGGATACAGTCACAGGAAGAATTATTCCCAGAACCCAGCCACACAGCTCTTAATGTATGAAATAGACTTTTCCATGAATGCCCATCGTCCTCAGGATATTGAACATTAGCAAATACTGCAGTTCATTAACACCTGGTGCTTGGTTACCCCCACACCCACTTAAGGCATTTTAGCCATAAATATAACTTAATTGAAACAACTGCATGAATTAAACTGGCCAAATGTCTGTCTTTTCTGGCCCACATACAGTTTTTCTCATTAAAAACTACTGCTAAGCTAACTGCAATCTCCTTAGATGACCTTGAACCATGGGATTCACTCGTACCTTCAACATGCTTCTCGTGAGGTATAAGTGACATAGTATGAGACCCCTAAACATGCTAACTCAGCCCCATCACCCCTACCTACACCTTCCTACCCAGCGCCCCAGCCCTGCTAACCTCACCGGACATTTTCTTCATTTCTTGTTTCACTGCTAGGGTTTGGGTGGCATTTAGGACTGGAATGATCTTTGCTCTTGACTGCAGGACAAACGAGAGGCCAAACCCTGGCTGCCTGCACTCACAAACAAGACCTGGGACACACAATGCCTGTATTCTCCTGCTGTTGATAATGATAACCCAGCCCCACTCCACGTTGTATCCACTCCCTTTCCTCCCATCACCTGTTGTGGCTGTGGTAAACAAATGTAAATTGATATCTGCCTCGGTGCAATTTGCTGATGGAATTGACCAACTCACAAGATGTTTTGCAGTAACAGATGTACCATCCCTAATGCTCTCAAGGTCTTACTAAAGGCTCTAGAGCTGGTGCTGGATAGCTGTTGTTTTCCCGTAAATGTCTTGTTCTGTGTTTGTATCTTAAAGCTTTCCATGGCATTAGTGAAGAGCTTAATCCAAATGTACTCTTTTCAGCTTATCTTTTTCATGTTCTGAAAAAATAGCCTTATATACTGGAAGTCAAATTTATGTATCATAGGAAATGCCTCCATTCTGCAATATTGTAGTAGTTCAGAAACTCTGATTTCCATGGTCAGCTGCAGCCTTGGGCAGTATTGAAGTCATAGGCACGATTTTTTTTCCCTTTTATACATTTTTTTTTTCTGGTTATGATGTGTGATGCGTTTCTTCTAGGAATATGGCACAGTTTGTCCATTACTGACCATTTGTTCTTTTCAGAGAATTCTCTGAATTTGTCATCTTCTTGATCTGTTGCATGTCAACTGGGGTCTGTCCTAAGCAAATCACTGCCATGTCTCTATTTTCTGTTTCCACTTGGATTGCAAAGCCTCCAAGGATATTATACTTTCAAGAAATTATCTATGCTGAGCTGATGGACAGGTAAAAATTGTAAGGTGCATAATTACCAAAGGATTACTTTAGTAGTATCTGTGAATCTGTAAATCATGGAAGATAACCATGGTAAATTGATGTTCCACTCTGTCCTTTGTATTTATTTTCTTAGACTTCTTAGGCTAAGGTCTGTTTTAGATGTATGTACAGGGTTCTTAGCACAACCAAACCCCAATGCTGGATGATGTGCATTGTCAGCAGATGGAAGTTTATACTTCACTTTATGACCCAGCTCATACTAAGGTAACGAAAGGACTGAGGACAAGTGGGAGAGTTTCAGCTGCCTTTTGTGTAACATTGTTTTGAAATGATTGTAACACAGGAATTTCATAATAAAAACAATAAATAAGGATGTTGTTTTATCTTCTCTTTCTATGACACCTTTTCACCAGAGAACCTGTGGATACTAATCCTGCTAATACTTGACACTCCTTCCCATTCTGCTTTCTTTCCCTCCCCCTGGCCTTTCAAAAAATAATCCAGGTTTTACAGCTTTTCAACCACTTCTAATTTCACTTCCCCATTGTGTTGGTTCAGTGAGCAAAGATATACTTCCCTAATGTGGGGGATACTTTTTTCTTTCTTAGTTGTTCTTCCTCTGTTTTGGGGAAACTTTGCCTTACTGTGACAAGCTCAGAGCTCTGCATCATATCCCCTTTCCCTCTGACTTTTAATGCTTGGTTGTGTTACAGTGATGTTTTATACACGTTAAGAGCTAATAGAGCTTTTCAGATTGAGGAGCACTCACAACCTGGAATTTTTTATTGATGAAATAGGAAATATTAGCTGGAGGTGGGAACAATAATGCAGACAGTGTAGTGGAAATGGTGACTTTTCACTGCCTCCAGCCAAATGACATTTTTTTTACATTCATCTTGATGGCAGTAAGCACTAAAGGAAACAGAGACAGCAGCCTGATGAGAGCTTTTCTTTTTCCAGGGTTTTTTACATGGCTGGGCATGTGGGTGGCCTGGAAAAAAGTAGATGCTTGTAGGGAAGAAGTTTACTGCTTAGGACTCCTGTCACTTAGAAGGGTGAACGTGGAGGGTAGTGCAGATAAGATATCTTCTTGGGTGCACCAAAGCAGAAAAGAAATTTCAGGGTCTTTCCCCTCTTCTTTGTATCTCTTGCTATTTCCTTCCTATTGACTAGTTTATTTTAGTTGCTGCTTAGTCTCTCTTTGTCCAATTCAGATTTAGACCTGAGATTATAAGAGTTGAGACTTCCTCTTTCCACTTAAATAAATCACTTCACCACAGCTACTCTGTTAATGCTACTTCTGTTCTGAAACATTTCACCTACTTTGCTCCATCCTGCTCTATCAGATCTGGGAAAAGTCAGATTGGAGTGCTGCTCAGATCAGCAGATGGCAGGCTCCTTCTAGCAATTGATCCCACCAGCTTCATCCTACATCCCCCTACATCAGAGCATCTGATGATGGCAGGCAGAAAAAAAAAGTATTTCTGCATCATGCACTCAAGTGTGTGCATTATGTCAGTGAGGAATCAAAGAGATATTTGTCCCCAGGGTCTGCACAGTGCACAGTTAGCCCTGTACCATAATGTGCATCGGCTGGGAAAACAAGAACCCAGTGCCTGAGTAAAGCAGAGAAACAGTAGGAATCTGAATGTCTGAGATGTCAGAGAATTACAAGTTCGTATCAGAGTCTGATTTCCCACTTACTGCTCCACCTGTGAGGTGTCTTCTAGAAGTACTTTTAGGCTCAGGAGTAGGAGATAACACATTTAGGGAAAAGAGATGCTTGCAATCCAATCTTTATTTTATGCACCTATGATCAATGGTGCCCTAATCCAGCCCTTCCTTCCCTTAGGGCAACTACTCCTTGCAGGGTGCATTTCTTTAATCTAGTTAGTTTTTAAACGTCCATCACCCCTTTTGGGAAACAATTTGATTTTCTGTAGATTTATGACTTACTGAATCCTCCTGACATCATCATGCTGATTAATTTAAACACACTTCAAATGCAGGACTTTTAACATTACTGATACAGCATCTCTTTTATGCTTTAGGTGTTTGCTTGAATGTGTTGTATTCCCCAGTTTCAGTAAAGAATGGTTTAAAAGTATTTTTTAACAATACAATATTGTTATGAAAATGAGCTGACTAGTGAGTCTGATAGCAGGAATTTGCTCTGAGTCAACAGTGGCAATTTGCAAGCATTGACTAATGAATTCCATAATCCAGGCAGCACCTCTGTGAATAAGGGAAGAAAGCTCCATTATCTCTAATATGCATCGAGGAGTCAAACATGAGAGGAACAGCTGCTGGGTAAGAGTCTAAATGGATATCGAAAACAAGTCGGGAATTCCTGGTCCTTGCTGCTCTGCTTGGAAAAACCATATCTCACATCTCTGAACAGACAACTCCCAGGAATGTGTTAAGCAGACAAGGGCAGCAGGGTGGTTTTTGTTACAGAAAGCATGAATGTGGTAGGCCCTCACAGCCTCTGACAGAAAATTTCAGTGACAGTAAAAGGAGTCTGATTTTTTTCTTCCTTCTTTGATTGACTGGAGAAAGGTTTTGCCGAGTCATGTGTTAATGTCATAACACTGTAAAAGGAATCAGGGATAATTAAAAGATGTAGTAAGCAGTTATTAGTCCTCTTTCTTGTTTTCTCTTTTCAAGCATACTACAAATGCTGCAAAGCCCCTTTGGGGGCAGTGGTCAGCATACCCCCTGTTGAGGCATCTCATTGTATCTGGCCCTTGTCAAAGCTTCTCCTTTAGTCCCCTCACAGCTTGTCAGGTATCCACTTGCATGGATTTACTCTTAGACAAGATGACTTTAGGCAATTTTTTTCCTGCACAGGTTTTGGCACCTCAGGTGTTTTCTCATGGGTTTTCCAAGTCCCCCACTGCTATGAAACCAGTGTTAGTGGCACTAAGCACTATACACAAATTGCCATTTTCTTTTCCTTCAGAATATCACATTGGTTTTGTTTTAACACATGAGTAGAGGTGGATGTTACTAAGCTGAAGAAGGTATGCTGGATCAGTGCTTCTGTTTTGGCACCCAGGAACGACCTCTGCAGAACACCTCATTGAATTGAGCATAGACAGACAAGAGACCAAATGCTGGGAGTGCATAAAAAGTGAGTTTTTTTCCCCTTAAGAATGGAATCCCAGGTGTTTGCAAATGATTGTGTTAATGGGCTTTCCTGGTTTTACAGACATACAACTGAGCAGATGAATATTCTGAATAATACATGCCACAACGGAATTGATTTTGAAAAAGAGAAGAAAAAGTCTGTTGCTGACCCATAAGCCCTAAAATGCACAGTGAGTATAACCCAGGTTTCCAGGGTACAGTGTCTTTCAGGAAGTGATGCTTCTGTTTACAAAGCCTATTATGAAATAGTGGTGAATAATAAAAAGAGAACAAGATACAAAGAAGTTTAAATGAAAGGGCAGAGGTCAGGAGTAAGACGGAGCTTGGGAGTGAGCAGAGCTCCAGAGTAGGGTACGGGACTGGGAGGGGGTTCTGAACTGCCCTTCTGCCACTGAACTCTCTTTCTGGAGAAAACATCTTTATCTATGCTGCTTCCCTGCCAGCCCCACTCTTGTTTTGGTTCAATTGCACTGATATTTATGCAGAATAGAACAAGTCTCTTTTGCACTATCTCCTTCCCCCTTAAAATTTGACCTATACCTGCAGACTCTGTGAATTAGGAGCTTCTACTCAGTAGTAACATCAACAGTAATAAATAAAATATTCAATTTCCATTTCCAAAGCTTGTGTTTCTCTTCTACCACAGAATGAAGTATTTCATAGAAAACCTTGCAAATTCCTGAATTATTCAAAACTGATAGCATGCCCAGAAGCACCTTGTGAGTAGCTAGATGTATGTGCTTTTTATTATGAATTATTTGCTCAGTGTTTATTATATGAATGATTATGACTCACATTCCTGATAAAATTTCTGGTTGAATTTGCTCATAAAAATTAAATTTTTGGAGAGAAAAACAAAACTTACAGCAATTCCCAAAAGCCACCTTGAAATACTGCCAAGCATGTATACCTGAGATGTCTATTGCGCTGCATGGGGCCTGAAGAGGAAGTCTGGAAGAACAAAAAAGCCAGGACTGCAATTGATCCAACTTCTGATTGCTGTAATAGATATGAAAAAGGGTGTTAGTTTTAATGTGTTCAGCCTTGGGTCACATACCAGCTATTTATTGCAGGTTGGATGGCTAATGTGTGTTCCAGCAGGCTGTGCAGCAGCAACGTGTTTCAATTTCACTTGTCTAGACAGGGTTTTCAGTTGCCCTGTTCTGGCAGGCAATGTGAGATTTCATACCTTGATCTTATCGTGCTGTGCCGAGTTTACTTCACAGAGAACACCTGCAGCCTGAGAACAGGGATTCAGGGGAGCTCCAAATACACGACACCTCCAAGGGTTTGGACCTCTGTCCTTGACAGGGGTTGCTGTGAGTGGTTTTTGCCATATCTCAGTGGATTTCAGCACTTTGGAATGGTGGATTTCCAGGCTTGGATCCTTTCAGGTAACTCATGGGTTGATTGCTATAGACCAGCCTTGATTTTTTTTGCTGCCTTCCATGGAACACAAGTGGAAAACATCTGCTTTAATTTGCCAGGAAATTCACTTAAGAACACCAGACTCTTAAATAACGTCCTCCCGTTGGTGAGCAGCTCTCAGAGATGACAACTCTGGTAGATTTAAAGCAGTGGTTTGGGCAGGTGGCTAGTTTGCACAAACTAGAATAGTCACACTGGCTGTATTTCTGGGTGAAATTTTGGTGCAGGTGAGTGTATGCGAACAGTCCTGCTATCAACATGATTATCATTTGTAGGAACACTGCCTCGGGTCAAACAAGAACAGGTCTCCCTTGTACCAGACACCCCGGGAACTCTTGGAAACAGACAGTTCCTGCAGTGAAAAGCTTACATCTAAACAAAGTGTCCTTTGCTAGTTTGGTTTGCAAATAGTTTTTATTATTATTTTTATTGCAGTTCCACAGAGATTTGCAGGTATGAGTAGATCTGGCTTTATTTCAGGGTAAATGCCTGCGTCACTCACCCCTTGCAGTATATGGTGTACAAAGCTCTGTGGGAACTGCCTGTAACGTTTACTGCACAATGACCAGTCAGTTTGTTTAAGTTCAGGAGGTAAGTGATTACCAGGGCTACGAGATAGTGACAATCTGAACCTCTATAAAAGAGATTTTTGTCTTCCTGTTGGTTGTATTATTCATATCATTAAATGAGTGGCTTTTTTCTAACCTTTGCCAGGCTGTACAATTCAGTGTTGTTGCATCGTTCTATCAACTGGTACTTGGGAGTACTCTGGAGACTTCCTTGCTTTTTATAACGAAGTTTGATGCTGGCATGCAATAAAAGTATCTCCCAAATTTGTTAGCAATCAACAGGTTGAAAAAATCTTCCCTTCTGAAAGCATTTAGGCAGCAATACTCCTGTCAAATGCAAACCTATTTCAACACAACAGCTCTGTAACAACACACGTGATGGACATGCTCGCTGTAATTGTGGTCCAGCTGGTCACGTATTGTCTTTGACAGCAGCCACTACAAAAAGGTTTATGGCAAAGGCTCCCAAACCTTTCCAGTAGCAGCTCGCCTCTCCGACAGACAATCTGTGTGACTCGTGATGTGAAGAGATCAGATGAAAGAACCTTCTCTTGGGTGGGCTGGCCACACTGCTCGCAGCTGCTGGCACCTCTCCTGGCATGGTGACCTCTCTGAGAGCTATTGCAGGAGAAGATGCCACCACAAACCCATCACAGGCACACACTGCAGAACAATCATCTCACCACAGAGCAGGTCGCCCCCTTCCCAAACTCCTTCAGTTAGAGGCAAGCTTAAATTTTGAAGTATGAAGGTTTATACTTTCTCTGAATATTTTGCAAGCATCAAGTAAAACAGCCCTGTAAATTCCTCCTGAATTCTGGGCCTTGGTAATACTCATTGCAATGACTCCCACAGTTTAATGACATGTGCATGCATGCATTATATACAATGAATTTATTTATTTTTTTGTTGGTCTTGACCTGGTTATGCAAATGAGGAAACAGAACAGTTGTACCAGTGAGAAATTAACTTGCTGAGGAAAAAGCAAGTATCGACCATTTCTCTGGGCATGGCATCCATACTGCACAGTATCCCTGAGCCCTTAGGCAGGTTAGAGGGCTTAGAAGGGAGTGAATTTTTTCTTTTTTTTTCCTTTTTGGTAAACAATTGTTCTGCTTTGCGGACAGAGGACACCCCACACCCTGCTCAGCAGCCTGAGGAGGTGCTGCTCCTCTGGGCTTCTAAGGATGGGTGTGATGGGCAGCAGAGTGAACCCAGTTCCCACATAGAGACCGGCTGCCCTGGCGGTTCTTCACAAGAGCTTAAAGCAGAGCGAGGATGCTCAGAACTCACCCTGCCTGAGGAGAAGCGAACAGGATGCGTTCGTGTCGTGATTTTAAGCGATCCTTGCGCCTCGAGTGCGTGTCCAGTTCTGTCCCTGCGCTCAGGAAGGATGCCGAGGGCTGGAGCGGGGCCGGGGAAGGGCACCCAGGGGCTGGGGAAGGCTCTGGAGCACAAATGCTCCGAGGAGAGGCTAGGGGAGCTGCGGGTGTGCGGTCTGCAGGAAAGGGGCCTCAGGTGTGCCCTGGTCCTGACAGGAGGGCACAACCAGGTGGGCATCGGGCTGCGGTCCCAGGCAACCAGGCGAGGCCACACAGCCCCAGGGAGGCTCAGGCTGGGCATCAGGAGGAATTTGTTCCCAGAGGGGGTGAGCAGACGCGGGGACTGGCTGTGCAGGGAGGTGGCGGGGCCGGGAGCGCTGCGGGAGCAGCCGGACATGGCACTGAGTGCGGGCCCGGCCGGGGCGCTGGGTGTGAGGGTCTGCCTGGTGCCCACCGCGGTGTGTCCGGGTGTGGGGGGTCCGTGAGGGGCCAGGAGGGTCCGTGAGGGGAGAGGAGGGTCCGTGAGGGGAGAGGAGGGTCCGTGAGGGGCCAGGAGGGTCTGTGAGGGAAGAGGAGGGTCTGTGAGGGGCACGGATCACTCCGTGAAGGACACAGATCAATGTGAGGGGAGCGGATCACTCTGTGAGGGGAGTGGGGTCTCCATGAGGGGTACGGATCGCTCCGTGAGGGGCACAAATCACTCTGTGAGTGGCACTGGTCACTGTGAGGGGAGCGGATCACTCTGTGAGGGGCACAGATCAGTGTGAGGGGCACAGATCGCTCCGTGACGGGCACAGATCAATGTGAGTGGCATTGGTCACTGTGAGGGGCACAGATCACTGTGAGGGGCACAGATCAATATGAGGGGCACAGATCACTGTGAGGGGCACAGATCACCCCGCGAGAGGCACAAATCACTCTGAGTGGCACTGGTCACTGTGAGGGGCACAGATCACTGTGAGGGGCACAGATCA